>SEMN01000001.1:3546109-4746109 GCA_005408345.1 Macquaria australasica | reverse complement strand
GCTGCTGGGCCTGCTGGGCCTGCTGGGCCTGGGGCTGCTGCTGCTGCTGCTGCTGGGCCTGGCCAAAGTCATTGTGGACAGGCTGCTGTAACAACATCTAACACACACATTAACAGAAAATATGAATTTATCCTAAAAAAAAAAAAAAATAATAATAATAATAACCTTTAAAGTTACAAAAAACTGTTTGCTTCCTCAGTGATAAAAAAGACAAACTATAGCCAAAAATATGGCTCACATGCTATTCCTGTTCAGTGTTTATTCGGTTTCAAAATCACAGTGGCATGTCTGTAATGGCTTAGATGTACTCCTATTTAGGTGAGGTAACATTGGCAAACAAGTCAGTTCAGCTTTAACTCTGATTCGCTAACTGTTAATCTGTTGCACGAACATTTTGTGTTTGTGTTCAGGTCATCTCATGTCGCCTTCACACCCGGGAGGCAATGACATCTGACAAGTTATACAAACACTACGACGCTCCCAGAGTCTCTTCTTTGTACATGTCACAAGATGTGGGTCAGGTCGTGGTTGGAATACTTGCGGCTGAACTGGTTGGTGCTGGCCTCTTGGTGGGGCCATTCCACCATTACCATGAGGGGTTAGGTAAAGTAAGCTTGCAACATGATGCTGACTTTCCTTAACAGCTGATATGTACATGACTAATCATTTTTTTATGTCTAGATTAAAGTCTGTGGAAGTCTTTTGATCCAAGTTTAATGGATAATATGGTTAATTTCATTTTTACTTTAGACTGCATGCCATGATTAGTTTATTTCCTTTATCTTTGTTACCTGGAGATTAGCGAGGTGAAGCTTCTCCTTAATGTCGTGCAGCTCCTGCTGCTGCGTCTTAATGTCAGCTTGCAGAATGCGCGTCCTCTCCTCCAGCTGCTCCTTCAGCTGGTTCATTACGCAGAGCTGAGGCTGCTGCAGCTGATACATGGACGATGACTGCTGCTGCTGTTGCTGTGTTTGCTGTGTTTGCTGTGTTTGCTGTTGCTGGAAAAACATGATACAAAAAAAGCAGTTGGGAACAGATTATAAAAGCCTGGCAGTTTTCTTTTTCCTCCTTTTTTTCATAATAAGCTACTGTACATGTGGCATATGAGGAGATAATCAGTTGAGTTGTGTAATGGTTTATTCTTTTGATGGTGAAAGCACATCAAGTTTCCCACTTTTTCTGTGAAATAGGAAAAAACAATTATATGGATGAGAGATTTCTTTGAGAAATATACAAGCATTATGTGGAAAAAAATTTCATTTCAGATATAATCTTGATGCTTATTTCTTTTTCAACTGTCTATCTCACTTGTTTTTTGTTTTATAACACAATCTTATAACTAGGCCTGGGGGCACTGTAGGCACAAGCAACAGATGAAATAAACACATACGGCAGCAACAGTCATAACAACAAGATATTGTACACAAACAGAAGAGAGGAAGGCAACAGGAAGAGAAGAAGTCTAAACACTAACCATTGTGGAGTGCTTGCTGCAGGTAGGAGAAAGGGGGAGGCTCATTTGGGGAACGAGGTCAAAGGAATTTTGTCTTTGTGCCAAATTCTACAGGGGGAAATGACAAAGTTGTACAATTTAGCACAATCTGTGATATTGTGCCAACTTTGTGCAGTTGTTTCCCACTGACCATGTTATCTCCAAAGACAGACAGATACACACACAAGTAAAAACATACTATAAACTGACCTTTGAACTACTAGGTTGGAGTCTGGCAGATGTCTTCTCTGTCCCAACGGAAGCAGACTGCCATGACGGTGTGCAGGCCTCTGTGTAGGAGTTAGCTGCTGCAGAAGAGACAACGGGTCACCTCTAACACTCTTCGGTAATAGCAGACTGAGGATATGTTCATTTAGATCATAATCACTGTTTTTCTTTGTCAAATGACAGCTGATAACTACAACAAAGGCAAGATACATTCAAAGTTTTCTGCCTCTCAGCCTACAAAGAGGCTACTGCCCCACCTTCTGTTTGGTAGTTTGTTTGTACCTGCTGCCTGAGAAGAAGACTGCAGGCAAGACTCAGTTTGCATAAAAGAAAAATCATTGAATCCATATTTTTGTTTATAGTCAATACATCCTTCATTCAAAGATATCGCAGTAAAGGACAGTATTGATATGAATATAAATGCACAAAATAGCATTCAGATATTTTTAGTTTTCTATGCTCTATGAAAAACATGTCATTGTTTAGAAAGAAAAAGGTAAAAAATATAACAGGATTAAATGGGATATGTATTGTATAACTCTACTAATTGTACTGTATAATATATTAATAATTAATATCTATTTTTCTGTTTTATTTTATATATTATATATATTTTCACTTTTATGGACAAATTCACCTAAATTCCTCCTAAAGTATCAAAATAGATGCAGCGGAACCAGAGCTATCTTTTTTATTCCATGCATTCTTCTTCCTTGTCAAAACCTGATGCCTACATTACCCACAATGCAACTCGACCGCAGACGCTTCGGTCAGGGATTCGGTTGTGTTATGCTAGTAGCAGCTAATGTAGCCTGGAGCTGGTAGCCTCAAGCAGAGATGAGGAGCAGGCTGCAGAGGTCTGGTAAGCTCACTTCTTTTTAACTCCACACCCCCAGATTTTCTACATTTTCAAATTTGTAGTCCTCAGCCCCAACCAACGCTGACTCAAGTGATATCACTCGAGTCAATCAGACTTCACACAGCTCCCTCTGGAGCCACAAAAGGCTTTATACAGCTTTTTGCAATAGTGCTCCCCAAGACATGTAAACAGACTTTGATTTGCAAAATCGGTGGAGTTCCCCTTTAAATTTAAACTTGAACTAAAAGATGTACACTCTCTCCTCTTTAAAAGGGGGGTTGTCAACACTGCATTTCTTCCTAACACAGTAACCATAGTCTTTCTGAGATAAGGCAGAACAACTTATGAAATGCATTTATTTTCTGGTTGTATAACAATACTGCTGATTCACATCATTCTGCCTCTGTCTTAAACCCACAGACTGTGATGCATCCAGCGGATGTTTTTTCATCGTAGCCGACGCAAAATGAAGAAGCGAAGAAAAATCCTCTACTGACTATTTTGACAGATGCAGTTTTATGAATATGTCTGAAAATAATGACAGTGGATAATATGTGTGGGCTAGAGGAAGACAACAGCAGCAACTATGTTTATGAACAGCAGCTGTAATGAATCTGCCGCTGTGTATTGTTCATAAACATGCAGGTGGAAGTCGAAGTGTTTTAGTACATTAGACGGTGGGTGGAAGAGCAGCTGAAGTCAGAGAGACTGGAGGCTCAAACAAACAGGGCGAACTAAAGTAAGCCTTGGAAACATTTCATCATAGATGCATTGTCACCCACATATATTAAAGTAGGTGTTTTATTGACTTCTGGTCTACTTAGTTCCAGAGGTTTTTACCTCTGATCAAAAAGTCTTCTCAGATCAACTGTAGGATTTGTCAGGTTTTATTCTATTTGAATGATTTTATTCTAAATTTAAAAAAGAATGATCTACCATCTCCATTATTTTGACCCAATGAAAGCCTGCTGCTGCAGTGAATAACAGCAGGAGTCACATTATTTGCTGCCTTGGAAGGTGTCACCATCTATAACTTCTCAATAACAGAGAAAATCAAATTTTTTCCCACTAAATTTAAGTAACACAACAGCTTCTGCGCCATACCGGTGCAGGATTTCTCTACATATTGACCTGCTGTAGAGTGAGTTAGCACTTTAGGGAGCAGAGGATGACTCACATGCAGAGTCTGACAGCGCTGTGTGGGAGGACTTCCGGGAGCTGTGGGAGGATACAGAACGTGCGCCGCTGTTTCTGTCCCGTGGAGGGTCCAGCGTGGAGCAGATGTCCAAGTACAGCTCCTGAGCCTGGAACACAGAGTGATGTTCAACACCCAGGGTCAGATCTGAAGCTGACATAAAGGACTGACCTTGTAAACGTCACCTATTGTATGTAGAAGGGTTCGAGACTCTTACCTTCACTGAGGAGGGGGCTATCTCAGGTGGAGACAGCTCTTCAAAGCCAAACGCTCTCCTCCTTTCAGCTCGCACTTCAGCATAACTGAAAATCAACACATAGAAAGAGTATGTATAACAAGTGTATACCGAACTTCATCTAAAGAAACAGTTATTTTTGCCAACCTATGCCTTGCACACATCCCTAATCCCAGCACACTGACAAAGTGTACACATCCCTCCCTTTGCAGACGTTAGAGGACCCCAGGGTCCAACAGTGAGGCTTACCTGACAACAGTGTGAGTGCAGACAATGAACTCAGGTTTGGAGTTCCACTGGTGATAGGTGATGTAGTAGTGAGTCTGCAACCAAATCCACTGCTGACCTTTGGTCAGGAAGCGATAGTAGCAGGATTTACCCTTTCCAAACTGCATTACTGAGGAGAGAGAAAAGAAAGCGAACATCAGCGCTGTGTTCAGGTGTCACGGGTCAAGGCTTGTCCTGTGCACTAGTACAGTGGAAGAACGCATGTTAACTAAAAGTTATTTTACAGAGATGGATTCCTGGATCTGGTGGTGATGAAGGCGGTTGATAAGAGAAAAGCAAGAGACAGAGATGACAGTTACTTACGCTGCTTATGACACTGAGCTATAAGCTCCAAGTCATCCACATGATAGTAATCATAGCCAGAAGTTCCAAGAACCTCAAAGGGTAAATAGCCTATGATTGGTGAAGCTCTGAAACAAAAAAAGGAAGATGATAAACATGCAAGAAAGACACATTCTCGCTAAAAACTCTACACTGCTGATTGATAGGAGAAGGAATCATAAACATCTTTGACCTGTGGTCCAAAAACAGGAACTTCCATTCAAGGCTGTGTCTGGATGTGAATTCATCACAAGGATCTTCCACATTACACAAATCCTGAACAAAAACAAAGTCACAGAGTGAGAAAGAAAACTATTGGGATTTCACAGCAAAGCAAGGTATTGCCAGCGATATAATATTCTCTTTTTGCCTAGGTACATGGGACATTTGAAACTTCACTAAATTCAGATACTCGAACGTGAAGCAGGTAGAAGTTCTGCCTCATTTCTTGTTTTCAAATCATCAGCATAACATATCTTAAAATGTACAGCATGTTAAGTTTTGCTGCTCTAGCATCAAGCATTTAGTGCCTGACAATATTGTTTACGCGTAAGCATCTTGTAATCATATTTGTCTGCGTCACAGCCGAACAGTTTGCATGTTCTGAATATTGGCTGAGAGCTGTAACCTTGAACATTCAAGTTTATTGTGAACAAAAGCTTATGACAACTGAAGTTCAGCAGATTAAAACCCGTATTTGCAAAGGATTTGTCTTGTGTCTGAGGGGGAAAATATTCCATGCCGTACGGTCCAGACTTTACTGTTACAGTCATTCCATCTGGCAACTCAGTGTAATCAGTGTCTTTTACATTTTGGAAGAAGTAGTGGGGGAGAGTTGAAGCCTGTCCAGTGGATCTGGTTCTTCTGGCACTTTTGCTCTCTGAGCTCCAGCACATTTAAAAAAATCATAATGAAAAGAACTGTCATGTTGCCTTTGAAAAAAAAATACATATAAACAATTCATTTTTTGGACTACCCTTAGCTTCTTTGTAGAAAAAGATCACGTGTCTACCCTAATATGACTATCCTGACAACTTTTGCCACACGAGAGACATTTAATGGCACTTTAATGTCCAGGTTATACATACCGTAACATACTATTTGCACTCTTGTAAATGCTAACCGAGAGCCATCTGAGCCATCATTGGAGATGTGTGCCATTTTATAACTTTCCTTTTATGTTTGGAAAGGGTAGAGGTAAGTATAGAACTGTTCCTGTGATCCGAGTTGATCTGAACATCACAAGCTCTCAGAAAGGTTACAGCAGTATGACCGTGACTTTAATTTGCTTCAACAACTTGCCAAGCGCCCAGATTTCAACTTTGAACTTTTGGGATCCGATGTATCCTAATGATGTAATCAGTTGGAAGGTACACAGTGTGCCAGAAGAACAGATCTCCAGAGTTAGCGTGGACCAGTATGTGTGATGCCTCAGACAAAATCTGCCTCATGCCATGGACCGTAGCTCATTGCTGTCATGGTGATTATTATTGTTTTCAGCACCACCCGTTTTATTCCCTTGAGAGTAGTGACGCCACACACATGCAACACAAACGGAGAAACAAAGGCACAAGTTTTAAGATCCAAGCTGGCCTCACCTTTAGAAACTGTGGAGTGACTAATCGTACAGTAGCAATGAGGCAGACCTGCTCCTCCAGCGATGACTGCAGGCTTCTTGGTAACGTCAATTCTAGCCCGTTACAAGAAGATGTAGGCACTGCGTGACAGAAGACAAGGTGCATGGAGGCATACGTTTGGTTGTGACATCTTAATTTTATCCCATAAGAAAGAACTACTTTCTTTTCTATATGCTAAATTAAGAGGATTCATGGACCTTAACCACACTGTTTACTAAATGCATGAAAGTTACACATTTTACTGAATTTTAAAATAGAGAAAATAAAAATCCTTACCATTGTTATGAAACTTGAAATCTCCAACAAACTTGACATACTCGTACACAGGCGGCTCCTTTGGGTCAATGTTACTTCTGGCTAGATGACAGCAAAATTCAATATGTGCCTCACCTGAAAAACAGCAGATTTTATTTTCAAGGCTTATAGTCTATTCATAACACAGTATACGTGCATTATTATGACTCAACTCTTCATGAGGTGCTTCTTGATCATGTTGGTGTTTATGACACTAACAACACAGTAGTTAAGATCTACAGTGTGGAAATGAAGAGCTAAAGTGTCATTTTTATGCTACAGAAATGAGCACAATTCATATGAAACCTTGTATTCATCATACCTCCATAGATTTAACAATAGGTAATGTTAGCTATTAAGTGAGGGTTATGGCATAATGCTTATGTACTATTTTAATACAGTCATTAGTACATTTCTTACATCCACTGCGAGGGTTAAAGAAGCAGATTTACGGTTTGACAGCATAACAAATGCACTTTAAGCTTCTGCCGCTCTCCAATGCGAACTCTCTGGAGGAGAAACTTACTAATGGAACACTCTGACCTCGGCAAGACTTTTGAATATCCTGCAAATGTATTATGGAAGTGTGCATAATGTTGTCAGCAGCTACAGGCAGCTGATTATTCCACAGAAGTACACAAATCTAAAAAGTCTCTGGGTGGACGGGCCAAGGCAGTTTGGGCAACACTTGAAGAGGCCTTTCATGTGAATTCAGCCAACGGATGAAAAAAGCTGGTGAATTTGAAAATCCTCATCTTGTGCTCCATGATTCAGCATCATTTGCACAGTAAGGCAGTTGTTTTGCTTATAAGCCAGACAATCCCCTTTTTTATGCAAGAAAGACTGAAGATGGATGGATGTCTCTTTTGAAATGTGCCCGAGAGACGACGATCACTCCAGACATGGCACTGTGACAGTTTGCTATTTAGGCTTCTAAGGATAGACCGAGACACTAGCGACTCCCTTCCTCAGAAAAGCCCAATAGTAACACAGGATTAAGGTCAGTGTCTTGAGCCCCAGATACTACATTGCTTTGGATTACTGTGCTAACATAACAGTGATTTAAAGTCTTAACTATGATACTAAGCTAGCTCCTATTATTAGCTAAAAGGCTAATCATAGTTACACACTAATCAGCAATCCAATAAACTTTGGACCCCAATTCAGCAACCTGCTCTATATATAAAGAGTTTCAAGTGATGTTATCAGTGTCAGAACTATCTTTAGAGATGTTCTGAAACAGAAACGCAACAAGAATAACTCAACAAGCATGATATCAAGAGTCAAATGTTGTTTTTGTATTTCAGACACAGAATTTTGAGCTACAAGTAAAAATGAGAACACATTATCATGTGTTCAGTATTTCTCCCACATACTGAATTTCTGACCTCCTGATATGGGAGGCAACCATGTGGTGTTAGAAACAGACGGGGGCCAGACGTGCGCAGAGAGGCCGCGCAGTAGGATACTCACTGTCCATGAAGTCAGCAGCAATGGGGTCAGTCATCAGCATGTGGGATGATAGCAGTTTATACACCTCCCCGTGTTCCCGCTCCGGGAGGAAATTCAAGATATTTTGGTCCACCATATCTGACTGGTGCAAAAGGATAAATGTACAATGGTCAGTCTTTTGGGGAGTATGTCATATGCAACAACGTTGCTGTAGAAATAGCATTACAGGTGACATAATCATTACACACTGGAGGATATCTTGAATCCTGAACTTTAAGCATTTTAAAGTTGTTTCAGATACACTGAGCCTATGGGAATTTTGCAGTAGCACATACAGTCATTGATTTTCATCCAGGCAAACATAAACCCCCAGACCAGCATGTCCTGGATCCGATCAGGTAAATTGCAGATGCCAATTTTGTCAGTGCAAGTTAAATATTGGCCAATAAATATCGGTAAACATTGGTAATTGGTATGTTTCTAATCAAGCGGCAATTATACTCAGGTGGCAACATGCTGTGGACAGACAAATATGTTTGGATGTTTGGATGAGAATGAGCCTGAAGTTGAAGTTATGAAAAAAATAAATACAAAGGACAACAACAAAAAACAATGCAGTGTTAGCATGAGAATAAAAGTCACTTATTGAAGCTTTCTCACTTACCGGTAAATGGCCAATAAGTGAAGACACACTGTCAGACACGTATATGATGTTGCCATCTGTAGTTAATGCTACCAGGAAACCATCTAGGGCCTGTGAGAAGAGGCAGAGAAAGAAGTGGGCATTTTAGGGAGAACGTTTCCTCTTTTTATTATCAATATTAGTCAATGTCAGAGCTTAATCGACTTTGGCTGTTCTACAAACACATCCTCCTGAGATTTACCTCCAGCATTAGCTGAGTGAACTCCTCATTACTGAGGAACGAAGGCTTCCAGTCCTGTCTCACATCACAAGTTTCATTCTGTGCAGTCATGTCTGAAAAAGACAAGGGCGAGGATGAAGTCTAATAAATGATAGGAAAATGATGCCTGAGAAGAAGTGTGTTAATAAATAAAAGGGAAAATGTATAAAGGTATGTCTAACAATTATAATATAGTCCGTCAGATTTTTTCGAACAAAGAATACATGCTGTATATAGACTCTGTTACATTTTCCTACCTTTCTGTTTCTGCAGGAAGTCAATAGTTCTCTGCAAGATGGTGGACTTGTCCATCTTGCGCGGATGGCCTTGACCCTGCAGCATGGTGCATAGCTCCTTGATGAGCACATTGAATTGGTCTCTCCTTTTCTTTTCCGATTTGTTACGAGATGCCCTTCAGCAACGAGAACAATTCTAAATCAGTGGAATTACAGGTGGAAGCTCAGCCAGTCAAGCAACTGTACTTTAACGTTTATGTATCCTGTTCAGACTGACAAAACGCTTTTCCAAACAAAAGCTAGCCAAGACTAGCAAGGACACACTCAGTTGCAGACAGACAGAAGAATAAAAACGAAAGATATAACAGCAGCACAGTCCAGAAAACTAGCAGAGCCTGAGTTTGTTCTTATCTGTGGGTTAGATAACTATTTTATAAAGACAGAGCAAAGAATTAAACACAATTTGGTTCTTTAAACAGACAATTACAGATTAGGTCATGAACTCAGCCTACTTGTTTATTTTCATCTTGTTTTCTTGCCAATTGTTTTCTCGCAGCTAATGTTCTCAACTAGGTTAAAGCCACAGTCAATATCTCTGTATTAATATTGAATCAGGTGGCTATGAGTGTGGTGTGAAAGCGGTCGCTCGTAGTGATGAACCCACAGAGAATTATCAACCAACTCTGCAATACAACAGAGCTTTTTAGCCTCTTTTAGCTTACTGTTTCAGATTTATGACCCACACATTTCCTGTATGGTCGAGTGTCAGCGCTCTCATCAAGACCATTTTCAGCCGCAGCGGGCATCTGTTTTCAGCAAACTCTGATAAACCCACCGTACGCTACCTGCTACACACCAAACAGCAGACAAAGTTAGCGACTTGCTGAACAAGAGAGTCTGAGACCGAGATATTTTTCTTAGGAGTTGGTGGACACAAAAAGAGGGAGAAAATAAATGGACTGAATATTGGATTACTGTTCAACAGGGGGCCAAAAACACAACTCCAAATGAATGCTAATGTTGCTCCATGTCTGTTAGATATGTAGGTAAGCAACTCTTTGTTATCACGTTAGCCACAACAACTTAGGGCAGCTTGCCCCTTGTGCCCAAAAGTGATTAATGCAGCATTAATAGGAGAAAGAATTAAGTTTGTGATTTACGATGGTTCTTTTATATCAACCAATCTGGAATTATAGAAAGCTGAAATATTGTAGAACATTGCCAGCTACCATTTTTAGTGGATTCAAGGTTTGTGTAATTAGACGTGTATTTCTACAAATTACACATTTCATCAAAACTTCTCCATAGTCAGACAAAAGATATTAAGTATTACACCTGGAGCTGTTCCATTGAGAACAAATTGAACTCTTCTTTTAACAGTATAAAAAACTAATTTGCACAATTCTAAAAAATACATTATACTAGACAGCCGAAAGGAAGCAGGAGCAAGAGGTGACAAAAAGTAATCATCACTTGTGAATGGATTTATACCTAATGTATGTCTATTTTTTAGTCTAAAGTTATGCTCGGATAGCCTTTAATTTTATGACATTGAAGCTTCAAGTTTCTTTTAAAATGATTAACTACCACAAAGGTGCATGTTTTTCATCCCCAGCAGAGAGAGAAACCACAAATGAATTTAGCAAAGTTGTAACTAAATGAGTTAAAACCTCCATGCTCTATACATGTACATATAAAGTACTGTATATACAGTCAGATACAAGTCCAAACTGACAGGCATACAAACATAAACATATACACAAGACTGATTACCTTTTTGCCCTGTCTTTCTCATCTTCATCCATTAAATCATCCACGCAGCTGTTGGTGCTGGAAAACAGAGGGGTACAAGGTAAATGTAGTTTCTTTGATAATGTAACAGTGTCGTCAGACATGTCTGACAACAGACAACAACATGGCATATCTAAATTTTGGCACGATACATTGTTGACCCCTTTACAATAGGCCGTTTTCACAGCAGACATAGCAGGAAAAACACAGATGTGACTAATAACATTAACGATGGCACCGTTACATTCAAGTGTCCCAGTAAGCCATGACAGTGTGACAGGGAGTCAGCATGCACAGTACCAGGACCCTGAAACTGAAGCAGCTAAATGGAATTCAGCCATCATTCATTTTGTCATTTACACCCAGGCTTTTTCTGCTGTGACATGTCAAAATGTCTTCTATGAAAAACGCCCATGAGCTTTAACTTGCATCCTGGGCTTCAGGATATACAGGGAAAAGAGCTCAGTCAGTGGTTAGCACCAAACTCAGGAGGTTAACAGAGACTGTGATCCTACTGGCTACATGTACATGCACTTCCCACTGTTAATGCCATGATTCTGTTTGAGTAACCCGGTAACCCAGTTGAAGTGCCTTGTTTTTCTCCCATATTTAACAGGTCACTGTGGCATGTAAACGTCCTACTCCATATACGTATTTTTGGTTTATGCTGTCTGCACACACTGAGGCTCGCACAGTTTGATTATAACAAGAAATATGGCAGCAAGTTTAACATGTGGAATCACATTTTATGTATTAGAAAATACCCTCTGCTCGTTTTTACACATTATTGCAAGTAGATATTCACCATCTGAGGCCAGAACAGCACATGTGGACATTTATATACAATAACAGGTTCATTAATGGCAATAGAGATAATCAGTAATACGGCATTGAGGTATATGTAAACAGCCTAACCAAAATAAGACTTTAACCTGATTATGGCCAGTAGGAAGTTACACTGTGCATGTTACTCCAGCCACAGATAAGCAATTTCAAAACTTTTGAAATAAAATGTACATTTACAGATTGCAATAAGACGCCTGTTTTTTGTTTATAAATTGCCATAATGCAATACTTGCATGGTGGTATTGGCTAGAGATGAACAGTTACTATGTTACTGAGGTTTCTTCAGTTTTGTTCCCTGTTAAAGGATTTTTTGGGGGGAGTTTTTCCTTATCCGAATCGAGGGTCTGAGGATAGAGGGTGTCGTATGCTGCACAGATTGAAAATCCCCTTGAAGCAAATTTATGATTTGCTCCTACATGAAATGTACTGTATAAAGCCTTTTTTAAATGGAAGAGGAGATTAAGTGGTATATGATACAGTACATCATAGAAACTACAGGTAAAACAAAGAGCAAGCAGAGGAAGAGTCAGAAATAAGAGGCATGCTTATACTCCAATTTCTGCATGTGAGTGTAACTCCTAGTTTTATGTTGGATCAATATTAATAAAGCCACAAATGTGCCATTACCCTTTGCAGATGTAAGTGCTTTGATCACATCTGTGAGAATTACATGGCACTGCAAAATGTACATGTATCTAAAAATTGTAGCACACTAAAGCTCAAACTGGGGGGTTATGCAATGTGCATGAGACAGATGTCTTCAATTATTCAGAGCCTAAATTTACACATTAGACTATTGTTCAGCAGAAGAAAAAGAATAGTGGTGTTTTTAGAGGTCTGATGATGCTCCACTGATGAATGAAAGAAAATATGCCAACCATTGAAATATTAAATAGTGTTGGAGGAAGAAGAATAACTGAAAATTACAAAAACTGTATTATTTTCAGTTGTTTGTAACATCTTGTCTACATTATCAGCTAGCCAAAGGAAACCAGTGGCACTACTCAGGATGATACATGTCCAATTAAATTTAAGAGGAAAGAGATATGTTTAATAAATGAAAACATTTGTCTTCTTTTAAACACTTATGCCTCAAAACAATCACGGAAGTACATGCATCTTGTATTTTAGACGCTTTTAATGATTAACCAGTAGTTAACCGTTCACCCATGAATGCTTACAATCCGTAAACTGTATAAAATGTGTATCCCAAAGCCAAATTATTCCATGTTGAATACTTCACATGTCATGTCACAACTGGACTCATCCAGGATATGAGATGTCTGTTAAAGCAGGGTAAAGGGGGTCTGCAATGCAAGTTTAACTACATTTACACTCAGACATGATATCCCAACTCAGGTTTCTTTCACCCTTTATATGTACTAATACAACGTCTTTATTATGAATAACTGAAATGTTGACGAACTATTTGCACAACAAAGAATGTGTAGATATAAAGTAGGGCACTATATATGGTGCAGAAATACAATTAAGATCACAAAGTGAACTTGTTCTGATACTCACTCCCATTCCCTGCGGGTGGATGGACAGGGGCCACTGAAGTCAGAAAGGTTATCCATACTCACTCCCTTTCCCAACCAGGCCCTTTCTGAAGTCTTATAAGTCCCATCCGCGCTGACCTCGTGTGAACGCTCTTTTGGAAAAACCTACCGCGGTCCAACAGCCCACCGCCTCCTCGAGTCCACCAAAGAAACGCCAAATCCTGTGAAAACAAACAAAACTGATTACAACATCCTGAGGGGGAGCGTTTTGTTGAGGATAGCACGAAGGCAGGTGTTTTCTTTGGGAGGACAGAAAGATCCTCCATTCATCTGTAAAAAATATCTGTCCTTTTGTTTTTTTACTTTAAGGGGTTAATGTGTTTCGCTGGATAACCATTAATAATACAATGCAATGTGCATTAACAATCTTCAGTTACTACCTGGGTACAGTACTTCATCACAAAATAAGTGTTTTTGCGCAGGAGGAGCTCCCCTGACCTAGAAAAATGTCTGAAGCAGAAACCTCTTTTGATAAGCCAGCATTTAAAAAAAAAAAAAAAAAAGAGTGTAAAACAGCCACCTCCTTCACATCCTCAGTATGAGGCAAGCTCTAATAGCATGGAGCAGAAACCTCTATTATAAAGCAAACTAAGAACGCCTTGGCCAGCTGCAATGACACAACATACGACTGTATTCAATCACGGATATTAATAAATTGTCTGCATATAGTCTACACTTCCAAAAATATGTGTTTTTCTGTCTGTGGTTAATGGAACACACATAAGTCACAACAACAAAGAGTAATTATTTGCCAGTAGGAAAAACTACACACACTACTTTCCTTTAACCTTGATTGAATTAGTTCATGGTTTTGTGGTCTAGTAATATTTTACATCATATATCAATTGTATCCAAGTTATTATTACAGTTGCAGTCGTCAGTGTTTTTGTTTTTTTCACGAGCTTGTCTTTATTCCACACGTACATTGAGCGATACACAAGACGCCTAAGGGGAAACTACCAGTTATTGCATTTTCCATCATTTTCAATCAAAATGAGACCAACTGTCAGAGGGGGAATACTTTCATGGAAATTTAAAAGTGATGTGGTTCAGCCCTGAATAACTACAAAAAAAAACATTGCACTTTACTTCAAACTAGCCTCAGCTGACAAAGAGTCTTGTGCCTTTTGTAATGGAAAATGAATACTGAAATGGCAGTATTTCATTATAGGAATCTTTTTTTTAAACTTAGGTTTCAGTATTCCCTATTAACTTCTCTTTCTCTACTCCCATAGCATGTACGAACATACAACTGTATGTACAGTAGCTGGTCTTTACTGACCAATTTATAAAAATGTAAATATGTGAATGTGAGTGTGAATGGTAATCTGCCTCAACCCTGTTATCGATTGGCCACCTGTCCAGGGCATACCCCGCCTCCCATTTAACTGCTGATAAAAAATTAATAGAATAAACTAACATATACATTTTTGTCACTAGATTGTCTTAATGGCAAAAACATATGTTTATCAGTTTACCTCAGACTTCATCTTTAGTTAGTCTCATCACTGAAGTTCTGATGCTCTCATATCAGGTGATATAATGTGATTTAAAATCCTCATATGTAAGATTTGAAAACTGTGAAGAATGCCTCTCACAAATGATACAATCTACATCAGTTGATGTGCCAAAAGTGACCACCGTTAAGCCAAAAATCATGTCACTTACACTCTAATAAGGCTAATTCGTGTCAAATCTAAATGCTGCTTCATGCTTTAAAAAACAGGCACTGCTGTTCACCGTTTTGTTATGCTCACATGTTCCTGTTCTTACTTTTAATTCAGCAGACAGTAGCATCACTGTGTCCTGATTTGCTCTCTACTCTCCACGCTTCATGTAGCTGCTTCACAGTAAAATCCTTCCAGAAAACCAAAATCCTGTTTGGCAGGCATATTCAATTATTTAGCCACAATTCCTTTTTAGTTGCTTCATTGCTCTGTAATGCAAGTGCATATGTTGATTCACATTTTCTTTGCTACACACCAAAATCAAATAGGTCAGAGACAGCTAAGAATCTAAGAGAATCAAACAGAAAACACGAAGCACGGAGATATTCCTGAAAGGCTTTTACTAAGTGTTTATTTTTGCCAAAGACATTAACAACCAGGGAATAATGCATTGCTCGACCATGTCTTCAATAGATTATGTTCATATTCAACTAATTTGCAATAGTGATTTACTTTTGACTGAGAGCGTTTCGTTCCAATGCAGGAAGTAGCATGGATGGACACACAAAGTGTTTGGCTTAAACACAGGAGGCCCAGTTTCACATCTCGTCTCCTACGTCAAGTCTGCAATTTTGAACCATGAACAGTCTTCACCTGATTTTAAACAAGCGTCTTATATTGACAAACCTTAACCTGTAGTTGACATTTCCCCAATTTTTACTTTAGGGCAACTGAGACCCACCTTTCCATGAGAGACTTAATTAATGTAAACAACACAATATCTCCTCCTTTCCTCCCCTGTCCACACAAACACACAAGGCAAAGAAGCAGGAAACAAAGCAGGGAGAAACTATGCAATCAGAGCACAGGACGCTCAAAGACGCTGAACTACCAAAGAGTGAAATTCTAAATTGTTACAGAAAATTCAAGTTATTATTCAATTGGGCAATTACAATTTTAATGTTTTCTAAATTGATCTAGACATGCTTTTCATGTTCAGCAAGAAAAACAGTTGCTGTCGCTGAGGGAAACACTAATGCTTAATCAGAAACATAACTTCTGCATTTACTGCGGTGCTGTCAGCAATTACTGCCAAACTACTGTTTAGACAGTTTGCAGTGTTACAGCGTGAGAGTGAAACCTCTTAACTCCAAAAACACAAGTTCCTGAAATGTTGATATAGTAACAAATTTTCTGAGGTGCATTTTGACGAAAAAACGAAAAAGCTCAACTTCTTACATAAGCAAATTAAAATGTATTAATTAATACTGATAATCTACTTTAACCCACTGTGAAAATGTCTATTTGGGAAAATTTATGAAAAAATATGCAATTTTAGGTGCATCAAGAAATTGCTTTATGCAGATTAAACTTATGTCTGTTCACTCTGCAAAGCTGTGTAAAATGAAACCTCACCTATCAGCCTGCATTCTTTGAGAGTATTGAGGTTAAACCACACCTTGCAAGGTTAACAGCTAAAAACACCAGAGTCTAATTACATGTGTGCCCTCGGGTATTTAAAGCCTTTAACTAGAAACCAGAACTCATGACACAAGTCAGTACACACAAGTTCAAGTTCATGGCCAAACACCGTGTGTAAACAGGCTGCAAAGGAGATGGAGACTACTACAAGAAATCACTTCCTAATTGCACAAAAACACAGAAACTCAATGTAAGAATGGAGAATAAAAGTTACTTTCAATGCTGGCATTGAAAACCACTGATTGCTTTGAAAACAGTGAGCTGGTGTCACCTGCAGACACTAGACAGCTTGCTTGCTGCTGAAGATATAACCCTCCACTGCAAAAAAAAAAAAAAGGACATCTGAAAAACCCTTGTTCCCTCCTCACTTTCCTGTTTCAAATATATACTGCTGCTGGTCTTAGAACATAGTAGCTATTTGTCATGTTGTAAATGAAAATTAAAACTATCTGAGATACTACAACACCACACGCCATGTTATCCAACACATCCTCATTTATGGATTATCAGCACCTGTGTGTGGCTCTTAGTTAATGATGGATTATAACTCTCAAGCAAACAGGTGGTTTTTGATACTATCAGTAACTTCACCATAATAATGGCTTGTAGACAGCCTGGGCACAGATAAGATATGTTGAAAGCAGATATTTCCCCCTAACAGTCAAAGACCAAATACTGTACCTGTTTGACATCAGTGACTGGGGTGTTGCTGGCAAAGCCTGTCAGCTTCAGCATGTGAGGATTGCAGCTGCAATTATGCCACATGTGATTTATTGTAGATTTAAGAAACACGTTTCCCACACTGATGGCATGCACATACTGTAGGTGTGCATTGCTGAGCATTATATTAAGATCTGACACACAATATCGCCACACAGACAGCTTGAGGCATCATTGTCTGCCTTACAATCTTTCAGCCGTTTCAAAATCATGAAATAGATAAGAGAAAAACCCAGTTTTTTACCTTATAATGCTTAGAATTGTTTTAATTCATACAACAGTGCAGTTTATCTTTAATTTACTGCAAGCCCAAAGAAAACCTACTTTGCTGGTTAGTATCATACTGGACAAAAACTGTGTACTTATCATGCCTATAATTTATTCTACAACTCGAAATTAAAATTAAGACTTGCATAATTACCTTGCATCTAGATAGACCTAGTTTATATAATTCAACAGGAGAGTTTTTATGAAGGTGAGACTAAATAAATATGTCAACCATCAGAGAAGCCATCGCTTTGATATCTCTGGGCATATTAGACCATTATGGAAAATGTTGCAAATCAAGGAGCAGGACTGCTTTATGGTAATACTGGAATTTGGACATGCCTGTCTAAAAACAGCTTCTCAATTGATTTTCCAGAAACTTTATCACAATATGTATCAATATAAAATCAATATCGTTCCCACCCACTCCTAGTTTTTAATCATCAAAGCAGAAAAGGTCATTATGGGTGACTAATACCACTGATATATCATTACTAAACAAGTCTAGCTAAACAAGTCTCTAAATCTAGCCAATATCACCAGCTCAGACACTGGCAGCCATTTCCAATTTCTTGATATTTCAAAACAGAATGTTTAAAGCTACAGGTATGTCTGAGTCTCAAAACCATAAAAATGCACAAAACCTCTTCAGACCATAAGCAAACTCCTTAAGAAATATCTGTACTGCTTTCAAAAAAGGCACACTTTAAACTGTGTAAATAATGGCTTCATTAATGGTTAATAAGTTATTTAGCAAAGCAATATCCAGCAGTAATGACACACAAATACAAAATGTAAAGTGCTAGACCAAACATGAGCAATGTTCTGGACAATAAAGTCCCCAGACTGAAAGCTCACAATGAAATACATGTTTGTCATCACCATAATGCTTTATTGCCATTTCCTTCCATGATGAATTAAATAGCAACAATTCATAAAGCCATTAGTTATAACGTGTAAGGTTTGCTTATTTGAAAGTGGTACCTCAAAATCTATTCCCTGGAATACCACAATTCCACATTACTGTTTTCAAGAGAGGACTTCTTCACAGGGTTTATAATGCTTGTGCTAATGTTTCCCCTCAGAAATAGTATGGTATTCAGCCAAAGAGCTCACAGTGTTGTTGCTGCCCTTGCGGTGATAGATGAATTTAAGCTACTTGCTAATCCACCCATACAGTCTGGGGTAGTGACTGCTACTGTCTGCTTGTGTACAAGTTTACATTGCCTGACCACCTCCACCTGCATCTGGTTTTGAGCCGGCAGCTCAAGCTGTCAGGTAAACATTAACGGGGCCTGAACAGGCTTAGTTTCAGTCAATCTGGAAAGGTTTGTTTTAACATGTATCTAGGTCTGGTTGCTTTAGCTTAGATTGCATATAATCTGAAATCATATTTGCACAGAATTACCCTCAACTCATTGGCTTAATTTCCCCATAATATGATTATTATGGTTAAATATTAAAATATAGCTTATTTAAAACCTCACCAATATCCAACATCATTGTGATCACAAATGACAAATGTTTCTGCTGCATCTTTGGTTATATCAACATATTAGTCCATGTATACACTATATGCAGATGTGCATATACAAACTGTGAACACAAACAAAAATTTAAAATGCTTTTAACATCTATTTAATAGATTCTAATAACATTATTTTTCTAAAATAAAAAAAAAAAAGGCTCAGTTTTCTTGTGTACGTAAAGCTCTCAAGTGACAAGGAAACAGGAAACACCTCTACTGGTAAAACACCTACAAATGAAAAATGAGTTCACTCAATGAGCCTTTAACTTCCCAATATGTGCATGGTCAATAAGTAATTCTGCCAGACTTTCATCCCAGGGTCAGAGGAAATCTCGCTCTCCATAAGAAAACCATGTCAACTGCAAGTCCCAAATGCTCAAACAGTGGGTTAGTCAGTCAGAGACATGTGAACTCCAGCAGACTTAAAGCTGCCAGGTTGGGTAACATCAGCCTGACCTAAGCCCGCTGAGAAATTATTTAAGGATTTCTTTTTCTGTGAAATTTAACATTTTGCTATCTGGACATCTTAGAGGAGACGATGACGAAAACCCCTTCAGTGTTATGCCATGAATGTCATCAGCAGTGGTACCACGGTGGAAAAAGAAAATGGGTTATTTCAACCTTGTAACCAGGACACTTGATGACTGTGAGCTGAAAACATGTAAGCAGCATTCAAGAGCGCTGGGCAGCTATATATAACGTTGCTAATATAGGCTCCTGTGGTTAACAGAACATATATTCAGCCTACACAGTCTGGGTCTCGTAGAAAATAATAAACTCGGTCTTGAAATGCGGGCTACATTCATTTGCAAAGAGGCCACTCATGAACTTTGATGTTATAAACAGTGTAAACGGGCCGGCGGCAGCAATATGACAACATTTTGCGCTCGTATGTCAGAGTGACGCGAAACAGCAGCTTAAATTAAATCCCACGTACCTTGACAACGGGTCTCCAGCTGAAATAAAGATCCACACTTAACTTTAATCAATGTAGTCATTTTCTTTTTAAACTACAGCATAGCAGCTGAGCGTCTGACTGACCAGGCGAGAGCACTGAACGCGTTAAATTGCATAACAACGCCTAAGTTAATAGCGTGCTGTTATTAATCGCCAGTGAGCTTTGGCAGTACGAACTTATCGACAAATACACACGACCAAATTTCCCATTCGTGGTCTTTGCTGGTTGCGGGCTGTGTCCGTCTATTTTCCAGGCACTGTACTCCACATCCTCCGCTGGCAGTGGCTTGTAAACAGGACCGAGTGGCCGAGAGCAGCGAAAGTAGGTCAGCTGGTAGCTCAATACTCGGCTAACGACGGCAGCAGCGTAAGCAGTCGGCTGTGCAACACAAGCGAAAGAAACCTGTAGTGGCCAGGAGGGGGTAGATTGTAATCTTTAACACGTGCCTAATGCAAAATAGCACCCCACTAAATGTCATTTTGGGAGAATTACCTTTATGTTGTTTGTAACGCAGTTTATTCTGTGAATGGTACGGTCTGAAGTATAGCCTAATACCACTTGGCCACTGAAGCATGACAAGTAGCCTTTAATCTATTAGGCTGGGTCCACATTTATGCAGAAAGAACAGCCTGGTGTAAACTTGCAACAGTAGGGGACTGACATGATGAAAAATGTGCATTAATTGCCCAAGGCTGGCCCTTTATAGGTGCTGTCAGTCTAAAGGCAAATCTCATGTAGAGGAGGTGAGGGTAAATGGTGTCTCCCCCCCTGCCAGCAAGACAGAGCAGATTAGCCTGTCTGACCCTGTTGGTAAGTTTTATAAACCAATTATTTTAGTCTGGGGGGGAAAAAAACCTAAGGCCATACAAAAAGATTGCACTTAAATACATAAGCAAAACAAGAAGCTGAAGGCTTTTGTTTTTCCCTTTAAGTTCTTCCCCACTTCCTATGTTGTTGGGGTTTTTTTTTTTTTTTTTTTTTTTACAACTTCCTGGTTGCCTTTTCCCTCAGCTGAAGTCCCAAATGTGGGTCAGCAGTCTGCATGACTAATTTCAAGGGTTCATAGTGGACCGGCTCCAAATGTTTTGCTTCTGTCAAACCATCACACAAATGGCTACAGATGCAGACATATGTACCCACGTGTTGAAAATGTTAAAACAACTGAAATTGAGCATTTAAGACAATCTGTTTACTTTAAGACACTGTTTTGATATAATAAGGGGGAAGTGAAACTTTAGACTCTAAAACAACCCTATCAGTACTTGATTGTCATAATGATCAGTATTTTTATCATTCCACAGTGAATCTATTTGTGCAGTATCCACAGTCTACAGAGTATGTCTACAATTGTAAACCTGTCCTGAAGTCCTGAATTTGATTGACACATAGTTTTGTTTTGAGTGAAGAAAGCCAGGAACCCACTACTGCTGATTATAGCCGTCACGTGGCTGTGAGAACTTATTTTCACTAGGTAGATGCTAGATCTTAATTGTTATTTTTATGACAAACCTAAATGTGATCCTGTGTTTTTGCTGATTAAAGGACAAAACCTGAACAGAAGCACTTGTAATCTTGGAAAGTTAGTAGCTAAATATGTGACCCCGACTCTTTTCACAGTCCGACTTTTTAAAGTCTGCTGTGCTTCGTTGCAAAACAGAAGGACATTTTCACACTAGTTGACACTGGTAAGCCATTTTAAAGCAATGTCTGTTTTTTGTTCATAAACAGTTGAGCAAACCACACTTTGAATTATATTAGAACTTTCTTAATATTATGTAATGCAATGTTTCATGCAAAAAAAACCAACAAAAAAAACCAACAACTTAGCATTGAACACCTTAGATTTGCTATTTCAGTTTCTTCTGTTTTTAATTACTTTTGTCATGGTTTTCTTTTTTAGTAAATAGCCATCCAATAGTTGTCACAACGTCTCACTCATAACCACAAATGTGAACCTCACAATGGTGCTAAGAGAAAAGTCATTCGGATTCATTCTCTGGGGACCATGAATGTCTGTTGTTGAGATGTTTCAGTCTGGACCAACGTGACCGACCAACAGGCCGACATTGCTATCCATAGAACCACGCCCCTAGCATGTCTAAATCTGAGTGTGGGGGGTGACGTGCAACAATGGTCCAGAGTCTAATTCAAACCAAGAACTATACATGCTATAACTCCTACGACACTGATTCACCAGCTGCTAATCTGTGTAAATCAAGATAATCACACTAAAGGATTCTTCCCTCTGGCCTCTGACTTAGTTATGTCTGACAGACTTCTGACAAGAAATGTGTACTTCTGTCAGGGTCTTTGATATTTAGACAAAGCCTTAGTGCTGTGTGTTGCAAGACAATTTTGTAGCTCCTACTTTGATGCTGCCATCTCTTATCTCAGATCGTCCTTTCCTTTTAATTCTGGATGTTTAGGTTGCAGAGAAGAGTCTCCCTAATGATATACGGTCTTGTTATAAAGGCCAGTTGTCATGTGAGTAAAGAGTACAGACAACAGAGCACATGAGAATCGACTGCTTTGTCAAGTCTACGACATCAGAAAACCTTAAGACTAAGTGCATGTTCCCAATTAGAAAAAAATTGAGCTTCTCATAACAGAGAAGACAAGTGTTGGCCGGTGAGTACGAGCTGGCTATTTGAACATTTTCAGCAAATCATTATAAAGACTGCAATACTCTGTATCCCCTTCAAGCACATGTAATAAAATCAAGAAAAAGTTGTAGGATGTAATATAACGAAGTGTGTACAGTTCAACCTGAGCTGCACAGGGGACACAAAAATCTTTATCTTGTGTTCTATATTATTGGGTCCCTGGATGTGTTTTTATAGTTTTTTCCAACATTTCTTTTTTTTGTTTTGCATAGGGCAGCAACAGTCTGTGTGTACGTGATTTCAAAGTCAAAGCCAACCAAATGGCAGGCTCTGGCTCTGCCAGTCCTCATTATTTGACATTTTATGATTAGAATTTCTCTCCAGGCATCCATGAGCTTGAGACAGAGTTGTAGCAATGCTATATTTGCAGACCACTTGTCTCAGTGCCCGTCTTCATGTAATGAGTCAAACTTTCCCACAGCTGATTCAGACTGCAGCTGCTGTAGTAGTCCAGATTTCGATGACTGATCTGCCTTATGATGGGGTACCAGTATGATGCCATTTTATCCAGCTTGTGGGACATGGAGCAACAGCAGCACAGCCAGTCTCTCTGGTCCTGCAGTGACTTACACCTCCTTCATCAACTGAATAACTGCATCTTTGTGTTCAATGGAATCTTGAATCTTTGGCATGGCACCTTTTGTATTGAGGTGATAGCCCCTAACTGTTTTTTGTCAGTGCAAATTTCCACTGTCTCACCACTCCTCACTGTTCCACAACGGGTATAGAGTTTGAGGCATCTCTTCCAAACAGTCTATGACACCTAACTCATGAAGTGCACTTAGTTAGTCCTGCACTTAGTATATATGAAAGTGATGGCTGATCAAGTAAGGTGTCTGCTGAACTTCTAACCAAGCAACCAAAATATGCTGTTTATGTGGAAGTAAACTTAGACTATTCATTATATTATATTCACATAGGATAGAAAATCATTGTTTCACTGCTGTGTATTGTTTGAAAGCGTGTTACAGTTTAGCCAGACTGAACACAGCGAGGCCAACAGTCACCACTGAGGCCCCCCACTACATTAGCCACAATCATTTCCCAACGTTGGCCCTTTCTGTGTGGAGCTCCCACTGTGTGATCACAGTAGTTGTTCCAGTTTCTCTCATGTCTGAAAGACTTGGAAGTCAGGTGGATGGCAGAAACTGAGTGGGTAGGTAGGGCTGGGCAAAGCCAAATTGCAATTATATTTTCGTCAGTACCTAGCTGATCAGGTTGCAGTACATACAGCGCAGCTAATAGGGTGGCAGTCTGCTTGCATATTGCAGCCAACCACCAGTAAACACCAAGTGATCACCAACTGGTAAAAAAAAATCACTAAGTAGAACATAACACAACAGGAATAATGAACTATTATCATGGTACCCTCCCAAATGAGGAAATTGCTGGTAAAAATAGTGGTAGTGGTGACTCAACCCAGACAAAGACACAATGCAAAACATGCTGTCAGCTAGTGTAAACCACGACCGGAAACAAAACTATTCCATTCAATCACCTGGAATGGTGCTGCGCTCCTCGCGAATACACAAAGAGTATGAAATTACTGCCCATGCATGTGTCAGTAAGCCTGTATCTAGTGTCAAACGTGTTACTATTAACCATCTTTATTTTAAGTCCACGCTATTAACATTTTTTGTTGTCGGCAGCAACCCTGCGGCTCAGCCAAAGAAACAATCAGTTGTGTCCTTTTTTGTGGCCTCATATGAAAGCTGTGCTTGCAGAGGTAAACGCTAATTATAAGTAAATAATAGTCATCATTTATGTTTCAGTCAAGTGTGATTATTTACTAGCATTTTGTGTAGCAGATGTCTGTCTTTGTATGGGGTACTCTACTGAACCTCTATCAACATTTATTTATATTAAATTTTTCTTTATTTACATTAAAACATACAAGCAAATTTGTATTTTTTGTGATATAAACCCATGTTTGCACAGTTATATGTTTTCATTTAGTTAATATATTAAACAATATATTATGTTTGGATTGTAATGGACCCTAATAGTTTCTTGAGGATTCAGTTATTATCAGGAAAAACACTGCTGTACATGCCCTTGTGTTTTGATAACCATAAATCCATATCTAAATGCAGCAATAATGGGATCAATTCAGAACACTGCAAAATTGATTTTACTGTGAAATAAAGTATTTTTACATGAGCAAAACAATAGGGACAGGAAGAACAAAATCAGTAAGAAGCCACTAATATACTTGCATACTTTGACTCTATCCTGACACAAAATGCAAATTTGAAAGTGTGTATAGATTAATCTACTAAAAAAAAAAAAACTAGGACTTAAATATTCTCAAACTCTAGAAGCAAGCAAACTTGTACAAATCTGAACACAGCTTTGATCATCAAATGTAAGGATGCATGACGTCAAGAAGTCAGATAGCAAGATCTGATTTGGTTTATATTGCTATCAGACAAAGCCCACATGAAAGTACTGAAGTTTACAAGAGCTAGAAATGTAATAATAATACACGTTATTTATACAAGACATTTGATACAGATGGATGCAATACAATGTGCTTCACAGAAATGAAAAAAGACGAAAGACAGATGATAAATAAGTGACGCAGGATAGCAAAAATGAAAGGGCCTATAATTAGACGACAGAGACCCGGTGGCTCCATTGGCTAATGAGAGATAACTGTCTAAAAACTCTGACCTTAAACACCCAGAAATCATGCAACATGATGTCAATAAACTGCACACAGCACACTTGTATTTACCAACCTGTCTAGTCTGTGGTTGTTTTGTACCAAAGGGATACCAAAGGGATGAGAAGGGCAAAAGATCTAAAGTGAGTGTGGCTTTTTATTGTTGCTACATTTTAGGATTCCTTAGTTAGTTAGATAGTTCTTGCAAAGTAATTGTAACACGTTTGCATTGTCTCTTAATAGTTTTTACGTTCCTTATCAATTATTTTTCAGTACAAAGACTTCCTGCTGTGGCCCTTCATGGACATCATAAACAAGTGTTAGTACCTGACAAATCTAAAGATTGTTATTTAGCAAGGATGGGATGCTCTGCTGTACTGCAGCCACACTTGGTGGTTTACAATGATTAGGCTGGTGTACTTTATGCTAGTGGCATGGCTCTAAGGACAGCAGTGTTGGTCGGTCAGTCGGTACACCACTTTGGCCCACAAATGTGAACCACCATGAGGTTCACATTAGTGGTTTTGAGTGAAATGTCCAAACAACTATACTGGATGGATTGACATGAAATTGAGTACAGACATTCATGTCCCTCTCAGGATAATAAATTGTAATAGTTATCAATACACAGTTAAAGTACCAAAATGACTTTTCATCTAGCACCATCATCAGGTCAAAAGCTGTACTTTGTATTACTTTGATCATGACCAAATACTTGCAAAACTAATGACATTCCCATCAACCTCAGCTGAACTGCGTGTTTAGTGCTAATTAGCAAATGGTAGCATGCTAACACCCTAAACTAAGATGGTAACCATGGTAAACATTAAACCTATAGCATTTAACTTAAAACACTGATGTGCCAAAGTCACATGCATGGCTGTAGGCTCTTTGTTGTTACATAAATATCTCACCTAATATGCTGTACCTCTAAAGTGATATCTTTGAATAACTCAAAAAGGTTTAATGGGGTATTAATGCAGGAACAGCTGCCACTTGTTACAATTACATAACTAAAGAATTCATCTCAAAATAAGTAAACTAATGAAAGACTCAATGACTTATGTTTTAACTAAATGATGTTCAAAAAACATCTAAAAAGCTGTGTCATCTACTCAGTCACATATTACACTATACACAATATGGTACCAAAACAATGATAAGAAAGTGAACAATGCCAGAGTGATGATATATATGATATATAGAATTATTCTGAACTAAACTGAGACCAACAAGTGTGAGACATCTAAGATTCATAAAGATCTCCCACATTTTACTGCATTATTCACCACCCGCCTACATAGAGATTAGTTCCGCTCTTTTATGTAGGTCATGCTATTGGATGATGAGATGACATTTAGTGCTCATAAGCAGAACCTCACTACGTAACAAATGCTCGGTGTTGCTTTGTGCGCTTTACATCCTGTACCTCTGTCCGGACTGCTTGCCTTTACATCAGTGAAAAACTGGATTATTTTGACTCAGACATTAAGCCACTGCTGAAGTACTGACTGTCATCAATTAGACTGTGGCACTGCTGTTCGCTCTGTGTTCCCATGGTAACAATGTGTGGTGTCTACTTCCCCCCCAACCAAGGCAGCTATGTCCATCAAGCCACTGGTTTCCATTTTCTTCAGGTCTAAGAGATTTTTCATACAAACCGCAGAAACCCATTTGTTAGTCTGATGAATATTAATAAAGTGGCAGGCAACCTTTCTCGCTGTATGCTTTGACTCCTCATTATAACAACCTAAACCTTCTCAACACATTGTACACAGAAGTGATACATGATTGGGCTAAAAGATGGACTAAAGAGGTGATTTAATGTTGCAGCTTTTAAGTAATAATTCCCTGTTTTCCATTTAATATTAAATCATATTTGATGTAAAAAAAAATGTCTCAAATGACATTAATAATAGAAGACATCCTAAGGAGATTAAATTCAGCAGGGAGGTCTGAAAGTATGAATATGTAAAAGAAGAAGTACTGTAATTCCCAATTTACAGTCCCATAGACCCTGAATAGATGAGGTAAGATCATTAAAGCTAAAAGATAACTTATTTTAAAATAATTGGCGATAAGAAGTACATGATAAAAACTTAAACTGGAAAGACTGACATTGTTGGTGAATGCTTCAAACTCCTGAGCTCTGTCTTCACCCAGAAAGATAAGCAGCAGATGTTCCTCCTGCAGCAACTGAAAAAAATCACCTTGTTAAAGGAAATGGTGTCTCGTTTTTACATAATCATTCTTCAGTCCATCTTCACTGTTGGCTGGTTTGAAGTTACACAATGTTCGGGTCAAGGACATTTTGCACCATGTTATTCAGTTTAGATGGAGCAGCATTGGTTACAACTTCAGACGCTATCCAACAGCCGAGCAAGGAAATTGGAAAAAATCACAGAAGGGACTATTTGGGACATTCTCGCCCCGAAGAGCATTTTCTTCTGTTGAGTACCCAATGGAAAAAGGCACCTGTCTGTGAAGGAACAAATCATCATGCCCCTCCTCAGCAGTGCATTCCCACCAGTGTCTCAACCAAACAGCAGCTTCACACTAATCCTCCCCTGGGCAACAGCTGAACCCTTGCAGTCCCTGAGCTCTACCCGCAGGACAATCCTCTCACAGTGCAGTTTAACACATCCTCACCTGCTGTGCACTAAGGAAAAAACACATGCCCTTCCCCCATGCTCTACATAACTGCACCTATGTAAACGGCCTGAATGATGTCCTTAAATTATGTTTTTTTGTGCTGAAATTGTTAGTCAAACAATCAATTATTTGACAATCAAATCAACCAAAAATGACTGAATAATCTGTTAATAATTAGCAAGCAAAATACCAGTGACATAACATTTGCTGGCTATAGACACTATAACTATAGACACTACTATAACTATGGACACTGATTTGAAGACATAATTTCTGGGCTCTGATTAAAATCTCATGTCAAATGACATTTTATAGACTAAATTAATACCAGGTACTTAATACCTAATAACAGATTAATTAGCCCCATCATTTGTAGAGTGCAGTGAGCTCAGTCCTGTTCAGTCTAACTGTACATTTCATGTAGGTTTCTTTCACTTATTCTAAGTTTTCTTTTCATGCTTATACAAAAACATTTGTCAATGATTCTGGTGATACTTTACTCATGTGCCTTGTAATTACACATTCACCACACAGAACTGCCTCGTTGTGGGTGGCCTCTCAATGAGAAAGCAGACCTATAAAACAAACATCCTTTCACCAGGTAGATCTACTCTCAAATGTCCTCATAATTATATTCTCTCAACAATTTTAAATGAATCACCAAATGGTTCCAGGCCTCTTATTGTCTGCTGCTGGAAGAGATGCAATTACCTAAGGCAGTGTGTGAGCAAATATGTGGGTCACAATTCTAGGGCATGGGTGGAGAGGGCAATGCAGCTCTTTCTTTCTACCACTGTCTCAAGCTCAGATCATAGGTTACATCTTTGATCAAATTCCTCTCTTTTATAATGCCTTCAAAAAGACATTTTGACCTGATAAGTAGAGATAATATCATCGTTATGAATTCATCAGTGAATGTTTGTAAATTCACTGAATGACCAGCCACTCTCTTAAGCACAGACTCTGCAAGTGAACTCAAATAGCCTTTCGCAAGCAGTTCGTGGAAAAAATGACCATATGTCTCCATTCCTATCTATTGCTATTTCATTTTCCTTGTTATGAAACACTGCCGTACATATTTCCAACGCTTCCTCCTGACAGCACACAAATCTCTCTTGTTCGATTCAAGTTTCTCTTTAGAGAGGGAAGCAGCTTGTAATAAAAAAAAAGCATCCATCTCTTTCAGGACACAGGTAAACAAATTAGCTGAATGTTGAATTGCACTCTGACCAAATATCCATTCTGTTTAATTTGTAATTCACAGAAACCAAAAAGTACAGAACTGTAGATATGTTTTAATTCCCAGACTGAAAGAGCAGATATTATTGACAGCTACACATTATTTTTTAATATATTTTTAAGGTAATTAACATTTGTGTTGAACTATAGGATACAAAATCAGCTGCAGATGGCATCTTTTTTCACCTAAGGGCCTGTTAACGGAAAAAAAATGAGTTCACATATAATCACAATAGATGCCTGACTAAGAAAGTGGGTTAATAACATCTACATTTTTAATGATAAAAGGCTGGATCATTAGCCGTCTGGAAAAAAAATAATCACTCTGACTAGTTTTCATTGACTAGTGTTGACTATGCTTCATGCCTGAGTAAGGTACGGTGAAATACAGCTAATTTGGATGCTTAAAAAGACCACAATCTCTGTGAGTGGAATTGTGTGCACACATTATTCAGGATAACAGCTCATACTAACAGGGAAGCAGATTGGTGTAGTGAGTGTAGAAATCATGCTTCACTGTGACAATGATTCATGATTCTTTCACCCCGCTGAAGTGTCCCTGAGCAAACCCTTAAATCAGTTCCAGCTCCGTACAAGACCCTGTCCTCTGACCTTGCTGTGGACTGACAGAATTTCTCTTCAGATTTCCTAAAAGCATCACACTTTCTTGTGCATTCTTATGAGAAACCTATCATATCATACATACATGCCAGAGCATCTTGGCTGAATGTAACTAATTCAGGTTTCTGCTGTTTTCTTAGCTCTACCTGAAAATAAAATTCAAGCATCACAGTGGTATGTTGAGCGTCACTATAGGTGTGATCAGGTTTTGCCTCTTGACATCGCAGATTGCAGGTGATCTACTGAACATCAAAAGGAATGAGGAATCCATCCGGGAGTGCTCTTTTCATCTCAGCATCAGACCTGACATGCTCGTTCATGGCCTTCTTCTGTGTTGTGTATTTGACTCCACAAAAAACAAACAGCGTCGTAATGCACATGCAGCCAACACCCTACGCTAAAGACGTGAATCACATCTAGGTCACACACAGGGGCTGGGCCTGCACATATTGTGAAACCTTTTATTTTTTTTCCCTTGGTGTGAAATACAAAGTGTAGCAAGCCACACCCAATTCTTGAAAACGACCTTTTGTCGTGAACAAAAGATTCCTGTGAATCAGCTATATGAAATAGACGGGGTCTCCAAAAGACGCATCGACTCACAAAGAGAGAAAAATTACTTAAATAGCGGCTGAATTCATTTCACCTGATACTTAAATGAACCTCATTTATGTAGATGAGATCTTCACTCCTTTGAATGAGAACTGCCTTAAAAGCCATTCAGAAAATTTCAGGTCACCGCAGGCGTAAATTTTGCTTAATAGAGATCCTAGTGTAGTACTGCAGCGTCTTTGAAAAGGTTTCACATGTAATGTTCAGATGCTTGTCTCGGGTAATGCCACTAGTTTCATTCCACGAATAAAAAGAGAGGAAGCAAATTCACATAATGTCATAAGTCTTAGAGCCGGATATTTTTTTTTAAAAAAAGCAGCTAAATGTCTTAATCATGCCCCAGTGGATCTGAGCCTGAAGCTACTGAGGACAATGACTGTGTGCTTTGGAGCAAGAGATCAGCGGCAGCAGCAAGGACGATGACGTCTGCAGAGGCAGTTATATAACCAGAGCTGAACATTTTGTCTGCCATAGTTACAAGGTTAAAGAGGGTGACATGAATAACAGTCATAGTATCAAGAGTCATGTGCAACCTACTGTAGTTCCACCGGCCACATGAAGCCGAGTTCACTGAGGCAGGCATCAGTATAGTGCAGTATGGAGCAAAAGGAATGTCCGTGTTTGATGTCAATAATCAGCATGTCTGTCTGTCAGTTACTACATGCTTCTCTCAGGGCTTCAAAGGCTCCTAAAATAGCACGTCTTTACTGGAACTATTCACTCACAGACATGTGAAGCCTACAATCCATCCTTTCTAAATGTTCGGACTACAGTAAGGATGACAAAGATTGATGAAGGACGTTGTAGTGAAGGAAGATGTTATTGGCTTTGTCAGTTGCACAGGCTTGACTCAACAAAGCTGATCGACATTTCTTAACCACAGGGTATGGCGTCTCCTTTGTAAATGCTGTGGTTTCAGAGTTTTGACACGTTCTACCTTACAGGTGGATATAAAAACAATATGAACGGAAAATCTATTGCCAACCTTTTTTTTCTTCTCACTTTCTTTTATTGGTTTTGTTTGTATACCAGAGCATCTGCGCAAAACACAAACTGAGATGTTAAACATAGCAACACTTATATAACATCAGAACTATAAACCATTTAAAGTCCCCCTCCACCCAGAGATGTGTTCTGCCTGTTGTTATTTTACTTGGATGTTTGAGCTTCACTGTGAAGAATGATGTATGTGCAGGGTTCGACACCAGAAGACATTTTCACATTTATGTTTATGTTATTTTGTGACATCATAACTAGTTTGGAAGCTGATCATGGTCCCATACTCAACTTACAGAAGTGTGATGATGTGGAAACTTGAAGCCTCCAGTGCACATACACTGAGAGTGAAGTAGGAGACATCTTCATTTTGAAATAAACAATATTTGCAGGCTTATCAATTCTAGATTTTCCATTGAGGAAGAAAAAGTAGATGTCATTTCAAGGATTTCAATAATATTTAACTTTTTTGTGGAAAAAAACATATGACAAATATTATTCAAAGCAGAGTATTTTATATATCTTAAAACATGTCTGTCCCTACCACATGAAACCCACCACCCAGCTTTCCCTTAAGCATCTCAGTGAGTCCATTAAAAGACCAAAAGTAGCAGATGTAGTGCATTGTACAGCAACCACATAATAATAATAATAAATCATATAAATAAAAATAGAAAAAACACCCAACATTGAAAGATCTAGAAAGAAATGATAAAGTACTTAAATAAGTTCTTATTAAGAGGAGTGTGTAGGCACTCCTCATATTGTAATTCATGATTTATTGTGTTGCTCCTTTGATTGTGTATTCAATTTTCTCTCATTTCAAGAGGTGCATAGTGTCTTTTATTCATCTTGTGAAGTTAAGTGGAAACTGTTTCTTCCAGCAGAGGAGAAGAAGCTCTATAACAATAAATGAGGCAAATGCTCACCCACCACTCGAGCAGGCTTTTAGTATAAATCCAAATGTAGCGCAGGAAGAGTTTTGAGAGACTGCATTAAAAATACTGGAGCAGAATGTAACAAGGCTGCGGAAATACCAAAACATACACCGATCAGATCAGCCATAACATTATGACCACTGACAGGTGAAGTGAAGAACATTGATTATCTCGTTACAATGGCACCTGTCAGTGGGTGGGATATATTAGGCAGCAATTGAACATTTTGTCCTCGAAGTTGATGTGTTGGAAGCAAGAAAAAATGGGCAAGCGTAAGAATGTGAGTGACTTTGACAAGGGCCAAATTGTGATGGCTACACGACTGGGTCAGAGCATCTCCAAAACTGCAGCTGAAAACCACCGAAAGCGCCTACAATGGGCACGTGAGCATCAGAACTGGACCATGGAGCAATGGAAGAAGGTGTCCTGGTCTGATGAATCACGTTTTCTTTTACATCATGTGGATGGCCGGGCACGTGTGCGTCGCTTACCTGGGGAAGACATGGCACCAGGATGCACTATGGGAAGAAGGCAAGCCAGCGGAGGCAGTATGATGCTTTCGGCAATGTTCTGCTGGGAAACCTTGGGTCCTGCCATTCATGTGGATGTTACTTTGACACGTACCACCTACCTAAACATTGGTGCAAACCAAGTACACCCCATCATAGAAACAGTATTCCCTAATGGCAGTGGCCTCTTTCAGTAGGATGATGCGCCCTGCCACACTGCAAAAATGGTTCAGGAATGGTTTGAGGAACAACGAGTTCAAGGTGTTGACTTGGCCTCCAAATTCCCCAGATCTCAATCCAGTCGAGCATCTGTGGGATGTGCTGGACAAACAAGTCTGATCCATGGAGGCCCCACCTCGCAACTTACAGGACTTAAAGGATCTGCTGCTAACATCTTGGTGCCAGACACCACAGCCCACCTTCAGAGGTCTAGTGGAGTCCATGCCTCGATGGGTCAGGGCTGTTTTGGCGGCAAAAGGGGGACCTACACAATATTAGGCAGGTGGTCATAATGTTATGGCTGATCGGTGTATGTGTATGTGTATGGTATGCGGGTTGGCCTTTACATCGAGGGTCTACTTTAGGGTAAATCTTTGCTAATCTTGCATTTGTTAAGTGGGCCCTTAAACAATATCAAGCTGTATCAGACCAAGGATATTGCCATCTTGATCAATTAATCATTTAAGTAATTTCTTAAACAAAAATGCCAATTATTTGCTGGTTCCATCTACTCATATGTGAGAATTTGCTGCTTGTTTCTGTTTTATATCATTGTAAAATGAATACTTGAGTTTATGACTGTTGTCAGACAAAATGAGCAATGTGAAGATCCTTGGACTGGGAAACGGCATTTTTCATTATTTTTAGAATAAATCAAATAAAAACAAATATCAAGAAATGAATTGATATTTTTAGTTGCAGTCCTACTAAATACCATGAGCTTTTACCATAGTCATATTTTTAAGAGCTGGTTCATAGATTTTTATAATAGTTTTAGCTATCCTTATTCAAAAGGCTCAATTCAAAAGACAGCCTTGGACTCACAGAGTACATGATCCCATTGAAATGTCAATAAAGAATTTTATACCAGTCTCTGTATTTAATTGATCATATTTCAACTCAAGAATGTAACTGATGATATGAACAGCAAATCCCTTCATTATACTTCTATTACCAAATCATTTCATGGAATCATTTTTCTGTATTGAAGGTACCAGCCAGTTTGTCAGTGTGCATTCATGTAAAGTGCCTCGAGTGAATAATGAAGCTCCTTTTTTTACACTGGTGCCGTGTTGTGGAGCAGCTTTCTGTTACATCCAGTTGTTAAAAACGTCAGGTCAGGACTTTTTTATGGAATAGGGTCACAGATTTCTTTTTTTTTTTTTAAGATTATTTTTTCAGGCATTTTGCCTTTATTAGATAGTGACAGCTGAAGAGAGACAGGAAAGGTGGGAGAGAGGGAGGGGAGGACGTGCAGCAAAGGGTCTTAGTAAATTATACTCGCTCTACCAGGTGAGCTACCGGGGCGCCCAGGGTCACAGATTTCTAATGACATTTTCAACATTTTTACTTCAGCCATCAAATTATCCTTGTTGTCCTTAGGTGTTTTGAGGGTGTTTCTCATTAAATTTGTGGTGATTTTATTGTTTAGTTTTATGTTGTGTACATCTTGTGTTTTGTCTTTTAACATCTTGGGACCATGTTGGAAATAAGTGTTTTCACTTTAATTGTATCGTAGTCTCCTCTAATGTGCCAAGTATTATCTATATTATCAGACAATATTTGGTTCATTCTTATTTCCCATTAACACCCATTTTTAGGGCTGAGCAGAATATTGTGGTGACGGCACCAACACAATGTCAAAGATACCTAGCAACAAAATTCTACCATTTCAATATTTACTGTAGAATTTTCTCATAATCATACAGGAAATGTTTTATTAGGAAAGTCTATGGGGTGAAGAGTAACGTCCTCAACATCCTGTGGCTGTTTGTGTTTAATATTGTTCATTACAATTGTCACAACCTGTCTCACCTTCACTCATGCAGAACAAAGTATTCCAGGACTTGCTTTCCTTGGACAAACTGTCTCTAAGAGACGGACGGAGGCCAGGGCATACAAAACACTTGAAAAATCAGGAACTATTGTTACAGGTTGTTAAGGAGCGTGGAAGTCTAGTCTGGTTCTGGTGGAAATTACAAATACTTTAAATGCCTGTTTAATATGGTCAGAGTACCTGTTTCCTATCTACACTCTCTCTGAAATGTTTTCACTGTTGCTCTGTCTAACTAAGTATGCCTCTGATGTTTAGGTCAGGACCGGTATTTCTTGTGGGTGGGAAATTAGCACCAGCTAATATGAAAGTGGCTGGTAGATTTCAGACACAAAACAATGATTTACAATTGAGTGGCTGGTGAATTTGAATATTTATCTGTCAGTGGCTGGTAGATGTTCACATTTTAAAAAGTTAATTTCCCACCCTGGGTAACACTTAATTATTAAAAAACAAAGCAAAACACTGTGATAGGATATGCCACGAGATCAAGTTTGTTATTCCCAAGGGAAACTATTGTTATAGCCAAGTGTAAAAAAAAAAACACCCTATATAGGCTATAGGTACCACACAGGAAGCACATACAAAGGAATCCATGTACAAGTAACATGAAAGTTTCCACATAATACTAAACTAACTCTTGCACCATGATTCCAAGATTAATTTCCTGGACTTCCTTACAGACAACGTAGCACTTAGCCACCTGTCTCTTCCGTTTCAGTAACAGAATATTTTTTATTTCTAAAAGATAAAAACCCACTGATCTCAATGTGAGTTCAGTAAAATGTAAATATTAATACAATGTAAATACTAAAAATGGGCGGCTCACACACAAAGGGAAATTACCATTGATGTTTAAGGGAAGTAGGGCTCAGTAATTTGCAACCTGTAACGCTAGTCAACCTGTTGTCAGATTTCACTCCATTTCATGTGTCTTTGAGATGAATCAACATGGGTTCAACATTCAACATTCATTCTACGTGGAGCGCCGCTCTGTTGTCTTAAAGAGACAGAAGGTAGAAACGATCCCTTCGCTGTTGCACGGACCTACACCATTTGTGCATGCCCAGTCACACTAAGCAGCTCTAGCAATATTCAGACTAGCGTTCAGTTTAAGCTTGCAGGACATGGCCCAGTAACCTACTTTCCCCACAACATGCTCTGTAACATCAGAGACTAGGCTGTGTGTCATCAGTTAACTAACCTTCAGCACCGCATAGTTTCAGCAAAGACACGCGAAAACCTAGACACAGCACTGCTTAAGCAAAAACAGAATAATCTATAATAAACAGTTCTGTCTCAGAAAAGGAAACCTCCATAAAGACTCTTGCTCAGTTTACTCTTAAAGGTGAAACTAAATGCTGTAAACTGATATTCTTTGCATATAAACAGGCGGTGGAGAAATAAAAATAAGGACAAGAAGAAAGTAAATGGCACAAAGAAGAAGGAAGAAAAGGCCAAAATTGTCAAAGAGATTGTGATACCAGTGAATATGGGGCAAGCAAATTATGAGGATGATTTTCATAATTTTGAAATGCTAAGTCATGGTAATGGGGTAATTAGTCATAATTATGTGATAATAAGTCATAGTTATAAAAAAGTTTATGAAAATTATGAGATAAATCATATTTGTGCCAAACTCTCAAAATTATGAGATTGATAGATATATCAGGAGATTTCTTGTATGGCATATTGAGAGAGCTTCACACAAATATGAGACGTTAAAGCATATTTATGAAACAGAATCTCATAATGTTAACCCTTTATATCTACGCAGGATTGCTGAGTGGCACCAGGACAATGCCTTGGGTTTCCCCCTTCCTCTGTGCTCCTCCCATCCCATTACAATCCATGTATCAGGTGAACAGCACTATAAACCCTTAAACCCTACAACCTGACACCCTCAAACCATTCTTCTGAGTTTCTAGGTTAACATAAAACTAACACCCACAGCGACTTCACAGGCTAACATAGTGCATAGACAGTGTGCCACTGACACAGCTGGTGTGTGCTTACTCTGCTCAACAAATTTAATGATGACACTGGTATTACACTTTCTGGACTTCTGGACTGGACTGTGGGCTGACTGATTAGTTGATTTTCTGGTAGACATACATACATGTCACTGGTTTGTTATATCTATTCTCAGTTTATTTACATGCGATTAAAACAATTTATTCACCAAAAATTTCAATAGGAGTAAATATGAAAGATTGACATTTTATAATTTTTAAAAGGGGCGGAAATGGGCTTCCATACAGTGATTGAGATAGCTGTCAGTAGGGGGCAGCCACAGTACAGAAAGGATATGGATTGACTCCTTACCTCTGTTTCCATAGGATCAGACCTTATACCAAAATAAAATACACCAATGTATCTAGCCCCACGATGTGAATTCAGATTGTTGGATTCAGTGACAGCACTAAAAATTAGCAGAAGGGAGAACAAGCATGAGTCATGAGGCTGGCCCAAATGTTTAGCAGCATGATGTAAAAAGGAGCATATGGTGCAGTGAACACCCCAGTTCAGTCAGTCATGGAACAGCCCATCCTGTCCCACTCAGCTGTCAGCACACATCCTCCTCACTATTCATGTCTGCTGGGTCAACCTCAGCACTGACGCAGCAAGCTGGCAAAACGGCTCAAGTCTCAACATGAGCATACATGGATGAAGATGCGCTCAGAACAATCATTTGGACACAGACAATTGAACACTGACAAGATTTGCAAGACCCTGGCTCCTTTCAATTACAACTTTTTTTCTTTTTTCTTTTTGCATCAGGTCCCTCAACAAAGAGACAGCATTAGTCAGGAGCCTTGTCAAACTCCCAACTGCCCAATCACACAATCCAGCATCTCTCACTAATTCATGGAGAAATAGCATTTAGCATTTGTGCCACGGTCATTTAGGCTTATATTTCATTCTTCTCAAATCATACAATGTGTGTTAATTTTGTGCCAGTGTGTGTGTGCCCCAAACCAACAGCTGGTGCCCTGGTAGCTATGTCAACACATACAAACCTTCATTATAGTTCAACAGCACTTCATTAATACTGTCCAGCGTCAATGAATGGTGTAACTACAGAGAAAATCTCGTTCGGCAGACAGGTTACGTTAACTTCAACTGAAGAAAATGTTATGTAACCTACATGTTAAGTCTTATTTTGACATGGGTTAAAACATGAAGAAGCACTCACTGCCTCCCCGTATGAGCTAAATTCGTGTGAAACACACTGAATGGCATCCACAGATGAAAAAAAATATGTTTTGTCTATTTTAGTACGGCGGCTTTAAATATTACAAAGCAAATTCAGCCAACTAAGTAAAGACGTGGAGAAAGAGAAAACTGTGAGAAAACTAAGAGCCTGTTTTCCCTTAATACGTGCTTTTACTTTTTCAGCCGTTTAATGTTAGCTGACGTTAAGCTAGATTTGTAACAACCGTTGACGTTACAGGTAACGGAGAGCACGGATAACACAGCTGGAAACTTACCTTATTCTGTGGAATAAGGGTCAGACGAATCCAAACTGAAGCATGGGGGCTTTAACCGAGAAAAAAAAAACACCCCGACGTCCTATATTCCCAAAAAGTTGCCCAGAAACGAAACGGCACCGCGGAGTCGGTCTGGAAAAGATGAATACCGGTGTATTGGGGATGCAGCCTGTTGAGGGGGGAGATCCTGATCCAGCCAACTCACCTCACATTTCACCTTGTCACGTAACTGAGCGCTGATCACAACGTGTCCTGTCCACAGACACAGATGAAGGCTGAATGAAGAGTTTTCTGCAGCCAGAGTGCGTCCACACTCAGAGTCCCGCCCACTGGACTATATACTAAATAAAGTTATGTGAGCATGTGTGTGTAGTGGTGGTGAGTGGGTAGGATTAAATCACACTTTTCAAATAGCCTTTAAATGAATAGACCTAGTAAATGAAGAATATTTAATGTCCTTCAAAAATCTGTTTTTAAAAAGCCTTTATTCTAGGTGCCTGATCATGAGTCATGCTTTCAAAGGCCGTTATATAGCAGATCATCACATGTCGGTCTACCTGGACCTGTGCTGATCAGAGCAATTTTGAAAATGTAAAGACAAATGCAGTGGTGAGATGCATTAGTCCCCAAAAGTTTCACATAATCCAACAAATCAACACACGCTGTAGCGCCACCTTTAGGCCAATCAGTGCAATTCAGTGGTGGAAGAAGTGTTCAGATCCTTAATGAGATCCTTAATAAGTTGCAGCACCACATTGTAAAAATGCTCCATTAAAGCCCTGCATTCAAAATCTATTATTAAAATTATTATTAGGAAAATGTAAGTACATTTTATTTTTTCAGCGTGAGTAAATATAAGATTGGATCAATCATTCACCACCTGAAAAAGCCCACATCTCTCAGGATGAACCCTTTATGTAGATCATTTAGAAAAGAAAAGTTCACTGTCAATAAGCCTATACACCTTTTTGGCATGGCTCAAGCTGGATGTGATGTCTCACCTTGTTTCTTTGATTTCTCCAAGATCACATTTCCTTTATGGCTCTGATTGTTGACATACCACGCATATATAATGAAAGACTAAATGTGCCGACTAAACAGCAACTGTGACATGCTATAATTTAGTAAACAGGTAGTGATTTTTGTGGTAAACCGCATGTGCTCTGAAATGTTTTGTTGTGAGTCAAGGCTTCAAATAGCTGTAGGGCTTCTGATTGCTCTTGCATGATCAGTGCTTTTCTTATAGACATAGAAGACATTACACAACTGAAGCAATTAGTAACTTCTTAATTTAAAGTGTTCTTGAAATGAAACGGGCCATTGATAGTTATTTAACAGAAAACCCTTGAGGATCAATCAAGAAAAATTTTTACAGGCCCAAATTGTTAAGATTTTTCTTTAGACAACAGCCTTGTACATTTTTTGCATCTGTTGCACATAATTTTCCTTTACAAAAGAAAAACCTATTTGTGTGGTTGTGTGAGCTGAAAATAGTTAGCATGTTAACACCCCTGTCAGCTGCCTGGATTGTTGATGACACTGGCCATGTCTGCATTACTCAGATTCTTTCTTATGTTTTGTCATAAGAGCAACTCACATAATCTCTCATTGCTTGGCAGCCATCAGACCTCCTGGAGGTCTGATGGCTGCAGTGAAGTGTCAGATTGAATAACACTAAACCTATAAGTAGGAGTCTTTTTGCCTCCATATGCACACTCAAAAAAGTCTGGTATGATTCAGATCTGTGGGTCCTTGAAAAGGGAGACTCGCACCAAAGCTTCTTGCACTCTAAGTTTGAAATATGTGTGTTGACTGTGTGAGTTTAGCATTGTGTAGGTGAGTGTAACTCCAATCAGCAGTGAGAACAGGTAAGGGAGGGCAGCTCTCAGTCTGTGGCCTCCAATCAACGAAACATCTGTGATATGAGCGGCCAGCATTCAGATAGCACATCACAGCTCTAATTTCATGATATGTCAAGCTTTATCACAGTCAAACCACACACACACACGCACACGGTGTCAAAGTGAAAATATACTGCCTGTGTGCAACCACGACTTACAAAACCAATAACAATCAGTCAGTCATGCACTTCCTTTGTGGACCACAGTGGTACAAGTTTAAAATAGGTTAAAAAGAAGATTATGCAGCCTTTCTTAGCTTTTTTTTTTGTCAGTGTCAAAAAAAAAAAACCTAATAACTAGTGACATCATCTTGGTTTTTAGTCGAGACTCAGATATGTTCTCAAGATTTCCATGACTGTTTTTATTTAAGCAATTGATTGCCTGTGAAAAGACAAAAGTAGCTTATTCAGTTGTTTTCACTTGTTCTGTCAGGTTGCAATTTTCAAGCAATTGATGGTGATTTACACTATGCAGGCTTCAACTTCATTGCTGTAAGTGGACATATGCAATTTCTTTTGTGAATTACATACCATTATTATAAAGGATGTTCCATTTAAATACATCAGTATGTCTAATTTGTGTGTACTTTTCAATTCCAGCTAATAATAAGCATTGTTTCGGTTTTTAACCTGTGTTGTCTTGAAAATGAACAAAGATGCTGTCAAAACTACATCTAAATGTACTGAAGTATGACAGTGTTTTCTATAACTGTATTTAGATCTTATAAACAGATTTCAATAAATATTCACCCATCTAACAAGACTAAAAACTGTAAAAATGTTCCTAACATTTTTGTTAGAATCACATGGCAAGATCCAATAAATCTAAAATATAGAAGGTCCATGATGTTCAACTCCCCATACGACATCAATCATAAAGGCTCACTCTTTTACACAAAACCTCAGGACATTTTGCAGGGGTGATTTGGTTCCTGCTGTTACACTTGGAAATTTATGATTTACCACTTTCCAATATAACCTGTACCTTTTCTTTGTTACCTTCAAGGTCAAGGAGGCCTCTTCCAAAATGAAACCCAGATGCTACCCCAAGAGTGACGTCTCCAAATAGGGCCCTGGTATCAAACAGGAAGGCTGTTTTTGTATAATAGAAATGAGTCAATAGAGAAATATTACATTTTGTAAAATGTCTGTGTCCAAATATGTAAAGATGAGTGAGATTTCCCTAACAATTTCAACGTGATACTGTGTCTGTGGCAGCCACATGTTGTAAACATGTTGTAAACCTTCAGGTTTTGAAGAAGATTTATTGTATTTTTGTTTCTTGGCAATAGATGTGTTTCCAAATCAATAATCATTCATTTTTCACAATATATGTTTTAATTCACTACCTGTGTTATTTAGGTTGTAGCCACAAAGTATGCAGTGGCTCAGCTGTTGCTGCACGCCACCAGAGCCTCCTGTCAGCAATGGAAATCCTCCCAACGTTGGTGTGTGACACTTTTTATTTATTTATTTATTTATTTATTTATTTGCAGCCATTAAGAGGACCCAAAGCCCCTAGACCACATAAAGGATTGTTCGCATCCACAAGATGACACCGGCCACCTAAAAAACAAATATCTTCAAAATCTTTCTCATAAATATGGCAACTTACTTTACCTTTCTTGAATTTTCAGAAAAACAAAAGCAGTGAAATGTAAATATTCGTGCTACCTGGTCATTTAATACTGAAAAAACATTCCTGACTTCTGTCTGAAATGGTTGGGCTGTAAGTTATACATTTAAATATGTAAATATGTATCAAATGCATTCATTTTCGTTAAAGAAAACAACCCGTCCATTATCGCACAGTTTCACTGGAGGGCGCTAACACAAAGCACCAGGTGGTCTGGGAACAACTTGAGAAAGGAGGAGGCCATTCACTAGCCTGTTTTAGCTCCTGTTAGCTAGCCGGCGGCTAACGAGCAAGCTAAAACACCAGTTAGTCTTAATGTCGCCTCTCTTATCAAGTGATGGCAAGAGGACAGTGTTCACAAACCGAAGCCGGTGAGTGCTGGACGCCCCTCCGAGTCGCGACAAAACACTTCTCATTCGCACAGTTTGCAGCTGTAACCGAGCGCAAGCCGGAGCTAGCTGACGTTAGCGCGGCTCGGCTAACACGCCTCTTTTTTCTTTTCAGAGCTGTATTACCTCATTGCCAGATTTCTGCAGTCCGGACCCTGTAGAAAATCAGCACAGGTAACGCACCCTAGAGTAACCGAGGCGGGAGCCCACACCGGTCTTAAGTCGTCTGAACGAGTAGCCGGAGGCTAACGCTAACGCTAACTGTGTGTGTGTGTGTGTTGTTAGATTCTGGTCGAGGAGCTGGAGGAGTTTGAGGTAGGTTCAGCCGGACCTTTCCGTCTTTATTCTCCGCTGTGGTTTCCGCAGTGCTGCCTATCCTGCCGCTTGCTTTCGGGGGGCAACCTTTCAGTGGTTTTGGCTGGTGTCAGATTAAAGAGCGTGTTGGCGGACGGGCACACCTGTGCGTCTCTAACAGCTCGTCTCTTGTCTCTAGCTGGTCCCTGAACGATGGAGTTGGGACGGAAAGAAATACAAACGGACCTTCCAAGACTGGGTGAGTGTGAACTGTCGCAATTAACTTTTTAATCGATTGGCGCGTCTAACTCCTGTTTTAACCGGCAGTTGCCTCTTAGCCGGTGTCTATATTTTTAATTCAATTAGCCACCCAGAATAGACGCGGTGATGATGCGCTTATGCTTATTAGAACACGTTTAAACATTTATATTAGTACAGGCCTGTTGGTAAATAACTCTGTACAGGCGTCGCTATTGTGTGGGCTAATAGGAGGAGAATGGCGACGGGGGCAGGCAGCGATAGGCTGAACCAGTTCCACAGAGCTGTCAGTCTTCTTTTGGAGCCAATGAAATCACAGTTGTAGTTGCGAGCGAACCGGAAGAATAATACGAGGCCCTTTGATTGGCTGTGGACTTCTCTGCCCCTCCTCTTTCAACCCCTCTCCCTCCCTTTCTCCGTTATTGTTTTTCAACTGGCCGCATTACAGAAATATAGTATAAAAACAAAAATAAGTGTTTAGTCATTTTTGAAGAAGTTGATAGTTATGTGTGTGTGTGTTACACAGCTGTTTGAATTGTGTCATAGAATTTAAATGCTGTTTAATCTGTTTAACAAAGCTGGAGTTCCTTTCATTTCTTTAAACTTTTTGGGGGTTTTCTAGCAATTTCTGAGAATGTGACTGAGGTGATAGTGTTTTGGTGTTTGTTATTCAATGCTACTTATATATATGTCTGTTGTATCACTTTGTAATAGCAGTCTGTGACTCCTGCAGGTGATTTTGAACCAGCACATTCCTGCAGACTATCTGCTCCGTGTTTGCCAGCGGATAGGCCCGCTTATAGAGAAGGAGATCCCACCTAGTGTTCCTGGGGTCCAAACACTTCTAGGGCTGGGAAGACAGTCCTTGCTTCGTACCACCAAAAGTGAGCATTTCCTTCCCATCCACCATAGCTCTTTTCTTCTGTATTTATGGACAATCCACATGTCAATACTGTTGTAATTTTGAGATTTATTGTATTTTTGTTTCTTGGCAATAGATGTGTTTCCAAATCAATAATCATTCATTTTTCACAATATATGTTTTAATTCACTACCTGTGTTATTTAGGTTGTAGCCACAAAGTATGCAGTGGCTCAGCTGTTGCTGCACTCCACCGAGGACGTCCACCAGAACCTCCCGTCAGCAATGGAAATCCTCCCAACGTTGGTGTGTGACACTTTTTTTTTTTTAAACTTTTTTATTTACAGCCATTAAGAGGACCCAAAGCCCCTAGACCAATTAAGTTAAGTCTGCTTTAGCAGTCTGTTACTAATCATTCTTGTGTGTCTTTATATCAAGTGTCCATCATGGGTGCTCGCCAGGCCACAGGCACCGCTCGTTTCAGCCAGGCCCTGCCGTCTTCCTCCTACCAACACATGAAGATACACAAACGTATCCTTGGCCACCTTTCTTCAGTCTACTGTGTAGCCTTTGACCGCACCGGTCGTCGGATATTTACGGTGAGTGATGATTTCTGGGCCAGACGATTATCGCAAGAAAACTTTATCTGTAGTGTCTCACTAGTGTTTCCATCTGTCGAGTCACATTAAGCAAACTATTCAAATGTCGCAAAAGATAAAATGCAGATCTGGCATTTCTCCATTGGCAGGGTTGAAGTGCGTGAATAAATGCTTCCAGATCATTAGGAAGAAGATCTTTAGTTCAGAATCTATTTTGTAAATACTTTTCAGGGGGTTCTACACATTTGTGCGTAGCAAGACAGAAATTAGCTAACCACAAAACATTTTCTGGTCACGTCATTGTTACTGATTAATATACAACATTGAATACGTGTTAATGAAAGGAAGACACCTGGGAGCTGTTGCTGTGTCACTTAGCATTTGATTAGCTTACCTGCGTTTTAGAACGGGTTCGGCTAAATGGAGCTTGCTGGGGTTTAAAACACAGCTGCGTGCTAAGTGGGACCTTATTACTCACAAAATAAACACAGGATCAGCCGAATCGCAGCTAAATTGGATATATGATGGAGTTGCTTTATGAGGTAATCCGCCACACAGGCGATTCAGAGAAGCAAACTACTACTAATACTGTTGGAATAATATACAGTGTATGTTTTATCAGTTATAAACTAGTTTCACTTTTGATTGTCACAAAAACAACTTTTTCTCAGTTCCAAACAGTCGTTAGTTTGTCTTTGCACGGCCACATGAAACAAAGGATTCCCCCACTAATTCGCAAGCATGTTTGTTAACAGTTTCGGGGAGACTGATGATAGACACTTTTCAGTCAAAGGTAGTTCCCAAAGAAACTGTGTTATTTATTTGTTGCCAATGTCTTATGTGTTTCAGGGTTCTGATGACTGCCTGGTGAAAATCTGGGCCACAGATGACGGCCGGCTCCTGTCAACACTCCGCGGGCACTCGGCAGAGATCTGTGACATGGCCGTCAACCACGAGAATACTCTCATTGCCTCAGCGAGCTGTGACAAAACCATCAGAGTGTGGTGCCTACGTACCTGTGCACCCATCACTGTTCTGCAGGCCCATGGTGCCTCCATCACATCCATACAGGTGAGACAAATGCATTGTAAAACACTAGGTCCCAAAGTTTTATAATAACCTTATCACCTAGATTTTCTGCACTTGTTCTGCACCATGTCAACTTCTGCAACACCAGTTGTTCGCTACTGTGGTATTATTGTGAAATGTCAGTCACTCCCTTGCCTGTGACTAACCAACATTGACTTTCTATCCCCTTAGTTTTGTCCAGCTGTCAAAGGGACAATGCGGTACCTGGCCTCCACCGGTGCAGATGGCATGGTGTGTTTCTGGAAGTGGCACTCGATCACCATGAAATTCAAGTAAGTGTTTGAAACATCTGTCGTAGCTTTTTTAGCTCTACTGTTTCTAGTTCTACTAAAGTTTCTTTTTTTCCCACAGAAAAAACTACAGCTATTGTGTTTCTCCTCTTTCCTCAGTGATCAGCCGGTCAAGTTTGTTGAGCGGTCACGTCCAGGAGTACAGGTCTCCACTTCCTCCTTCAGTAGTGGTAAGTGTATTTCCCTGCCTGGTCATATTTTATTTTCCAGGAGTACTAAAGCTCAAAGCTGCTGTGAGCAGCAAACCAAACCCAGACATCTAAGGACATAACTTTGCTTATGTTATTATTTTTACCCCAGCTGCTAAAAGTAGAAACAATCTATTTCATCTGTTTTATTAAACTTTTACAGCATTTATTGTGAGGCACAGAAAGTGATGAAGTAGTGTCAACAGTAGGTTTATGCATCAACATTAGCAAATGAACAGAGACTCTCAGTGTGACAGTGCCATTTGAGTGACACAATAACTGCTGACAAATAGTTCATATAAATTAGGCAATGTATATTATGCAAAGGTAGTTGTCATGGCGGCCCACCTGAATAAATGCATAAATGTGTTCTAAATTCTCTGTTTGCAAAATGGGAAATGTTCTAATAGTTTGTTTTTAGATTAACTGGGCAGAAATCACTAAATATTGACAGAACGACAGGATATGGATGTACAAATATTGTTGTAGACTCCATTTCATTCTATGTTTACTGTTAATAGGTGGTATGTTCATGGCTACCGGTGGCACTGATCATTTGATCAGGGTCTACTACCTTGGTGCTGAAACTCCTATGAAGGTCTCTGAGATGGATGCTCACTCGGTAAGAAACAAAACGCAGTAGCTGCATCATTCTTGTTCCACTCTGTTTTGCTCTTTAAACTTAATCTAAACAGGGTCTCTGTAACCTAAACACATGTCTTCTTTTTCTGTTTTTAGGATAAAGTTGTAGTCGTCCAGTTTAGCAATAACAGTGACAGGTGAGTGTGTTTGCTGAGATCTGCACAGACTTCAAACTGTTTTTTGTGTGCTTTTCGAGCCTCTGACAGTAAGCTGTGTATATGTGTCCAGCCTAAGGTTTGTGAGTGGCAGTCGAGACGGCACAGCCAGGATCTGGCATTACCAGCAACAAGAGTGGAAGAGCGTCACTTTAGACATGGCTGCCAGGCTGCCTGGGTAAGAGAGGAAACAGTATTGCAGAGTTTCATGATGCCATTTCGGTCTCTGTAAACCACTTAGCGTTTCGTGTCTGATGGGATATTTCCCTCCAGGAGTACTGTTGCCAATGGGGATGATAAAACCAAGCTGGTGGTGACCATGGTGACCTGGGACCGTGCAGATAGCACCGTCATCACAGCAGTGTCAAACTACCTGCTCAAAGTGTGGAGCACAACCACTGGACAGCTGCTGCATGTTTTATCTGTGAGTGGCTGAAGATGGCATTTCTACTGTGCAGCTCCTTTAGGATAAAAAAAAAGAAGAAGAATAAACAGCTGTTGACTAACTTAAAGTTTGTGTTCTCTCTCTTCAAGGGTCATGATGATGAGGTGTTTGTGATGGAGGCTCACCCATTTGACTCCCGCATCATCCTATCTGCCGGCCACGATGGCAACATTTACATCTGGGACCTGACCAAAGGAGCCAAGATCCGCAACTTCTTCAACATGGTAATTGATCGACAATGAGAATCACCCACCAGTAGTTTTTTTGGGGTTTTTTTTTTTACACCGTCATTGAGTTAATTTTAAAATATGTGTTTTACAGATTGAAGGGCAAGGCCATGGTGCTATTTTTGACTGCAAGTTCTCTGCTGATGGGCAGCATTTTGCCTGCACTGACTCACACGGCCATTTGCTCATCTTTGGCTTCGGCTGCAGCAGACCATATGAGAAGGTAACAGCACAAAACTATTGTTTACAATATATTAATAATTACTCCATCAGTTCCTATTTTTAAAGTAGCAACATTCAGAATCGATACAGTTGGACAGCATGGTGGATTTACACACACTGTTCTTTAATCATAAGAAAACTGAATTAAAGGCTCAAGGATCCTTCTGAAATATTGTAGGGGAGACTACTAATAACCATAAAGAAGCTCTCTATTGTAATTTGCTCTGTGTCCTGGTCTGCCCCATTGAGGCAGCAAGCAAACAGCAATTTGCACTCTGTTTACCTCATCATCAACACAAATGTGCTCTTGGTTCCCTCCAGATTCCTGACCAGATGTTCTTCCACACGGACTACCGACCTCTTATACGTGACGCTAATAACTACGTGCTGGACGAGCAGACGCAGCAAGCCCCACACCTCATGCCTCCGCCCTTCCTGGTGGATGTTGATGGGAATCCTCACCCTCCTCACTACCAGCGCCTGGTGCCAGGAAGAGAGAGCTGCAAGGAGGATCAGCTAGTACCCCAGCTAGGATACATGGCTAACAGTAAAACCTGCCCCCTCATCACTCATACCATTCAGAATGCTTGCACAGTTTGAACTCAGGAAATATAAGTGACAGAGTTTGACCCAAGCTCTGCCTTTTTGTTGCGTAGGCGATGGAGAGTTGGTTGAGCAGGTACTTGGCCAGCAAACGGCAGAAAACAGAGAAAACCTACTGGACAATCTCATCAGGCAGTTGCAGAATGAGCAGGATGAGCGTCAGAATGAAGAACAGCAGGCTGAAGCGGCAGAGGGTATGTTTTACTTTACATGATGTAAGCAAATCATTTTACAGCGATTTTGTGTTATGTTCTTGGTTCGTCTAATGTGTTCTGTGTGCCTTTTTAAATTATGTCTGTAAAATTCTGCAATTTATTTTAAGACTGTGAGCATGAGTATTGTGTGGGTACTAGATTTTCAATAGTTAAGTGTTGTCCACTTCTATATATTGTCATAAGAAACATGTTTTTTTTTCTTCTTATTTTTAGCTGATAATGCAGCAGAGATGGTTGTCTCCTCTCCGCCTGCTGGACCACGCAGAAGTGGGCAGGTGGACGGCGTGTGGCAGATGCAGCATAATGCCCTGCGTAGTCAAGTGGCCACTGAGAGGGACCTGCTGGCCTGGAGCCATAGAGTGATGGTCAATGAAGTGCCACATGGGACATTCAGGTGAGGATAGAGGGAATTTCATTAGATGTGAGGACACTAAAGAAATGAATCTTTTTTTATATGCATTTTGATGGAAATTATAAATTTTTTTTAATCAGAGTTTTGGAGGAGTGCAGACAAGCCAGAGGCGACATGGAGTGTTCTCTATACAATGCTGAGAGGAGGAAGAAACCAGTAACCTGCACGCCCAAGGTACGCTATTCTTCACTTCAGTTGTTTTCAGTCAAAAATACTATCTATGCCATTTCATTTCTGCTCTCCTCATTTTCCACCCTCCTTCCACGCTTTGCAGAGCGAGCCAATGACTTCACGCCTGCGCTCCCTGCGGCCGACCAAGAAAAAGCAGCAGCGCCACGCCTATCAGACCCGCTCAGCTCAAGTCCGCCGTCCCGGGACCAGGAGTCGAAATCCCAGTAACCGCCGCAACTCTGACAGCCAGATAGACTCTGACAGTGATGGAGATGTATGTTCTGTCTTTCTACTCTACATATCCAAACATGACCTGCAGAATGTTGTTGTGCATGTGTAGCGTCTTGAACATTTTTAAGTCTGAATTGAAAGTTCCTGCAACTTTCATCTTCAAATATGTGTAATAAGATATTTTGATTGTATATTGTAGAGAGCTCTTAAAATTAAATATTGGACAATATTAATTATTTTATTAAGTCACAAAAGCTGCAATTTTAACTGGCTGAAAATAAAAATGCTGTGGAATGGAAAATGGAAATGATGAAACCAGAAACAAGCGCTGTCTGTTAACTAGCATTCATAATAGTAAAGGTGCTTTCTGTCTTTGTGTTGACAGGCAGCAGAACAGGTGGAGCAAAGCGATGCCTCTTCTGATGGTGAAGCTCAGTGGCAGAGTGAAAGCAGCTCCAGGTAAATAAACATCTTTGACTGAGCAGTGTTTTCAAGATGTAGTTATAATCGCCCAACCAACAACACCCCTCTTTCATTCTCAGTAACTCCTCCAGTGAATATTCTGATTGGACGGCCGATGCTGGGATCAACCTCCAGCCGCCGAAGCGACCAACCAGGAGGCCCGTACAGCCCCAGAGTTACAGCAGCTCTGAGGAGGAAGAAGGCGATGAAGAGGCAAAGGAGGCCAAGAAGAGGGACAGTGAGAAGAGGAAGAAGCCCAAGGAAACCAAACAGGTGAGCTAACATGACGTGCAGCTCCTGTGAAAACACCTCTTCATGGAAAACATAACAAATAACAAACTGTATATACTTAGAAACCCACGTCCTCTCTGGCTGGACTCGATGCGGAGGAGTGGCTGCCACCGTCATGGATAATGGAGACCATCCCACGCCGCTCTCCTTTTGTTCCTCAAATGGGAGATGAGGTAAGGAGTGTCCCTCTAATATCCAGCAGAAAAATACATTACATTACATGCAGTTTGATCATGGTTCCCCTGTCCTCCTCCAGCTCATCTACTTCAAACAGGGCCATCAGGCCTACGTCCGGGCTGTCCGCAGGGCCAAGGCCTACAGCATCAACCCTCAGAAACAGCCGTGGAACAAACTCGACCTCAGGGTGAGGCGCAGTTCTTTTTAAAAACCACTGTACATGCTTGATTAGCCAAGCTGTTCGGAGAGTCTGAAAACAGCAGGCAGTTTTTCTCTTTTTTTTTCTTTATTATTATTATTTTTTTATTATTATTATTTTTTTTTTTACTTTCTGAAACTGGTAATCCAATGGTCATGCCCACTTTCCACTGCAGTTGGCCAGAGCTCAAAGCCCTCTGCAAATTCTTTCTCCCACAATCCTCACAGTCCTACCTCCAAAACTGTGTAGCTCAACTGCGTAGTTCACCTGTGTATTGGTAAAGACTATGGGATGGATTGCCATGAAATTTGGTAGAGATATTTATGGTGGCCAGAGGATGAATCCCAATGACTTTGATGATCCTCTGACTCTTCATCTAGCACCATCATCAGATCACAATTTGTTAATTGAACGTTGGAATGGGCTGATTAAGTGACTTTTAACCTGACGTGATCATAGACTGATCAAAAGACAACGCTTGAACATAGGTCAGCATGATAAGAACTACCTAAAATGACTGACACCATCTTTGGGAAAAATGTACTTGACGTGTACTTGGATTTTTTAGTTTGGCCCATGTCCCAGCCACTAACATGGAGGGGGTAGGGTTTATGACCTATACTGCAGCCAGCCACCAGGGGGCGATCGAGATGTTTTGGCTTCACTTTTGGGGAGGTGTCACGGCCATCTTTATATACAGTCTATGGGCTTGATGGTTGGTGTATCTCCCAGCTGTTGTCTTTGTCTTCTTGCACAGTCTTTGCAGAATGGTATAAAAAGGGAAAAAACACAAGTTACTGGCGTTGCTGTGAATGAAAACAACTTGTGGAGGACAGCAAGAATCTATCATCTGCAGCAAGAATCTTGAATCTGAATTTAACACTGATCGCCACTTATCTGACTTCCTCCCAATTAAGCTTCAACAACAGATTCTATTAAACATGTTAAGAGTGAACCTCTGTGTGTAGCCGGGCCTTAACTTGTTCTTATTTTTCTTTTTTGGCAAGTTCTATTCTTCATCTTGTTCTTTCATCCTGAGTCTCACCTTTTGGGGGATCTTCTTCTGCCCCTTCAGGACCAGGAATCTGTGAAGGTGGTTGGAATTAAATATGAAGTGGGACCTCCCACCCTCTGCTGCCTAAAACTGGCTTTCTTGGACCCAGTCTCAGGGAAGATGACCAATGACGCTTTCTCCTTAAAGTGAGCATTTATATACAGTACAAGAGAATACATGTAAATCTAAGCATATGTATTTCACAACTTTTTCATTCCCCACTCTAAAGGTACCATGACATGCCTGATGTCATAGACTTTCTGGTACTGCAGCAGTTTTACAACGAGGCTAAAGAGCACAACTGGCAGCCAGGTTAGTCACTTGAAGTGATGTGTTTACCACTCATGTTCATTGTTGTGGACAGTCCTTCACTCATGTTTGATCCTTTGCTCTCTTCAGGTATGAGGTTCCGCAGCATCATTGACGATGCCTGGTGGTTCGGCACTGTGGAGGACCAGGAGCCTCTGCAGCAGGAGTATCCAGATAGCCTGTTCCAGTGCTATGCAGTGAAGTACGTCTGTATCTCTGCAGTGTTTGTGCGTACTGCAGGACTACTCTACTCTATCTGCAGTGCTCTCTGTTAATATCATGTTCTTCTTTGCTCACCTGCTGTCAGTTTTCATTAAAGTTAAATCCATTAAGCGATTGTAATCTTGCACACAGTGTGGTTTAATAATTAACTAATTTTTTTTTTCTTGTTTCATCAGGTGGGATAATGGTGAGCGGGAGAGAATGAGTCCCTGGGACATGGAGCCTATTCCTGAAGAAGGTCAGTAGTATTATATGGTTATAAACCCGGGCAATTAATTTTTTTAATGTGATAGTTTGTTAGATTACAGACAAAATGTCAAAAGACTTCATAAAGTTTAAAACATAATTGTAGATCATAAAAACTGCAGATGATTATACATACTGTATAAAATACCCTTTCCATTGAAATTGGACAATATGTTATTGTCATAAGATTTTACCCCAAAAATGGCATTTAATTGTGATACGTTTCCTCTCATTGAATTTATTTATTTTAAAGTAAACTTAAAGTTTTTCAAAAATGGAGCATTATGGCCAACAACAGTGGTTGTGAATCAGGACTGTATACCAAAACCAAAAAAATAAAATAAATGATTTCCTATTCACTTCCATGGCCTCATTAGTAATCGCTATGAAGTGAAGGATAGAAGGTGTTCAGAAAAGACATTGTGCTGAGAGAGAGAGAGAGGGAGTTGAAATTTCAAGTAAATAATGCAAGCTTACATCAAAATGTTGCAAGATATAATTGTAAACTGTACCAGTACAGACCAATCAAATATCTATAAAAGCAAATACAATAAGAATTAACTCCCTTTAACACTTTTTTTTCTATATGAATGTTGTCAAAACTATCATCTGAATCTGATTTGTTTTGTTTTTTTAATCTAAAAGAACTTCACATACAGACTAATTACATTATACCCGGCCACTAGCAGCAAAGCCTCACTCCTTAACCATCTCTTGAATCCATTTCTAAATTTTGTCTGTGTATTTCTTTTCTACAGACAGCACATTATTATTATTATTATTATTATTATTATTATTATTATTATCAAACCAAATGTTTTTCTGTAAAGATTTAATGTACATGTGGAAATCAGTAGGTTAAAAACACCCTGGACTTCACACATTGCTAAAGCAAGAAACAATGTCTCCTTTACTTTCCATAAAGATGGCCATGTGTTTTTCAGACAAAATGGCTGATTACTTTAGCATTTAGAGACTTCAACCTGTTCATAATGATGGCCACTTAGATATTCTTGAACAGTTGGGAACCTTCCCTATCACAAAAGACAACCATACCCGATTTAAAACCACTTGCTGCTTCTCCTTTTTTAAATAATTATACAAAAAGGTAGTCCATTTATATTTTAAATGTAACAGGCTGTCATTTAATTTTAGTATATTATTTGTAGTATATTATTTGTACATGCAGATTTATTTTCTCATTTTATTTCAGTGTTTGTGTTGTTTTAAATCAAATATAGCCTCTAGCTACCTGGATTATTTTAGAAGAATAGAAGTATTTCATCAGGACTGTGTGGCTGATAATGAACTACTTTTGCTTCATGTACGTGTTGAGCAGTTGACTAAATGCTGCTTCATTTTCTGACACGTTTTGTGGCTCCGTCAGCTGCGTTGCCAGAACAGGTTGGTGATGGCGTGGAGGTGGCAGAGGAGGAGATAAAGGCTCTGCTTTACAGGCCTCAGGAAGGAGAATGGGGGGCTCACACACGAGATGAAGACTGTGAGAGAGTCGTCCATGGCATCGACCAGCTTCTCGCACTGGGTACGTCACCAAAGGGTTGTTTGGTACTGAAAAAGTCTGACCTCGTGCATGTCTGCCGTGTTTGATCTCGTTTCTGTTGGTCCACAGAGGTAGCCAAGGCCTTCACGTCGCCGGTAAATCTGCGGGACTACCCTCTGTACTGCACTGTGGTGGCCTACCTCACTGACCTCAGCACTATCCGCAAACGACTGGAGAACCGCTTCTACAGGTGGAGCAGCACACATAACTTCACATACAGTCACAGATTTTTATCTTCACCATAAGTCCTGATGCCAAAGTGTTGACATTTGAGCTTAAAGTGCGGATGTTTTTCTCTGCTGCAGGCGAATCTCTGCATTAATGTGGGAGGTGCGCTACATTGAACACAATGCCCGCACTTTCAACGAACCCCAGAGCCCCATTGTAGCATCTGCCAAGGTGGTGACTGATGTTCTCCTGCACTACATCGGGTAAGACTCCAGAGTTCATGTTAAACTCCGTATGTTATAGCCACCGCACTTCAACACTGGAGTAACGTGTCTGATTCCTTGGCCCTCTGTCTCCTTCAGGGACCAGAGCTGCACAGACATCTTGGATCTGTATCACAAACTTCAGTCTGAGATCAGCAGTGGAGAAGAAGCTGAGGTGAGAGAGCTGGGTTGTAAAGTATACAGGTGTTTTTTTACATTATGGTGACTGCTTTGTCTTTACATTATTGTTTTTGCTGTAAATAGTCATTTGGGTTTGTATGTGTTCCTCTGCAGGTTGAATTGGATGTGGACTCTGACACTCCAGGAACATCTACAGGACATCGGGTAAGAGGGGCCAGACTCCAGTGTACCACAACAATCCATCTTAGACCGTCACAGATTCTAAATCACCTCCAGTAGCTCCAGTCTTGGTTAATATCATTTTCCCTCTGCCAGGGAGCCAACCCCAATTCTAAGAAGCGTGGTGTGGCTTTGGATGTGAAAGCATGGCGAGGTCAATGCCGAGAGCTGCTGCGTCGAATGAAAGCATCGCCGGATTCAGAACCGTTCAGACGGCCTGTGGATCTCTTTGAGTATCCGGTAAAACAACCCGTAACAACCATCACTTGTGCCAGAAATCACATCACACAACCTGAAATAACACTAGAAATGCAGAAGTAAAAGCAGAAGTGAAAGTAAAATAAATCTCTGTGAACATTTCTACTCTCTGCCTTGTTTTGTTTAGGACTATCGAGACATCATCGACACTCCCATGGACCTGGGTACTGTGTCAGAGACGCTGTATGAAGGGAATTATGAAAACCCGATGGAGTTTGCCAAAGACATGCGCCTCATTTTCAGCAACTCCAAAGCATACACACCTAACAAGAAGTCACAGGTGAAGTAACATCCCTGGAATTAAAAAAGCACTGCAACTACAGCTGAGTGAAGTCTGACATAGTAGTAGACTAGTAGTTTCATCACGACCTTCTTGTTTTATGTCTAGATCTACACCATGACCCTCAGCTTGTCGGCCTTCTTTGAAAAACACATCATCCCCATCATCTCTGACTACAAGTCTGCCATTCAGAACGAACGGCGGTCTCGTCAGAGACTCAGTTACAGGGACAGATTGCACAACGGAGGCAGCTCCCCGCCTATTAGTCCATCCCCCAGGTACTAATCCTCATTCACAAACCTGTCACTCGACACGCCACATTATCAGATGATCTTTTTCCTGTTTCCAGTGTACACAGGGTGCCTGCATCTCCTGGAAATATCTCAAATGTGCTGCATTAAACTCAACGCCTGTTTTACACTTTCCATTCAGCTTTAGAAATACTGAAAATGTGCTTTCTTGTTTTTTTTCTCTTCTATGTAATTTCTTCTGAGAATTAAGTCCTAATCCTGGTCCAAAAGGGTGTTTCAAAGCCTTCAGTTTAAGCTGATGAAAGCTGCAGGCACTCTGCTATTATATAATGTTAATTATTCTGAAATGTTGTCTCTTTTCTCTTGTTTCCATTTGTCCAGCCCTAAAGGGAAGCACAAGTCAGGGAAGGTGTCAAAGCCAAAAAAATCCCAGACCTCAACCAAGAATCGTTCTCAGAGACCACAACAGGGTATGACTGCGCTGTTGTGGCTTAATGTGTTTTTTAGGTCCCTGTTTTACTGGGTTTACTGTGGTGTTGTACTGTATTGTGCACACATTCTGACAGCAGAAGAAAATAGGTTTTCCTTTATAGATTCAGTATTGACGTTTAAATTCAGCTTGTTGTAGCAAACAGTAATTATATGTGTAAGGCAGCAAAATAATTTTCCGTGATCCTCTAATTGTGTTATTACTGAAGATGAAACATAATGCATTATGCTACTGATGTACTGTGAAAAGTAATATGATTACAGTCATTAGTAATTAGCCCTGTGTTGCTGCTTTAGCTCAGCAAAGCAGCAGTGTAGCAGAGGAAGAGGACATCCAGCCCTCTTCCCCAAGTTCAGGGACGAGCAGCGAGAGCAGAGACCAGGGGCCGCATCGGGTGACCCGCAGCCAAGCAACTCCAGTGAAGAAGTCAGGTATCACAAGCAATGCATTCTAACCAAACTGTATTAACTTTCATTTTAATGTGACTTTAAAGTTCTGGTGCAGCAGTGAACCTTCGTCCTCTTGTGTTGCATCAGGGCACCAGCGTAACTTGCATCCAAGTAACGGCTCCAGACAGCGCCACAGACGAGAAGCGCCGCAGTCTGACAATGACAAGGAGGCATCCGGATCCAACAGCTCCTCGTCCGAGTCATCCTCCACCTCATCCTCCTCCTCTTCCTCGTCATCGTCGGACAGCGAGAACAGCTCTGATTCTGAGATGGAGAAGTACGTGGAAGGGGGAGATCACGACTACAGCAAAGCCCCCTGCCTGTCAGTACGCCTCGCAGCTAAGGGTAAGGTGGCGGCCTCAGGGAAAAGGAGACACAAAGGAGGGGAAGACGTGGCACAGAGACCTAAAAGAGCACGAGTGCAGCTGCCGGTAGAGGAGGAGGAAGATGAGGAGGATGAAGATGAGGAGGAGGAGGAGGAAGAGCCGGAGCAGCAGGAGCAGCAGCAGCAACAGGCAGATGTAAGACATGAAGAGGATGAGGGAGAGGATGAGGGAGAGGAGGAGGAGGAGGAGGAGGAACCTGAGGAGGAGGAACCTGAGGAGGAGGAACCTGAGGAGGAGGAACCTGAGGAGGAGGAACCTGAGGAGGAGGAGCCTGAGGAGGAGGAGGAGGACAACTCTGATAAGGTACAGAGAGGGGCTGCAGCAAGTAGCAGTGCGAGAGGCAACCAGTGCAAGTCTCGGCGGGTGAACACACGCAACCAGGGCCGCAGGACAGTTCTGTATGGGGACGACTCAGAGGACGATGGCCATGGGTCGAAGGAAGACCCCCTCAATCTGGGTATGTCCCGCTCAGGACGGGTACGCCGTATGACCGAGAAAGCCCGTGTCAGCCACCTCATGGGCTGGGGTCACTGACAGGTCGCCCCCTTTTTCAAACCTCAATTTAAAAAAAAACTGTTAAACATGAGTAATACTTCAGGGATTTTTTTTCTTTCATTTTGTACAAGTGTATATATTATATATAATGTATATAATATATATATATATATATATATTATATATATATATATATATATATGTGGTTTTCTTTTTATCTGCGACTGCTTATGACTGTCAAACTGATGGCTGGTGCTCATGATATGTTGCCAAGGAGTTTCCTTCCCTGGCCTACAGAGCTACTGTTCAACACGGACCTTCTCCAACTGGACTTACTCACCTCGGCCTTACTGCTCGCTGGAGGAGCCTTTAACACACGGCACTGCTCCTCTTCTGCTCCTCGTCCTGTGCGTTTCTCGTCCAGTACTAAACACTATACCCCCACCCCCTCCTCCTTTCTACTCCTCTCGTTCCTCCCACAACGTTTCTTACTTACTCCTGGTCACCAAAGAAGGATGCGGAGATGCCAAAAAAAAAAAAACGGTGCTCATGTTTTATTTCTCTGGTTTTGCTGATTTTTCTCAACAAGCAATTTAACAGAACTTCATGCTTGTGGTCACTACTTCAGTCACGACCACTGTGAAACGTGCAGTATCACTTGAGGTCACTGATGTCAACTTTTTTTGGTACTTGGTCTTTCCTCACAACCCACAAGCCTTAGTTTTCAGATCAGTCAGATTTTGTTCTCTGTGGCTGGAGTCAAGACAAGTGTAGTTTGGGCACTAGCAATACTGAGGAATCAGACTGAAGCCGGTAGAACACAGTACTATAGTAATACCCCAGCTCCTACAAATCCTTGTCGGACCACTTGATGTCCACGGCCTGTGAATGTTTAATGTTTTCCCTTCTTCCCGTTTGGTGGTGTTGACTGTTTTTCTGCTCTTTGATTCTGGTATTTGGTTAGAATTGGGTGCTTAGTTTTTTTTTTTTTTTTAAGGGTTAAAGTGATTTTTCTTTTTCTTTTTTTTTTCTTGGGTAAAACAGCCACTGCATCCTGTTTGTATTTGTACTGTTGTACTCCCTGATGGAGCAGACCTGCATCTGTTCACGGTCGCTTCCATCACACCTTCTCCACCCAGCATGTGCAACAGCAAAGGGATCCCTGGCCTACTCTCTTCCACAGAAATATTTATTTTTCCATTGTATTATACTTGGGTTACTTTAACTATTTCGTACATTAATGGTGATAAGGAAAAGGAAAATATTTGCACATTTATCTACTCCACGTGGCAGCTGAGTAATACAAACATTAAAGAAGAAGAGATGAAACCTCATGATTTTTATGTAAGAATGTTTAAACTCACACATTAATTCAGTCTTTTTTTATTGTTTTAGTTTAAACAAGTAGCAAGTTAAACCTGTGTATGATGAAGGTCTCATCTGATTGGCAATCTTAATCATGCTTTCTTTTGGCCTAAAGCAAAGGTAGTAACCATGGATAAGCCCTTCGTTAGTATGTTGTGCCATTTGTTTCCCCCCTTTGTTTTTAACCATCTATGGTCTGATGGGTTTTCTAGCTTCGGGTAGATCAGATGTTTAGTTGTCAGAATCACTGTCACTAGTTTGTATATTTTTTAATGAGTGATTCCTGGCCTTCCTGGTGGGATTAATATCAAAATGGATGCAATGGATGGGGGTTTTTTTGTTGGTTGGTAAATCAGTTGAGTCAGCGTCCAGTCAGGAGAAACCAGGAAAGCTGACTCACAAATTCTCATGTCAACGCTGGGTGCTCTAATCCAAACACACCTCCTCATCACTCTGCCTCTTTGTGGTCACTAACATAAGAGAGAGAGGCCTCGGAAGTTATTTAGTTGTCCCTTTATTTTGGGCTGTTTTGTTGGTGTCGGGTTCTCAGAGATAAAACACACAAATCAGCATCTAGGGTGCTCCGAGCGGCAGCATTAACTGGCGTCTTGAAATTATTCTGGTTGAGTGTGAGAAGACTAAGATTCATATTTTAGAATCTTATTTTCGTATAGTAGATGGCTCTTAGTCTTGCCTCGAAGCATCAGATTAGTTGATGACGAATACAACAATAAAATTCTACTGTAGGTGGAATAAGATTATGTGACTGTCTTTTATACACAATGTTTTGATTGTATGTGTTTTCTTTTTTAATAAAAAAAAATGGATTTCTCAAACTGAATTTGTTGATTGTGGTCTGCTGTTTAAACTTCATTTTTCAAAAGATATTCTAACAAATATCTGCATGTTTGTGGTCTCGTTCTTTCATGATTTCATGATTTCTGTCGGTGTTAAGCCAGCAAAGGCTTCGAGAGCTATACACCAGCACTGGGACTGAGTCATCCGTAGCCTTTATGATTGTAGGGTCATAAACACGCACCGAAGGCAAAGATTCAAGAGTTACAGAGTACCGGGACTGTCTATCCACCGTGATACAGTCCAACTGCCTAACTGCATTAATGTACTGAAAGCTGGGGTGAGTCAGACGAGGAACAAACAAGGCTGAGCTGTGACGCACCATGCTCTGCCACACCTAGAAAATGCAGAGATGCTGGAGGATCATGGGAATTAAAATGGATCAATGCATAAAGAGGCAAAGGTCACTTTAAAGGAAGCTAAGAGGGCAAAGCAAAGTGTATCAAGTGTGTACGTGCTGGTATTGAGAACAAATGAAGAAGAGAAGGTCACTAGGTGTATAAATGAGTTGTGTTATCGCACCAAAAAACAGCCTGATTATTAAGATGTATTAAGTGATTAAAATCAGACCTACTTTATTGTAATTCTTCAGTGCTGATAATATTAAGTGACTAAAATGTGACATTATGTGAGTTTTCACAATAGCAGTGTGCAGATGTTCAGTTTCTGGGTTAGGGCAGGAAATATGGTCAGATAAAGACTGTTAGCCAAACAGTTAGTCGAAACATGTCTTCTATATTTCGTCAAGGTTAAAAAATGGGCTCAGGATTAGGATTACATAGTGTGTATGTATGTAGAAATCCAGCAATAGGCAAATGATGCTGGTGTTTTTTCACCAGATAATTTGGTATCAGCAGTGGAGTACCCAAATAGTGTGTATAATCTATATAAAGCATTTAGGAAGTATAAACCTACCCATCAACCTTCACAAGACTCCAGATAGACAGCTCTGTAAATAATGTAGTATTTTTGTGCAAATGTACCAGACAAAGAGGCGAAGCTGAGGCTTAGGATGTATCCTAATGTGGTAAGCCAGGACCTCTTTTTTCAGTTTATACAATACTTCAAGCTTCCTTGGTGTACCTAAAAACAGGATATTCTTATAGTATGTCAGTATTGAGGAGGACCAGCAGGAGGGTGGGCGTGCAGGCTGACAAAGCATGCAGGATTTGCAATGAATGAAGGAAGCGTTTTTTTTTTTTAACTTCCATCTAAAACTCTTAACACCTTAAACAATAACAGGCTATTTTGGAAATAAATGCAATTAACTTTAAAGTATAATTAAAATGTTAATAATAATCTTTAACTATACTGGATTGGCTGAAAACAGCAGCTCTTCAAAACCAAACTGGCCTGATTTCATACTAACAGGAGTTAGTTAGTAGCCTAAAATATAACCACTCAAATAAATAAATAATAATAATCTTTAGTGCCTTTCTGTATCATCTTAGGTCTTACATGTGTATAAAGAGATACATATCAATTCCCAATGTTTCTAGTAATTATCTCTGACCACTGCAAAGGAGCCTGGAAAAAGGTTTGTGCCCTTTCTGTGCCCAATAATGTTGCCAAGAAACCTACATTTGATCAAAAGATGCAATCTAGTAAAACCTGTCACTCAAGTCACTCAAAGTAACCCCTGAGGATGTGCATGAAAATGCATGCAAAGACAGTTATACACATGACTGTCCTTGCAGTTTAATGAAGATTGTAACAGAGCAACCACTAAATGGAAGACTCCAGACAAAGAGCGGTTGTGTTATATTTATTACCACAATAACACAACAATCTGAGCAACTACATATCATCACAGGAATATTTGAATTTCTCTACTGGTGAAACAGTTCCTTTAACGATACACAACATACCCAAAGTCTCAAGATAGACACATCACTTTAAAGCTACATAGGGCACTACTGCACACAGTGTTTTAGATGTCTTCAATATTTAGTTGGAGATTCACAAGCATGTCAGAAACACCTTTATTACTCAACAACAGCTATGTGCATTTACATTGTGCTTCAGTCTCAGATATAGTGTGAACAGCCCACAAATCCTGACATGTGCTTAAATTGTCTTTTTTTTTTTTGAAATACTGAGTACATGTACTGTAGCTATGCATACACAATGAACAAACACACAGGGACAGAGTGCAATAACTGCTGGCTGCACTGTAGACTGCCTGAATAATTCAAATGTGCAGTAACATTTTTTGCTCACAATGGCAGGCAAAACCCCGATAGAAATGACATTCACTACATCCACTACAACAAACTACTGTCACCATGTAATACACACAGAACGTCTATTCAGCCTGTTGGAGATGAGACATGGAGACTTTGAGGGGAAAAACAGAATTCAACATGCTCTCTGCATTTCCAGCTGTTCACTTTAGATTTGTGATATTTTCTTCCTAATTAGAGACAGCCAAGGCTTTCTTCATAATGCAGGAGGCAAATCCTTGTGCTGTTTGTCTGACATGGAATAGGAGAAGTGATTTGATTAAATGCAGGGTGCATTCAGGGTGAATTGGCCACAATTCCTGGTTTATAACTTCTAGCAAAGGCACAACTAAACACTCCCTAAGACCATAACATCTGTCACTGATTGGGATCAGAGCAACTCTGAGTTTGGTTCATTCTAAGGGGCTGTAGGAAAATTATCAGGGGGGAAGAGGGGGTCAGAAAAGGGTGAGGGTATTTTTTTTTCTTCTTTTGAGTGAAGGAAGGGGAGGGTCTTTTTTTACTTTGCAGTGTCGTTAATAGTTACATAAATAAGTTCAAAGAAAACATTAAATGCCCTAAAGAACATTTTCTCAATCATGCTTTTTATTATGAGCGATGGGATCCGACAAGAACACATACTTTTCTGCCCAAGTTTGAACAGTTTTGGTTATTTCACATGAGCGATTTCTGTGTTTCTGTTTATGTCATTGCTTCTCTCGCTGGAAAAAGGTGATGTTGTGTATTTCTGTGTGTGAACCAATCAGGATTTAGCAACATTTGAATCCAAATCTGTTGAGAGTTGGTGGGTTGTTTGCTTATGTTGCCAGGCCACTGTCAATCTAATTTGGTCAAACCACACCCATACAGTCCTGATGAAGCAGATTAGCTGAGTGTTAAACTCTTAATAAACAATAAATAAAAAAGTTTTTCTGAACTTTAACTCTGATTGTTGCTTATTTTGTCAGGAATATTTCATGTTTAGAGAAATACTTCAGATTAAGATTTCAGGGGCTTTAATAACCCTCGGGAGGGCCTTGCTTTATTTTTACAAAGTGAAACAAAGTTCAGCCCCTCTCACCTACCGAATAATTTTCATACAGTCCCTAATGCATCTGAACCATGGATCTCTGGTTTCTACCTTTAAAATTAGCATTAACATTAACATTCACAAATACAGAACTTACAATATCATGGAAATACCACAGCAAATTTTGTCTAATGTATACCCTCAGTAACTGGTGTCCTATTCCTATACGGTGAATACACAGGTGTAGCCACGTGCTAAAATGTACTCCACAGAGACTGATGATTCACAAAACAGCTATATGGGGGATTAACCCCTCAGAAACGGTAAGGATTTATCATTATTCAAACTTTAACCAAATCAAGATTTTTGCTGCAGACAGGTGTTTCATAGATTATGTTTTTATATGTTAGAGAAGTTTATCTTCTAGCCATAAAGAATTATCACATTACAAACACTCTCCAGTATAGTGACCAGTATAGAGCCCCTGCCCAAATCTGAGCTAGAAGAGCCGTAAACAAAGTCCCTCCACTTCAATGAACTCCTCTCTACCAGCTCTCTGAAAGGTGGGCTCTTAGCATTTCTTTCCTTTTCAAAAGTGTTCATCTTGAAAGGGTGACGTGCTTTGCCTCCAGACCCCTTTCAGTTCTGACCTTTCATGATCTTTCATGTTAAAAGCAGGAGGGGTTTCAAAGCATTAAACAACACTGCACCCGTGGTTCCTTTTGTTGTTAAAACTTCCATTTGTGCCTCTGCTTGCAGAGCACCATGCTGAAAGCAGCCTACATGCCTCCCTGTGGGCATGTCACTGTAGCTACACCAGGCCAGTCTGCATGTGGACATGCAGAGGGTAGGGGTGGTAGACGAGTGGGGGTTGAGGCTGGGTGATGAAGTAGCTGCTGTAAATTGGCTCTGTCATGTACGGAGCTGGCTGATAGAAACAGGTGACGTTGGCTGTGTTGGGGATGGCGTTCTGCTCGCCCAGCACCCTCAGAGCAAGGACTGTGATCATATTGAGCGTCTGTCTCCTCTCGTGTCCCATCAAACACACCGTGCTCTCATCTATCACACGCCGCAGGGTCATCAGGTAGTCGTACTTGCTCGCCTCCTCGTTGCCAATGAAATGGCACTGCAAGTAGGCCTCAATCTTCCGCTGCTGCTCGCTTACATCAGGAAAGTCGATGAAGAAGCGGGAGCACATGTATCGCTCCAGGGACTTGATCTCTGTCTCGCTGGCCGGTCTGAAGTTCCTCACCAGCAGGTCGCTGTATTTCAGCAGGCCCCCTCCTCGGATCTCCTCTGGGTTGCGGGTGGCGATGAGGCGGTGGCGGAGGTGGTCCATCGCCTGTTCAAAGTCTCCGTACATGCACTCTGCTTCGACAGTGATGGTGGGCTCCTCTGCTGCACCGGCCAATGAGCTTGCCCCGCAGCTGTTCGAGACGGTGTCTGCCAGCTCAGGTGTTTGCTCATTGATCTGAGGCTGTGAGGCTACATTTGTTGCACATGTGTGGCTTTGAGTCTCTGAATCAGGAGGCTTCCTCGAGTGTTTTGGCTTAACAGTTTGTTCTACAGTTTCATTGGAGCCAGTCCCATCCTGAAGTGTACTGGCCGGACTGCACGTGGGAACTGTAAGGGTGTCTAAGGTCTCCGGCTTGGAGGCTGGAACATTTGAGCAATGAACTTGAGAGCTGTCCTGGGAAGGAGGCTTTGGCTGAAGTGGTTTTGGGATTTCTATGGGTGGAAACAGCTGTGTTGTAAGATCTGACAAATCAGTCAGTAAAGACCATTTCTCAGGCTTGCTGATCATCTTCCGTGACATTTTTCTTTGTAATTTTGGTAAGGGGCAGTAGTCTGGTACAATGTCCTGTGATGTGCTGCAAGTTTTCTTAGCTGGAGGAGGAAAAGAAAATTCAAGATGTGAATCTTGTTGGCTTGAAGTATTTTCAGTCCTGCAGATTACAGAGTCGACTTCGAACTGAGTCATTTCTTCACAATGGACTTTTTCCTGTGGAGCTGACTTTTCTGTATGCGTTACAGACGTCGGCTGGGAAGCTTGTGATGCAGATGGCTCTTCGTTACTCTGTAGCTTTAAACACGCATGTGTCATCAGCGGATCCCTGACATCTGTAAATAAAGCTTTAGGGGGTGAAGCTAAAGGATAATCACTGTGAAACTGTCCTTTCTCTTCTCCATTTTCTTCACATAGCTCGAACACAATGTCCTCCTCTGAATGAACATCCTCTATGCCATCTACTTCCTCTTCCTCCTGCTGTAAGTCAACGCTCTCAGGTTCTAACACCTCCTGTGCCTCATGCTTTCCGTCAACCTCAACCTCTGCATGTGGAAGCTCTTTCTCGAGCACAGAAACTGCTTCATCCTGGCACCCACTTTCTCCGCTGGTTGCCATTGATGAGTCTTTTCCAATATCCGCTTCCACATCCCGAGGAACGCTTGATTGCTCTTGCTCTTTGTTTTCACCCTCATTGTCTCTTTTAGACATATTCCCAGCATTCAATGCCAACTTTCCTCCTTGTTTCCTTTCGGTCTCCCAGTAAGACTCCAGCATACGATCTAGTATTATCTGGAAGGAATCCACACTGAACTCAAACTGTCTCCGAAGGGAACTAACAAATCTGAGCCCCACGGTTTTAGCTCTGTTGTTAGACAGCGAGATAAGGCTCCATCTGTCGTGCTCATTGAAAACTTTCACCATCTTCTGCACATAAGCCTCCTTCATTGTCAGGCAGGTGATCTTGCGTCTGTTAACCCCACAAGGGAGGAGGTCTCGGAGGCTGCCCAGCACCACCTCCTTAATCACCTGGAGGTCCTCCTGCCTGGGCAGCTCCACTCCAAAAATGATGTCTAAGTCTCTGTAGCCCAGGACGTTATCCCTCACCAGGACGTGGCTGGCAGTCGCGCCATTAAGCCGTATATCTTTCACCTGGATGTCTCTTTCGACCAGCCGATCCTTCACCACACGAATGATGTCTTTCGCTCTCACCTGCAGTGTAGGAAAATTTCCTCGTCCGTGGATGGGGATTACCTCAGTCAAGACCTTGTCCAGAGCTTGGACTTGCTCGAGGGTCAAGTTGTGGAACCTCTTCTCCGTTTGAAGCTCCATCATCCTTACCTGTGAAACAGAGGTCATATGTATCACATTATGGCTAATGTCCGATGTGAGGAATAATGGCCAATGAAAGGTTGAAGTAGTGCAACAGGCCAGGAAACCTATTGTAATCTCAAAAACATTTTTTTCTTAGAACAACATAATCCACTAGCCTTGCCCTTTTGTCTTCTGTGCAATATGCCCCTTTCAAATGACAATGTGTGCAGAAAAGGCTTTTCTTTTCTTTACACATTGTATCATCCCAGCACCTACATCCTTATCTTCTAGGCTATTTTTCACTCATTTGTTTGCTTGCTAGCATTTGCTCTTTTGTTTTCCTCTGCTCCTGAAAGTCTCAAATGCAAAAGTGCAGTCAAACAAATACGAACTACCGTGCTGAAGGCTTTTGTAAGAGATGTTTTCACCCTCATTCCTCTCTGGTTGCAATAGGTGCTAAGATATGGGACATCAGCTAGATCTGAAATGCAGTCACTGTTCTGATTTTCTTCAACATTTAGCATAAAGGACAGCAATATACTCAAAGTGAGCTCTGAGGACCGAGGAAGTGATTAACTCGTCTGGTGTGCTACCACTAGGTGGCAACAGCATCATAACATATGGCAAAGTCAACTGAATGGCACATGGCATTTAATTCTCCCATGTTGAATTTCTCTTAAACCTATCATGACAGAATATTCTACATCATGGTAATAACAGATATTTGCTTCAACCAATATAATGCAGACAACACATTTGTAAGATGTGACTGGTTGAGCTGTAAAATAAGATGGATGTGCCTACGCCCACAATGCATTGTGAGTTTTGAAAGGGAGGGTTTTTTTTCCCCCTGAGAGTGATTCAATACATTCCAGTAGTGTTGTGAACGTCACCAGCTGTCTTTCACGCAATTTTACTTAACAAACAGTGATTGTTGAAATTCCTCCATGATCATGTGCCCATCTGCTGGTTACAGGTGACTCACCTGTCTGTCATTCGCTGGCCGTCAGCTGTGGGGACAATCTGGTTGATAGATCTATGAGGGACAGGCTGGACTTGTCTGTTTCTATTACACCTGTATGTACAAGCTCTCTAGTAGCAGTGTTGAATCTAAGCTCGTCATACCAAACAAGGCATGTAATGCTGTGGTTATACACTAAACTGCGTGATGATGTGCTTATTCCTGCTGTTAGTATGTAACAAGGTTGTATTTGTAAGAGGGAAAAGGGTATGTCATCATTAATGTACGCTGACTCACTCATTACTGAGGCAAATGTCATGCTTATTGCTAGCAGGCTTTAAAAGGACCTTCATACTCTCAGATACCTTTGTGACAACATTAGGGTTAAGGGATCAGTTGAGGGTCCTCAGGGTGTTTTGAAAGATGAATGCTCTTATCATCCATTATACTCTATGTGATAATGCGATAAAGTGCTTTTAATTATCTACTTTCAATTTTTTTTGCACATCATGCTAAAATATATATACCTTTCTAAAAATGAGATTAAATTCTCACTAGATTTTTTCTGAGACAAATAATTTAGAGAAAATAAACTCACAGCCAAAAACACTACAGAGAAGAGCTTGAGTGTGTACATTTAAGTGTGTATGTAGCTACAGTATATAAATAGGGACATTTAGCTTATTAAATTTTTACCGCTGGTTGCACTGCTGTTTCTTTTCCTGCTGCTCCACCATACTAATACTGGCAAATGTTTTTTTTTTTTTTAATTTAATCAAAATTGATGTGTATGAAATTGAATGTTCGAGTTAAAGGTACGTGAATCAGTGCAGTTTCCTAAAGCCTGAAGATAACCTAAAGATGCACCACCTTTCAGGTCATCAGATCTGTGCTGCTTTCAGTATCACCTAAGATTATTATTATTACACTCACTTATTTTGTGTATAAGGTCAAAGGTGATTCTTATTATTATCCTTATTATTAAGCAAAATGCTAGTTAAATGTCATTACACAATCAGAAATTGATACCAAGTGTGTGCCAAATTGAGCAGATCTATATCATATATTGTTCTGTTTTTTTAAATAATTATGATCATATTATTTTTGCATTTTTTTTTAGATATAGTTTGGATAAAGATAAAAAATAATGCATTTTAATCAGTTAAATTGAATACGGCCAGAGTGACTTCAGCTTCACGTGAACAGTTTAAAAAAATATGTTTTATGTCAGTGGAAAAAAAAAGATTTTGTTTGTGTTGTTTTCAAACTGGCCTGGTCATGTGATGTACTGTTAACAGCACTTGATCATCTGTTGAGTGCACGGTGTGTGAACAGCCCTCTGCGTCCTCAGCCTGTTAGTTTGGCGGTCATCAGTGTGAATGCGGTCAGCGGCAGTAACTCGGAGCACAGGGAAGCATGGCCCACAGCAGCCTCTAGTGAATCTCAGGGGTTACATCAGCTCGGTCCTGCAGCAGGACTGCTCTCCTGCCACTTGGCTTCTTTATAGATAAGACTATATGAGTCATACAGCCCCTGAATGAAGCATCACTCGTTGGCTCTCCCGGATTCTTTCCCTGTGCGCAAAAACGACACAAAATGCACCACTTATGGTGGCGTTTAGGGTTGTGAAATTCATCAAATATTTAATCAGTAAGCCTGGTAAATGGATCAAAGCGTATTACAGACTATATTATCCAGCCTATACATTGTCGTGATCTGGAGACATACATAGGCTATTGGTGGACATTTTTAAACACTCCTCTGACCAACAACATTTTGCACAGGCCACTTTCCTGCTTTGCTGTTTCCCTGTGAGGCTTATGTTGTCCCCTGAACTCAAAATGTTGCCCATGTATCAACTAACTAACTAAATCACCACTTAATTCAAAATGAGCCCAGCATCTGTATTTTATGGTGCATTTATACTCGTTGCAAGACATAGGCTAAATGCAGGTCACAAGTTGACAGCCAGTCTAACATTTTGGCTGAAACTAGGCAATATACTGGAGGGGAAAAGCACAGTAACGTTAACTGCGTTTTGCCACAATGAGACACAATAACACAACAGCCGCACAATTTTAAAAACTCACCTGGTTTGTGGCTAAATTGAAATGTAAAGTAAAGCCAGAGCAGCAACACAAGAAAAGAAAAAACACTGAGATATCCAACAGGTTTATCCGGCCCCGTTGGAGAGGTTGATGCTGAAGTTAACGCGGACAGTTTCCTCTCAGCAGCAGAAACACTGTTTCCATGGCAATCAGGCGTCACGAAATTCACGGTACATCACGACGCTCGGCCTCTCTCAAACTACCCAGTGACAACCACTCAAGTTTGAAACAAACACGGCATCTTAACAGTTTGATAAAGTTTGACTTTTACTGGTGAAGCACACCGCTATGTCGGGCTGAACCGCCGGCGTGCCACCGCACTGCCGAGCTGTTGCGGGGTGAACATCGCATCAGACGGAGTGAGTCATCCTCTCTCCCCGCCGCGATCCACACCGTAAATCTAATCATCAATCAACCGCCTTCTCCGCCCACTGCTCCGCCGCTACACCGCCACATCCACTTTTATGTGACGGCATCCACTCGCCACACAATAACAACCCGAGTTAAAACATTAAAAGTGTCGTGTTTTAATGTTAACGGTTAGTTTTTTTTCTTCTTTTCATTCACATTTTGCGAGGAGGAGGAGGGGGGGGGGGGCAGCTCCCCCGTGACGTCGAGAGGAATACCGCCACCACGTGACGCTGACGTCGTTCATATTTTGGTAAGACACCAGGAAGTGCGGACGAAGGCGAAGACTGAAACCCGAAAAGCTTGAAGTTTCACCGACAAGTTTTGCTTTATTCAACAACTTTTTTTCCGCGGGACGTCCGTAGGGATTTGGTCGTGTGATTGTCGGATTCGCGGAGAGTCGCCCCAAGATGCCGAGCATGGAGAGTATCCTTTTAAAACAGCCGTGAGAAAGGGACGTAAGGCTGTGGTGTAACGTCAACGGCGAACAGAACAACATGGCGAGACTGGTGACATTTATGTGCGACAGTCAGACAGATATCCGCCAAAGGTACAAGTGCTGTCATACTGAATAACCTGAATATTTCGTAGTCAATTCCGTGCGTCGTAAAATGGGACAGAAGTGGGCTGGAGGCCTTGGGAGCTTCGTTGCTAATGGCTGGAAATACCCATCACCTGACACTTTGTGATTTACCATGTAGTTGGGGTGCTAGTTAGTACTCCAAATAATACCGTAAGTAACCGATGGGCGCTCAGTACGGGCCTACGTCCTTACACTTGGCCTGTTTTACCCAGGTAATCTTCTTACCTGTCTGTAATTTAACAAAGCGCCATAAAGCTTTCACAAAAACTGCACTACGCAAAGTAATAGGAGACTCTAACAATACGTAACCTGTATTTATTGTCTGCTCGGTTCAGAGTGCAGCTGTGGTAATTGTGTTCATTTTAAATAGCAGACCAAATGCCAGACATTTCACATTTTAAACCCATTAGGGAAAGAAAGTAGGAACATACAGCCAAGGTTGGACTGTTAACCCAAGCAAACCAGCCAACTGCCCCGGAGCCCCAGACCTTCGAGGGCCCAAAAGGCTCCTGGATCAATATGTGGCAATTATTTTGTGGTTATTGGTTTAATTGTAAATTTGTAGTAACCGATTTACAAGGGCTCACGGTTCATCTTTACCTCCAGAAAGGGGCAAAACATATTATAGTCTTCATCAAATGCATTTCCAACAATTATTGACAGGATCTGAGTCGAGAGAACTACATAACACACGAGAACAGGGATTTAGAGGCACGATACATATATGTCAAGACCTCCCACTGCTATTTCCTCCTGTTTTCCAGTTTTCAGAGTTATTTCCAGCAATATAATTGGTCATCCAAGGTTGCTTGTTATTTTTGTTTGGACTTCTTTAACCTCGTGTCACAGAAAATCTCTTCAATTTAAAGTTCGCCGCCAAAGAACTCCAAAGAAATTCCAAGAAATGTGACAAAGAGGAAAAAATAGAGAAGGCCAAAGTCAAGAAAGTAAGTTGCACTTCTGAAGTCAGTTATCAAGATGGAACCCACTGCCTGGTTTTGGCCGCAGCAGATTTTTACTGAACCACTTTTTCTCTTTGTGTCGTCTCTAGGCCATCCAGAAGGGGAATACGGAAGTGGCGAGGATCCATGCAGAGAACGCCATCAGACAGAAGAACCAGTCTGTGAACTTCCTGAGGATGAGCGCTCGGGTAGATGCGGTGGCAGCAAGGGTCCAAACCGCAGTTACAATGAACCAGGTACATTAAATACTGGGTCACTGCATGCTGCTGTAGGCATAGAAAACCAGTTACAGCTTGTTTATTGTCATTTTGGTTTCCATGTTAGTGATGGTGTTTTATTTCTCAGGTCACAAAATCTATGGCTGGAGTAGTGAAAGGCATGGATTCCACTCTGAAGAGTATGAATCTGGAAAAGGTAGAGTGTCATTTACGCGTGAAATAATATTGTCTTCCATATTTCTATTTTAGCAAAAACACTGTAATTGTCATAACATTTGGCAACAAATTCCTCTGAGTTATAAAACAATGTCTCAATCCCTTTTTTAAAATTCAGATTTCAGCCCTCATGGACAAATTTGAACACCAGTTTGAAACTCTGGATGTTCAGACAGCTCACATGGAGGACACCATGAGCAGCTCAACAACACTCACAACCCCACAGGTACATTTCTCTGCTCTACTCTTATATTCTTTCTTGTTGTCTGATGGTGTGTTTTAGAGACCAACACATTCACTGTCAATCTAATGTGTGTTTCAGAGTCAAGTGGATGGATTGCTGCATGAAATGGCTGATGAAGCAGGGTAACCTTTTCATTTTTTGTGAGATAATGTTAAATCACATGTGCAGGTGTATGGTATGCATTCTTATAGGACAGGCACAGATGGAAGCGTAAATGGTAATTGTTATTTCAAAGAATCTGATAGACATTCATTTGAGGAATGTTTTAGACAGGATTATTTGGGTTAATGTAAGCAAAGACATTGTGTTTTAATCTAAAAGTGAATGTTGGTGTGTGCATCATGTTTAGACTGGACTTGAACATGGAGCTCCCTCAGGGACAGACCGGATCAGTGGGAACCAGCGTGGCCTCTGCAGAACAGGTACACATGCACACTTGGTGTTCAAATCCTTTCACATCTGGCACAGTTTACATAAATAACTTAAACCAGATTGCTTGTAGCAATGTAAAATAAGGGTGTATCACATAGATTGGGTGAAAAAGACACAGTAAATGTGATTACAGAAAATACATTTAAATTTAAAGCGATGTCACATTAGTGTCCAAATCTCTGCCAATGATGATGTGTATGTTGTCAAAGACTTTAAAAAAGGAGTATTTGCAAAACGTTTAATGGAAGGGATTCTCCAAATAACCCTGATCCTTCTCTTGCCTTCATCTTCCTCACTAATCCTTGTCTTTGCTCTCTCTTGTCCAAAGGATGAACTGTCTCAGAGGCTCGCCAAACTCAGAGATCAAGTGTAAAGGACAACTGCAGTGGACTGGCAACGCAATGCAGAGCTCTATGACGTCCGTACACTACCTGAATATTACTCCCAAACACATTTTATTCACATCATGTCTTTTCTCCTCTTTACATCTCACGTGTCTCTGTCGAGGAGCTACTGTTTCATTGTTTTGTTTGTTTCGCAGATTATGGCCCTTGTTGGTTCTGTGTTTATAATAACCTTTTGTGTAAACTAACAGAGATGCTGGTTGTGTAAATAAATTTATGTATTTCTTAAATATACATATTGACCCATGAGGCAGATCTAATGTAGCTTTATGGTTTAATATGTATACTTAACAACTGCATACATTTTAAAAAAAACATGGAGCGTGGATGTTATTACCCTGTATTTATAGGCTAATACTCATGGTGAAGAAAAGCTTAAGGTGTTGGACTGTAGGATTCAGTTTTTGGTTCATACGTGCATGATTGCAGAAAAACATATGCATTTTCTCTTCTTGGTATCAGAGTGTGAAAGACCTTTCTTCCTCAATGCTGAATTGACTTCTTGTGTTGATTTCTTGTATTTTATTTCTGAAAAATATTTTAAGATGATACCAAATGTTTAGCTCGTGTGTTTGGCATCTTCAGTATTTTCACTGATCATTTGGGAAGGGGTTACAGTTTGGAGATTACATACAGTAGGTAAACAATAAAATTTTATAATACTTGTATCTCTTTGCTTTTTCAATAAATGTATTTATCATTTTCAGAGATTCCATAGAAATCTCTATACCATCTGTAGTGAAGCATCCATTTTGAAAATGAACCACAAAACACAGTCTCATACTACATATCCTTGGTTTTGTGACATCTCCGATACATTCATCAACATTATGTAGGTGCCAATATTTGGAGGAAATAAATGCCATCTAACTAATGAATATCCTCAGAGAACTAAAAGAAAAACAGACTAAAAGTACATCCAGTATCAAGTATTCATAAGAAATGTCAGAAATTTGGTGCAAATAATACATTGGACCATAATATACATGTTATATAATCATAAAAGATGACACTTAAGTATTCAGGTGTGTGTCATATCCCACGTCACTGCCAGTGACTTCTCTCATTCGCCCGTCAACCCACAGGAGACAAGTGGTCTAAATTAGCTGCCTTCTGTCTCTTGTCACTGTGTCCCTCATGTTAATCATAGCTCTCTTCAAGGGGAAGTCTTTACTTCAAACCATTTTTTAAATGTTCTGCTCCACTGCATGCCTGCGGATGAAACGTCTGAAACGTTTCTGTTAAGAAAAACATCATCTCAGCTGATCCATGTCAAGGGGAACATCATCTCAGCTGATTAACCATTTTTTAAATGTTCTGCTCCACTGCATGCCTGCGGATGAAACGTCTGAAACGTTTCTGTTAAGAAAAACATCATCTCAGCTGATCCATGTGCAGTGAGAGAGATGTCACTGACATTTGGGAAGGTTTTCATCATATCTGGTTATTTAAGTGTTAAGGTATTAAGTGCATGTGCATGATGATATGAATGATGTCTTTAGTTAAGGACTGCCCCAGTGCATAGTATAGATAAAGTAGGTGAAAACATGCATATTTAATTGCACTCGTCTCTTTCCTTTGACAGACTAGAGGTCAAACAGCGGACTTTGCTCCTTAGATGTAGCCATGCTGTGTGCCACACCACCCAGACCCAGACACATGCATAGGCCTACAGAGTGCACACAGTATCCTACTGTATGTCAATAAATGCAAAGTGAAAGAAATGCTGAATGAAAGATTGCACTGAGTTACAGAAGCTCTGTATACATTCACACATACAGTACACATGGGGGTAAAAGTGTAATCAGTGTATGTCTTGTGGTCATGGATGTATTAAGAGAGCTGCTAATTTGTCCCAGTGGCCACTTAAATGGACGTCTGTAAATTAGTTGTCAAGGCACCTCGAACTACAAATAATGTCGATTATAACTCTTTGCCATCCTAATGAGTTATTTCGAGTTATATTTGTCTGTTTATAATATCCCTGTCATTCCTAAAGGTCTGATGTCATTTAAGGGTAACATTGAATAAAATTGATAATTTGCCCAATATATTCGTTGTAACATTTCTGTTCATTTTCATATTACTATACATACACATACATATATGTGTTGTTTGTTTTTTATGATGCCTGCAGTTCTGAACAAAAACAGCATTAGGCCTATATCAGGCTGTGATATATGCCTATTGTTGATTGTTACTGTACAGTTTTGCAAAAAAAAAAAAAAAACCCTAAACAATACCATACCGACACATCCGGTGAAACAATCAAAAACAAGAATAAAACAACCAAAAGGGAAATAATCAAAGGCAACATAAAGAAGAGTGGGCGCCATTTTTAGTCTATAGGGGCGAAGAGGCAGGAATCATGGATATATTATAAGAACATCTATGGTAGGTGTGCTTTAACCCCGCCATAATCATGACTGTTCACTGTCATCTACTGGCCATTGTGAGGAACTGCAACACTACGTGGTATTCGTGTATGTATATTTATTTATTTATTTATTTATTATTTTATTTATTCATTATTTTATTATTTTATTAATTAATTTATTTTACAGTTTTCTGATCTGGACGTCTGCCCTAACGTTATCTACTGTCCCAACCCTAATTTAAAAATGTTACAACCTGAACCTAAAAGTAAATATTTACTTTCTTTCTTCTATCTTTCTTACGTTATAAATATATAAATACATCCACGGTCGTTAGTGGCGAACAGAACCAAAGCAAACGCTGTCTGTGAGACAAAACCCGGGGCAGACAGCGACCTCTCGTCATGTGACTTTGCTGTCTGTGAGACAAAACCCGGGGCAGACAGCGATCTGTCATCATGTGACTTTGGCGTAAACAGGAAGCAGCTGATCCTGGACTTCACTGCCTGCTTCTACCAAGTAAAGTATAACGTTACAACTGTATTGTTAAAAACAAATAGAAACTATAGTCTAAAATTGCTTGAATTTAAGTAACCGATCTGCCCTGTCGGGGTAAGTGCACGGTACGCTCCTGAATGTTAACTCGGCTAACTAGCCGTGTAGCTTGGCTAAGCTACCTGACGTTTATCTGGACTGTCTGTCGTGCTAGCTACTTTAGCATTAGCTTAGGTGTTTATCCGGAGCAGAGGAAAGAGTTCTAATAAAGCTAGTAAACTTTTTATATACTCTTGTGAGTCCCGTAAGCTCGTGCCCGGTTACACGTGTTTGGCCTGTTCGTCACTGAAGCGTTTAAACGTGCTCTTCTGTAGCTATATCGGCTCTCTGCCTCAGTAGAGCTAAGTGACAGCTAGGTGAAAATATTAGTGTTTGTTCAGCAGTTGAAGGAGAGGAAGAGGAGAGCTGCTGCGGACACAGACTGAAGTCACCTGACTTGGAGCTCAGAGAAATACTCTACATCGTGTCTGCTGAGGGGGATGTCAAGCACAGCGATGAAGAAAAAGGTGAAGCTTTGAGGCTAAACACTGACACTTTGTGGCATCACAAGCAATGGTGAAGCACATTTATTTGAGTGCTGTACTTCAGATTGAGGTGCTTGTGCTTTACTCGAGTACCCAGTCTTTCAAATGTGGAGCTTTAGCTGTTTTCCAATGCCTTAAAATGTTTCTGGCAGCTGTGTTCATACCCACCATATACATGCATAGTTATGGATTAAATTACCCCACAAATAAAGCAATTAACATCAGCTCTTCCGACTAGCTACAACATTACAATGTGCTTTATAATTAACACTGACAGGTCATTCTGCTGCATAATGAGTGCTTTTATTTTAGATACTTAAAGTGCATGATGTTGCTTATAATACTTCATTTTACATTGTGATACTTTCATTTTAGTAAAATGGACAGGATAGACAAGATTTGAATTTCAGCGGCGGTCTAATCTGTTGCATTTGTGCTTTCAGGTGTTACTGATGGGAAAAAGTGGGTCTGGAAAGACCAGTATGAGATCAATCATCTTTGCCAATTACATAGCTCGAGACACACGCCGCCTTGGAGCTACAAGTAAGTAAGGGTACTTGAAAGAAAGGTGGTACATGAAGATACATTTTGATGCTGGGGGTTTCTTTAATCTTATGTATAAAAAATGTTTTCATCCTTTGTTGAATGTAGTTGACGTGGAGCACTCCCATGTACGGTTTCTTGGCAATCTGGTTCTAAACCTGTGGGACTGTGGAGGGTAAAGAACATTTTTTTCATTATTTGCCATCTTTGGACCAGCTTTGACAATTCGGTGTCTTTCCCCTAATCTGAAACCCTCTGTGAAACGTTGCTCTGTGCTTCCTTTGCCCACCAGACAGGACACGTTCATGGAGAACTACTTCACCAGTCAGAGGGACAACATTTTCAGAAATGTAGAGGTGCTTATTTATGTATTCGACGTTGAGAGCCGTGAGCTGGAGAAAGACATGCACTACTACCAGTCGTGTCTGGAGGCCATCCTGCAGAACTCCCCCGATGCTAAAGTGTTCTGCCTCGTTCACAAAATGGATCTGGTGCAGGAAGACCAGAGAGATTTGGTAAGCGTAGCAATTTCTATTCCAGTATTAGTAGTTCTACTCTCACATGCACTTTTTTGCTCTCACAGAGAAGCTTATAAACATGCAGACATTGTAACAGCCGTGTTCAGTGTCACCAGACTCACTGCTGCTACTGTCTTTCTTTGGAACATGTGGTGCTCTTAGTGGTAGAACTTTATTGAAGTAATTTGACCTGAAACTGATGATCATAAGACAGATTTGTTACCAGCATGAGAATAAAGTGACGTTAAACCATTTTATAATATTTTATTTGAAGGCTCGCTAGATTAACCCTTCATTACAAATAACGCAATGAAACCATTACTGTGACATGAATCAGCCAGTCAAAACTGACCTCTATCAAAGTAGAGTAGATAAATTCAAAGATGGCACAATATTATATTATTTTTAACCACCATTGGGCTGCTTACATATACACACCTGCAATAGATAATGATGATGTTTTAAATATGCAAAACTGTTTTAGCGGTAACAACAGCATGCCTGATTTGTTGAAGGAAGATGTAGAATGAAGGCAAGATGAGGTGGAAAGTTTGGATAATGAGGGGATTTTTTTAGCTGTCACCTAAGCAGAGATTTCACCAAATACACTCACATGAGCCCACTTTGGTCATCTTGTAATTTCTAACGTCAGTATCGGTGACTTGACAAGTTATCTGCCTCAGACTTTGCGCACACAGTTTGCATAGTAAAGGTAAATAAAACTGAAGAATGGATAAATGAACAATATGTCTTCTATTGAATTTTTAGGGTGCTTTTAAACATCTGGTTGAAATGACAGATGAAAGTTAACCTTCTTGACCCATTTGACAGTTTTTGTTCTTTTTTCTGTTCATCACTGTCTCTTGAAATAAACTAAGCTGCTGAACAACAATGAATCCTGAGGTCGTAGTAAAACATAAAAGATATCAATTTAGCTACCAGTCTTAATAATCATGCTCAATTATAGTACCTATTGAAAACAAGTGTTAGTAATTTATAAATTTAAAGACTAATTTCTCTTTGTGGGATTTATTTGTTTTATCATTTGTTAGTGCTGTTGAACTGAAGAAGAGTACTAAAATCGAATCACTTCAATACTGTTTTTACTGTTTTCACAGATCTTTAAGGAGCGTGAAGAAGATCTGAAGAGACTGTCCAGACCTCTGGCTTGCACGTGCTTCAGGACATCAATCTGGGACGAAACCCTGTATAAGGTTGGGACTATTGACTGGTTGTATGTTACAGATGTCGGGTAACAAAGTTGACACTGTTTGCAGCATTTATTTTAATGTCTTTGCAGGCGTGGTCCAGCATAGTGTACCAGCTCATCCCAAACGTCCAGCAGCTGGAGACAAACCTGAGAAATTTTGCGCAGATCATAGAGGCAGACGAAGTTCTTCTGTTTGAGCGAGCCACCTTCCTGGTGAGAGCAACCACTTTCCTCTGGCACGACAGCGTCCGGGCAGAACATCTGGATCTAGTAATGAAAGTCTGTTTCTTGTGGTGTTCTGTAAATGCAGGTGATCTCCCACTATCAGTGCAAAGAGCAGCGTGATGCTCACCGGTTTGAGAAGATCAGTAACATTATCAAACAGTTCAAACTCAGCTGTAGGTAAGTTCACTCTGTAAAAACGCCACCTTCACTCTGCACATAACCTGCCGAATCTTTATGATGTTTCTGATTTTTTTATTATCTTTTTATTCCAGTAAACTTGCAGCCTCTTTCCAAAGCATGGAAGTGAGGAACTCCAACTTCGCGGCCTTCATCGACGTCTTCACCTCCAACACATATGTCATGGTCATCATGTCGGACCCCTCCATCCGTAAGTAGCGAAGACGACGTTTCTCTGCAGCGAATGTACAGTTAAGAAACCAAATCAGCATAATTTTAAAAAAATCCATGTCTCCATTTTTTCCAGCATCTGCAGCCACTCTCATCAATATCCGTAATGCTAGGAAACACTTTGAGAAGTTGGAGCGGGTGGATGGACCCAAGCACAGCCTGCACATGCGAATGCGCTAGCCGGTGCGTTCGCCCCGGTGGATCCTCTCAGCCAATCAGTCCACAGACCGCAGACGACATGTTGCGGCCTTCCAGCTCTGACACATATGAGCAGCCCTGCACTGTTTCCTCTATATCTTCACATTCAATCACAGTTATTACAGGAGAAATCATATTTTCTTTTGGTCTAATTTCTACAGTGATCATAAGTATCTTGATACATTCTGTTGAAATATTTGCCCCAACTCGACGCATTAAAGTAAAATGAATAGCTGTGTTTACTATGAGGGGGGCTACCTTTGCTGTCACACTTTGTCTTATACAGTAGATTCATTCACTCCATGCAGTGAATCCCAGTGATCGTGGGATGTGATCTCCAAATGATAAGCAGCAGATACTGTTTGATTTTCAAATGCAGTTTGTAAGCTGTTACACTTTGAAAGTACGAACAATATAGTTATATTCAGAAAAATATCATTTGTAATGTGTTTTTTTTCTGCTTTTATATTTTGACAGGGTTTACCACTTGATCAACATTTACAAAAACATATTTATAGTACATATGTAATGAACAGAAATACATATTAGTACATATTTACTTAGTGTAAAAACCACCCTGCCCAGAGATGTTTTATGTTGTTCCTTTTATTCACTGCAGCGTCTCTGGCCATAAGGCCTTTTGACACTCTGCACCAGATGTCCTGTGCACATGACATATGGTGGCAATTGTTTGATGTGGTAGGAGGTTGGACCTGTGTGTGTGTGTGTGTGTGTGTGTGTGTGTGTGTGTGTGAGAGAGAGAGAGAGAGTGGGGGTTGCACAGGACAGTTCAGTGCACCTGTTAAGCGTGGAGTGGACAGCAGTGGAGGTGCAGATGGAGCAGCATGTTTCTAGCACAACACGATCAGTTCATTACAGTGAATTTAATGTGACTAACAGCAACAGAATTAAGCTTGATTTAATTTCTTTTGTTTGTATCTGAATTAGCACTTAAAGCCCCTGAAAACTTTGCTTCAAAACAAGAGTTTTTCTCTACACCATTAAACATTCATGACCATGAGAAATGGTCAAGGATATCTTTCGATATTACTGTTAAGAGTTCAACACCCAAAAACTCAGCTAATCTGCTTCATCAGATTTGATTGACACAGACCAAACAGCTCAACACCTGTCATCAGATTCTGATTTGAATGGTGCTAAACTCAGATTGGTGCACAGAAGTATGTGACATCACCTTTTTCTGACTGAGCCCCTCCCACTTTAAACCTGCCAGAAGAGCACAGAGAAGAAAAAAAATAAATGCAGAAATATCTCTGTCCAGACCCTGTTTACAGAGCTGCCTACTAAAGCGTCTTGCTCCAACATAATATACATTCTGGATCCAACATTTGAAAATGCTGATAATATGTATCACACTGGATTACACCTGAAACACTCAAACTGAGCTTAAATCACAAAGTGCTGCATTTCTTCAGCCTGTAGGTAAGCTACAGTTGTAAATTGCACATGCACTGCTGTGATTGGTGTAAAGTATTTTGTTTTTGTCTTTCAGTCTGACAGATTTGAATACATGTTAGTACTGCTTTAATATTTGCAGCCTATATTAAATTGAAAGGTTGTCATTCTCAGTCCCTGAAGGTCGAGACCATACATGGGCTTCTCCTCACTTCTGCTTTTCATTTATATGAAAATATATTGTTTGAGCCAGACTAAATTTTGGTGCCATCCAAACACGACCTGTATCTAACTAAGTAAGCATGGTTTTGATGATTTGCGGGTTAAAAGACGTCTGGGCATCAAACTGGGACAAATTTGGTTGTAAAGTGAAAGATTTAGTAGTCTAAATTATATAAATGTTTCAACTGCTTTTCAATTATATATTTCAGTTTAGTTTACCCTTACATTTAAATACTCAAAAATAAATCTAAACACTTTTAATTTACAATAACATTTAGCTCACACACACACACACACACACATATATATATATATATATATATATATATATATATATATATATATATATATATATATATATATATATATATATATCTCTTTTGCAAATCATCAATTATATTTAGGCCAAGATTGAGATCTATGTACTGCTGACAGGTTTGATATTCTAGTCTATCAAGACCTCTACCTGTCATTTGTTTCTAATGTGATACAAAAGACAGACTTCATCTATAGTCATACTGTTTGACCGGCCTATGGCAGATACAGTAACTGGAGATTTGTCCATGGCACTTGATCTCACCCACTGCTTCAGGGCCTGCAGCAGATATGCACTCATTACCTTCTGCCTCTTTATTATAGCCAGCTCTGGTGCAGAGGCATTGTTCCAGCAGCGCTTATCGACACTGCTCATGTGGTTGGGTTGTATCCTGGAATGCAGAGGCTGAATAACTGGAAAATCCCCAGTCCCTAGTTTCAGAGAGTGAGTCTGCATAATAGAAAAGGGAGTAACTGAGAGACAAAGTGGCTTACTCATTTTAATATAAGACTGTTAAAGAACATTTTATAGCAAATAAAAGTCTCACTAAATTGAAGCCCATGTGTGGCACAGCTGAAAAAATAAAAGCAACTCCAAATTGCTTATGAGTCACTTCACCGGAGCTCAAAATCATTTTCACTGCAAGAACTCTCCTCAAATGTCCCGCAAAAGACAAAGTAGGGAAGAAAATGTCAAAAGATTGTCATGATAATCATCGTTGTATGCCTGATTCAGATCTAACCTGGAAAATAAGGACACCAGAAAACAATTTTGTTTGTGTACGTGAACTCTGCAAATCACCTTCCACCATCTCTCCTTGGACTTTATCCCCTGGAGGAGCAGCAAGAGATGAGGTGTACAGGGCCAGAGCACAATATATGGCAAGAGAACCGGATCCCTCCACTGACGCAACCGAACACAAAAACTAAAGCAACCAGCAGTTTTCAGTGCTTTTAAGTCTGAAATCTAAAAAGTGACATTTAAACTTCATTGGCAGGTATTTAATGTACTCTAGTTTTTTTTAGTTTTTTTTTTTTTTAATTCTCATCGGTAATGTGTTCTCCATACCTTGATTTAGCTTTATCTGGGAAGTAGCCACCATTTGAACACACATTCAACTCACATGGACAATATGGAATATTATATCATTCTGAAAGGTGTACTTGAAAACAGGGGTTTGTATCTGTAACCGTAGTTTTGCAAACTTGTACATTTTGTTTTCTGTCTGCAAACTCCGTTTTGCCAGTCTGCGCATTCAGACACAGGCTGCAAACTCATTTTCACAATCGCGGCGGCAAAAGTACTTACGATCCAGACTTCTGACACATTTACTACGTGGTGTGTTTTGTACACAGGGTTTCACAAAAGAGACAGACTATCCGCAAGGGAGAGAGGGCGGGACCTCCAGCTCCTGACCAATCAGTGTCTTTGGAATCGCTAAGCACAACACAGTACGGTTACAGATACAAAACCCTGTTTTCAAGTACACTTTTTAGAATAATATAATATTCCATAGGACAAGAACTCAAAGACTGCATGGGCATAGCAGTGTGGTCCACTTTCTTTTCATGTTTATTAACATGCAGACATCTCTTTACACAAAGCTAAACTGCTAAAAACATTCTCACAGTGGAAGTTAAAGTGTTAAGTGTATGAGGTTTTTCTATACTCTTAATGAGTCTGAATCAAAGTATTTCAGGAGATATGGATCTAAAATCTCCTTAGTGAGACAATTAATGGTTTGATCTTGGGCTCTTTTTGTCCTCTATTTGCACATTATTCCTTTTTGGAGACCCATCTGTATGGGCAACAGGCCCAGGGTCTGTTTCTGCATCTGCGTCCATGTCATGGCTCGCAACTGCGCCGCAGTCTGTTTGATTCAGCTGCCGCTCGAGCAGCGTGATGCGCTGCTTCAGCCGTTGCTGAGTGTGTGAGTACTCGCTGAGTAGACGGGCAAAGCGAGTCTGAAGGGTGTCCAGAGAGGACTCCAGCCTCTCCACCTTCTCCTCTGTGTCCTCTTTGTGCAGCCCGCCGCTATCTGCGTTCTCATCCAGCAGACCCTCCTTCATCAGGATCTCCCGGCCCCTCTCCTCTAGCACTGTCTTTGCATCTGGATACTCGGTCACTGCCTCCATCAAGTCGTCCTTAGAGAGGCAGAAGAGATCAGAGTAGCCCAAGCTGCGAATGTTGGCTGTCCGACGATTTCCCATTTTACTACCTTTTATGTTCAGAATGCTGATTTCCCCGAAGCAGCTTCCAGCAGTGAGAAGAGCGTACTGTGTGACTCCATCATCAGCCACCACACCCAGCTTCCCCTCTTTAATGATATACATCTCCTTTCCTATGTCCCCCTTTCTGCAGATGTAGTCCCCTGGACTAAAGACCTGTGGGCGTAGTTTGAGCACGAGCTCCACCAGCAGTCCTGCCTCACAGTCTTGAAAAATGCGTACTTTCTTCAGGGTCTCCAGGTGTACATTAATAGCAATCTCAGCCCGCAGTTTGTTTGGCAAGTTCTTTAACACCTCCTGCTCGTCTACTGTCTTCTTGTTGGTCCAGAGGTAGTCAAACCATTTAATGACGCGTGTCTCCAGTTCTTTGCTGACTTTGCGGAAGTGCATGTAGTGTTTGATGGCATCAATCCGAGCTTGAAACTCGGCACGCGTGGCATTCATGTTGGCAATCATGGAGCCAACGTTTCCCACAATTGTGGCAAAGATCAGCACCCCAACAAGAAAGTCAAAGACCACAAATAGGTACTCTTCATCTTGCACGGGTGGAGGCATCTCTCCAATAGTGGTAAGAGTCAGAGTCGACCAGTACAGACAGTAGACGTAACTCCGAGTCAGGGAGGAAAACTCAGGTATGGAGGTGTTTGGGAACACCCAAGTGTCCGAGCCAAATCCCAAAGCCTTAGATATAGCGTAATAGATGCAAGCGTTCCAGTGAATGATGACTAGGATGTAAAGTACCAAGTTGCTGATACGGAAGATGTTGGGGTAGTTGGTGCGTGTCTCAGTGCGGTCAAAGAATTCAAACATGCGCGGGAAACGCAGCAGGCGGTTAAACCTGAGCTGTGGTGTGTGGATGCCAGTGGAGATGTACGCCAAGTCAGTGGGCAGGATGGACACTACGTCCAGCTTAAACTGTAACGTTCGGACGTAGCTGTCTCTAAGCTTGGCGTGGTCCTTCACCAGCAAACCTTGTTCCAGAAACCCTGAGACAAGAAACACAAATTCAGGTGAACAGTGATCTCAGCTCACTGTTTTATATCTGCAAATCACTTCATATTATGAGAAGAAGCTGAACTGTTCAGCAGCTCATTGTTTTGTTTGTCTCCCCATGTTCATGTGGGTTCTCTCCAGGTACTCCAGCTTCCTCCCACCATCCAAAGACATGCAGGTTGGGTTAATTGATGACTCTAAATTGTGACTGTGAGTGTGAATGTTTGTCTGTCTCTATGTGTCAGCCCTGTGATTGACCCGCCTCTCGACCCTCTGAGGATAAGCAGTATAGATAATGGATGGATGGAGAGCCAGATATCTCTCTCAGGAGTTGGTGGAAACCAAAAAATAGCTAAAAGCAGAGTGAATATTAGACTAACAATTATCAGGTGGCCAAAAACATGTTGCTCTGTGGATGTGATAAAATGTCAACAACTTGTTCTGCTCCCTCCAGAAAAAAAGTTAATTAATTAATTCATTTTTATGTGCTCGTAGTTTGTGTTCGCTCACATATTCTGTTGGCCATAATGTAAAAGACCCAAATTACATAGAAGTAATTTAAGCATAGCCTCACCTCACCCATATAATAGTATACATATTTCCTGTAAATTGTAACTAAAATGTAACATTTGTTTGCTGGAGGTATTGATCATACCAGTTTATAATTAGGTCATCAAATCATTGCTTAATGGGCTGAAAGTGACAGAGACTTTGCCAATTTCCACCAGCATTATCATATTTTTCCACAAACATGCCATAAGAATAATTTGAAAGATAATTATCTTTGAATAATAATATAGAAAATAAACACATGGGGCCTTTAAGGCTCAGCACTTATGTTGTGTAATACAACTACATTGTGTCATGAGGCCAGAAGCTGTATTTTGAAATAGGTTACCTGTGCGAAGTCGGAGGCAAGTGTCCATTATGTACACAAAGTCAGAGAGGTAGTCCAACACCAGCCAGCAGATGTAATTTTCCACCTGTAACATGTCAAAGCATGCCCTGTGAATATAAAAAGAAAAAGGATTTACTGCTCCAGTCTAACAAGTAGACAGTGCACCCATTCACTACATTCATCACCCATCTCTGGAGGCTGCAGGGCCCAGACAGATAAAGACTGTGATGTTATTACCTCGCTATAACAAGGAACCAGTTGTAGAGCACCGCTGTGGCGATAACAAATAACCAGCGATAGTAGGCGTTATCGGATGGGGACACCACAAACAATTCCCACTTTTTCCTGAAAGCATGGAGAGCATTGCAAATAAAACACTCTGTTTCTGTAAGTGGTACATATTACTGCAGAGATATACAGAAAAATAGAAGCAGCTGCAAGATATATAGCAATGCAATACAAGAGCTCTGCAATAAATACTATTATTTTTAACAATTGAGAAGGACACTTTTATTTGTTTATGTGTTGACTCATCTCTGTGGTCACTTTTAAGGCTTTTAAGGTGTCGTACTGTATTATATTGAAAGGTGTTTCTAATATTTTGTCCACCTTCTAATAGAAAGACCTTACAGTATAGTGCAATCACAAACAGCTACATAAACTATCACAGAGTTGAATCAGCACCTTCATTTAAACAGCACAAGTCTATGAGCTAATGGACACTTCGAGGCTTCATGCAAAATTAACCCTAAACATTAACGCTGTGTGCAGAAGAGGTGTTCAGTGATCCCTTAAAAAGTCTGTGTATCTGGTATCAACAGTATTTTAAGTTATCATAAGTTATGAACATTATACAAAGGTAGTATTATTACAGAAGTGTACTGGATTGCATTGCAGTGTGCTGGCGTTTCTACTCTTCTGGTCACCCAGTACGTATCAAAGTGCACAGTAATGGTTCAGGGTAACAGGCAGGCAGGCATACTTAAAGATCCCTTTGGCATTGTTGCCATTGGCATCTGGTTGTGTGTTGCTGATGCGGCTGGGGGCCGTTCTCAGCTCAGGGCCACGAAAGCGCTCCAGGAAGGAGTCTGGCCGCTCCTCCTCCTCCAGCATACTCCTGTGTGCCCATTCCCTCAGTCTCACCACCAGGCTCACCAGTCTGACACACATAAGAAACACACAAAATGAAATATCATGTGTGAATCAGAGCTTGAGTTAAAATTCTGGTCGTTTAGTCTGGCAACACCTCGTAACATTTTAAATAACTTTCTCAGCATATATGGGGAAAAAAACCATGACAGTGACACACAAAGGGACACATCTTCAAGGAGCCGCATAATAACTCACAGCCATGTTAAAAACATCAAATGAATTGCTGTTAATGTGCGTCACCATCAGAGAGAGGACTGGCAGTCTCACAAAACACTGATCCTCCAGCACAATCACAACCACAGCTGTCAGTGTCTCTCACAGCACCAGACAGTGGAACAAGAGGAAAAATCACTTACAACATGTCTTTCCCTTCAGAAAGGGCAAATAGTAATACATAGTAATAAATGTGCAACATCCTTTTTTTTTGTTTAATTTACCAAAAGTATTCAGGTTTATGGGAAATATTGAGAAACCAATACAGAAACCAATACCACTCATCTTGACTACATCTAATTTGGTTAGATGATTGTTGCAACCAATCATAATTAATGTTTAAAATGGTACAAGGAAGCTTTAAACATGTTCAATTCTTTGGGAAAAACATCCTCAAAGAAGAGGTCTTTTATTTTGGCATCCAGTGTATGTGTTTGGATACAATTGCGGCCTTTACTGTAAAATATTTAAATTTTTACAAAATGTTTAATCTACAAATTAGTCTTAAAATCTTCCTATAAGCAATTTAAAGAATCATCTGTCAAACAGGGCTAGAGACTTTCAGCCTATAATCTCTCTTGAACTCTCTTCAGCTGATCGTCTTGGTTTTCATCAAATGATTGTACTTATTTTGTCAAGATTCTGGGAAAGAAACAGCTAAAAGTTTTACGCAATGGCAGAATAAGATGGAAAACCTTTTCTCTGGGTTTATGCTCCTGGTACATAAAGTTCACCTGACAAACTATGACGAACATTTTTGTCACTGATGTCTTTGTGAGCTTGAATGTGTACTTTTATCCAGCCTGTGACCTTAAAAAGACTTGAACAAAACACTTTCTGTACATATTTTAAACTTAGAAACAGTCGTGGGCCAGACTCTGATCAGTCAATTTCTGAGAGCTTTGTGCAGGAGGCTGACGTGCTGCAGCTGGATTGTGAGAGCTTTACCTTGAGATAGCTCCGTTCCTTTGAAAAGAGTTCCTGGAATTGCCTCCGTGAGGGTCGAGAGCAGCGACTCTTTGTAGCTCTGAGGATGTGTCATCACAGACAGATGGCACCCTGGGAAATAAGAGCGGAAACACACCGGGAAAAGCTTTCACTTTTTTTGTAAATCACGTGCTCTGCTTCTCTCAACCTAACCTATGAAACAAGTACATCCTAACACATGATTTAAAAGTTGCTGTCACCTGCTGAGAATACTCTCGGCTCTGTCGATCTCCTCCTCCAAGGTGGTCTTCACGGACAGATTGTGTGGCGACCAGTCTCTCTCCACCACCTGGCCCGTCATCTTCAGATCTGCAGGCGTGGACAAACACTCACATTACAGCCTCCTTTGCAGTCATCTGTTCTACGTGACTGGGAGTGTTGGACATGTTTTCAGTTGACTTTTCCTGCAGTGACACTGTGGCACCAAGTGTTTATAGTCAACAGAGAGTCTCTGGGAGTGTTTATGGTGTGTATGACAGATTATAGTCAGGGGACAGGAGGAGGGGGACGACTGGGACTGTCTGCCACAGTCCCTCACCTGGCCCGTCACACAGCAGCTGGTTGCTGTGGTGACCGGAGCAACTACAAGAGAAACTCAGTGACATGATACTGATGCTGCGTTGTTTGAAATACAATTTGGACGTGATGGAAGTTCACCCAAAGTCCATTTTTTCCAAGCACAAAAAGCAGCGACCCCTCACCCCGCAAAACATGAGGGCACTGACACACTTTCACCCTCGGCAGTGCAGACAGATGACGAGGTGTTTAGGCGACTGTTACCATTGTGTGACTAATTGGTGGATCATTAACGAAAACACACACACAGTCGTCCTGAAGCTCTGTGGCTCAGTGAGCCAATCAGCTGCTCTCCCTCAGGAGCCGCATCACTTAGGAAACCAGGGTGCTGACTGAAAGCAATGTGTGTCCCGTATGTGACATAACTGCACAACGGCTACTGGGTTCACTAAACCCGCTGCAAAAACAGGTACTTTTTTTTTTGGTATCACCTTATTTTATGGTTCCATAATTTCTGAATAATTCCCCAATTATTTCTTACAAAGCTTCCTAGAAATAACATTGTAATTTGGTACTAATTTAAGATTAATTCCAGCTAATTGCTAGTGTAATCTAGATATTTGTCTGCAAGAAAGCAAACAGTTTAACATATATGGAGAATAGTAGGTAGTAGTAAATGAAAAATGAATAAATATGTACTTGGGCTTAAATGTATCTTTTCTTTCAGGGAAATTCCTCTTTTCCTTATAATTAGTGCCCAATTACATAGTTATTTCTAGGAAATTATTAGGAAATTACAGACCTCTAATATAAGGGTAAGATTAAGATTTTTTATTAAACTTAAGTAACATGTAACTTAAGTAACCTTTTTTCCTACAATTGCATGTAAATATTATGTATGACATTTGATTTAATACATTGTGAGATAGAGGTATTTGTTTAACTAGCAACACACAGTGCTGTAAATATCAAATGAAACTGTTTTTTTTACTCAAAGAATATTAAATTAATGTCATTGCTCTGCAAAACAATAATTCATGAAATTGTATTCTAAAAAAAATAGCAAATGTTGATTATTAGCTTAAAGAAAAGAAAATCATGGAAAAATAAATCAGTTCACACACATGTTTAGTCTTACCTTTAGTTTCCTTCAGTTATTCCAATAAAATCCTCATGGTGACTTCACACAGACACACCCAGAGCAGCTCTTCCACAGCCAATCCATCCTAAGCGGCCACAGTGGATGTTACGAGAGGAAAAATCCAACTGCATCCAACACTCCCTAAAAAACAATCAAGTTCTGTTCTTGCAACATTTTTTGAGCCTCCTCTTGAAGTGTGCAGGAACACGTGTTCCACTTGATCCTTAGACGGACTGAGCGCATGCAGGAGGCTGGCAGGATGGGAGATGCAGGGCGGGGAAATCTTTGAATAGTTAAGAGCCCAGATGTCAGCTTTGGACTGAGCAGTCGTCTGGGAAAACCTCTTGGCAGCGGCTTCCCTCTGCATGCCTCTCACACTGGAGAATAGTGAGAAACAGCACAAAGAAAGCAGACAGTTCAACAGATTAGTTTGATAATCAGCTGTCTTTATAAGTCATATATTGATAATATTCTACATATATTATTATATATATATATACATATATATATAATTTCTTGGCCTTACATTATGTTAGGTTATTGACTTGATGTTTCCTTAAAAACAATTGTTTCCACTATGTTCACATTTGTCTTGCAGTGCATTGACATGTTAACTAATATTACTACTATTACACTATTTACTTGAAAGTTTTTACTTAAAATATTGGTTTGCAGCTGTTGAAAGTAACTAAGTATATTGACTCAAGTTCTCTACTTAAAGAGGTCAAATTATCCAATATTTCACAAAAAAAAACAAGGATTAAGTACAAATAATGAATACAAACTTTGTTTTTTCTTCTTTCCAAACCCATTAATCCTCTTACGACCCCCCAGTGGTTTGGAGCCACTGCATTAAACAACCTTACTGTATATCAAGTAGTCTCTCCTTGACCTGCTTCAGCAGTAAAATGCTGCTGATGCATTGATGCATCAGTGTTAATGATCTCTGACTAATGTCATACATAATAATAATATATATCAGTCACACTTTTTTCTGCAGAACAAGTACTTTTTCTTTTGATAATTTATGTACATTTAGCTAATAATACTTCTCTACTTTTACTCATGTAGGATTTTGAATGCAGGACTTTTACTTGTACTTTGAGTATTTTTACATCTTTGTATTGGTACTTTTACTAAGTAACGGATCTGAATACTTCTTCCACCACTGTTGGCTTGATATTTTGTGTAACATTAGACCCATTTACATCACATTTCCTTAATAGTAACTGATTCTATCGTCCTGGTCTTCATTTGGAGACTTGGACTGGTTGTTGTTTTAATGGTATCAGGTGTTTGTGATTTGGCAAAATCTTTATAAATCCAAACTCTCTTCCCAACACCAGACACACTCTCTGATGCAAATGGAGCTTGAAAATCCAGATGATGATAATGAAGGCCACAGGGGACAGCTCCTCCTCATCATCCAGCTCTCTGACAGCCTCAGCTTTAATCAGATCCTTGGAAAACGGGAGGACTGGAGACCTAGTGAGAAACCCTTCAGGGAGTGGAGCCCAGAGGACTTTACATCTGACTGAGATTCAGACCAGTGAGCAGTAAACTACAATCTGCCACCGCTATCCCCTGTTGTACTACAAGATTGTTGATGGACTGTAAAGAAAACCTGCCTGTTAACAAGAGAGAAGAGAGTCAACAGAAATCTCTTACTATTATAGAAACACAAACAAACAGAAAACCTCTCTGGTTAATCACAAACCACAATTCAATGTATTATTTAGTGTCTGTGGAAACCTTAAATTACTGGGCTCAGTCCCAGTGCATTTTCTCTTAGGAATAGACTTAACAGTCATGCATCAAATAGCAGAAGGGGGAGGAAACACAAACAACAATAAATATATATATATTTATATTTGTTTTTTTATGGGGCGCTATTTAAAACAGGTACTGTGTTTTACGATGAAAAAGAGGGAAGAACATAAAAGCATGAGGGCAGTAAACAGAAACTGAGATAAGTGAAAGGAGAAGCAGGCAGCAGTAAAAAGAAAATTAGGTGAAAGCTCGGATCATAAAAGTGATGTTAAAGGACAGGTTAACCTCCGACAGGTTGCTCTACACTCTCATGGTTCTAATGGAGAATATCTGTCCCTGTTGGTTTTCAATGCAGATGAGTTTTGAATTTGAAAAAAGTAAGATATTGTCTTCCTCTAGGTCGACACGTCCTAAAGGAGCAGTTTATATATATAATAGACATTTTGGGAAATACACTTATTTGCTTTCTTGCTGAGAGTTAGATGAGAAGATAGATACCACTCTCACATCTGTAGGGTAAATATGAAGCTACAACCAGCAGCCGGTTAGCTTAGCTTAGCATAGAGACTGGAAGCAGGGGGAAACGGCTAGCCTGGTAACCTCACAGTGACGACAAGACTCCAGAAAGTCACTGCACCCGGCACATAACCACTGTAAAACTACACATGGGTGTTTTAACGCTTTGGTTTTTGTATGGATTAAAGAAACTAATGCGTTTGCTTGTAGGTGGATGTTACCTTTGCACAGAGCCAGGCTAACTGTTGATCTTGAGTATTAAATCATGACATTTGTCTCATCTTAGACACTTTTATCCAATTATTCCTATTTTAACAGCGTAAAAGAGCACTTTTCTCCATGAGATGTGGAACTCTTTCCAAAGAGCATTTATTCAAAGTGTCTACAAATGTATGTTGCTTATATACCACTTTACATGTAAGATATTACTCTGACAGAATTTAAGATGTAATTGAGAAATTTTAACGTTTCATCTAAAAAGAGATTAAAAAATATATTGTAAGCACCCACTTATGATCAGATCAACTATGTGCATTAAAACAAATCAAATCAGGATATTTGATTCACCATTACTACTCAGTTGGGTTAAGAGTGGCGGATTAATTTGTGGTCAAGATGCCTTTTCTAGAAACTAGAAAGATAAAACACAAGAGCACTCTTCAAAGTCATATTTATTGTTACATGAAAAGCACTTAAGAGTAGACATGAACACGAGACCAAATACAATTTGGCCAGTGTCGTAGAGTATCATGAAACTGGAATGAAGTTATGGTTTATATTTGGTAATGTTGAATACAAAAGAAGAAGAGAAACCTCAAAGCGCAAGTACAAATTGTCTTTGAGACAAGAAAATGGTGCAGCAGAAGCCAGGAGAGTCCAGTCAGCTTGCGCCGCATCCAACATAACAGACAAAAAACAAAAACAAACCAACAATAAAACAGAAGCCCAACACAACGGAGACTAGACACCCCAGAAACAGCATTTACCTCACGTAATAATCCCAAGAAACAAACAAATGACGAGTACAAGAACACAGACAGCACATCAGCCTGGTCACTGCTATAATTTGACCTTATGGCTTCTGTATGCAGATATGTAGAAGTTCATGGTGCCCATTATTAAGACATGCTTTTACTTCATTGAGAGAGAGGGAATGTTTAGGTTTTTCAACATGTGCTCCCCCTAAACGTCCCGCCCCTCTGACTTTTAAAAAAAATGTATTCATAAGTATGGTATTCAGGAATGTGTGTTGCTTAGTCAAGGATATAATTTACTTATCAGTCTGAGTAAAAATATGTAAACAACCTTGCAGCTGGAAATATGCATATTTGCTTTAAAAAAAAAAAACAGCATTCTTATACATTAATCAAGAGTTCTGCATATTGAAAGTAACAAGTTGCCCTCTGTAACACGAGACCCATCTCTTTAGAAAATTTAGTATTGTGGACTCACTTTAAATAAGAGGACAGCACATTATTCTTCAGTAAACACCTCAGAGGAGGCAGGGATACATGCAAATTTCTGAAGCATACCGTCATGTTATTCTCATTCCAAAAAAAAAAAAAAAAAAAAATCGTTCTTCATTCCTTCAGTTGGAGGGAGCTCTTTCAAAACGGTAATGGCTTGTGGGTACGAGTTTAGTAAGTGTCACAATGATCCCCAGCCAGTCTCTTAGACTCGATTCATCCCCCGACCCATCAAGCAGGCAAAGACCGTCATCACCATTTTGGGCTTGACCTCGACGAGGTCTTCCGGGAGAGCGTAGACACGTGCTCCGATCTTCCTCGCCATTGAGACGGCGTATCTAGGAATGACGGAGAGGTTGACTCGTATAAAAACTGTTCACACAGTTATCAAAATAAAATTAGTTTTGTCATAGAAAGTCTTACTTGGCATTCTCCAGCTTGTCGTCTTCAGAGAGGCTGCCGGTTTTTATCAGCTCGTAGTTGATGCTGCCGGGCTGGATGGCGTCTATCAGTTCCAATACTGCCAAACTGCTGCTGATCTCCTTGTCCTGATGACCCACACAACACACAGATTAAGGATCTGACACGCAGGCTTGCCAGACAGACAAGAATAGCCGTGTTCCCATTCAATTGTCAAGCAGATTTTAAGCAAACTTTTATAATGTCGCAAAAAAGAAATGTGAATCAGGCGTGTTTCCATCAACTGGTTTGGAGCAAATAAAGCTTTTTCGCGCAATTGAGGACGTTTTATCAAAATATTTACCATTTCCATACAGCTTTTCTAATGAGATACTTCAAAATGCGCATAAAAATATGTTTATGTAAAGATGACTAATGTAGTGCCTTTTGGTTTGTGTGACACTGCCTGTATGTAAATGACATTAAACTGCCACATTTAGCTCATAAATAACAGCATTTTAATACAGTGAAGTTGTAAAAGCTGCTTATTTTTCTCATTTTGAAATCATCTTTAATTTTTTTTTTTTTTTTAAACATGGAAGTTCATTCTTGACCTTGTGAACTGTAACAAAATCATCTAAGCTCAAAAGGTTAGCAAGCTTTTAAGACCGTGAGATGCAGTTGAAAGTTAAAAAAGTTAATCTAATCAAAAAGAGGAAGAACAGGTTTACCTTAAAGCTTGCAATCTTGGTTGATTTTCCAGCCTCCGCCAACATTTTGTTCACCCACTTCACAATGATGTCGTCGTTTACTTTCTGTCCATCACCCAGCTCCTCCAGTACATTCAACGTATATCTGACAGAGTGGAGAAGCAGCACGTTTATTATGCATATGAACTGAACACTTCAGTTTTTATTATTTTTCACTGGTGCTCAAAGACCAGGAAACATTTGAACATGACTAAAAAAACTAAACTAATTCTGGAGCGTTTTTTTAAATGCACACGGTCATGTAAAGCAGCCTTGACGTCTGCATCGCAGTGACTTTTGGGCCACTCAAACCTTGCAAACTCTGACACAAAGCATCCAAAGCAGTGGGGAACTACTAAACATGTCAACACACACCCTTTGTGACGGGGAGGCAACTGAGTTTATGGAAATGTGGTCTCGATTTGGAGGAACACACACATTAACAACACCACTGGCATGAAATGGAGGTTACCAACTACTAGCTCTACAGTAAATATGCAGAGTTTTCACAATGAATCTGACAATGAAAACAATGGTGATTGTAGTGTTTCAAAATACCACACAGACATACTGGCTGAAAAACAAAATGTTCTTTGGATGCAGCCGCATTCATTTAGCAACAATCCATACTCATGACCCAAATATCCAGAGCAATTTGATTTGGTTTTTGTTTTCCCCAGAAAAGCTCAGTAATTCCTTGATAGTAACTTACTTTTACGTCTCCTGGTCCCAAAAAAAAAAAAATACGTTTGAGGGCCCTCGTTTACCATTTAGTTCTTTACATATTCTGATACGTAAAATACTTCAGTCTTACTTGTTTTTATTAATTTAAGTACTAAATAACATTTTTTTTTTAAAAAGGTGACAATGCCACTGAGATTCAACAGATAAACCACGTGTGAAGAACCACCACACATTCTAAACCTTAACCATGCTTGGCACGCCAGGCCGGTTTATGTCTTTTCTTGTAGACCAAAAATGGGATGGGATTTGTGTTTTGTTCTTTTCTGAAGTGACTCATGATGGAGTTTGTGTTTCACCTTCTCATCAGCTGCCACACCAGTGCCAGAGTCAGGGTAGCGTTGCCATCGTTCAGGTCCTGCCCACCGATGCCAACGAGGGAGAACTTGGCTGTTTTGCCCAGTTCAACTGCATAGTTACAATTCTCCAACTAGGGGCACAAAACAAAATAGTTGGCACAAGACAGCCAAATAGTTCCTTCTTGGCGAGGATTAAAAGGAATCTGATTTACCTTCTTCATGTTGGTTCCCAGCTTGGGGTAAGGCGGCTTGTTGACCTTGTTGTTCCAGTCAACGGGCACTTTAATCTTCTCATAGAGCTGTAGGATGACCATGGCATCCTGCAGGTCTCTAGAAGTCAGGAGTGTGTTTGATAATCATTAACATTAAATGAGATATAAGAGAAGAATATAAGATCCCAGCAGTTATAAAAACTCTTCAGCAGGAGTGTGATAAACGGCATTTTGTTTGTGGTACGTACCCATACAGATGATTGACATGTGGGTTCACTCCCAGAGAGTTCATCCAGTTTCGGAAAGTCCTCTCTTCTCGTGTCTCACCTAGACAGCAAAGGATCATGGGATTTAGGGGGCTTTCAGGTGACGTAGCTGGCGGCCATACTGGACGTCTCAGTAATAGTCAGTGTAGTTCTTAACATGCAGCTTGTCTGTCTCATCAGAACTCAATAGGCCTAGTTAATATTTTTGATATTTCTGATGTCACTCTGTTAGCTACATGAGCAGAATATCTGGTAACTAACTATGACTGACTTGCTGTAAATATATGCTCTACATACTAACCAATGGATCCAGTAGGAATCAAAGTAAACCAAAGGAGTGGCACGTTGTCACATTCTAGTAATAAAATGAGTTTCTGTGCTAAAATAAGCCATCAGGCCAGTTAGTTAGCCAACATAAAACAGCTGTTTGTTCAGAGCTGGTTCTTCTCAGGCTGTAGAGTTAAAGGCCCTGAAAACCTACTTTGTCAGTCAGCCTCTTACTAGTAGCAATGTGCCACCCACACAGAGTCTTTGACTCTTAAACTCTTAATTCCTAAAGTAAGGATATTTTTATTCCTAAAGTCATGCATATTTACTGTTATAGGGAAATACAAATGGTTTGACCTCAAGTTTTCAGGGGCTTTAAGACTAGAATCATTGGGGCAATAACTGAAGGCAAGACTGTTTCTTACTTATTGTCACTGAATTCACTTATAAGCAACAGAGCAATGTTTTTAAGCATCTCTGTGGTTATTATTTGTGTATTTAGTCCTTATTTATTCACAGCCAACTCTCCAGTGGACCTCCATGATGCTAGCAGACATGGATTCTGGAAGATCTGTGAAAAAAACTACAAAGCTCTAATACTAGAAGTTAACGATCCAATCTAAAAACAGACTTCTTCGGCTCTCCATATCCACCTTCCAACAGTCCCCAGTCAATGTCCTCATTCTCAGGTTTGGTCAGCGCTGGATATTTGTTGAACAGATTGGCCACAAAGGCGAGGTTGAGTTTGGGGTTTCCACTGACGACGTCAGCCGGGGTGACAAACTGTCGACAGCCGAGCCTGTCGGCCTGCTGCAGCATGGCCTCTGCCCTCTTCATGTCGTCTTTCTCCTGAACAACACACGGACCACACGCTCCGGTCAGAGACACTGTACAGCTGTTAGCATGTGGTGAAGATACTCAACTGTCTGAGTACTTACACTGAAGCCGGCCATGTTAATGTCGATGCGTGGCTTATCTTCCTCAGTGCCTTTAGGAGAGATTTGATTCAGGAGGTGGAAGTAGGCCCTTGAATCCTGGAAAACAATGCAAACAAACAAAAACAATTAGACTTGTACTAAAGAAAGAACAAGAAAATCCACTGTGTAACAGAATTATAATTTTTTTCTCATTAAGATAGTACTCTAAGTGAGGTATTATAAACGTGATACTGCTTGTGACCAACTTTTGATGGTTTGTATTTTGTCACCTGCTTAAATCAAGTATTTAAGATGTTTTGGGTTTCTCCAAATGTGTGACTGTGTTTAGATTAGATTTCCTTCCCTGAAGGTGGCGTATATTAAGTAGAAGCTGTGAAATAATACGGACAAATAAATGTTGACTTTTAAAATGACATTTCAGAGAGTCCGATTGCAAAATGTTAAGACTTTGTTGAACACTAATAAGAACAGAAAGAGCAAAGGAAAGGTATCTCAGAAAACTTCTGAATCCTACGTACAAAATAGTCAAGCAAGAGACAGCATGAGAAAAAAACCCCACAAGGATAACCAGACAGGTGCAAAATACAGGTGCTACTCGTATACCTGTCTGGTTGAATTATAGAGTGGCCCGACAGTGTAATGAAATTTTCCAGCCAACAAATACTGTACATCTGACATCTTAATTGCTTTTATTCATCTGAACTTCCTTAGAAATAGGCATGTTGGCAAAGAAACAAAAGCTTTTTTTTTTTAACCTTTTTAACCACAAAATGTGCACATAATATCTTCGATGCGTACATACACATTTGACAGTTTGGCCAGTGTTAGCCAGGCAGAGACATTACCTGTTCAATCCTATTTTTGGAGCAGTGGAGGCAGATATTTGAATGAGTTTGTGCAAACACAAACATGCACTGCCAGTGTGCTGATAGACACCAGTGTTGGTGGACCTTGTTACTAGAGACGCGCATGGAAATAAACAAATAAAAAACCCTACATACTCTCACAAAGAACCTTAAAACCAAAACTTTTTATCCCTTTAGTGTTTTTATCTCTGAAAGGTTTGAGTTGCTTCCCTGCCTGCATCTAGTGTTTAAACGCACCAACTGGATTTAATGTTAGTGAGTAGGCCCACCTTGATGTCAGAGCTGAAGTTGTTGATCTTTTGCCAGCCAGCATTTTCCAGGTGAAAGTTTGCCCAGCGCAACAGCAGTTCTTCTGGAGACAGCTTCATCAGATCCTCCAGGGTTTCCCCATCTCTCAGCAGTGCTGCCAGCGCTGTGGAGGGGTGTTAATGATCAGTTAAGCCGCTTGACAACAGACCAGGAAACCCTAGTGATGGGAACACAGACTCAAATACATGTTATGTAATGCACCCATCATCTATGTCCTGTACCTTCATTTCTGCTGAGCTCGATGTCAGCAAACAGACCGATCTTGATGATCTGCCACAGCAGGCCCAGCACCAGATGGGGCTTCCCCTCTCTCAGGTCTAATGCACCGATGTTCACCACATGGCAGCCAATAGCAGAGGCTGAGTTCAGGGCCAGGTTCAGATTCTCCTGCAAGGTACAAAGCATCAGCTGTTGGAAACTTTGCATAAAAAGTGAGAGAAACAGCAGCCCTGACATACAGTACATTTAACTGACCTGTATTGTAAACGGTGTCAGCTTCTTCTTGTTTATGGTCCTCTCATCGATGGTGTCTGGCACTGACAGGTTGACCATTTTGCTGTGAAAATGTACAAACCCCCCCCCCCCAAAAAAATCAGACATTTGATACAGTATCCACGTCGTAAAAAAAAGAAGACAGAGATAGCAACCCAAAATGTTCATTGTTTGCAGAAGATGAATGTTTGTGAACCAACTAACTCATCTAATGAAGGCAAAAATGCTTAAAAAAATTAAAAGAATGTAACGTTTCCAAATTTTGATTCTTATTGTGGTGGTGAACGCAACATAAAGTGGATGTATGCACGTTTAACAATTAGGGGAAATGGCAATAATGTAACAAACATGTATCGTATTAGGCAGCTTCCTAATTAGCATGAGTCGGCCTACATGCTGAACTTGAACTGGAGATTAAACAAAAAGCAACACAGATTTAGAACAATATGTCATCATTTCTGAATCATTTTAGTGTTGTATTTGTGTCAATATCTCCTCTGAAATGCGAGGCAGGATGTTGTTATGATATCTTGATATTTCCCAAAGCAGGCTCATATTTTTAGCCAGACTGTGATCACAACATTAAAAGTGCAGTGAGATGCAGGTATGTGACATTTATTTCAGAAGGGTAGCTAAGTGAGGGAGGGGAGGAGCGGCGTCACCGGCTTCAAGTGAAAACAGGAAGTCTCACCAGAGTACTATACCGTCTCCGACAGATGTGAAAAGAGAGTCTGTGTTGGGATCCATGGGCAGGACGTGCTGGCAGTCGGGGTCTTTTTCCAGAGCAGTGTTGATCCAGTTCACAAAGGCATATCGCTCCTCCTCTGTAACGATGATATATATGCATCAGGTAAAAGCAAAACACCAACAATATAATCAGACCGTGTCGCCCATAGTGACTCATTTCAGTAGGTCACATTGTCCACTATGGGTTTTCTTCAATGGTAAATGGAGCATCTGTAGCCGAAGTGCAGAGGGTACAAAGTCAACAGTTGATGGCAAACATTAGCAGCGACTGGAGAGACGAAAGGGACGACGTCCGTGTGTCTTACCAGAGAACGAGTGTTGTGTTCCTTCGCTTGACAGCTCAGACGTCCCTCCAATAGCCAGGATGCCTTCTTTTCTGTTGATGACCTTGCGGAAAGTTTTTGCTATTTCACTGCCCCTCAGCTCCTGGACGATCTAAAACAAGACCAAAAGGAAACTCAGACACCAATCACCACTATGCCTTGAAAAGCCTACATTATTGCTTAGGCTCAAATTCATTGTGGATAAGTGATTACATTGTAGAGTTTAACCAAGTCATTGCTCGGCCATTTAATTAAAACGTCTAAAAACAAAACATTTGCACTTTTTAAAATGAACTGATTGATATTACTTGTGTCAATAATAACGAACAGAATTGCCTTCTGCTGTTTGTAGCAGTTTTCCGCTATTGTTTCAGTTACAGTGCATTTGTAGTGTCTGCATCACATTAGTTTTAACAATGAACTTATCACCAAATATTTTTAACTCCGAAAGCACTAACTGAATCCTTTTGACATGTACACTCAGTGGCCACTTTATTAGGTATACATATCCAATCTAATGCAATTCAATACAGCAGTTCTGCCATAAATTCTACCATTATGAAGTTTTTAATGTTCCATTTTTGTTGGCATTGTCTGAAATATGTAAATGTAATGTTTATTACTGAGGTGACAGATAAAGGTGGTGTTGTACTGTGCTGCATTATATTGAGGTGTTTCTTCTATTTACATACATGAGAACATTAGAAACACCACCAACACCACCACTAACTATGCCCTCAATGCTAAAACATATAATTTAACAACTATATGATAATAACAATAGTATCTCTGTGACAGTGTCAACAAAAACTGAAGATTATAGGCATCATAAAGGTAGACTTTATGGCAGCATAGTTGTATTGCATTAGATTGTACAGGTGTGCCTAATAAAGTGCCCAGTGAGTGTATATATCTGCAGATCTATTAAGAAACCACAACCAGATCAACCACATGTTGAGTTATTACACCATGATTCTGGTGAATCGATTTTTAACACAACTTTCACTGATCATTTGTGCTACCACAAATCACCCATGATTCTTTTTTTTTTTATTAAAAAAAAAAAAAAAATCAACAGATTAATCAATGGTAAAAAACCCAAAACTCTTTGGTTGCAGTCATACTTCTTTTACTTCATACTCCTTTTACTGTTGTTCGTATCCCTTGTCGTCTTATCGAGCTCCTGTTAGCCAACATGACAGCCAAGGTCACTCGGCAGACACAGCAGCACTGCTGGAATTTCTCCTCACTGGCATGAAAACATAAAGCCAGCCCACCAGCTAAAGGCCTGAGAAGACATGGTGAACATCTAGGCTCGTAACTGAGTTTTTGAACAATAGAGATGGGCTGAAAATGAAAGTCATCAGGTTGATGGGTTCATAAAAGCAGCTGAGGTTGTGTTGTGCATTTAAGTAGACTGAAGTGATTTAAAGTGAGACGGTGCATTCACTACACATCTAAGTATTACAGTGTTGAGTGTGTGAGTGCCGGTATGTCATTAGGGTTAACAGTAACAGTAACAGTAAACCGCCAGGGGTACAGCTGTTAACATCCTCCACATCAACACCACCCTCAGACTCGTCCCCACATCCCAACATTAAATAATTAGCTCTAAACATTAAATCAGTCTCAATAACAACTAATGGGACCACAGAGAGCTCTGTGGTGCCAGTTCACACTGTATGTAGCTTATCAGTACTGCACAACATGTGAGCGGCTTCAGACAAAGCTGCCTTGACAATACGTATTCTATGGCAATATGCGTGATACTTCCTGAACCTGAAGTTATCGCTGCTTCATCAGTGAGCTCAGCCCCACTGGCCACAATGAGCTATTCAGCCTGGCACTGCGAGACTTGTTTAAAAAGCACAGCACATTTTACCACAAACATTCACAAGAGTCACACGGTGCCTGCTTGCATTTTTTTGGCCCTCTAGGTGAAAAAAGTAACCACAATAAGACAACCATGACCTTGCACAGAGGATAAGGATTGCCATTCAATTCTGCAAGTTAGCAAAAAGCTTTTTTTTTTTTTTTAGCTTAACATTCACATCTATGGGCAGTAAGGAGGATATTCACATTCATTCCACATGCGTCTGGGTTGTTTTCGCCCATAAGAACACATATTGTAAAAAGGGGTGTTTTATCAAAGCCCAGTGGTGGAGCACACACCTTTCTAACACAATGACACAATGCTGTTTAGCAGCTAACTGTCGAAGTCTCATGTGCCACCCCTTCCAGTTGGAACATGAACACAAAAATCAACTGATCAATCAGGTGATCCTTGGACCAAGAGCGATTATCTCCTCAAATTATATACAAAATGTCACTGTTACTTTCTGACATGTTTTGCATTTTGCAACAAAAACCCATCCAACTTTGTTGACACAGTTACTACATTTCAGGAAGTGTACCCTTATGTTTTTAACAGATAATTTTAAAAAAGGATCAGAGATATGCAGAATCAGTGACATCCTTTTAATCACTTCACATCTTTAAAAAAAGCATTTTATTAATGTTAGTGATACGCCCCCCCCCAGTTCTAATATGTCTTATCTGTTTATTTCACTCTTTTTTAATTTATTTCACCTTATTTAAATTTTTTGTACTTATTTTGTACTTACTGATTTTATTAAATTGTTGAAATGTTTTAATCCTGATGTAAAGGGCCTTGTTTCTTTGTTTGAGAGGTTCTGTATAAATGCACTCCTGTACCAGGAGCTGCCCCTGTGAATGCCTGTTCTCCCTAAATGACTGCTCCCTCATCACTGCTGAAACAAAATACTGGAACTCGCACCACTTTGCTGACCTCACTTCCACATTCCCTGAGTGTGTATGCGTGTGTGTGGTTTGCAGAGGCCTTTCAACTCTGTCGTGCATTTAGCTAAAAGTTGCTTTGCATAGCGGCCCCACCCCGGAGGGCGAGGTGCTTTTAGGCAGAACAGAAAACAAAGACCAACTCAGAGCGAGAAAATCTCGGAACAGAAGGTGAAAACTTGTCAAGCTCGACAGTACGAGCTGTTCTGAGCTCCACTTAACGTACCGCCAGAAACTCGTCAAAGCTGATCTTATTATCCTTGTTGCGATCGAGTTTCTGGATGATCTCTCGAACCATGTATCCAGGTAGGGAATGGCCAGCGTCTTTAAGGAGCTCGTGGAGTTCATAATCGCAGATATGTCCATCGTTGTCCAGATCTACAGAAACACAAAAAGAACTGTTAGACACCCGGACACATGGTGCAACTAGGTTGGAAGTACTGTAACAGTTATTTATTACAATTTACACAGTCATTTTTTTTATTGATCATTTGGTCTACAAAGTGTCAAATACTAATAAATGCCCATCAGGAGTTAAAATCACTTTTTAAATTTTTATTTACAGTGATATCAAACAGCAAAAAATAACATCTGCACTCTTAACAAGCTGTAACCAGCAAGTATTTTGCTTATGTAATTCTTAAATGATCTAATTAATAACGCACTGCCATGGTAGCATGGCTTTTACTCACCAATTTTCCCAAAGATTTCTCTCATCTCCTCCATCTCCTCCTTTGTTATCTTTCCAGACATTTTTCTGTGATTGACCTGAGGTGGTCAGACAGAGAAAGGTGAGGCTGCGGAGAGGAAAAGAACACAGACTCATCAACAGGGTCTCCCATAAACTTCTTTTCAGCCCCCGAAACTTATCCAGACTGCCGCAACCTTCTGCGTCTTCAACCAGCGAAGGGATCTGCACCCCCCTTAACTCGAGTCAATCATCTCGCGGCTCACTGTTCTGCTACTCAGATTACAGACCGGCCTCAACTTTTCTGCCTCCTTGCCAACGGAGAAGTGACCTTTCCTCTCCAGGCAGAACAAAAGTCACTCCCCATCTTCTGTCAGGTCTAAAAACTCTTAAAAGTAGTACCTCACATACCCGTTTCCTCACTGATCCCCGCTGATCCCCACCCCCTGCTGATCATATCTACTGTTCCCTTTAGTTTCTCTCTCTCTCTCAAGCTCTTTTCCAAGCACGTCTCTCACCCATAATCAAAGTAATTTCCTGTTAGCTCCGTTGTATAGCACTGAGCCCATGCTGTAAAAACAAAAGTTGCCAGAGAAGCTGAGACTACTCCAGTCTTTAGGTGATTTGATGATTTTATACAACACTTTCTGACAAATCTGCTTACTGTAACAGCATGCCCTCCAAACCCTCTAAAACTGACAAGTTTTACTATGATCTCTTGCTCTTTTTGCCCTTATATCTGCCATACAAATCAAATGTAATCATTTTATTTTAGTGTTAAAATAATCTTTCACACAAACTGAGCGAACAAAGCGATGCATGCAGTTTTACTGCACAACTTCTGAAAGAGTCTTCTGTGAGGGCTGCTTCTCTGAAACGTAAAGACATGCTGGTTCATCATGAAGCTGTTTGGGTTACATTGTTTAACTTTAGCAGAGAAATGTGCCCTTGCCCAACAGAGTCACATAAAAAGACTCCAGCCAGCAAGACTCAATCTCGACTAAAAACACTGTGTGCCTGAACTCCTCTGAGGGAAAGCAGCCATTTGAAAATCTCTGAAAATAAGGAATTCCTCAGAGTACCTCCTTCCCGTTCAGTAGTGACAGAGGAATGCACGAGGCCTAAGCATATCGAGCTTCACTTACAGAGAGGTGAGCAGCCTCGCTCTCCAAGGCTAAACTGGTATGATGGCATTCCTCTCGAACACAAGCGTTCAGAAAACAAAGATGAGGTTTATACTGCCGTTAACTAAGGATCGCAGATTTTTCCAGACAGAAAAGTATTCCCATTTCCTGATTTAAAGTACAGACTGTTGATTTTCACAGTGTATTAGTCAGAAGTCCTGGGCAAGGCCATTTCTGGTTTCCACATGTGCAAAACCATATTAGGGAATAGTTGACTGTCCAGCTGGTCCAATGGATCATAATCCACCTGATTGTTAGTAACAATTATCAAATGTAATGTATGTCGGAATTGGTGAATTTCTTTGAGTGGTTTCAGCCATCTAGTGTTTCTGTGGCCACAGCAGCCTGACAGGCACACATTCAAGCAGACAATGAACAAAAGTCCAGTAACCGTGCATCCGCTTTCATGAATGAAACTATTAATAGTATTCATGAAAGATGATCCAACAGTAGCCATGTGGTCTCCGAGATGTGACTCAGTTCCTATAATGCTATTCTTACAAACAAAACAAAGTGATGAAATAATAACCAAAAAAATCAAAAAAAGTCATTCAGATGAAATCATGTTTATTAATTTACATTTTAAAAAGCCTAACAGTAACAAAGCCGGATTTGTCATTTTAAATCAGCATCAGCACTAATAGAGATACTTTTAAATGCCACATCATGAGTCACAGAGAACAGGCTGTTTTTCTTCTACAAAGTAATACTAAATCAGGGCAAACGCAAACTCCTGACTAAACGATTAGGAAAAATGACGATGCCAGTGTTGCTATATTTAACTGTTCTCTCAAAGGATGTGAAATGTGGCTGCTGAAGTCAGCCCAGCTACAATAAGGGCCGACAAACACTGCCTCCTTTGCCAGCCCTCGTCACACCCTCGACAGAGGGAGAGTGGAAACAGAAGAGGGGTTAAGTACACGGAGCAAGGGCACAGATGGCAGTGAACAAATGTGAGACGCATCACTGGTGGTACAGAAGAATAGAGGGTTTGTGATCACCGTCACAAACCACGGTAATAAATCCTGTGTAACGCTAGAAAATGAGTTCGGAGTGTCAGGCTCCAAAGACAGTTGGCGTCCTTGACAGCTGAGAAAATTCCTGCACTCTTCAACTAAACGCAACAGCCTAAATGGAGTGGCTCATGTTTGCCTAGAAGCATATCAATACTGCTGATAGAGTTCAAGCACATTATTGAAATGTCAGCGCTCGGCTGCAGTGCAAGAGTTTTAATGTCAGAATGATGTTGCCATAAAGTTTTGACTAATAAATACAAATAGAAAAAATGTTGGGAATAGATCTCCTAAATTGCAAGATTTAGCACTTTGAACTAGAATTAAGAGGGATTCAAAATGACCCCCCTAAAAAAAGCTCCAGAGGGAAGCACTAAGATAAAATGAAAACAACAAACGCAAGTCCTCTTCATACATCTGTGCAGGTTTTCAGTCATCCAGGTCACATGATATCTAGCAGTAGCAAAACAAGAGCAACTGGACTTGCTTTGTAGTCTTTAAGACATTTCAACTCTCATTCAAGAAGCTCTCTCTTGCTCTTTTTTTACTACTAGATCTCATCCACAAGCATTAAAGCACCAGCTTTAATTGTCGAGCCAAAAACAGCATATTGACGCCGTTTACTATCGCCTTTGATAGATCTGTCAATTTAAAGCGGAGGACTGCTCCCAGATGGCTGAGTTAAATGTGTAGAGCCGACACACCCCGTCCTGCCAGTGTTTCATCCACACAGCTACATGGGAAATGTGAGGCCCACAAATAGATTGGGCTCCCTTCCCAAGTGTGGTCAAGTTCATATGCGCACACACCCAACATAGTCTGCAAGAACATGGACATTTTTACTCAGTCACAATCGCCTGCAGATGTGAGGCAGACTGACTCATGAACACATGAACAGTCTGTCACACCAGCCCTTTATTTCCTCTTCAGGCTGTGTGCGTAAGATAAGCAAAGCCATACTGACAGGTAAGGAGGAGGCGACGACAACAAATACTGTGGGTGGAATTTACACGACTCTGACATCATGAGCAGCTGCAAGCATAGCACCCTGGCCTGGGTTTAGAGGTATTATAAAAGTTTACAAAGCTGGGGTATATGGTGAATCATCATGAAAATATTCAAATGAAATGGTCCCCTGACATATCCCTAACCGTGAGCTGCTAATCTATACAACTCGCTCGTTATTACACTACTTTTCACCAAATGAAAGGATGCAGCTGTAGTAAAGGATGCAGCAGGTCAAAGAGGCCCGTGCTAGCAGAGGTGTTAACACGGGAATCCCTACCAACCATCACTTAAGAATGTCATAAGACAGGTTACTGAGGTGCTGCTGAATCAGATGGGTTAGGCTGTTTCTGCTACAGGTAAGCAGCCACACCTACAAGCGTTTGCCATTACTCAACAAAAACACCTTAAAAGCATTATCCTTTAAATGCTGCATAATCAGACAGTAGATGGGACGGTAAGTGTGAAACACCACCCTTTCCTCACGCAAGCTTGACGAGTGCCCTCGAGCAAGACACAGTACCCCTCCTTGCTTCAAGGCGAGAATTTCTCTTTGGAGATTAATGACTCATTACACTATTTCTTTTTTGTTGTAGTAGTTGAAGTACAGTAAAACAAAATGTAATCCACTGTACTTTCCACTCAAATTTGTCCTGTATGTAGTACTTCTGTAAAGGAGTTTTTTTACCACTAAAAATAAAAATATGATCCAATCTTCAAATTAGGTATGTGATAAATGTACATGGCCACAACTCAACAATCGTGTTTCAATCACTTCAATGAAGTCATTCATGATTCATCCTTGTACAGAGCCCCATTATTCACAGGATTTAAATATTCAAAGATAAAGGAATACGATTATCTATCACTATGTATTTTTCTGTTTATAAATTCATAAACATTTTGTATTCTGAAAGTAACAAATTCAGGGGGTTGTATAGTCTTGGTGGAGAGTGCTTTCCAGTTGTTAATAGCTTAAAAAACAGATACAGCTTGCATATTTTTTTAAATTACAAAACTATAAAGCTGAAGAGCACAAGACCAAAATAAGCAAAAACAAGTGCATCTAGTAAGTAACTCGATCACTTTCACTGGGTTGAACAACACGTGAAGGCACCTGTTTAAAATCCTGACAGTGCAGAAAGTGGGGCAACCTGTTCATTTGCACAGGTGTGAACGTGTGTAAGGGCAAAAACTAACTGTAAGCACACTCCTTCCTCCTTCCTGACTGTCTGGTTTGTCTTTACCGAGATAACATCAGATGTGTAATGTCTTTTTTACTTCAGCTGCTGTGAAGCATAGTACACATACCACACATGCACATTCATGGGCAATTTGATCACACCAATCAGGTTAATGACAGGCACAGTTAAAATCAATGACAGCTTTTTTTTTCTTTCCACAAAAGGAAATGCAAACAGCACCTTTCCCACTGCTGACACTATGAACAATACTTTTGTCTTTGACAATTAAACATCTTTTACAACCTTTCCATCAAAGTGGGCCGCCGCACATGCAAAACAAGACTTTAACCAAGGACAGACAACAAGACCACACTGAACAATGTTGTCGAGAATCAACAGCAGTGATTCAAGGAACAGGACCCCTGATGAGTGACTGTATTCGCAACAAATTCTTGTTCCAAGTCACAATATTTATCAAGTTCAAATGTGGGTCTTTCTGATACTATCAGACAGTCTTGTTGTTCGACGATGTCCCGACAGTGATCCACAATTGGGATCCCAGATGTACATGTGCTGCAGCCCCAGATGGCTCTACAGGAAAAATCTGGTCAATCACTCAGAGCAGTTAACAAGTTTACATAGACCACTGTTTTACATGAGCACAAAAAAACAAACAGTGAGTAACTAAGTTCACAACATACTGTAACACACATTTAAATAAAGGCCATAAGAACAATGTCTTCAATGCCTCATGTACAAGTGAGTGAAACTCCACTATGCAAATGTTTCAAACAATTTGAAAGAAATGTGGCACAGAGAGGGAGGGGCAGATCCATTACTAGGCTTCATCTCTGTGTAAAGACTGTATGTTTTTATGCATGGCTCATTTATGCGCAAGCATGTGTGCCGGGAAAAATTAAAAAAATTAGAGCAGGCTCCACCTATATGCGGCTTGCTCCAGTGAGCGGTGGTGTGGCTGTGCTAAAGGTGCGGACCTGGCTGTGTCTTGCTTGCTCCTTGCTGTGACACAAACATTAAGTGATATTTCCAAAATCTTGAATAAAACCCTGTGTGTAATTTTTAAAACATGTACTGTAATTACCCGAGTAACTAGTTACATTTTAGTACTTACTTCTACTAAAAGTTATCTGGTCACACATGAAAGGAGTCAGAGACTACATTATATCAGTCTTCCTAGGACCTACACAGCGCCCTGAGGATGAATAGGCTACAGTGAAGGTGTAGCTAAAGCTAGCCGGGCTAGCGACAGACATGCAAGTTTCATGGGCAGGAAACTATCCCTGTTTACTCTTGCAAAATCCACCCCTCTAAACAGAGACCAGCGGCCAACACGGGCAGGAAAGATTAGAACAAGGACGTTATTTTAGCGAACGCTACCTGAGACAAACTCTGGCTGTAAGGAGCTGTTGGTGTAGAAGTTGCCAGGAAATTGGTACTCACTGTCGGTGCGCCTGAAGGTCCAGACAGCGTCCAGCTCTCGGTCCTGCCTCCTCCACGTAGAGACAAAAGTAGACACAGTTGGAATGTTTGCCCCGCCCTGCCAGTGACGTAACCGCCAGACGTCGAGATCCGGTGTATGGAGTGCTATCCGTGCCAAAAAAACTCACACTAAAATAAACTGAAATAAAACACAAAATAATGAAATAAAATGAAAAAAAAATTGTAAATATAGTATAGTTTTTTCTTTCTTCAGCGCTACTATTACTGAAGTATTTTTTGATAAGATAAGCCTTTATTGATGTCCAGAAGGGAAAATGTAGGTGTTACAGCAGCACAAGCACAGAAATAAGTGGAGATAAATAGAGAGGAAGTTAAATAATTAGGAGTATATAAAATAAGAATAGAAATAAAAATAGAAACTATATATAAGAGTAATTCAACACAACTCAATATTAAAAGGCAAGCAGTATACAGTCCCCACGACCAGTGTTGTACTTAAACTAATAGTGCAGTACCTTTCAAGTGAAGTGACATAGTGGAGTGATTAGTAGCAGCAAAGTCAGCAAAATATAGCATATAAGCGTAATATGACATCATCTACTATAACAGCAAACAGCAGAATAATGTATAATATGATTTAGTAATGATACTTAGTGTTTGTATTCTACCTTTTTCCATTATTTTCTTTTTCACTGTCAACTTGTGTATGTGTAGCATTTAGGGGGTTACAACTGCATTTATTGGTGCAGTCTTGCTGAAACTAACCAAACCTAACATACCCAAGGGTTTAATGGTAATAATTCAAAGAAATATGTGTCACAAAAGAGAGCCAAGGTCCTGCCCCTTTTCAAACTAGTTTTTGTTCTTGGCCTGTTTTGAGTCCCACAGCTGCCTGCTGGTACCATCCTGTGTATAGTTTGTATGTTCTGTGTGGGTTTCGTCCAGGTGCTTCGGTTTCCTCCAACTTCCCTTCCTCAGTCCAAAGACATACTGGTTATGTTAGGTGAATTGATGACTCTAAATTACCCATGACCCATGTCTCTGCAGGTATGGAGAATGGATGGATGTATGGATTTCTTTCATTAGCCTCTCTAAAAAACTGAAACATAAAACTATATAGTACTATATACTAATAGGTCTACTACTATACAAATTATTCTACATTCACTCCACCATTCTCCTTATTTTTGGAAGGCTAGAATCAGATTCAAAAGGAGACAAGATATCTGAATGAAAATATGAGAGTTTTGTTCATATAGAAAACCTTGTTTTAAGAGATATATAGATGTAGATGAGGGCAGCACAGTATGTCTGTTCCTTCAGTTTAAAATGAATTCTGTAAGAATGAACATTTGACCTTGTTTTCAAGTTATGTTGACGTATGTTGACTTTAAAGGATAATTCTGGGTATTAATTACTTAAATGTAATTAAGGCACCTCCAGTTTAAAGATAGATAAAGGTAAAGATGTGGCCTCAAAAACGCTGAAGACTGGCCCTGGAACCAACAAAGTCAGAATACAAACAGATAGAAATCAGTTTGCAGTCAAAATTAGTAGGGTAGTGGCTCGAGGATAGCGTGCCAATAAATTATTAATATCCATCCATCAATGCTGTTTCTTTGCAATGTAACGTACAAGAGGCTCAGCCTTTTCTGCTGATAGAGGCCTGTTAAGCAGTGGAAGAAATATAAAGCTTGCTGCCAGCAGGGTCTACAAGAAGTAATTTATGATGTGGACCAATGGGCATATGATTGTGGTTTTAGATGCTCAAAAACACAAACTGCCTCTCTGATAATAATTATATGACGCGATGTAAAGATACGTTTTCCGGGGGTTTCTACACTTACTCATGGTCAGCAAAATAGTAGAAACATTTAAAAAAGAATTGTGATAAGGATCTCTGTGTTAAATGGCTCAGTAGCTATGACTTACATTATTTACAGTGACAGTTCCTGGAAAGAAAGTAGAGAACAGAAAACACAAAGCATGGTGGTATACACAGTGGATATGTTGACAGTCTTGTTGATACTACAATGGGTGGAAGCAGCTGAAACAAATAAATTTTTTTTTCTCATTCCTCTGCTGTGCATGCACGTTTATGTCACTCCTGCAGTAAACAAAATGCAAAGGCATTCAAGAAGAACGGTACGTGGGCTTCTGCTCGTGCTGTGTTGAAGGGGAAAAGAAAGATTGTCTGCTTTCGCAAGCAAATCTGTGATACAAGGAACAGCAGCAGTTTTTATTAATCAGAAGCCAGATCAATATCAGTATTATCTGGGGGGGGGGGAAAGAGCTCACAGACTGTTGCTGGAATAATTGTTGCTGCAGGGAAGACGTTTGTACCAAAAGCGGCTTGTTATCTTAGGCTGGACAATGAAAGAGCAGTCAGTGAAATATGTTACTTGAAATACGAGACATAGAGTGAGATGATGGGAGCTAATCTGAGGGCGAAGGTTATGAACTGACACTAAATAACAGCCTTTTAAGCATGAAGTTAACTGACACAATGTCAGTCGTCTTTTACTTTACTAAACATTGTTAGTTTTTAGGATATAGCTTAGTGCAAAGGAATTAATACTTGTCAAAACTGTAAGCAGGAGTACAACGGACCGTGTAAGACAGCTGTTTTCACCAAAGAAACGGAGAAGAAACAACACATCTCATATCTGACTCACACTCCGGGGCAGCAGGTGGCGGTAAATGCGCGATAGGCCAACATTGGGCCGCTGTAACAAACACCAAAAGAGGAGGAAGGGACCGCCAGTCGCTGGTTGCCATGTACTGCATCTCCACAGCTTTGCCCGGTGCTTGTGATAAGGGACGCTGAGCGCAGTCTGAGCGCAATGGCTTTACCGGGATATTCTGGTATTATGAGACTATAAGGACTATATAAGGAGCGACTTCGGTTGTTCGCCACCTTCGCGATATGTCTGCGGCGATGCTGAGGTAAAAACGGCGGACTGACATGCGGTTCTCTGCTAGAGTAAGACGGCCAGCTAGCTTAGCAACTAGCTGGCCGGGCGAGCTAACGGCTAACTAGAGCGATACAACTGGCAACGATAACTCCAGCTTAGTTAGCTGCTTACTTAAATTAAGTATTGTTAACGGGGCTAACACAGCGCGACGGGCCATGTGAAACCGAAAAACACGTTTTCTCGACACCTCAGAAGTAATGTTAGCCGCTTCCTCGTAGCCATGGCTAACGTTACGTTACAGATGACTCTGGGTGAGCTGAACGTAACCTCGCCGAAGCGACATGTCTCATATACAGTTGTCAGTCTTTTAGGTGAGTTAACGTTGCACCTGGCTAACACGGATGCAGTCTAATACAACAGTCCTGCAATAAGTCCTGCCTTCGTGAAGGTTACCGTTATAATATGCAGCTTTTTGACGTTAATTTGTGGTGCTGTTGAATTTGAGTTGCGTCATTCTGAGAGGTGTTTCTAATAATGTGTCCAACCTATTATTTATATTAATCAGGCTATGCTGAAAACTACAACCACTTCAGTATAACGCAATACAGATCAACAGCATCACAAACAACCTCCCAGATGACCTCAAACATGAATCAACACCTCTCTAAAACAGTTCAAACAAAAACTGAATATTATGATCTTCATGGAGGTGGGATTTATTGCGGTCTAATTCAAGAGTATAAGTTTCTTCCTTTTCAAAAGAGAACCATCCCACCATGCTGTAAGAGCTGTAACATTAGGGCTTGGATGAATAAAACCCACCAAAGACCTGCTACACTCCATGTCCAGGGAGGACTCTATCTTCTTTGCTGCTTTCTGTAGCAAAAGTGTCCTGCTTCACAACAAGAATTTATGCGTTAACAGTTTCATTAGCAATGTTAAAATGCTTTGCTCCCGTAAGGCAGAGGCTGGATCCTCTGAAGCTCATGTAGGTCTTTTAGAGGGCCCTGAAGACCAGCTTGAGATGGTGCCTTTTCCCCAACTGAGATATTGCAGCTTTACAGACATCAAAACTATGGAGCCATTCAGGTGCTTTTTCTCAATTTCTAAGTCAGTTTTTTCAAAACTCCATCACTAGTAAGTTGACCCCAAAAGTCAGCAAAATAACACAACTCACAATATCCGAGTTTACAGTATGAGTTGTGATGTTTCACTGCTGCACATAATGGATTGTCGGTAAAAAGCATACCAGGTTTATGGGAAACATATCCACATAACTTCCATTTTTCTGTCACATCCTATGATTAACATGTCCAGGCTGCTAATAACAAAAAACATTGGAGTTAATGGGTGGCTTCTGTTTTCATCTCCTGCATATGATATGTTCCTGTGATAACTGATAACCACTTATTATATATATCCATATTTCTAGACTTTTGCCTGAATGCTCCATTAAACAATTGTTTGATGTACAATAAACTGAGGGAAGCTTTAGATTTTGTCTTGCAAACTGGATCAAAAGATGCATTGCTTGGCTGCATGTGAAGGAGCTTCTGAAATGGGGCAGTCTTGTCTGGTTTCATTCGTCACTCTCTGGAAAGCTGAAACATAATACTTTGTGAAACATGATATTTTCTTTCCATATTCCAAGGTAAATTGGTGTCTACTACTGTATTGGACAGTAAAAGTTGAGATGTAGATGTTGAATGGGATTTGAGTTGATGTTTAATAGTCTCTTGGATGATAAACAGTTGATTCCACCAAATTCCCTTCATATTAAAAAGTATGTTTTTAATATAACAAAGTATGTTAATCAGACTTTTAATCAACATGATTAACCAGCTAGCAATTTCTAACTGTCAAATTTTCCATAACCACGCTCTTTTTTATTTTTTTCTTGACTGTAGCACCACTACCAGCAAGCTGAATGTATTGGTCAACAAACTGCACGAGTACTTGGCTCATTCCACTGTTGAGGACAGCAATGGCACACCAGCCTCAGAGGATGCTCATGGTACAGGCTCTGATTAATCTAATCATGAGTGATGGAAAAACTCTCATCATGTTTACATGCTTTCTAAGTATTTAACAGATCTTCTGTTCACAGGTCTGACAAACAGGAGCTGTTCTGTGGGAAACTCAACAGGTCATGCTGCGGCAGAGGTAACTGAACATTCTTGTTGATTGTCATATCCATTATCAAGTTTTGTACATTGCTGACACTAATGGTGCCAGTAACCTTTTAACTGGATGCAGCACAAAATTTGGTCACATTCAGAAATTCACAACAGTGCCACACTAAAGGTTTTTTAGCTTTGCTTCTCGTCATTATTGTCACATTTGGAATTTAGTCGCAGCACTTTCAAATAACCATTAAAGCAGGACTAAATCGAAGCAAAGGGCTTCTGTCATAAAATGCTTCAAACAGGTTTTGTTGTAAGTGGATACTTGAAGACCCCATGCAAAACTTGCATTAGAAAAGTTTATAATAATGTCCTTATTTTTACCACACACAGACCTACGTTTTCAATTTCTTTGATTGAATTATTTAAAAATCAAATTATAAATACAATGCGTTTTACAGTACATTACAGTTTGATTGTCATTTGAATTCTTGTTGACAAAGATTTTGTCCAAGCCCTTTCCTATGCTACAGAAAAGCAAAAGGTCAACTTTACAAAGACTCTTCTACACCCAGGGGCCACTTTCAGGTTCAGTCAAGGGAAAGAAAAAAAGAACAGATGGTATAAAATTTAATACATTATGCATCACTTGAAAGAAATGCACTTGATGGTGTTTCTCTTTCTCTGCTTATTTTTAGATTATTTGACCTTTGAATCAAATGTAGCCTGCACGAGTTATGGCAATAATGCAGGAAGGAAGAGTAGAGATTAATATGTGTTTCTTACCAGCATCAGTCCCCCACATGTATGAGGGTTTTATATCCATGTGAGGGCCTCCCATTTCACCTGATTTGTGTGCTTTATATGCATCTAAAGACAGTAGGTATGTTTTCCATCTGCAGTATCTCATTTGAATGACGTGCATTGTCAAAGCGCGATTATGCATGCTATATCCACTGTGCTCTACATTGATTAAATCTTACTAGTACAAGGCTGTTGAAAATTAACCACACAAACATCTGTTCTCTCGTACACGATACCCACAGGTTTGTTATATCATGGTTTTGTACACAGCAGCAGTTCAGTTTCTGCAGTGGAGATCAATAGGAGTTTTGGAGACAGTGCCATCCTGGAGAGGTCATGCAGTTAGAGGTTGACCTGTGGCTGTGATGAATGACATAATGTGACAGAACAAAATGATGACCGCTGTTTAGATTTTTCCCCCACCTCATTTCCATTTGACTGGATCGAGTCTAGCCACAAAAATGCAAAATGTGCACTGCCATTACCTCTGATGGTCTCACCCAACTACTCAATGAGTAGTTTCTGCTCTCTGAACAGTAGTCTAGTTATCCTATGCCTTCAGTATTCTAAGAAAATTATATTGTTGTATCTTAACGCTTTATTCACAAGACTCATATTCTACTAGAATGCTCTTATAGTTTGCATAAACAAAGTACTGGGTGAGTAAAGCCGCTGAGTGAGCATCCCTCTTTGGGACATTGCTGTGATGGTTTCAACACAAGTGACGCTGATTACTACCACTGACAACTAAACTAGTAACCTGTCTTGCTTTGTAGGCAGGAGTGGATACCAAATACTCAAGGAGGTGAGTTGGCATTTCATTTATACCCCGCAAACATAGATAAAGAACCATGGCATTAAACAGTCCAGATTTAATGCAGCTCATTGCTGAAAATACTGTATGTTTAACTAAAGTGAATGCAATGTATTGTAGTTATGATGCACACCATTTGCGCTCAAACCAGGTGATGAGATTGAAGGATAATGATGATTTTGCAGTGTCATTAGCTTACACTTGGTTGATGCTATTAAAAACACTGGTAACCCCCTGCCTCCTTTTTCACTGTCTAAGTAGGTTTCCAACCTGTGGGAAATGTTGCTAAGCTCTGGGACTCACATTTCTTCTGTTTCACTGATATTACAGAAAACCTTCTGTTGTCATAAAGCATTCTGGACTGGATGAATCTGGGGACTCAAATGCAAGTGAGGACTTGGATTTACCATTCAACCCAAATGGTCACCTTGATATCACTAGATTGCCAAAAGGTAGGTTTTAACGTTTCCCTATTATTTCCCTTATTTACTCTGCTTCATAACCTTTTCAGTGCAAATTGCAGTGCAAATAAACATTTTTGATTGGTGTCCATTGTATTTCGGTACTGTCTTGCATAAAAATTAGTGTTTCTGTGAAGACTTTGGGGGGTGCCTTGGGCTTAAGTACCTCTAAGTGTTGCTGACTGCACAACTTTAAAATACATTTAGCTTACACAAACAGTCATTATAAATGTGGTATTTTGTCTTTTACTATATGTAGGGTCTGTTCCCAGCTTTAGGTTATACAGTAATCACATATTTAATGATGATGGAATATCTTTAATTCATTGGTGGTATGTTTGTGTACACAGGCACTGTACTGGTGAGGCCTGAACCTGTTGATAATGGAAGAGATGACTTCAGGGGTCCGGAGTTTCGCAGCCGGAAATCGGGCGTATTGCGGAAAGAGTTTTCAAGAAGACGTGGAGGTCAGTCACTACTAGTGTCATAAAAAAGCACATCACTTCATGATTACCCAGGCAGCCATTTCTTCAAACACAATAGAACCTAATAGTGGCCACATTGATCAATTTGGCAACAAGTGAAATAAAAACAAGGCACTTGTAGGGGTACTCATCCACTGATTGCTTGTGGACAAAAGACACTGAAATACCACTTCAGTGGTCAAAGTGAGCTGAAAATTCACTTCACTTTGTCTCTAAATGCAGTTTGATCATCATCTTGTTGTGAGAGAGATCACTGATACTTCGACTCAAAAAAAAAAAAGCTGTTCTAAGTGCTTCACTCCCACTCCACACTGCTTACAGCACGTTTTTACATCCTAACCAGTGGTTTTATCTATCTATCTTACCTGGAGAATGTGATTAATTTATTTAGAGATTGAACAGGGCAGTCTCACACCATGAAAGCAACCCATCAAGCCATAATTATAACAATTTTGTTGCTAATGACAGTGATGTGCTTTCATAGGAGTTGAACACATGGGAATTGTCAGTTGCACCGCATGTGGCCGACAAGTTAATCACTTCCAGAGAGATTCCTTCTACCGACATCCAGTTCTGAAAGTACTTATTTGCAAGGTGAGTCTGCTTATTTATGTCATAAACAAATCCTCCAGATTCATTATTCAGATTAATTTTACCATTTTCTGTGACCTTTAAGTCAGTATTTTTCAACATGTACATCTCTTCAAAAGTAAAAAACCCTGAAAACATAATCTATGCTGTTATCAAGATGTAAAAATAGTGATATAATTGAAGTGACAGTAACACTGAGGATCAATTTTACAGCATCATGCCTTTTTACTCTGAAGAAGGATTTCCGTTTACAGAAATCTGAGACGTACAACTGTATAAAAAAGTTAAAACATACAAAAAAAACCCCAAACCTAATCACATCCAGTTTTCTATATTCAAATGTCCTGTGTCTCTGACACTATAGCATTATTCTCCCCAGTTATACAGCATGTAGAAGATAGTGTAACTGAAAACCTGTTTCTTTTGTTCTTTTGAAGTTATCATGATCCCTCAGCCCCCCAGAATTTGGATGTGCAATTTAAGCAATTTTATTTATCAGTTTTGAGTGTGTCATTGAACATACAGTAATAGCAATAGTAATATTATGCAAACTAAAGTCTGTGTGGAGGTAATCATTTAAAAGAACCATTAGAAATATTTAATCATTGCTAACAAGCATATACATAGCAATTAATTGGTATGGAATTTAGGGTACATTTGTAGAGGTTATATAAATTCCTTGCGTGTTTCTACTATACTTTTTGTCTAAACTGTCTGTAACTCTTCCATTCAATGTTTTGTTTTGTCAGTCCTGCTACAAGTATTACTTAAGTGATGACATCAGTAAGGATGGAGATGGAATGGATGAGCAATGCAGGTAGGATTTCAACAGAAATATAAACATTTTCCTCAACTTACTTTGTACTAAGCTTTTACCAACTGTATTATCTCTTATTTTTTCCTTATGCAGGTGGTGTGCTGAAGGAGGCAACTTGATCTGTTGCGACTTCTGTAGTAATGCCTTCTGCAAGAAGTGTATTCTAAGAAATTTGGGAAGGAAGGAGCTGTCTGGCATCTTGGAGAGCAAATGGTACTGCTATGTGTGTAGCCCGGAGCCCCTTTTTGACCTGGTGATGGCCTGTGACAGTGTCCTTGAGAACATGGAGAGTCTGTGGCATCAGCAGCGCAGGAGGAACCGAGTAGAGCCGGAGAAATCTGAACTTTACGCCATGTTGCCACACTTGCCACAAAACATTCCCTTGGACAAATGGGACCATACTGGTATGGATGGTAACGTGGTGTTCAACTATAACACACTGCAGATTTCCAAGGATATCACCAAAAAGGCCAAACATTTAGTGGACTCGACAAACATCTTAAACCGAACATTTGTCAATTTCATTCATTCTGTGACAGCCAACAAACAAACACCTGGTGTTCGCACTCTGTATCTGAACTCTTTTTTGTCAGTAGTTAAAGGCTTGCGAAAGTCACTTGCAGCTCTCGAGGATAGCCTGAAGGAAGAATTCACTGACTTGGATGTCTTGAGCTGTTGGGAAAAGTTCTTTACTGAAGACTTTGATACACAACCTGTTACAGAAGCAGACACAGAGCTGGATATCCCTAATGAAAGATGCTTGGGTCACCTGCAGAAACTGGCAGCTGAACATTTGGAAGATGATGATTCTGACTCCAAGGGCTTCACAGATCGGAGACGTGCACATAACTGCCCTGGGGAAGACATGGATTCAGATTCACATGAAGCCAGACAGAGGGAACAAAAGGTTGGCTTGAAGCCTTCTGATAGTGGCTTCAACATGACTAAAAAACTAGTAGTAAAACTTACACCTGTCCCTATGGAGCAGGAGCCATCCTCTGATGCCCCGAAGATGGAGAATGACATCCACATGAAGAATAAGAAGTCGGAGGGAAAGGATGTATTAGAAGATGAAGAGACAGGTGTTGTAGGTGCTAAAGCTGACAGCAAGATGAGTACTGACAACTCTAGTGCGTCTCTACACCTAGAAGAGGAACAAGGCAATAGACGATCTCCTCGCGTGAAGACAACACCTTTGCGTCGACCAAGTGATGTCAAGGCCAAAACGTCTCTTTCAGCAGCAGACAGTGACAGCGACTCTGACCCTGAGGAAACCCCCAGCACAGTACCAGCCAAAAACACTGAAGAACAAAGTCTGAGCAGAGCAAGAGACGACTCGGACTCGGATGAAGTCCCTGCAGCTCTGCTTGAGCGAGCAGCTAGATCACAAAGCTCTGATGAACCCCAAAGTAATGAGGACGGTGGAAAAGCGTCAACTAAGGTGGCCAAGAAATGTCTCTTTTGGCTCACTAAGAACACCCCGATGTCGCCGGAGAAGATGCGCCGCAAACGCAAAATGCTGGACCGTTCCCCTGAGTCTGACAGAAGAGTAAAATCTCGAGGGGAAAGTGGAACTGATTTCTCTAGTGACGATCAAGACTCGCAGAAGAAAATACAACACTTGAATACGCTGAGATCAATAGGGAAGCCTCACCTCGTCAAAAGAGAGGATGAAGGTGTGGCTAGAAAGCAGAGTAGGATACAGGCTGGGAAGTCTAAGACTAAATCTCGACAGAAAGCAATGGAGTCGTCATCCTCATCAAGCGAAGATGAACAAGATGATGACTCTGGGAGTGACGGAAGTGATCAGAAGATGAAACCAATCACTGAAGATGTGGCCTTACTGGGGGCAGCAGCATTCCACCAATCATCGGGTGAGTCTTAGATCTGTAGATCTTGATATAGATAATAATAAATATATCTTGTCAACGGGTTTTAGAAGTAGATCACTAGTTTCCCTAATTACTGGTGGAAAGCTAAATGGCTAATGCTAACTCCTACTCCCCACTGGATTTACTGGACTGTGACGACATGCATTAATCATTAGTGTGAGTGTAATTAATGTTGTTAGTTCCACCTGTGCTGTCAAAATGTCTGCTGTGAAAAAATTTATGAATCTGATTCACTTTGGAACAATAAAGATACAAGAGTGCTCTTATGCCAACAAGGGAATCAAGATTCATGGTAGCAAAGTAACCTGTAAAGTACAAGATGGACAGACAGATGGAGAAGACAAGAAAAATGTGCAATGCTCATCAAGGAACCCACTGTATCTTAGGCACAGGTTGTCTCGGGAATTTGTCAGTGCCACGTTCTACTTCATGAGTTGTATAGAGGCAATTCTGTGACCTAGCGGTCTTCGTATTTCTTATGGGATAATAAATACTACATACTTTCTCTTGGCACGTCAGTATAACGCAACTTACAGTTCACCCGTTCTTTGATAATGCATGTTATTTCTCTACTGAAACAACATGACTTGCTTGATTTAAGAAATTTATGTTTCTAATTTTTTTTTGTTTTTTAGGAGATGAGGAGCAATCTGGGCCCTCGTGGGCAGCAGAAGAAGATGATGATCCAGAAAATAGGTATGATTCAAAAAGCCTGGATGTAGAGTTTGTAAAACACCCTAGGTGTGGAAGAAAGGCCGCAACTTCGAACCCCAACTTCTGTGCAAAATCTAGCAACACTCGTGTCATTAAGACTCCGTTGCAGTCTATTCAAACAAGACCAAAACGTAGCTGCAGTAGAGGCCCAGCGATCAAATACACATTCTAGAGGTACACAGTGAGACTGAACCTGGGTCTGAACAGGCTTGTGAATGATAAGCAACAAACTCTGCTTGTCTCTTTTATTTAGTGTGTAATCCAGTATACATGTAAATGCTAGAGTTACATTTTAATTAAGATTTTTATTATTATTATACCACACTTGTGTTCTTATATACTAAACTGACGCAAAAGGGAAAACCTCGCAGTTGATCTACGTTAACCCTTGAAGAGCAGCATTTGAACAATGACTGCCACTTATTTTGCCTTACAGCTCATTCTGTTCATGTATTGCAGGTTTGTTTTCAATGACAGTATTCTAAAGTTTTGAACTTCTACTTGTCTGTGTTATTGCAGAATGCACAAAGAACTGTTGAAATAGTGTTATTTATAGGTGAAGTATAACGTTTGAAACATGCCTGAACATATTTACATTGCAAAAACAAAATAAAATTGTGAAGTAATTTATTTTTCAATCTCTATAAATTATTATTAATTGCAAGCAATGTTTTGTGTACACTTGTGGTAAGCATGTATAAAACTTAAAACTTTTATGCTTCACCTTGACAATCATCTTTTTGATATCCTGCTCTAAAATTAACCCTACGTGGTCACAGATTTGGTGTGACAATTTCATATTTCCCTTATTATGATAAGATGGCGAAAGCATTGTTTGTTAGAATATCATATATGATGTACCTGGCTCTGTAAATGCATTTTAGCATTGTATCATTCAGCTTTTGAGTTTGGCAAAGTTAGATTTGCTTCCTGTTGCAGCCCGTGCTACTTCTGGCCACAAAATATATTCTTCTACTGCACATGACTTGAGCTTCACTTAGGGCTAGGTTTTCATGAATGGGCTTGTATTTGTGACGGTGTTGATGCATTATTATTATGAAAAAGACTGTAATGATTGGATCATAAACATCTGTAAATCTCAGGATTTGTTATAGGGCTACTCACTGTCCAACTGACAAAAAAATTGAAAATTTGTAAGCCTAGAAATTTTTTTCACCTCAAACACCATAAACAATTGTTACCTTCTTTCCATTGGTGTTAAGTTTTATAGTATGTAAATCACGGTAGACACCAACGTTAACGGCCAAGTCGATGTGATTTGCGGTGCACATCAATTGGCATTTCTTATTTGATTGTTAAATAGTGCTTTGCAGTGTTATATTTAAGGCATCAACATCAAGGATCTGGTATTTGCACTTGGCTACCGTGATGAATAATACATTTTATTGTGACATAACACTTGTATGTAGTCTCTCTTCTTTTGAAACTACTTCACATGCAAGATACTAGCTCTGGTGTCGAGAATGTCGCCTTCAAAAATGTTTATTACTGGAGTTCCAGAAACTCCAGAAAGTCCTACTGGGCCACTGACACTCCCACAGTCACACCTAAGTCAGTGTATTACTGGCTTCATTGACTATGACGACTAGCTTTCGTTCAGCTTTTCTGTTGATCAATGATATTTATTGATATCATCATATTGCTGCTACTATTCCCTTAACAGCACTGACCTTAGGTCTTGTCTGTGTCTTTTAGTGTTGGAGTTTGGGGACATGAACTTTTGCATATATGCAATATGCTATAGTAGTGATTTGAGGGCTGAGATGTATGTTTCAGCTGTCTTTTTCAGGATTTGTGTTCCCTACCAAAAAAGTTTTATACTTGTAGATTTCAGAGACGGTGTCACTTTGTTCCTCTGCTTTCCACTACTGTACCTTTAGTAGTATCTAGCCGTGCACACGGTCTCGGTTTTATCTGCTGAGCTTTTGAGAGATATCCGTCTGAGATTTCTGACACCACCCCAGTACAACGGAGGTGAATGAAATGTTATTGCTGCTCAAGGCCAAGCCTTGAGGAACAGTGCAGGGTTTGTGCAGAGATTTTGGTATCGTAGTTGGAGGTCATGTGACATACTCTGACCCAGAAAGACTTTTCCCCTACAAAACGTTTCAAAATATGCAGCTGTAAAACAATGAAGAAAATCTACTGTCACATGCATTCTGAAATTACTCTTTGTATAATTCGCGTTTGGCCATTAGTGCTAAAAAAAAAGTAATGAAAAGCTGCATCAGCATATTGTTTTCTTGCCGTGTGTGGGCAGCTCACAACCTGAAAACCTCGTTTGTATGTGTGTGATACGTGCCCAGTGAGCAGCTTTAATTGGAAAGAATGGGCACCATCAAGGAACACTGTTCTTATAATGCATCCATGCTCAAAGCACTGAGGAATGACATTTGAACAACCTTTTCTTTCCAGAGACAATGTCCTGGATAATTAAAATCATTTACAGAACTCACTGTCAGCAGTGTTCATCAGAAACATACCAGTGTTTTTGTCTGTTTTACCCCACTTTCTATACACAGAGTATACATTACTGCTGACCATTTTCTAAAGCATTCTGTAGCTTTTAAAGTTGATGAAGGAATTTTTACCATATTTAAACTCGCAGAGACTTGAACCCTGCTTGACAGGTGAACCCGCTGCCGTTTTTTTCCTGAAGTAATGCAGATAAAAACAATTTGATAAAAAGCCTTTCAGGTCAGTGCTTTCAAATGTTAATTAGAAGGTTGTATATCTGAGAATCGAGAGTGGGCTGTGAAACAACAACCATTGTAATGCCAGAAGCGACCAAATTCACGTTGTGCCTTTAATGACATCCATGTTTGTTTCTCATGTTTTTTCCAGGTCGGATTTTCTGACAGCACAGCAGTGAATGCAGTGCTGTTAGGCAACAGTCACTTAAATCTGGGATATTGTAGCCTCCTTTCGGCACCAAGTCGTTTTAAAAAAAAGTCTGTTATCACCTGTAATGATAGCAAAACTTTACCTTTAGAAAAATGGTCAGCAGAAATGTAAAGTTTACATTGTTTGTAGCCAGTGGGCTAAAACATGAAAAGTACTGTTGTTTTCGTTTGAAATCCACACAGCATGTGATTACCAATGGTGATAATGCCGAAGTCATGTGTGGCAGTATGTTCATTTTCTTCAGTGTTTTTCTGCTCTTTCTGTATCGTCCTCTTTCCCAGTTGAAACGTGTCAAATGAGATCCAAGGCTCTGGTCTGTTACTGCTGTTGTCGTCTGGCATTGCTCTACTGTAACACATCTTTCACAATAAACTCTCATTGGACGTTGGATTGAATGTCAGTGAAGGTGGCAGTTATTCTATGTCCAGTGACCTCCATTGACAACCCACTTTGAGAGCAGGATCGGACCTATGCGCGGCACACAATGCAGGTTGCTTGGTGAGAGAGGGTTCATGCGGGACGGACAATTGACCAGAGAGTCGACGATCTCGAGCCAGACCCATGTAAGCTGATTGGCTCTCGGGTATCATGGGTGATTACAGGTCAGCCCCGTGTTGGGAAATGCGTGTTGTACACAGGTAGATGTTGAATGGGTTTAAGAGCGTAACTATTTGTATGTACTAATGAGTGGTCGCAACACAATATGGTATTAAAACCATAACCTATCATGTTTATCATGAACTACAACAGATTACTCATTTTGAAACTAACTTTATACTCCACTGGAGTATAAAGGGTTTAAAAACGTTTCAGTCACAGTAAAGAATTATGTACAGACTTTGTTAGTAATTTGCTGTTTTTGTGAAAAACCCGTAATACCTGCCTTCCAGTCAGCTCTCAGTTTGTGTTCAAAAAGCCTGTAGCTGTTTAACTGCGAGCTGTCATGACTGGATGAACTAGAGATCAATGTATTTTTATTTTCACATGAAAGAAATGGACAGATGTCTGTCAGACTTGAGCAAGCAAAAAAACATTGTAGAAAAAAAAGGAAAGAACCCCTCCCGTTCCCCAAAGGGGAATATACAAAGAATATGTCTTTCTGTTTATTCTGTGAAGAATATTTGTTTGCTGTAATAAATTCTTACTCTTAATAATGTCTCTGTCTCATTTTTATCTAATTTTTTTCCTGCTATTTTAAATGTATGTCTTCCAGTGTTGTGGCAGTTCACTTTAACTGGTCTGGGTTAGGGTTCTGGACTTCACTAGCAGAGCTTTATATTGGCACATAATGTGGATATCTAATCAGATTTTTAATTCTTTTTTTTTTTTTTAAGGCCAACAGCTCAAGGACTATTGGCCCCTAAATATTGAAGTCCAACTGTCATTACACTATTGTGATTTTGCCTTAAAGTATAACAATATCCAGCTGAAGACAATGTTATTGATCATGAAATGAACTTCAGGTGCTTTTTTCCTTCTTTTCTACTTTTGAAAGAATCGCTAAGAAAATTCTATTGGCCCAAATCAAAGCCAACTACTCCTCGGGAGATGATATCTCTTCGGATGAGGAAACGCAGGAGGATGAATCTGAGTCGCAGGGTGACAAGGAGGTCAAACAAGGCAATGAGGATAATGGAACAGATGGAAATGGTAAGTCTTTTTTTTTTTTTTTTTAAAGTAGCACATTTTTAGCTATTGTGCATCTTTTATTATAAGCACATGTATTTTTTTCCTCCAGTTTTTGTCCTATTAATCAGTAGCTGAATTTAATATTTGTACTTTAGGGCAAAAATTGTGACTTGAAAGTTTCCCTATTGTCGGGTACCTTTACTAGGTTATAAAAGGGGAAACGATGATAGAATATATCTCCGCTACAGGGGAAGACTTGACTTCAGAATCATCTGGCACCATGTCTGATGGGCCCAACGCCAGGCACCATCTTCTCCGCCACAAACTAACCTTAGATGAGGGAACATTAAGTGTCAAGGCCGCGGCAGAGAGTGAAGCAGGAAAGCAGGAGAGGAAGCAAAGAACCGGCAGCATACACCTGAGCTGTAAGGACACCTCTAACATTAGAAACTGATCTGTCTGAACAGGGAGAATCTACTTCTCTCTAATGTCTGAATTTGATTTCTGTCAAGCTGATAGTGAAAGTGATGGTGACAGTAACGAGCCAGAGCTGGAAGATCTTGGGATGAGTGAGGAGCTGAGTCAGTCAGAGGATGAAGCCGGTGAAGACAAATTTAGGTACGTTCATTTCAGCTGCCACTGATAACATCAAAAACAAAACAAACAAAAAATCTGTCTTTGTTCTGATTTTAAATTTCAATTTGTGTTATACCTATGTTATAAATATAAAATTACATATTTTAAATCAATCTACCCTGGCTTTACTGGGTACACTGAGAAGTGTACTCAAGTCTTTTAGTTAAGTAAAGGCATCAAAACCACAATGGAATACTAAACCTTTTTCATGGCAGCCATTTTGACTCTTCATAGCAGGAAAGGCACAGATGAAACTAATTTTGTTAACGATGGCTCAGTTCCATTAAGTGTCCCAGTTCAATGACAGTGAGCCAGCATGCAGAATACCAGAGCGCTGGAACTAGCTCACCTAAATGTTATCCTTTAGACATGTGCTCTTCCTGCTATTACGCACCTAAATGTCTGTGAAAAAGATCTGTACTACCTAAAATATGCAGTAAAAGTCCTGCGTTCATGAAAGTTTACTTAAGTAGGAGTGCAAAATTATTGGCAGTAAATTGTACAAACGTTTCAAAATTCACAGAAGATTAACTTCTTTCACAGTTTGACATTATTGTTGCATTCCTGGTCTTTATGGTAAGCAGCTGGTGATGTACCCTCTAAAGCTAGCCTACGAAACTTTCGCTGAACAGCGCCCCCTTTGGCTACAAATAGCAAGTACGGAATAATGACAAATGTTGCGTAACAGTAGCACAAGTACAGTAGGGCTACAAAGTCAGCAAACTGACTCAGTAATGTCTATTATACAGTAATATCTATCTAAAGTTGGCTAATATTGGCTAACATTTGCCGCCATTTGCTACTGGTCATACCGGACCAAGTAAGGCAGTAGCAGCAAAAGCCCTGATTGTGTTGAATTGAGTAACAGTAAAACGTGCTATATTTACTTCTGAAATACTGAATAGCGTTACTGCAGTACCAACACGTTAGTAAATACTATGTACATGTACTTGGTTAACATTTCTGATGCTGTTCTCTTTTTAGCTCCAGATTATCCACAAAAGTGAAGGAGGCACCCCTTAGTTACGAACAGAAGAAACAAGTGCCCTGCATTTGGTTGTCTGACTCCAGCAGTGAAAAGGTAGCAGCTTATAACGAAGTTGTTTATTGTTAACTATTGTAAACTTCAACTTTAACCTCCCAGCCGAGGAAAAAAGGGAGTTGGGTCCGGTGTCTCATGGTCATATTGCTTGTTGGATCTTCCAGAGTGATAAAGAGGATGCAGATGAAGACATGAGCAGCACCCCCAAAGGACGCAAAAAGATCCGCAAAATCATTGAAGATGAGAATCTCCGTGCAGAGACCCAGGAAGCCCTCAGAGAGGAGGAGGAGAGATGCAAACGCTTGGCAGATAGGGAACAACAGATGGAGGACAGGAGAGAGGTACTGCATACACAGCAGGTCAAACTGACCATTAAACTTCACTGTGTTGATGACCAGTGGATATTTACACAATAAGAACGGTACATGAGAGTTTAGTCGCTCTACAGTAGCACCTTTTTAAGGACGTGTTATTCGTTTTGGGTTTTTCTACGGGAAAGAGCAAACAGACTAAATGCTGACTGTGCGGCCTTGTTTTCCAGATAATTGTTATAGAGGATGAGCTGTCTCAAGTGGTGTGTCCCATCACCACCAAGCTGGTCCTGGATCAGGACGAGGAGACCAAGAAGCCTCTCGTTCAGGTGCACAGGAACCTGGTGACGAGACTGAAGCCTCACCAGGTGGACGGTTAGTTTGTGATCTCTTTTCACTTACACTGAGGAGGGCATTGCTGTACAATACAGGCATGTTTACACCAATAACAGCATTAGTTAATACATTTCTTTGTTACATCACATAATACATTTGGATTTTACTTCTTCAGACACTGTTTGAAAGCTTCAAGTGAAGCTATCTCAGAGAAACAGTCGGTTACTGATTATCCAAAAATTGTGATTTACCTGATTTCAATGAGAAAGTTGTGACACAGCTGTTGGTCTGTTCTAGGTATGAGACTTTGCTCTTTTTGTCTGTCAAAACTTCAATAAAAAGCCAGCAAAACAGTTAAATAATTTCAAATCTAAGCTGCATTTTGTCATAGTTTAGGCCCATTTTTGTGTTCAGACAAACCTTACTTACCGCGTTCTCTTTATTTTCCAACAGGTGTTCAGTTTATTTGGGACAGTTGTTGTGAGTCTGTGAAGAAGGCCAACTCTTCTCTGGGATCAGGCTGCATACTGGCACACTGCATGGGCCTGGGAAAAACTCTGCAGGTTAAGACACAAACACGTCCACCTCCACTATTCTTGTTTGCTTTGATTTATCCAAGACAAACGGATGCACCAAACATTTTTAAGTCACTTTAGATATCGCTAGTTTCACAAAAACACCTGAAATGAACATGATGGTCAGTGTTCTATGCTTTCATGTTCATAGCTGTGTTACTTTATAGATGGTAACGTTCCTCCACACGGTGCTGCTGTCAGAGAACCTGAAATTCAGAACAGCCCTTGTCGTGTGTCCTCTTAATACTATCCTCAACTGGGTCAGCGAGTTCAAGAAATGGCAAGACAACATGGGACAGGATAAAGTACAAGTATGCAAAGCAATTCAGATGTGTTAAATCATAAATGGGCAATACTTAATGTTGTGCTTCAGATGCTATATATCTCACTCTTTGCTTAACATGTACAAACACACATGTACGTATGTGGCTATTGTTCAAACACACAAATATGTCACAGGTTACAGAACTGGCAACAGTAAAGCATCCTGCAGGACGACTCAGAGGTCTGCAGAGGTGGCAGAGAGACGGAGGTGTTATGATAATGGGGTATGAGATGTACCGCATCCTGTCGCTAGCCCAGAAAATCAGCGATGAGGAGACGAAGAGAGAGTTAAAGAGCATACTGGTGGATCCAGGTACAGTAACTTTGTGATGGCCTGATATTATTAAAATGTTTTATGTTTTATGTGTCATTGCTTTGCTCATTGAAATTGTTTTGATCTGTTTTCTCTCCTGTGTTTTGTTTTTGTGTTTTTTTGCTTCAGGTCCAGACTTTGTGGTTTGTGATGAAGGACACATCCTGCGCAATGAAGCGTCCAACATCTCCAAAGCTATGAATGCCATCAAGACCCGACGAAGAGTGGTGCTAACTGGCACACCACTACAAAACAACCTGGAGGAGTGTAAGTCCGCAACACTACGTCATATTAAATATTGCCATGAGGTCACACTTGGCTTGAAGTGATGTAGATTATGAAGCAGCCACAGAGTTACGAGAATTGTGATGTTTTTCTATCACTCATACTGAGTGAATGTATGACAAAAGAGGGAATTGTTAAAGTCAGCCCATTTTAAACAGGATGTGTGGTAATGTGCAATGAGACAGTCATCTTTCACAACACATTGAGCACCATTACGCGTTTAAATTTCCCTACCCTACCTGATATTTCTTTGGCTGTTTAACTGTAGTGTTGGTGCCTTGTAAAGGGGCTGCTGACAGATTCTTTTGTTTTCTACTTCCTGAATTAACTATTTGTTCAAGATATAAAACAGGTGAGTTTCCTCCAGGTGAATTGGATTCCCTGATAAAGTCATAACAACATATAAACTGCATTTTGGAAAACAAGCCGACAGGTGTCAATAAATAATTAATGTTTGCCGAAACATGTCAGCCTACACAATAAATAGTAAACTGAGGCCAGAGTATTGGGCGATTTTTTTTGTGCTGTTGGTCTGCTGCCATGCAGGTTTGTTTGTTCTTGAGGTTTGTGGACAGAGTTTGTTTGTTTAGGTTTCATTGTGTGTGCGTATAGACATGCAGTATATATAGTACCAACCTGGCTACTTGAAATACAGCACTCAGTATTTCTAGATATTTCAAAAACACAAAGTCAGAAGTCACTGATGACGCAAAGCTGCAGTACTATAACAAATTGTGCTTTACTTTTAGATCTCAGTTGGTAAATTAAGTGTAGGCATGATGTTTTCACAGGTATTTCATTTTAAGGAATCCTACTGATGCACCATGTTTTGTTCCCTTAGACCACTGCATGGTCAATTTCATCAAGAAGAGTCTTCTGGGCTCACTGGGCGAGTTCCGAAACCGCTTTATCAACCCCATACAGAACGGCCAGTGTGCTGACTCCACACCGAAAGACGTCCGAATCATGAAGAAGCGAGCACATGTACTTCATGCAATGTTGGCTGGTTGTGTGCAGGTAAAAAAAAAACTGTACTGTAAACTGTCTGTATATGTACATAATACAGTTTGGCTTTATATTCTAGCTCTTACAACCCTGTTTTGTTGTTTTCTTAGAGAAGAGATTACTCGGAGTTGACTCAGTTTCTGCCTCCCAAACACGAGTACGTGCTGGCAGTGAGGGTTTCCCCACTTCAGTATCAGTTGTACCGCTACTACCTTGACCACTTCACTGGTAAGAATCTGTCTTCACATTTTTTTCTGTAAGAAATGTAGATATACAGTAATTATAGAAAAACATATAAGAGAAAATCACACTTAGAAATGGTTGTGATTTTCCCCCAGAATGAAAGTTTTTGCTCTTGTATGATGATGGATGTGTCACTGAAATGTGCATATTTATTTGGCCAAGACTGTTTTCATGGATATATATTATATATATATATTTTCCAGAGCTATAGTTTTGCCTTACGCTGATGTGTTCCTGTGTTTAAATTGTTACTTATGGACTAATTTTCTTCCCATTTCATAGTTTATTTATTGATAAAGATAGTGGACTCCTGCACACACACATCAATAATTGTCTTGATGATAACTTAACATGTGTGACATTTACTCATATTGTAACTAATCCAACTCACTAAATCATCAAAGGCTGAGATGTGATCATCAGCAGCCAATGAGAAAAGGAAGTAAAAGTCAGTAATGGTGTTGTTCCCTAAAGAAATGTCTCTTTTAAAAAGTCAGGGGTTTCACAGATGTTCGACGATCTGAAGTCAATACATGTTTGTTTTTCCAGGTGTGGGTTCCCTGACTAACAGAGAAAAGGTGAGGACTGGAGCAAACCTGTTCAAGGACTTTCAGGTGCTCGGCCGAATTTGGACTCATCCCTGGTGCCTTCAGCTCAGCTACATCAGCAAAGAAAACAAGGTGCAAAAAAATCACCTTGAACGCATGTTGATTCCATATTAGTCTGACATAATGTAAAACGTTTTAACGGAACTTTACTTACAGAAAAAACAAGTCAAAGCGCTGCTGAGAAATGAAGGACCCACTGTGGCTGAGAGGTAAGACCTGCTACGTTCATAATCACACTCTGCTTTAACAAATCACTTTCACTTCATTTGTTTCTCATTAAAGCTTCTGCACTTCTAGTGGCTTATAAAAATATTCAGACTTTGAAACCCATTCAAATATCAGAGCCATCTCACATGTGATCAAAAGGAGCTGGATGCATTGAAGCAATTATACATATGTAAAGTCATATATTCCTGTAATTCTAGATTGATAAATGTGCAAAACTTTCCAAAAATAAGGTATTGTGTGTGTGGATTGGTGGCAGACAAGTAACAGCAAAATGTGAAAGAAATAAAGAGGGGTATGAGTACTTTCTGAAGCCATTTATATACTTTTTATACACTTTTTTTGCCTGATGTAGTGGACTGAGAGAGAGCGAAGGGAATAACGATGACAGCAGTGCAGCGGTTATTGTTGATGTGTCCAAAGGCGCTCCAGCAGTGGAAGGTATTTAAGCTCCATGTGTGACTAATGCTCCAACCCTGTAGCTGACAAACTAATGTAGTTTGTCCTGTGTTACATTCTGTGTAGGAGAGAAAGCAACCATTAGCTCGAGGTCTCAGAGTGTAGATGAGGGCTGGTTCAGGAATCTGCTGTCAGAAAGGGACGCCACAATCCTGGAGCACTCGGGGAAGATGGTGCTCTTGTTTGAGATCCTCAGAATGGCTGAAGACCTGGACGAGAAAGTGTATGTTTCTTTTCTGATCTGAAGTAAATTTTAAACCTAGAAGCACTGTAAGTGGTCCGTCAAGATGCTGACTGGTCATCACATCTAACCAAATCCATTTTTTTTTTTGCACTTTTAGACTTGTGTTCAGTCAGTCCTTGATCTCATTAAACCTAATTGAGGATTTCCTTGCGGCTTCTCACCGTGACAGAGACCCATCGTCATTCAAAGGTATTCTGTTTATGGCAAAGAAAACATGAATGCATTTAGGAAATGTCTCCCTTGGTGGTACTTTACTAATTTCTGTGCTTCATTGTTCTCACAGCGGGCAGCTGGATTAAAAACATTGATTACTATCGTCTTGATGGCTCCACCAGTGTTGCGCTAAGGAAGAAATGGGCAGATCAGTTCAATAATCCTACCAATGCTCGGTACAGATTACCAATCTTCCCCTATTGACTATACTGGAATGAGGTTAGGGCAGAATGTTTGACAGCGTCATGACAAAGTTTCTCTTCTGATTATATTTTATTGATCTTTATTTCAGCGGCCGATTGTTTCTCATCTCAACGAGAGCGGGCTCACTGGGCATCAACCTCGTTGCTGCCAACAGGGTCATCATCTTTGATGCCTCATGGAATCCCTCATATGACGTACAGAGCATATACAGGGTGTACCGATTCGGTCAGCTCAAACACGTGTTTGTGTACCGCTTCTTGGCTCAGGTAGGCTCGCTGGTCTTCATTAATATTAACTTAAATGTGAATGTTTGTGTGTTTAGTCTGGAAATTAACTGATGTTGCTATTTAACAATATTGCTGCAATAGTCGATGCAAAAAGCATAAACTCTGCGCAGAAGCACACACTGCACAGTGCCTGGAATAGTTGCTTTTTTGTTGAGTTTTAAGTTTTGTTATATATAAATAGAAATTTTGCCATGAATTCAGCTGTCATCTATTGTCTGAAAATAACCTTTATGGTAGCAATGTGTGTTGTTTGGGACAAAATGTAATGTAATGTGTCTTGAGCTGCACTATATTCATTAATGGAATAGGAGCAAAGATGGTCCGCTCTGATACATAGATTTATCTTCATTTTGTTCTGACTTTTCCCCAAGTCTTTGCTTTTTTTCTTGAGAAGTACTGGATAGTTTTGTTTTTTTGTTGTCAGTAAAAAAACATTCTAATGAAACTGATAGAGGACTGTTAAAAGGCTCTTTTTGGATTAAATTCTAAATAAATTGCCTGAAAATTTCAATTCATGACCACTAATTTTTGCAGAAAAAATAAAATAAGGTGCTGGACATGGATCTCCTGGAGCTGCTGTATATATATACTGCATATAAACCTATATATAAAAGATAGACTGTATATAACTGTGTTTATAAACCTTTCAGTCCTGTTTATTATTGTGGTCATTTTCATCTCCAGGGCACCATGGAAGAGAAGATCTATGATCGTCAGGTGACCAAGCAGTCTTTGTCCTATCGAGTGGTGGATCAGCAACAGATTGAGAGGCACTTCACCCTTTTTGAACTGACTGAACTTTACATATTTGAGCCAGACCTGCTGGATGACCCAAACTCTAAGAAAAGCAAAAGGACAACCTCTGCTTTGCCAAAGGTGACGTCACTGTCTTTATTTTGAGGTGTCTCCTTTGATGCCACGAAAATATAAAACACAGCTGTCTGCCAAACGCTTACACAAAGAATTTTCAGTATCGAATGACTTTTTGTTTCTGTTTCTCAGGATGACATCCTGGCACAGCTTTTACAAACATGTAAAGACCAGATAGTGTGTTTCCATGAGCACGAATCTCTGCTGGACCATAAACAAGAGGAGGAGCTCAGCGAGGCAGAACGCAAAGATGCCTGGGCCGAGTACGAGGCCGAGGTAAAGAGCTCAACACTGTCCAGTAAAACTGCATGCCCTAGACTTTATACATTATAATTATGTTCTTACTGTATGTAAATGTGTGTTTTTGTGTTTTTTCCTCAGTCAAACACAGCCAACCTTCCAGTCAGCTCGAGCCAGGATACCTTGGATGTGAAGACCAATGAACAGCTACTGGTGTGTATAAATATAATTTTCTTAGAACTGCTGCTGGTGATGTTTGTGTTTTATACAACGTGTTACATAAAAAATGTCTTTGCAGGAATTGCTTAACAAGAGCAGAGCAAATGTATCGGCGGCCTTCCTGTCACTGCAGAGGATGAGGTCTCACTCTAACGAGGACTACATCTTACGAGTGGTGAGTGACCTTAAGTTCTCATGGTAACTGTGTAACCAGTGTGATTTTCAAATATACAGTTTGTTCGTAATCATGATGTTATTTTCTGAACTATATTATTATACGGCATCAAGATGCCCCCTGCGCCGGTTATTCGACTAGTCAATCAACAGAGAAATAATTGGATAATCAATTGTGTAATCTTTTTAGCAAAAATGACAAATATTTCCAAGTTCCAGCTTTTCAATTGTTAGGATTTGCTGCCTTTCTTTGTCTTATGTGACAAGATTTTTTTGACTGTTGGGCAAAACAATGGGCATTTTTCACTATTTTATAGACCAGTCAATTAATAGAGAAAATTATTAGCAGGTTAACCAATAATGAAAAGAATCGTTAGAAGTTTCCCTAATACGGACAAAATCCTCTGTCTCAGTATGTGTCATTTTATATGGAAATATCAATATATATTATGGACATTATTTGGTTGCAAATCAATGGATGAAAATAAACAGGCAGGAAGGTTTGTTTTCACAAAATCCAGCAAATTAAATAACTGACATATTAAGGTACACTGATGCAAAAATTATGTAAACATCCAGCATTACCATAAAGCAGCGCTGCACATGATGGTCTAATACAACTAGGGATATTAAATGGAGAGCTACCAATACAATGGTAAATTCTCTCAGTGTATATTGCCATACCCAAACACTACCACCAGCAATGGAAACAGACAGGACAAATTCAGTGAGGCCCAAGTAGAGAAATCACCACTTTCATAGGTTCTGTGTAGCATCTCTGTGTTGTTTAAGTGTTAGATTTTCAGAATATTAATCAGCAAGCAAACCAGTCTCACAAATATCACACATACAAACATTAACACAAGCCTCCACCAGTCCCACACATAAATACCCTATAAAGGTCAAAACTTTTATTTGTTCTGAAAATAAAGAACAGAAAATAGGTTGCCAGGTCTTATAAAACGTAATGTTTGAGCCTTGAATCGTATGCTTTAGTTGTTCCAAGTCCAACCAGCGAGTGTTGTTGTTTTGAGGAGGTTCATTAGCCATGGCCATCTGTTGACTGACACACTAAGCTAAGCTTTTCCTGTTGAGTTAATCAAATGCATTGCAGCACATTACTTGGCAGATAGTAGAGAATGCAAATGGCTCATAATACCAACCTTATGTTACAGTTCAGATCAGTTGTTCAGAGTATTCTTTGTACCTCGTGTGTGTAAACATTAATTTATTCTGTTACAGCGGCAACAGTATCCTCAGCTGCCTGAGGACGCGGTGAGGATCAAAGCTCAGATTTGGAAACACTGTGATGAGAAGGAGCAGGAACGTAGACAAGCCTTTTATCGAGACGTTCTTGCACAGCAACAATCAGTAAGTCACTTTTACACACGTGTGAGTGTGTGTGTGTGTGTGTGTCTGTACAGGTATGTGCAAATCGCCATTCTCACGTTTCAATCGCATCCCTCCACAGCTCACACTCAAAATTCAGGCCCAACTGAACAGTCGGAGAAATGAAGTGACGCGGGCGGCAGTGACCGCTGAGAAGCAGCCTGGACAGACTTGAACAAGAAGATCACTTTTTAGTGGGAAAAGAAACAGATGCCTTTGTTCTTTATCACATAGGGACCTTATCTCGTCACTGCTCTACCAGTGAACTGAATGTATGTTTTGCCAATATGAAAAGAGAAGAGTGCACTGAGCTCCCATAGCATCACAACATAACAGCAGCATATTATCAGATGTTATAGAACCATGTTTCCATTCCTTAGGATTTCATGTACTCATAGCGATGTTCAGGAACATTGCTATAATGTTAACACTAAGTACTTTATCTTACACAGGATGTGTATTTAAGTTGTTCAAATGACCTTTGTGAAGAGTTAAGAAACTGGGTAGTTGCTCAGCTGCTTCATACCAAAAATATTTTGAATCTGACCGTTAATTTCAAGTTTACTGCACTTGCCTTATTAATCAACTTTAATGTTTTATGTCTCACGTTTTATATGTTTGCTACCAATTGTTATAATTCAGTAATAAATTAACAAAATAAGTCTTGTGTTATGTCACTGTTTTACAAAAAATAAACAAGTCCCTTAGGAATATGTCTTAGTTGTGAAGGAGTCCTGTAGGAATTATGGCAGTATTGTGCAGGACAATGAATCTTTTTTTGCAAGGGACAATAATTTCATCTTTTCAAGAATATCACCCATAAATCGTATGGTTTTTTTTGTGCATATATAGCTTAAATGTTGTGAATATGTTTAGCTTGCTACAGTGTTGGTGAATGTGAGCTGCATTAACTTTCTTGATGACATAACATTCATTCCTCCCTCCCAAGTATCCCAGTAGAAACAGAGCAGCTGTTCAGTCACTGAAGGCCCCATGCCCAGAAGTGTATTTGTTAATTAATGAATTAAGCAAGCCAGCTGCAGTGGTGGAAGCCCTTCAAGGTTTCCTTTCAGGCTCCACTACAACTGACACTAGTGCAAAGGACAGTAGTGTGTAGAAAACTGCAGGCCTGGAAAGGATCATATGTATGTAAAAAAGTCTACAAAGAATAGTTTCTTATAAATTATATTTTTAGGTGGTTTAAAAGGCATTAGACTGGGGAAACAATAACAGTCTTTGTGCACATACACGTACAGCAGTTTCATACAAAATTTGGCAGTTTCACCATCATCAAAAAAGGTGTCAGTGTTCATACACTCATGCACGATCACCATGAAAGTGGTATGGATTTGTGTACACATAGATACCAATATCCATAGTCCGTCCCAAAGAGTTTCTCTTTGAGTATTGTTCCCTTACACAAACGTTATCAAAGATTAATATCTTTTATGCTTGAGTTTGGGACATAACCTCAAAGGGAAAATAGGCTCCACTTAGGTTCAAACATTTCAATGCACTATGTGGATCAACTAGTTAAAGGTCATATAATAGTATCAATATAATGCTTAAAGTGCACTGGGAATGTTATGTTCAAAGTCGAGCAGGAAAGAACATACATTACAACATGCAGACTGTTGCTGGATTGACACTGATGACATGCAGTCAGTCATGTCCAAAGGCTTATCGCCTTTCAGGGTACAGGAGATGGAGTGTATCCCATCATGCACTGGGCAGAAGAGATAACAGCCCATTACAGGTTTAACAGTCTATGGTTAACATGTTCACTACACCTATTGACATTTGTTTAAAATAGCTGCTTGTTTAGAAAGGTAGAGGTGATGCACAGCACACATTCGGAGAAATCTCCACAATAAATGCTCTTAGATTACCAACCACTTCACAATTCCCCATGTTGAAATGTGTTTAACTAAAAAAAAAAAACAAAGGGATCTGGAAGATGAAAGGATGCAGCCCATACTGTCAGATATATATTTTTAAAAGGGAAAGAAACGGTGAGAAAAGGATGGAAATAAATTATTCATGGACTGAGGTACTGCCAAACTTTACATCCATGTAACTAGTTTAGTTGGTTTGGTGAGGTATAAAAAAGAAAGAAAGGTTAACACTACACTCAGACACAGTCATCTTTTAAGTTAATTAATAAAAACTTGGTATATTTAAAAAAAAAAAAAAAAATTTCAGTCCACAAAAAGTAGTCCTTTACAGTGATGGCTGTAGTTTTGACGGCCTGGAGGTCTGACCCTCCAGAAGGAGTTTTAGTCTCTTACATGAACACATACACTAGTAAAGCCATCGCTCATGTTTAAAGCTTGATGTGTTCCTCAGTCTGTGCACAGTTTAAAAAAAAAAGTGGCCTGAGCTCCAAGCTGTGCAGTCATCAGGGAACATATCCATGTGTGTTGAGCAGCGGGTTGTGCAGTGGTTATTAGTGTCCTGTATCCAGGTCCCTCATGTATTCCTGGAGTGCCTGCAGCCTGGCATCAATCTCCGACAGCTCAGTACCTGTATCTATGGAGCTCTCTGGGGTTGGAGATGAAATGATTAAAATGATTTTTCCCCCCTGCAATTAAAATCAGTTATTGCAGGAAAAATGTAAAAGACTTTTGATGAATTACCTTTGTCCTTCATTCTGTGTGTTGGAGTACTGCATAATGGCTTCCTGGTCAAAAGGCCTCCTCTAGACTACAAAGGATAAATCGCACATTAAAGGATGAGCCCGGTGATATTCTATATTTTCCTACTGTCAACAAATCCCATGAAAAGACCAAAACCAACAATGAATTGATCTCACTAACAAGTCCTGCCTGTACAGCCAAAGCTTGATATACGTTAGTATATTCCTGTATCATAGAGCTCCATAGAGATGCAAAGTCCCTCTCCTTCTGGTGGACCACCACAGGACCTTATTTAGGAAAAAATATGTACGGTAGTCAACGGCAAGAGAAATAATTTTTTGAGCCCATTTGAATTGTGCCATGAATTACACATGTTTGTCAATTTAAAAGATAATTTTAAGTCAAGAAAGAAAGTCGCAGTTTGTCGTTAAACTGTTGAAATACGTAATTAGAAAGACTACACACCCAAAAGTCACGCAGGTGATGTCATAGCTTTCTCTCTCCACAAGCTACCCAGAGCCGCTGAAGCTACGATGCCTGTGTGTTTTGTACGGGGATGTAGTCACACGAGCAACAGTCTCTTGTTCTTTCGCTTCCCAGCTGATAAAAAGGACCAGGAGTTGCTGGATGAAACACATCAGGTAAGATAACGTTACACTGACGTCCATGTTGGAGACGAGAGATGTAGTTCACCGAGCAATCTCACACAAACTAAATGGTACTTTACTTTCTTTAAGACAAACTTTCTTGACTTGCAAAATTATATTTTAAATTGACAAACATCATATGTGTAATTCATGGCACAAATTAAACTTTGCCTCTCTATTGTTGTCCAAAACTATTAAAACACATCAATGAGCCATATTCTTTCATTACGATAAACATGGACACTGTAGTTTATTTATGTTTATTAATCCCCGGCTGAAAATAGTGCACAACAACAAATGCACTATTTGCTACCTTTTTGCATAACTGTTGCTAAAAACTACAGTGTCCAGATGTTTTAGGAAATTACTGAGCCATTGAAAAGAAAATTTAACTATATATTTGCAACCTGTTTAAGATTTACATCTTCAGAATGAGCCAAGGGGGTTGAGGCTGTGAGCCACAGATAGAGTAGGGAAGTCGCACAGTATTGAGAGTCAAACTAACACATTGTTGGTTTTGGTCTTTTCATTGGAAAAATATAAAATAACTCCAACCTTATCCTTTATAAATATATAAAACAGAGCAGCAATAAACAGTTACATTAATTACCATGTCATTCACCACACTGGGTCCATTGTAAGTCTGTTTTCTTCCTCTGTAAATACAGAAAAACAGGCGTTAAAATAAATCAATAAAAACAACAGAGACTTCACAAAACCTATCCGAGGTAATCCCATCACCTGAATACAGTTTTGGCCATTTCCTCCATATCCACCAACGAGCTTTCAGAGGAGTTCCTGCTCCCTCTCCGCTCCACAGATAAACTCCTGCCCCTGCTGCCGGACCGGGACATCTGAGGATAGGCCTCTCTGGAACGCGAACGCCCCCTCTCAGGGACAACGGGTGATGTCAGCATGTCCCTCCGAACCTTCCTCTGTCTGACACAAAAAGAAACAGGGTTAAAATTGTTGTTCTGAGCAGCTACAACACCAAATACTGGTGTACTGAAAAACAATGGCACCAACTTTTTGAGATCTGCCTCTTTCTGCCTGCGCTGTCTGTCCTGGATGTAAGCCGTTGGGTCAAAGCGTGGTACCCGTGACCCTGTAAGACAGCAGGTGGGAACACAGATCCAAACGCATCATCACTCACTTTTATCAATGTGGTTGATTTCTCTTAAAAAACATTTTGATCTACAAAAGGATCTTTTACGGTTTTGATTTAGTGAGTAACAAGACAAAAAGATTCACGTGTCAAAAAAAAAAAAAAAAAAAGAGTCTTATATTAGAAACAATAGGCCTCCTGCAACATCATGAGCAGAGCCAGTACCAGTGGGAGATGGTGAAGGTCTGGGTATGCGAGCACGTGGTCCTGAGGAGTCTGCTCTTCTTCCTCTTTCCTCTGACCTTCGCCCTCTGTCCTCAATCCGTTCTCTGGATCCCGAGCGTGCCCTGACTGTCCCGTACCCCGACCTCCTCTCGCGGGAGAGAGAGCGATAGATTTCCCCGTCAGCTCGAGAGCTGATGCGACCAGACACGGGAGTCACTCTGCTGCAGACACGCAAAGAGGGTGTGTGCTTAGTAGGTAAATGAGATTCAGATTTCAAATGTTTACTCCACATTTGAGAGAAAGTAAAGATACAGTACACGCTTAGATTGTCTAACCCTCTCCGTAGTAACGCCAGTTCACCGGTGAGACTCTTGACACGAACACGAAGAGCGCACTCTGATGCTCTCAGCTCCTCCAACTAGCCAAGAGAGGGGGAAAAATGTTAAAACCAGCTGAGTAACACAGGTAACATAAATATTTTTCAGTTGACTACTTGGAAAAGAAGAAGAAGAGGTCCACCTGCTCCAATAGGAGTCGCTGCTCCTGGCATCTCTTGCTCGCCGAGCGTTGACTTTTGGCCCTCTCCTTGACAAGCTGCTCCTCCAGCGTCCTCACCACATCTCTGACCCGCCAGTCCTCTCGTCCAGGTGTGGAACCACTTCCACTGATCTGCAGTCGCTCCAGAACCTTAGCCATGGCGTCCTTCTCTTCTTTCACCAGAGCCAGCCTTGAAAACAGTAGGAGGCATCAAAAAAACAAAGTCCCACATCCCTTCATATTGGTCACCGTGATGGAGATGACATGAAACCTACTCTGCTCGTAGCCGCTGCATTTCTAGCTCTGCCGATTTGTTAACTCCATGAGAGGTGACAGCGCTGAGCTCAGCCCTTAGAGCTCGGACTTCCTTCTGCAGGGCAGCCGGGTCAGGCTTACCCACATAGGGCAGGGGTAGGGGGTAGTGTATCCTACAAATACAAGATAGTAGTTATAATTATTACCACTGACAGACATAACCAAAATACTGAGAAGCTAAATCTGTGGCCAACAGAGGACATCACCAAACAAAAGGATGTTTGAAATGTGACTATGTAAACTTTGCCACAGAGACACAAACCTGTCAAACTCCACAGTGTAAATGAGGATTAGATATCTTTTGGCAGTGAGAGCAGATGACTGCTGATGGCCGCGAGGACGACTAACCACTCCTGCTTTTCTGTTCCGTAGCAGCTCCAGGTCAGCATAGGTCAAGAGGTCAAGTGTAACAGAATCAGTCGTCTGCAGAAAAAGATCAAGTTAACTGGGCAACATCAGAAATAAAATGGACTTCATGGGGAAATACTCTTTCTGCCTGACCCTTACATGTACAGCAATTGAATTAACATTTATCATTCAAATACACAAAAAATAACAATTATGTGTTTTTCTCTTCTCATGAATCTAATGTGATATTAAAGAGATACTGCACACTTAAACATGTTTTTGAGCTGTAAACTAAATAATATGACTGTACTGTGATGAAACACATCAACGCTGCTGTTACTATTGACATTTCTTACCACATTTATAAAGATCAGCATTTCATGTGTTGAATCAGGTTGGGACCTATCTATGTCATGAAATGTGTGTGTGTGTGTGTATATATATATATATATATATATATATATAAAACCTCTAATCAGTAATCTAATCACGCCTCCTACAGTTGTTGTTCCCTCACTCGTTGCATTTTTTAAAATTTTCTTGGGGAGAGGGTTCTAGCTGAATTTGAGGGTGGAGTTACACTAAGTTGTTTCACTGTCTTTGCACAAATTTGACTGTTTTTGTGGTCGTATATCACGGGAATAAGACAGCTCGGGAGAACTGTACATTTTTGCGCTCAAGTGGAAACATCGAGCTCGAACGAATGAGTCTCGCCTTAGCTCACACAGCCTCAAGCAAATCCGTATCTGCTCACATCTTTCTATTGACTTTGCATGCATTTGTGCCACCTCTACATTTTCTTTTTCATTCTATCCGAGTGCACCTTCAAACATACCTTTCTGACAGCTGACTCCAGCATGCTACAGAAAATAGGGAACTGCTTGAAGTTGCCAGTTTTGCGGGTCAGGTCCTCAATGTCTAAAAAAAAAAAAAATTTGTAGTGTGAGTGAGAGTATTTGTACCTGAGGTGACATTTAATCTATGATTAATACATGCTAATACTCACATGCTGGATCAAAGTCCCCCCTCCACTGATCTGCTGTCATTGAGTCAGAGATTTCAACTATCAGCAAACTCTTGTCCACCTCCATCTTCACAGAAAACTCCACTCCTCGAAACACAATATCCTCCATCACCTCAGAGCCCTCCTCCATCGCTCTGGGTCTGTGTACGAGAAATTAATTATTCCTATGAATTAGGAGCAGCTGGAATCCACTAGCCTAACTCCTCTGCTGCTAAAAAACACAACTGGGTGATGTTAGTGGGCTATTTTACAAGTGTTGTATGGTTAAAAATGGTATATGTCATAGAGCTACATACATCTTTCATTCAACATCTTTCAAAGTCTGCAAAAAACAGGAGAGCTCAATGTTAACAGCCGGCACTTGTCTCATAGTCTGGTGGGGGTTTAGGATTCAGATCTCTTGCCTCAGACCAGATGGACAGGAGCCATCAAGATCATATCAAACGTCTTGACAAATCTGGACAAATCCAAACCTGATTCCCCGTCGTTTAAAGAGGTTAACCAGGGGAATCTGTATGGAGACAACTGTAATCTGTAAAAAATCAGTCACATGCCAAGCGTTTGAGTATTTCACGTGTCCACTAGTGTGCTCATGACCTGAGAGAAACAACCCAAAAGCCACATTATCAGTAAAGTAGGCAGTGCATATCTCATGTGCATGTCCTGCTTTCTACTCACTGGAAACCTACACGGGGGTATAGCCACAGTTATTTTTAACGTCCCCGCTCTCTCTCTCATATTTGACCTGGCTCGTCTCCCCTTCATCTAAACGCACCGCGGGGGGCAGCAGCGAGCCGACCGAGTCCGTTTCAGAAGGTGTCATCGTTTTTATTGGGAACAAAAAAAAAAGTTGTGGTTGGTGGGTCACATCGTATGTCTACAGCCATGTTTTACGAGGTAGGTTATTAATTGTGTCTCTTCTGGCTGCGTTGCGACGCTCGTCAGACTTCACTTTCTCCCGTGCAGCGGGAGAGAGACGCTGACCCTCGTCTCTGTACCTACGTTACACACGGCGGGGGAGCTGCTCGTTCAGCCCGTTCACGTTAAGTCTGAGGAATCGATAAGTGTGGGCTTCAAATCAGATCAAACTAACGCTACGTTATCTCCCACATCTGTCGACACATCAGCTAGCTTCGCTCTGGTAACGTCCACTGACCAACGCTAGCTAGGGTTAGCTAGCACGGACATTGTCGTTAGTTAGTTAGTTAGTTAGTTAGTTGGCTAGCACTGGCTCACACGAGTTAGTAAACCTGACTCGCAGCTGGCTAACCAAGCTACCTGTAAGTGAACCACATAACGTTGTTCAGCGGGCGAATAAACGCCGAACAGAAATGCGTTAACGTTACCTTCGGTCGCAGGGACGGTCCTTAACGGGGCCGCGTTAAGTTGTCAGCGCATAGCTGCTCGTTAGCTGGGTGAAGTAAATGAAACTGGCGGCACAGTCCAGTCCGAAACAAGCTGTAAGCCGCCGGCACCGTGGAGACCGGAGCGGTTCAACAACCGGGAACCGTTAAATTCTTCTTCTTCGCTTTGCTCTGCCGCTGCCGCCTCTTCCTCTGCCTACATTTAACGGAGGCTCGTGGCCCCTCACGCTCACCGCTGCCCTCTACAGGTATTTAACGGACATTACCTCCACAGTACTGCAAGATTTCCAGATGTTGCCGAAAATGAATAATAGCAATGTAACAATGTAAGTGCTCCAATATAAGTAAAAGCCCTGCATTCAAATTTGGACTCATATACTCAATCTATAAATAAGTATCATCACTGATAATATTGCTGCAGAAAAATGCAAATGTCCTATAAAAATGCAAATACTGAAAGTATCACAAGTAAAAGTACTAATGCAGAAAAATAGCGTTTGTATATATTACTGGATTATTGTAACTCATGCATTCATTTGTAAGCAGAATTTTACTGTTGTAGTAGGTCGTAGTTTGGATAGTTTGATCTTCAACAGTGAATCATATTTTATAAACTGATCAACTTTTGTCTATGCAAAACCTTAATCTGGAAAGTAACTATAGTAGCACGAGTTGTCAAATAAATATAGTGGAATAAAAAGTACAATATTTCCCTCCAGAAGCTAGTGGAGTAGAAGTATGAAGTAGCATCTAAGTAAAGTACCTTTTAAAATTGTAGTGTAGAGGTAGTTACTTCCTCCTGCTGCAAATGAAAACATTAAAAATCTTAGGCATCAACTGTACATCTCCCATTATATGTTATGATATGATATTCTAACTTACCTTGAATATTTCTTTGTTGTATGATCTGTAGCCCATAAAAAATATACAAAAGCTGCAATTAATTCAAAACAGTACGACTAAATCAGTATATAATTTATGATCTGATGAACAGACAGAACCAGCCGTCTCTTCATATTTGTGAAGCTGTATATCAAAATTATAATAGTATTTATAACATGTTATATATAAAATGCTCCTCCAAGCCACAAGTTTATTACATAATTGTATCAGCACTACAACATAACTTCAAAACTTTGAACCAACTTCCATGTTGATATTGTCAACATCTGTGTGTTCAGCCTTCCACTGTTTGGTTAAGTGGTTAATAGCAGTTTTCAGTAGAAAACAAGTGCCTCCTGTAAATGTTTGATAAACCTGTTGCATAAGATAAGAGCCGACCCTGACGTCTGCATGTCTTCACTCAGTCTTGGTGAAGGGCTGTTTCCACGGAGACGGTGTACACCCATTAGGTAAACAGTGGAGTGACTGAGTCTGAAGTCTGAGGTCCTTGCTGCCTGTCTGTAAAGATGCAGAAAAACACAGGCAGCAGAGGAGTGTGACCCAGAGTGTTTGTGCTAAAGAATGGCTGACTGAGGCTTTTTGGTCTTCCGATGCAGAACTCCACATGGAAGAAACACAAAAGTTGCGGGACTTCATCTCTCCTTGCTATGACTCCCAAGAAAACTCAGCAGTGGCTGCAAGTGGTCGGACATGCAGGTTTGTTTATCTGGTCTCACTTGTCTTTAATTTTGTTCCTCAGTGGGTCAAATTCTGGTAAAAATATCCACAATGTAAGTAATGGAATAAATGTGGTTTTTAACATGTCTTGTGTGTCCTTTCCTCTGACTCTTCTTTTCCTTGCTTGTCTTCACAGGGAGCTTTCATGTTGGGGATTATGGCACACTGCTGAAGAGGTTTTGTGAGGGGGAGCGACAATGTTACCTTAGGCTGATGGAGGACTCTTTGAGGCCCTTTGTTCCAGCCTTCCACGGTGTGGTGCAGCGGGACGAGCAGGATTACAACATGATGGATAACTTGCTGACCCATTTCAACACCCCTGCCATCATGGACTGCAAGATGGGCAGTCGGTAAGTTTTAATGGGTCGATTCTTGTCACTGAGAGCAGCTGAATGAGTTTTCTCTCAGGGAAATTTGAAGAAGAAGACATGTAGTGCAGCACTAATTCTCAAAAAGGCCTACATCAACGAAATAATCATTTAGTAATAAAATGAGCAGAAAATGTTTTCTTCTAAGGAATAATAGTTGTTTAAATAACCCAGTAACTTATTCACAAATGCTCAGTTGGGGCTCAAACTGTTTTAGTGGCTGAAATGCAACATTATAAAACAACAATAAATTGAATCATAGCTTAATTTAGTTGCAGTTGTCAGACATAGAAAAAAAGATTTTCATGTAAGTAGTATTTCTAAATTTTTAACAAATGAGCATCATTTACACGTTACTGTGGGTTATGTTAAAGCAATGTGTTCCTCTTTGAAGCTTTGTTTTTTCACAGTTATAATACACCAGATACAATAAATATGCTCACAATAAAGACAATGAGGCACTGTCCTTCACAGCACATACCGTGAGGAGGAGCTGCTGGTGGCCCGAGAACGGCCCCAGCCTCGTAACGACATGTATAAGAAGATGGTGGCCGTGGACCCAGAGGCCCCAACAGTCCAGGAGCAAGCCCAGCAGGCAGTGCTGAAAACCAGGTACATGCAGTGGAGGGAGACGCTGAGCTCCACGACAGCTCTGGGCTTCCGTATCGAAGGATTCAGGGTAAGCTCATCGAAGACGGTTGTGTCGTGTCATTGAAACATCTTGATATATAGGGCATACATGCTGCTAGCTTGACAATCTTTGAAAAATGCTGTTTGTTTTTCGCAGTATAAATATGTATTTTCATAGTCTGATAGCTGCAGATTTTGCATTATACTCTGTAATCTGTACGATTCCTGTGCAGAAGGCAAATGAAGAATGTCACACAAACTTCAAAAGGACCAAAAGCAGAGAGCAAGTGATGGAAGCTCTGAACAACTTTGTTGACTCCAATACACACATTGTGGTGAGTGTGACCTTCACTGACTTTCATTTACTTGTAGATTTGTTTTTCTTTCCTCTCTTGTAAATCTTGTATCTTTCCCTTCAGTGGGGCTACCTGAGACGGCTGAAACAATTGCGGCAGGTCTTGGAGGCGTCAGACTTCTTCAGGACACATGAGGTTAGATGTGGGACACTTTTGTTGAGCAGTGTAGTAAATGTTTTGAACAGGATTTTGGAAATGTAAAAGAAAGCACACTGAGTTTGTTCCAAAAGAGCAATATTGGAAATCTATGGTGCCCATTTTTTGATGGCTGGTGTAGGCTGATAATATCCAGTAGCACATCTGTCCAGTGGTGGAACTGTTTTTCTAACAGCTGTAATCCTGCAGGTTGTGGGCAGTTCCTTACTGTTTGTACACGACTGGACTGGCAGAACAGGAGTCTGGATGATCGACTTTGGAAAGACAGTGGCCTTGCCGCCGCGCCTCATCTTGGACCACCGCACTCCCTGGGTAGAGGGCAATCGAGAAGATGGCTACCTGTGGGGTCTGGACAACCTCATTGATATACTGGCCAACATGCTGCCACTGACCTGAACGCCACTCTAAACGTGTGGAAATTCACTCTCAATCCTTCCTTCACCACTCATAAGTGCAGGATGACTGCAGATGCACTGGCTTCTGAAATGGTGGTGTTGTCAGAATTGTGGGAATGTTTATTGGAAAAAACAGTATGAGCATGTAAAAAAATGGAAGATGTGATTATTACAATCGAGTAAATACTTTACAAAACAGATTTTTGTCAATAAATTAGGCCCACAACATTGGTCGAAAGATCATTAGTGATTTATGGAATCTCTGAGCAACCTGAGCTTCGTAAAGTTTGACCACTGAATAGACCTGCACTCACCTGTACTGCACCGACACTAACACTGAGGGCATCCTGTAAGAGCCGAACACAAGCTCAGTTTCCAGCCTCAAGAGATGTCCGACTACTACTACTGTCTACTTGAGATGACCTGCTCGTTAATTTCAGGAAACACATGGCCCTCTGGCTTGAGATGATCAGTAGTTTAAATGTCACACTGTGTCATTAAAATGGTGCTAAAACTATGACGCTGAAAAGTGGACTTATTTCCTGCATTTTTTTAATGAATTTGTTTGCCTCACTATTATCATCCTTATTCAATAAGGTTTAAATAATTTATTTAAATGCATCATTGTTTGCATAAATATGATAAATATTAGATTGTGAAATCATTTCACCATTTATGTATTGGAGTTAGGATATTCCACCGTTAAGAAAACACTATACTTTGAGTCTTCAGTGGATGTCAGTGTCAGGTTAGGAGTCCCTGTACATAATGTTAGTAGTTGAGACCAATATTAGGTAGGGTGTTCCTTGTGGTCCAGCAAGATTAGACCAAGGCACATAGTGATTTATGGGGTTAATGGTTTAATTTTCACATTGAATTTCAGTCTTTTAATTACGAGGTGCTAGCAGCGTGACAATGTCTGTCCACCACTTTGGTCCAGACTGAAATATCTCCAAAACTATCCCGAAGTTCATGGTCCCCTGAAGATGAATCCCAATGACTTTGATGATCCCCTGACTTTTCCTCTAGCACCACCATGAGGTTGACATTTGAGTGAAATGTCTTGGCAACTATTGGATTGCCATGAAGTTTGGTTTCATCTAGCGCCATCAACAGGTCAGAAAATTTAAGCAAATTTAAGCTAACACCACTCCCATCATCCTCAGCTGTACTACAAATTAGCAAATGTTAGCATGCTCAGTTAAGATGCTGAAAATGGTAAACATTATAGCTGCTAAACATCCAAAAGTTAGCACTGTCATTGTGAGCATGTTGGCATTTTGACGTTAGCATTTAGCTCAAAGCACAGTTGTGCCTCACAGACCTGCTACTCTTAGTCTTTTTCATCTACAAGTCAAGTTTAAGGCCCAAAGGCAGCAATAGTAGATAAACAATATTCTATGCATTGTTTATCAGCTCAATGATGAGTAATAGTACAACACAGTGTTTCTACTTTTATCTATTTAAAGACCAGTGACTGAGTTTATGCTATTATAAGCTGTTAACCAAAATTTTTAAAATTTGAGAGTTTTTAAAATTTGAGTGCACTCTCCTTAATTTTCCTTCCTGCAGCTGTCACCTTGACAGGAGCTCCCTGGTTGAAATTTGCATCTTTCTGTCTCAGTACCGGTTATTTGCCGTGGTGACTCCAGAAACCTCAAAAATAATGTAATTTTTATTTTTCTGCCCTCATACATTACAACTGATCAGTCAAAATGAAACAATCAGCTTGACAAACTGCAGATTGACTTGAGATGAAAATGAGCCTTTTGGCTAAATTGTGCATTAACAGCACTGTTGATTGACATTCACTGTCCCTAAATAAACCAAATGAGTAAGTAATAAAAATATATATTTTAGTAAAATGTATATTAAGATTGGTTGAGAGTCCTTGAATGAGAAAAGTGAATTGTATAATCCATTGTTATGTTGTTTAAATGTTTAAATCCTGAATTATATATATATTATTTTGTGTGTTACACAGAGTACAACAACTTTTACAAAGTCAAAGTAAATTTATATTTTATTGTTTAGTTATTGGTTATTGTAAATAGAAGAAAGTATCATTTGAAGAAAGTAACGCACTGATGTTTTCATGCAGATATCAGTACGTACTCACATGCATTTACAGTCATTAAAATACCATGTAAAAGTGATAGATACGCAGTCCTGTAAACCTGAACAGATCAGAATATTAATCAAACTGTAAAGTTCAACACCTGATACAGGGCTGACTGGTGAGATGAAGGCAGATGTGCTCTCTTGTCTTCCACACCTGTCTGCTCCTGTCATTCAGCCATCAGACGGCAGGCAGAGGGAACCCCTTGCCCTTACATGCAGCACCAGATGAGATTAAAGGGATGAACAGACAGAGAAACTGAAAGTCATGCTCAACAAATCCTCCCACGCAGTCTGCAGCAACAACAAAAAGCCCTCTGAGAGGGGTGCACAGCCACAGTCTGATCTCCTGGCTACTGAGCAAACCCCACTGGAGCAGTTTTGAGTTGAGTGCCTTGCTCAAGGGTACCTCAGCGGTGGTAAAGATACAGGGGCAGGCTATTCTCTTATTTTTCCCCCACTTAAATTGATCCTCTGAACTTGCGAGCTTATGGTAACGTTTAGGCCACCGCTAAACACTAGTTTCAGTAGCAGAGGAGAATCAAGGTGGATGCTACACTTCAATCAGGACTTGAAACACCTTGGTAGATGTAACTGAGTGATTAAAGGACCAGTTATATGCAGCAAACCCTTTGCCACTTGTAGCTGTTTAAGGTGAAGTTAAACTGAGGTTTGATGAAGGCTTGAAAAAGAAGAATAGTGCTTTTAAAATGAAGAGATGACTGCACCAGTCAGGGTGTGCTCAAAGACAGAGGGGGTGGGCAGGGGATGATGATGTCAGTGTGTGACAGATGAAACATCAGACAGCCTTTCAGTTGGCACAAAAAAACTCAAGAGGCTTCCTCTCGCCGGTCATTGTTCAGCAGATCCATGGAACGAGCACAGCAGACCAGCAGCACTCAGGGAACGGACGCTGCTGCCAGCGAGACCAGGTACTATGGTACTATTTTTTTATTTTACTTTAAACTTTGACTATTTGATCTGTGTGTGGATTACATATCATCATGTATCATCTGACTAAAAATGTTTTCATGAATTTACTGTTTTTTATTATTATAAACAGCTTCATGATATACTGATTTAACCAAAGCATGGCACGTTTTCAGTCAGAGTTTTGTGGTTGAAATCATTTTGTCTTAATAAGGGGAAAAAAATAAAGCATATACATTTATGCTAAATAAAATACGACTAAAATATTTACATTGTAGTAAACATACTACTAATATATGTCTTTTTAAATTTTTTTACAGGACATATTCCTTCAGAGGCATCATTTTTCTCCTAAATGATCAAAGCAGCCCTTAGTAACCTCCTCCACCAGATGTTTTTCAAACCTGTGCAATTTTAGAGCCGCATGTATTGCTGTGTATGTAAATCAAAAGTGCTTAATACAGTCAGTGCATGTATGTTGTGTGGCGGGTGATGCATGTAACACATACTGTGAGTGTGTGACTGGCGGAGGCGGTGCATGTTGTTGCCGTGGCGTAGCTGTGCTGCTGCTGTGCTCATGGCTCGGAGGAGGGCTGCTGGTGGCTGCTGCTGCCCCAGGGCGCCCATGAATGAAGACAATGCCCGTTTCTGCCTGCTGGCTGGGCTCATCCTGCTCTACTTATTGTGCGGGGCGGCCATCTTCTCAGCCCTGGAACACCCCTTTGAGCTGCACGCCCGCCACCTCTGGAAACAACAGCTGGAAAACTTCACCCGGCGATACAGGGTCAACCTGGGTGCCCTGCACACTCTGCTGCGGCAGTACGAGGAGGCAAATGGAGCTGGGATCAGAGTGGACACGTTGAGACCCCGCTGGGACTTTTCTGGAGCTTTTTACTTTGTGGGCACAGTGGTCTCCACTATTGGCAAGTCTTGAAGCTTTTCTTGAAGTTTTTCAGATATGCTAATTCAAAAGTTCCTAGATGCTAATGAGACACCAACTCCAAAATGTTACTGTTTATCAACCTTGACCTTGTAACCTTTCATTTTGTGCTTCTCCTCTCCAGGCTTTGGCATGACCACACCAGCGACCATAGCTGGAAAAATATTCTTAATCTTCTATGGTCTCATTGGCTGTGCCGCCACCATCCTCTTCTTTAACCTCTTCCTGGAGAGGATCATCACGATGTTAGCTTACATCATGCGCTGGTGTCACGAGCGTCGGCTGAGGTGTGCTGGAGTCGGGGTGGTGTCGAGCAGGGAGGAGTCGTCCGGCGAGGAGGACAGCCTGGAAGGCTGGAAACCGTCAGTCTATTACGTGATGCTGATCCTGGGTGTGGCATCGGTTGTGATTGCGTGCAGTGCCTCCACTCTGTACAGCTCCATGGAGAACTGGAGCTACGTGGACTCCCTCTATTTCTGTTTTGTGGCCTTCAGCACCATCGGCTTCGGGGACCTGGTGAGCAGTCAGAGACAGCAGTACGAGTCCCAGGAGGCCTACCGGCTCGGGAACTGCCTTTTTATTTTAATGGGGGTGTGTTGTATCTACTCACTTTTCAATGTCATTTCTATTGTCATCAAACAAACTCTCACCTGGATTGTGGGTAAGCTGGTCTGCTCGGGGCGGCATCAGCCCTGCTCCTGCTCTGCACCTAGCTGCCGGTGGCTCTGCTGCCCCTGCCTCCAGAACAAAAATCACAACCAGAGGCGTCTGCCTGCACACCTCAGGCAAAAACGCTTAAAACGCAACACCGTGCAGCCCATCTCATCCCACTGCCCTACAGGAAGACACCGCTACACGGAGGGCTCGGTGGAGACAGTGTGTGACAGCGAGACGGACGGGGGCGCAGTGGCTGACGGGGTGTATGTGGGCCGTCGTCTGTCAGGAGAGATGATCTCAGTCAATGAGTTCATGGTGTCCAATAAGGTGTCTCTGGCGCTGCTGCAGAAGCAGCTGAGCGAAACAGCTCATCAGGGCCCACGGCAGAGCTACGGCCATCAAAATGGATTCTCTGGTGGTGTGGGGGCCTTGGCCATTATGAATAATCGCCTACAGGAAACCAGCGTGGATAGGTAACACCACTAAGATGTTATTCTCTGGTTTCTCTTTATTGGAGCCTTAATCCAACCTATTTCCTTACTGAGTGATTTCAAGAAAGCCAATAATTTGTCCTCTCAGTATGACAAAACCAAATTCTAAAAATAGAATAAATTTTCTTCTGCACCTCTCTGAGCAATTTCAGTGGAAGTCTATGCAGATGATAGCAGACCTCCAGCATGGATTCTGGACATCAAATAATTGAATGCCTTTTGCTCTGTGTAGAGAAAGAGAGCAAAAAAACGAAAACAATTTAAAGAATTCAACATCACTGTGAAGAGGGGTCTGATGTCCTGAAGTGATTGGCTCATACAAACGCAATCAGATGAAAGAAGCAGTGAAGGACCACTTTACTGCTGATTTAAGAGTGCTGCACATGTCCCCTGAGCTCCTCAGTAAATATGGTTGTATGTGAGGTGGTAGTTAGTATAAGTGACATAAACACTATGTCTACAGTCTCCTCTTAGATAACTAGCTGCATGTCTAAAACATTTGAATTGTGATTTGTATTTAAACAGAGCTTCTCAAACACACTACAGGAGCTCACGAGCACTGAGAAAGAGACATTTTAGTTTGTTGATTGCTTCACAAGTTGCCCAGCTTGTTCCATCAAGGCATGTCATTGAAATTCATAGTAAACATGGAAGAGTGCTGAGATCCAGGGTTTTCAACAGAGCGCATCTAATCAAATGTGGCCTGTAGAGGACGTCCTTATGTCAATAAGGAGTAAGAGTAAGATTGTCAAACGGGAGGAGATCCTTTACTATGCAAGAAAACCCATTTTAATTAATTCTGTGTCATTCTGCATCATCTGCGCAGTAGGTTTCCATCAGTTCTTGGGATGATGAGAAAAGCTTCCTCCTGAGAGATCTTACAAGAGACAAAATCATCCATTTTCTTCAAGTGGTCAAGCTTGACCGAAAAATAGTTCAGTGAGTAAAAATACGATACACAAGTTGTCAGTCAAATATTGTTTATTTAGATTTAAAACAGTCATGACTCTTAACATGTTACTACGTCTATACGCAGAAAATTACTCACTGAAATAATGTAACAATGCAGTATGATGCGGATAAAATGACCCATCCTGAAACTGACCCGTTCTGATGCTGTTTGTTTTTTATCAACTATATAAAAGATGAATAAGGCAGCACAGTACATATCATCCAACTTATGGAAAAAACACATTTCACATACACTGTATTGAAGAATGTGTTTAGAAACATGGTTCATATATAGAGAAAGAACAATGCTAAAATGTGTACATGTAGAACTTATTCATGTAAAATATATACTGATTGGTCAATAAATATAGATTTTAGTTCGGTTTTTGGTCAGTCACACTGCAAAATGCTGTATAGGTCTATTGATAATAATCTATCAAATTATTTTGATGGATTTTATTTGACATGTTTAAAATACACAAAAAATGTGTAAAAGTAAACAGCTCTTCAAGAAGAGTTTAGATTGTGTGAAATGTATTTTTTCTTGACTAAGTGTGTGCATGTATTGAGACTGAATTAGTAGAATTAAATATTTAATCAGTGTTTATTCGTCACTTTCGACCATGAGGGAAAAATATGCATTTGTGCATTCCCATCAGCTGGCCTGCTGTTAGCACTGTTAGCACTCCCTGTTGAAACAAATGGATATATGTCCATATGTATGCACGCTAGCTTTTGGCTAGCACAGTCAACACATTTTTCCTTAAATTATTCTTTTATATAATCTATTCCTAAAATATCATCTTTAAAATATAACCCTACATATACTCACGTTCCTTATTTTATCCAATGAAAATGTACAATTTCACAGTTGGCTGTTATTCATTGTTATTTGAAATGATCACCTGTATCTTCTGTTCACTGAATATGAGGCAGAGGTTTGTTGCTGGATCAGTGTAAGTTTTACAAAATGTCCATCTTGTATAAATATAAACTGTATCAGGCTTTATTAGATCTATTTTTGCATTGTATTTGTTATGACACGATTCTGCTTGCTGGTATGATGTAAACAAACGTCCCCGTCTGTTAATCATCTCCCTTTTTGTCAAATTGCACACATTAAGAAAACGGTTTTAATATTGACATTAATTACAGTCCCTCCATGGATCCTTGGAGAGAAAATCCAGCTGGGCTTCTCAGGAGCCTCCCAGGCCCTGGACAGACAGGTAATGGAGAGAATAATGGTGAATATACTGTGCATAGTGAAGAAAATAACATGTCTCCTAATGGTTAAAATGGGGCAGATGTGTAGTTTGTACTCACATTTGGCAGTGTGGGCTTGTGTGTCTCTCTTTGTTGATAGTAAGCAGAAATAATGCAGTTCCTTCTGTAACACAGAAGTAGCATGGTGTCATTTCCCAATACAGGGTATACATGCACACACACATGCACATGAACACTCATTTTGTGCCTCTTACTTGCTCTGTATGCCTCCACCTGGTGGTAATCCAGGGATGACAGTGGATGCGAGGACTGTGAGGACAGACAGCAGGTCAGGTTCCTCCCCTCTGGCACACAGCTCATCATAAATCTCTGTCAGATATTAAAGCAAAAACATGGGGACAAACATATAAGCACATTTGGAACATTTCTGACAATTCTTTCACGTTTGACATGCAATTTAAAGAAAAAACCTGGAGTTTAATAACAAACCAACAACACGTTAGTCCGTCTCTCAATAATTTCAGCCCCAAGCCTATTGGTTCTTGCCGAAGAAGTACATCTTTAAAAATGGGTCAAACACAAATAGTTTCATTTTTAAATAAAGGCTAAGTAATCTGCCAAAACAGCTGGGCACTGTAGATTTTAGCAAACATTACTCAAACAAGAGAAAATAGTGCATTTGTTGGGGACTACTTTCAGCTGCGGATTAATACACATTTGGTGTTGTAGCGAGAATTTATCATATCACGTCAGTATACTATATGCAGGATTGACTCAAAATAAACTACAGTGCCCATGTTCATGGTAATGAAGAAACATGTCACCCAGTACAACGGTGTAGCTTACAGATGTGTTTTAATAGTTTTTGGGCAATGGAGCTCTATGGCACAGAGGAATAAGCTATATCAGGCTTCAAAGGAGTGTTGATTGTTTTTGTATTAGAATAAATTGTTGCCCTGATAAACCAGGACAAGTACAGAAGAGTTTCATCTCAGTGTGATTCAACTGCAAACCATAAACCTCAAGAAAACAGAAAAGTGTCAGGATTTCAACATTAAACCATGCCAAAAACACAGTCTCTAAATGCCTAATATGACAGTACATTGCCTACAGCGTCCCTTGTGTATCGTCTATACCCACACACCTGCTACTTTGGACTCCAGCAGGTCCTCCAGCTCGGCCTCCTGGTGTAATGCCTCTGCTGACAGCTGGGGGGCTCCAGGGAAGCACAGAAGGATGATGCTGATGTTGTCCAAGCTGCCCTGTGGAGCAAAGCGGTGTCAACAGAGGTGAGTAATGATGGCTGACCTCAGAAATGTCAACATAACAAACATTACTTCATCCTGGGTGAACAGTTTTAGAAATAGATCATTTTCACCTCAAGGCTGGCGCACCAGTGTCACACAGATGCAGTGGAGTGTGGAAGAAGCTGTGACATTTTGAGGTCATTGTGCAGATCCAAGCTGAAGCACTGTTACATAACTGAGTGACATGATAGACATAATGGCCAAATAGAGTGCAGCATGTTTGTCAGCGAGTGCACATGTGGCCCATGTTCCTTTGACTCTAAAGAAAATACAAGATAGACAATAAAGCCAATTTATTTTATTAATTGCCTTGAGGTTCTGTGAACCCTGGTTTTAAATAGGGGATGAGTTTAATGAGGGAATTTGTTTCACTTAAGGTATAAGATATGCATTAATTAAATTATGGGAACAACATAACACAATAAAACGTAAGTCTGCTTAAGTGGAGCTGGCTGTAGTGGAATAATTATTCTCCCTCACTGGTCTGAAATTATTCTGTCTGTATAGGGACGGTGCGATGAGCAATTCTGTGTTCTTGAACATCAACCTTCAACTGTCTGACACTCTCAAGAGTGAGAGTGGCTGAAATGAGTCCCATAGAAACCCATCCTACTTTGTGGGTACAATGGTCTCCCATCTAACCTGTTCTGACACCTCTGCAGTCTATTTTAAGGTGGTCTGTCACACTATTATGCCATAAACAGCAGACACAGTCTAAATGAGACCGAACCAAACCTCTAGCAGAAGTCAGAGCTGCTTTATAGCATAAGAGGCTATTCTCTGGTTCGATTTTAGACCTTTGTCTCCATATGGTTACAAATGTGTTTAAAGTGGTTATAATCATTATTTTCATATGTACAATGGATCACATGACTACACAAACCCACAGAGAATTATCACCTGACTAACCTCACATATACGGAGCATTTTAGCATTGTCATTGTTTTGTTTTTGTGCTTCCTGCCCAGCACCAAATGGCTGACAGACAAAGTTAGCAATCTAGCTAACCAGATGTTTTTCTCAGAAATTGGAGGAGAGCTCCCTATCTGTTGGATGAGTAAATAAGCAACTGCTAACAAGTTTGCCATATCGGCTTAAAAGAGGATAATATTTCAATGTTGCTTTGCACAGATTTCACCAACTTAAACTTCCAAACCAGTAAATCTTTTCAGTTTCATTGCAGTACCAGCACACGTATATACAAACCAAATGGCAAACCTAAAACCCATACTAAGGAAAAATGAGCGGATCCAGCACACTCCCCTCTGGAACGCCACGCTCTGAGTTTAAACAGCAAGGTACTAGGATTGTTGTATCAAACACAAATGTTTCCTTATGTATCACCTGTCTAATCAAAGCTGTTGGATAGAAAATTTAGATATAAGAAAATCTAAAAAAATAATAAATAAATAAGAAAGGTGTGACTGGAATGAGTTGTTTGAAAGCCTGAGTGAAAGTCATTTAGAAGATTGATCGTGATTGATTAGGCGTGTGTAGTATTAATCAAAACTGTCCCTGAGTTACCTTCATAAAGCTGAGCTATTTTCTCAAAAAGAGGAATGACCCCAGCAGCCTTCAGATTAAGCCAAAGCAACTCAACACAGTTTAAGGGATTATGTTCTTACATAAATCCACAACCCATTAAAAATGATGTAACACAGTTTTACGCTGAAATTGTGTTTATAATCAGTTAAAAGGATTTTCCATTTAAACTAGTGAACATGTGGAAATGCACAAGGTGCTGGATCATTTTGTAATTTAAAAGGGATTAAGATAACATGCACACTGGTTTTACGCAGCAGGTTCTGACCTTATAGAGACAGAGGTCAATGACTTGAGTGCAGACGTCCCTCAGGTCAGTGCAGACACGCAGCCGGTTGTGGATGAAGGCGCACAGGTCCTCGTTGCTGATGGTGTCCCACACCCCGTCGCAGGCGAGCACCAGGAACTCATCTGCTGGTGAGCGCTCCACCACACACACCTCTGGCTCTGGTGACACCATCTGCTGGACGGCGGTCCGGTTCTCTGCCCCCTTGTAGCTGAAGTCCCCCAGAGCACGGGACACTGCCAGGGAGCCGTTGATCCGTTGGATGGTCACAGAGCCACCTGCGCTCTCAATACGCTCTTTCTCCAGAGGGCTGTAAGGTTTGTGGTCCTCAGTGGAGAAGCAAACCTGGCCAGACCGGCACAGCATGGCCCTGGAGTCACCACAGTTGGCAAAGTAGATGTAATACGGTGAGATGAGAGTGGCCACCACAGTGGTACCGCCCCTCTCCCAGCCTTCTCGACGGGCCACAGAGTGCAGGTGCTTGTCTGTTTGCAGGAAGCCCTCGATGATGGCTCCTCTCACCTTTTCAGGGTCATCCTCTGGTCCCATTCCACCTGTGTGCACAAACAGATACAATGTTGGAATGTTTTGTGTTTTCTGAACCCTGCATCCCATAAAAACACATCATTACAAATCATCTCGCGTTCACTGTTATAAGTCTTGTGAGTCTCTTTAGGAAAAAATAAATTCAAGATCAGAATATCTTAAACAAAGCTGAGCATCATTACAATGGATCAAAAATTATATTTTGTTATAACACTCCAACTTAAACTTTGATTCAATCTTTTCAATCATTTCATTCATGCATTTTCAGTTGCATATCTTTCACCTGTGGCCAGGATGTGACCCAGAAGGTGCTGGGAGCAGAACTGTGCCACCGTGCTGCCTGCATGACCATCGAACACAGCGAAGAAGCTCCAGTCGGCCAGCTCTCCACCCAGCTGTGGCACACAGTTGTGGAAGTCCTCCATGTTGGCCCTCCAGCCCTGCATGCTTCCCAGGGCGTAGGTGAGGCCCCAGCGGGCGCAGCCCTCCTCTGCTACCTTGTCCAGGACCGGCCGGTCCAGGTAGGGGCTGGGGATTACCTCCTCTTTCTCCCCCTCCCCTGGCTGCTCTCCCTCTGCTGCTCCTCCACGGCCCCCCTTGAAGAAAGAGCTGACCCTCTTCTCCGTCTCTTTCACCAGCTGCCGCATAAACGCGGGCATCTCCACGCTGCCTTTCCTGGCTGTCCTCATGGCTCTTATGCACAGCTGATGCGAGGAGAATCTTCTTTTATCCCTGCCCCGGTGTTTGTGGCTGGGACGGAGGGCTGAACTAGGCCTGATGCTCTAAGGCTCAGAGCATGGCTGCCCGAGCTGATGGATATTCAGTGCAGGCTGCTCACCCCCCTCTCCCTGCTCATCTCCTTCCTCTCTCCTCTCCCTCTCTGGAGACCTCACTGATCAGCGCTTTCTCCTCCACTCATCCTTCCTCTCCTGCTTGTTCGGTCTCTCCTATGTGCTGCTGTGATTTCACCTTCTCCCTCGCTTTTTCATCGCTCTTCCCTCTTTCACCAGCTCTCCCCTTTCCTTGTTATTTTCCCCTGCCTCCGCTGTGATTGGCTGGCTATTTGTGTGCACCAATCCCTGCCTAGCTTGCATTGTCACTGTCATGTCTGAGCTCTCCCTCTCTCCTATTTGCAGCTCTGCCCCTCCCACATCTTGATAATCTCAACCTTTGATCGGTTGGGATTATGGGCTGCCACTGTTGTGGATTACAGGACTGTCGGCCATTTAGCACACAGTGTGTGACTGACGAAGAGATGCAGGAAAGAATTCTTATTTTCATTATGCTCACAGATGATCCCTTTAAACCGATATTTCACTGTTATACATTAAACATGGTGACAGAATTCGCAGGGATTCATGACTCATCATCCACCAATTTAAACCTGAAATCAGAGCTGCCTTCATGCTTTAACTGAGTTAGACTGGACTCTGTGACGAGGCAATAAGGGAAGAATGGGGTAAAGACCGACAACGCCACCTGGGGAATTGCACCCCAGTAAATACTGTCTCAAAAACCTTGAATATTGTTTTGAAATTTGAGGATAAAGGCACACCAAATGCTTTACTGAAATAATTAAAATAACCATATAGGCTGGGACTGGAGCTGCTGGGGAGGAAAAAAAATAATAGCCAAATGAAAATCATAAAAACTAGTAAGGGCAATAAAAAAAATGGTGCTTTATTACAATTAGAACTAAAAAGGCCTTAATACAAAATCTAACTGTAGGTGAACCCTGAAGTATCTAAAACTGTCAGTCCAACATAAACTAAGCAAAACTGGGGAAACTGAGCTGAGGCCACTTGTGGAGAGGCCCGGGGGTGCTACCGCTTACTCACCTCAGGTGCAACACAGCAATCCTCGCAGCAAAAATGGTGCAATCTACACTCGTGTCCCACTGCCCAGTATCATTAACCACTAATGTGTTTGTTTTCTATCTTTATAGAGACAAGAAAATTGGGAAATTGTAACTAATTCAATAGAGATAACGGGGCAAAGATGGCTGCATGTCTTGACTGTTTATTTCATTTTGAACAAGCAGAAATGTGATTTTGGTTTTTTGTGACTGTGCATGTCACACGTCAACATGACTTACAGCTGTTTTGTTGGGCACTTTTCCCTTAATAACAGCTTAAATCTGTGGAGTCAGCCAGGCTCACATCGCCGCTCTCTGTAATTCTTCACATACTTTGATTTAAGGGCGGACACTCTGCCAGTCACGCTACTTTAAACTGATATTTAAAGTAGCAAAGGGTGGAGAAGCTGCTTTAAATGTTTAATCAAACTCACTCGTCATGATGGTGTTAAAGCAGCTCGTTGCAGAGGTACACCCAACAGAAACAAACCTCTGAGTTTGTGTGTGCTCCAAAAACCCAGGAGATACCTGAACATGGTGCATTCCTTCACCTGCAAAAAGTTATTAGTTATTTTGAAGGGACAAAGATAAAGATAACATCTTTATTCACAGTGGCAAAACATGCCGTTAGACAGCTGTGGATGAGTTTGAGTGGCCGTGTCATACTGAAGGAAAATGAATCATCTGGAGGAATTCCAGCAAAGCAATGTGAAGGACATGCTATAACAACATACAGTGCTCAAAAATATCCTCCACAATAGTCTGTACTGTACCGTACAGTATCTATTGTACCTGTAATAATAATCTGGATATCACTGTAATGTAAGGAGACTGCCTGCAACATGGAGATATCTGCTTCTAAGCTATTTACCAAAAACAAATCAGAGTATGAATCAATATCCTAATAACTACAAGGTGTGAGTTTACGGTGTTGTGAAGTGTGTGTGGTTCCAGGTTTCGACTCTAATAGTGTCATCAGAGACACTTGCAAGGAGCTGAAATGAAAGGCTACATAATTCTCACATAATGAACCCTGCAGAGAAACATGTCTGCCTATCTCTCTGGCATGCTGCAGTATACAGCTGGAGGAGATAGCAGCCTGCTGGCAGTGGCTGTGTTCTTATAATCCTGATCGGTGATGAATTTGACATTAAAAGCTGTTTCTCACTGACGTGGCCGCATGCGAAAGCCTCTGGGTGCAGGTCGGCCACCAACTGGCTGAGGAACCACAAGAGTCTCTGAAAGCTGAGGGACAAGTACATGCTGATGTCTCAGGTTCCCAATTTGAGTGTGTGTGTGTGTGTGTGTGTGTGTGTGTGTGTGTGTGTGTGTGTGTGTGTGTGTGTGTGTGTGTGTGTGTGTGTGTGTGTGTGTGTGTGTGTGTGTGTGTGTGTGTGTGTCTGTGTGTGTGTGCGTGTGTGTGAATCCAAACAGGGGGTATCCAATACAGGATAAAATTAGGCTAGTCAGGCCTTATATTGCTGACGGAGCTGGGGTGGCCAAAAAAAGCCTGGAGTGCAAGCCAACAGTGGAAGTGCAAGGAAGAGAGGAGAGCAAGCAGGATCGCCGCTGAAATGGCCACCAAACGTAAGGAAATAAATGGTGACAGCTTTAAGTAAAGTGAATCAGAGCAGACAAGGAACAGGTCCAGCTGTCAGGTGGAGGAGGAAGAGAGAATTTATTTTTGCCCCTCTGCCGGGCAGGTGCGAATACAGACAGGATGACCAGTCAAATACTGAGTGCAGCATGTCTTTCAGTTGGTGGACAGGTGGACATAATGGGACTCCACTAAATGAGACGCTACTGCTGATTGAATGTTGTTGTTTGTTTCATTCTTAAAGGTCCAAGTTGTCCCATAAGAAAAGAAGATTGATGTGAGGTGTTTTCTTGCCAGGGCTATTTTCTAGATGATATTTTACTTTTGTTATTAGGATTAGAAGCTAGGTTAGTTTATGGTTATGCCATGCTTGGAAAATGACTTCATAGGTGTAACAGCATGAGTGTGAGTGTCTCTGTTTCTGCCTCTCCAGCGTCCTGTCCAAATTTGCCATTAAATAAGAAACCCTGAAAAATAATATATTTCCCTGAAAACCTGATAAAAACAGTTTGCTGGTTTAGTTGTGTGTGTGTGTGTGTGTGTAAATGCATGACTCCGTTGCTTGTAAATTGTCTTTTGGAAGACAAGTTGTTGCTGTGTGTGTATATATGTTTAGGTGTAAGATTCCTGAGTGTTTGTTTTAATCAGATAATTACCTTGAGATTAACACTGGAGTTTGGAGGCTCATTTAAAGTTTTGGTGGTTGAAGATCTAATATCATACTGTGACTCATAGCATAATTATTCCTTTATTTATTATTCATTCAGAAATGTGCAAAGTGCATTATTAAAAGCAACGCACGCATTCAGAGACGTCTTCTTTCCTGAAATATCTCCTTTTTTTGGCAAGAAAAGAGATGAATAAAAAGGTGCTACTGCTTAGGATGTCTTTGATTTGAATATAAGGCGAGATGTTCTCATACATTAGTCCCATGAATTGTATGCTAACATTGTAAAGTTTATCAAATGTTGTTGATTGTTTTAATTTTTTTCCCTCTCCATAATGCACTGAGCTTTGCTCCTGTCATTTTTCTTTCTCCTTTGTCTAACTTTTCTCATTCCAGATATTTTTAAATAGAAAAAGCCATATTTTTTTCTTGCAACATACAGTCAAATCGACAACATGTGTTTGATCTGTATCATGTAGGTAGCTGTTTAATCTTACTCATATAAATAATATATGACCACTCTGAGCTCTATGTTCTTAAAAATTGCAAAATCTATGCTTTTAAATAACTCGCTGTCCATTTCGCCTCTCATATAACTAAAACTTCTCTGGCACAGAGGGAGGGGTGTGTGTGTCACATTTCCGTCAGCAGCAGCAGGTTTGTTTGTAATAAACAGAGGAAGATAGAAGATGATCTGGGTCCGTTTGAATGCAGTTAGTGAGAGTCACTCACACTCGCTGCATTTTGAAGTGGTGTCACTTTCACAGAATTTTGGAAAACTGATACGAAACCATGTGAAACAAAGTCTGAGCGTCTTTAAACAAGCACAGCAACATGGACATGTGATCTACCATTCAAATACAGGCACATGAGAAAACAGTTGAGTTAAAATGTCTGTAATGAAGGAAGGTCACACCTCAGAGCAGCTCATATGATCTCTGTTTGCTCAAATTAAGTTTAAAACCCCAAAGAATATTTTTTATATTGTGTATTGTTTCTCCACAATACCAGAATGATGACAGAAGGTGGTATGTGCATGTTATTTTAATGAGAAAGTTCTTTACCACTGTTTCCTCGTACAGGTGTTTATTTTCCAAAGTGGGCCCACACCTTTTACTTAAAACATGACAGTGCTTTCCTTACTATCAGGCATCTTTACTGTCGCATTTTCATCTCCACCGCAATTTCTCTTCATCTATTTAAGTGCTCATTTTCTGTTTCTAACGTGTGCATCTTCTTGTGCAGTTATGGACCTGGTGTACTGGCGGAATGTGAGGAGGACTGGTGTGGTGTTCACGGGGCTAGTGATTAGTCTGGCCAGTCTGTTCCAGCTCAGTGCCATCACCGTGCTCTCCCACATCTGTCTGGGTGTCATATGTGTCACCTTCGCCCTCCGTCTCTACTATAAACTGCTGGAGCTGCTGCGCTGGAACCCCGGGGTCCACCCCTTCCAGTGAGTCCATCAATGTTGATTTAGACATGTGATTTAGCCCACACTGAATGCTGCTGCACTGCTCTGTATGGGTCGAAACATTCAATCATGTTGCACTTGTGGCTAAATGTAGGGCCTCAATTGTTATATCTCACTGCAGCATTTAAATGTGGCAGATGTATGCAGCTCTTTGTGTCCTTAAGGGCCTGTATGTGTGTCTCTGTCGCCAGGTCGTATCTGGATTATGACAACACTCTGACAGATAAGGAGACAGTGATGCTGGTAGAGGAGGTGGTGTTGCTGATCGCGTTTGCCGTCACAGAGATCAAGCGCCTGCTTTTCATCGACAGCATGGTCGACTCTATTAAGGTCTGAGTGTGATGATAAAATAATGACAGATACAGTAATATATGAACACCAACTGACTCATGAAACCTGAAAGTTGAATGATGAAAGCCCATAAATCAGGTGTCACAAAACTAAAGTATTACAAAACACAGTGTGCTGACAGCAATGCACTGCCTGCTACCACAACACTGGGCAGGTAGTGTATCGTCAGCGGTTTCCCACTGTTTTAAATCAACTTAATTTTTTCGTTTTGTGTGGATCAACAAATTAAAACAATCTCCTGAAACCAGTAAAAGTTGCACAGAGCTGCATAGTAGGGGTGTTGATTCTCAGTGAGATCGACAGTACAATCAACCCCTTCACATCACAGCGGCTCATTAGTTAATACAGTATTATTGCATAATTCAACTCAACAATGAAATCAAAATGTTTTCTGTGCTCTTTCTCTCAGTTTGTAGTGCTCCTGTATCTGCTGACCTATGTAGGCGTCCTAACTAACGGACTGACTCTGGTGATAACTGGTGGGTTGCATGTTTACTCCTAATATATTTCTTTATACCGAAACAACAGGATAGGTTGTATGGCTGTCAGTGCCTTCCAACGTGACTTCTTCCAAAAACGACTCATGAGTGTTTTCTGATCTGCCACCGCTATGATTAAAGTCTGGTTAGGTTTACCTTACTTTTTAGTACAAGTTATGGAAAGATAACGCTCATGGTTTAAAGAAACCAGCTTTGACAGGAGACATGACACAAACCTCAGTCTCCTGTTTCAAAGTCACTCGCTTCAGTGTCCAACCATCCAGCCTGACCTCGCCCCTAAGGACCCATTCACACAGAGACGTGTTGCTTGGAGGAATTGTTTTGTTGAAATTGTTGTTTTTATTCAAATAAACGTGTACAATAGTACTGAAGTAATAGAAGTAATTTCCTCTTTGTTTAACAGCTGTGATCACCATTTTCTCCATTCCTCTGTTGTACAAAAAGCAGCAGGTGAGAGTTTCATTTTTTTCACTGAACTTTTTGATAAAACACTTACTCAAGCAGAAGAAAAGAGAAATTATAAATGTGAAATGAAAATCACTAAAAAAATAGAGTGCCTTAACTGTACTTAAGAAGCTCGGGAAATACAGAATCTCTTTTGCTACAAGAACATATTTTAGTTAAGAAAAATAAAAGTTAGATGCAGAAATGCTTTGATTGCACTGACCTGTCTGTCATTTTGGTGACAGGTGCGAACAAGGAGGATGGTTAGAGCGGTCAAAGCTTTTGTAAAGAGAATCAGAAACCTGTAAGTAACCTGCTCCTTATATAAACAAAATATGAGCATCTTTTTGTTCTTATTTGTCTTTTTACATCGTGTTGTGTTTTGCTGCAGGTGCCTCAGTCTGTATGAGTCAGTGAGACCCTCTTCTGCCTCTGAACCCGCCCCAAAACCTGCACCTGTGGCTGCACCTGCCCCCAAACAGAAAGCCAAGTCCAAGTAACTTGTTGGTCGCACATTGAAAGCACCCAGGATTTGGGATTTGGAAAATGTTGGAATGGTACATACTCTGTGGGGCCGCTGGAGGGGCCGCTCATTTCCATTTCTCCACCATGATATTTGTTTATGGGAGCACGATTTAATCGATCCTGACAGCTGAAACAAAGCCGCCATTCACTCAAAGAGAGGGAGTGGAAGTGTATGAGGAGAAGAATTTTATTTACTGAGATGCTTTCTGTGGGCAGCGTTTAATACAACCAGTTCACACAGTCATCTACTCCAAGCAGGGACAGCACAGAATATCGCTGTTTTTTTCTCTCTTTGATAACAGGTCTATTTTTACATAAGTAGCGAGCACTGTGTTCCTGTTGAACTGCAGAATTATTCATAACGAAGCAGTGCTGCTTTCATTATTTAGCATCATTCATTGTTAGCTGGATAGAATAAAACCTACATGAACATCACCTGCCATTAATAACATTAATTAAATATTAGCAAAAGCTTTTTAAGCAGCAGCTCTTTACAACTTATATGAGAAGTAATGAGAGCATTGTCCTCTGCTCTTCATGCGAATTGCATTTAATCAGGCACAAACAGTGACTTCCTGCTGCTCTGGGGGTGGTTTAGTGATTAAAAGGTACAAAGTGTAGCAACAAAACAACTCTGAACAAGTGAGAGCAACCTCAACTGTCCTGCAATAACTCCAACTGTATTTGGATTGATTAATGGCGCAAAAAGACACTGCTTTATGGCACAAAACAGCAGCAATGTTTATTTTTCAGAGAAGAGACAACTTTATTTCTGTATATTATATGTACAGAAGCATTTATTATCTTTATATTGTTACTGTTAGTTTAAACTTCCAGTAATTGATTTTTAGGCTGCTCGGGGGCAGAGGAAACAAACACAAAATTGAAGACTGAAAACTGAATTTAAGTTGATACAGTGAACTTGTTAGCAAAGAGTTACAAAGATTCAGCAGTTAGGGAGCAACATTAGCATAGCAGTGCTTACCACTGACTCCTTGAGGGAAATATCTGTCTGGCTTTCAGCTTGCCAGAATGTACAGTATATGTCTCTTATTTCTTAAGCTGATCTTTCAAACACTTTTGGAGCAATGGAACAAGAAATGCTACTTGGTTATTGTTATGTTTGCTTACATTTGTTCTCACCTTTGACCACTATACTACACTATAACTATTTTCATGAGGGCACACCACCTCCACTTTGCTTCAGTTGCATAATTGTGTGAACCAGTTGCACCCACAACCTGTCTTCAGAGGACATTTCAGTAGATAAAAGTACCCTCGACAGATTTTATACCATTTGTAAAATATTTACTGTCATCATCAGACATTAGACAAAAAGCCAGTTACTTAAATAAAGGATTGAGACTCAAAAACGGGGCCATGTCTCACTTCCAAAAAAAAAACAAACCACCAAACGAAGCAGCATCACAACGTGCACCGCTGACAGCTTGTGAAAAGAAAAGTGCTTGAGGGGCAGTTTGACAAGGAGGTGGAGGTCGCCAGCAAATACAAAAATCTCCACTTCAGGAGGCCATTAAATTCCACACTTAGACTATTCTGTCTCCAGTGCAGTTTCGGGAATTTTATGAAAATTACATTTGACTCAAGAACCTTCTCTTTGATATTTCTGTCAGTCCGCAATATAACGATTTAATACTTCCAGCGAGGATCTGATATTTGCATGTCAAATCAGCTGGTTGCTGGCACAATTCCATGTCAACATTTTCCAAATCAACCAAACTACTCAAGAAAGTGAGCATCACCATAACATTATACAAAACACCTCATGAAGCAAATCGTTTTCGTCACAGAGTGCAAGGTGAAACAAGGTAACAGGGGATTCTCATTGTTAAAGTATCAGCATTTTTTAAGCAACAGTTGAATCTGCTGCATGATCTAACTGGATCTAAGTTTGTGAAGAATCTTTGACTTGAATGTAACTCAACAAGCGGGCTGGACACGTTAGTTGTGACCTGACATGGAGAATTGCACTTGCTGTGTGTTATGTGGACATTCAAACTTGGTCCGATTTTTCCCCCACAATCCTGTTGATAAATTGTCACTCCCGCAAACCGTGACATCAGCTGAAAGACCAACATAAATACACTGTGTACCAACATGGGCTCAGAAAAAAGTTCAATTTTTCCAGCGCTTTAACTGATACAAGTGTGAGTAGATTCTCAATTCTGGGTGAACTATTCCTTTATTCTGACAACTGGGTGGTTTTAGCTGCCTGTAAACTGAGCCAGTAAACTGTAAGCAGTTATTTCAATGCAGCTGCTTAGCCGGCGAGCTACTGTTAACATGTCAGATTAATGTTGGTGCTCTCTAGTAGTCGATGTTTCAGAACGTAAAACGCAGCTGCACTCATACTAACATGTCTTAATGAACTGAAGTTATTTACTGTAATTTCACATAATGATCCCAGGTTGAAGCAGCCTTCAGATATCTGCTGATAGGGCAGCAAAGAGGGCTTCAGTAGTTTCAGTATGTAATGAAAAAAATAAATGGGTCAGTACATCTCAATTATAAACACATTACCTCTAATGGTATCTAGATGTGCAGATCGTTTTGGTTTAATTTGCCCAGAAAACACTTCAACTGTTTTAATAAGGACTATGTCTTTGGTAGAAAGTAGTCCCTATGAAAACAGCAAGGCCTATAGATTATCCAGCATTAACAGTTTCTGGAAAGAGAAGTTGCTGTTGAATTTTTAAAGCTGTGAGCAACACAAACAAATTCCATTCGCCTCCACTGTGCCGAGGTGGCAGCAGAGAGACATATCTCTCAAAACCTGGACACATGAACCCAAAACTATTTGAATTGCTACTGCTAGAAGTAAGTGAGAAAATATGTCTTTTTGTAAATTGGGCAAACTGATCCTTTAAAGATGCACCCATGCAACAGCTTTCCATAGTAACAGCTGATATCTTAAAATAAATCTTTGCATCAGTACAATATCATTTTACTGCCTACTTGTGGCTGTTAATGAAGAATTGGCATCTTTTCTAGGTTTTTCTAGGTGTATGTCACTTAATACAAATGTAAAATGTGCAACACAATACAAGTGTAATCATGAGCCCTAGAAAAATGCTTTAAGTGAGGCATGACAGGGCTTAACCTACATTGCGCTTTGTTTTTTTCTGTTATGGTTGTCACTTTTATCTTTTGTTTTAGATTGACTTATTTCTTATTTTTTATTGTAATTTCCTACTGTTATGCTGCTCCCCAATAAAAGGTTATTTACTAAAAAAGAAAGTGAGTTTGCTTTGCACTCCGTAGCCCCCCCAAAATAAATCTTAATCACTTTGTTATCTTTTACTTGTGTTAACTTTATTAACAATGATGTGAAAGTCCTCTTCTGCTGTGTAAAACAGTACATGCAAGCCAACCATTTCACAGTAAATAGCAGAGGTTCATTTAAAGAGACAAATAAGATAACATGGGGAAATGCTGGTGAGCTGCCATCCAGGACACAGTCAGTGTATTTATGCTTATTCTATGGCTGTTTGTATTTACAAACATATTGTGTGTGTGTTTTTTTTTAAATCTTCACTTGTTGATTTGATTTACAAATTTGTCTAAATTAAAACTACAAAGAAATTATTCCCAGTCAGATTTCTGAGCTGCCAGCTGACAGTTATGCCTCACATGCTGAACGATTTCATGATTTTCCTTTTTTAAAAAGATATCCATATCAACTTTAGCAAAATCCCTGAACACAATCTTTGCTTAGGTTTATTTTAATGAACGTGAAAGATCCAACTGTGGCTTGATATTAGAATAACACAGCTCCTCCAGCCTAAAATCTACACACATTACCAAGTTTTAAACCAAATACAGTGAAGTTCTCATGGACAGAGAGCAGCCAAGTGGTCATATTCACTTTCTATATATACACTCACCAGCAGGAGCTGCACTGACATGTTTGACCACTAGGTGTTGCTCTTGGAAAGTGTCAGCTACGCCCCTTCACGAGAGGATGGAGAAACCCAGAGCACTGACTGATCTAAAGACATAAATGAATCCTGACAAACATTTTAACCATCAGTGTGGTGTCAATACAATGTGGGCTTCAGCTCCTCAAATACAAACACTGCATCATCTACACAAAATGCTCCTGGTAAAAAAAAAACAAAAGCTTTTCTCTCTGTTTGAGAATCACAATGGATGCAATATGACTGTGACCTTGAAATTAATTTCCCTCAAAAACAAACAAACAAAAAAACAAACCCTCCACCCGTCAATTCAAACAAGGACTTCTTCTCTTGTTTCCACATGTGGGGACTCATGTCTCTGTTCTTATTTTGCGCGTGTGATTGTGTCTCTTTTTCATGTTTCACAGTGAGAACAGACGATAAATCAAACAAGACAACAGCGCATGACCATACAGTCACACTGGATAAATGTAAACACTACAACATACTATATACTTAGAGAGAATACCCCCAAAATGTCAATATGGCACTTAAAACAATTAGTTCTCCAGATCATAACAGTAAAAGTCAGACACGGTATATTTTACAGAAGTATGAAGAATGTAATCTGCTTCAACTTCAACAAACAGTGAAGCTGTTGCAGTGCTGACTCCTTGCCACCAATTTCAGAATACTTCACTCACACATAACAAGAGCATTTTTCTACAATATATATAAAAAGTACTGACATCAGTAATGTCTCAGATTACTGTTTCCCTGATTAGTAGGTTACGACTCTATATAATTACCCTGGCACAGAGGCTACATTTACACATTTACAAATCTACAGTTTCTGCTGCCAAAAAGCATTGTGTCATTACATTACAACAGCAAATCACAGAACGGGGACAGAAATACCTTAATTAATCCCTTCATGGTCTGTGTTGCAGTTAGTACATTTGGTCTCAGTGGACCTAAGCGGTTCGGATCTGTAGAGGTTTGGTCTCGTGATACGTCTGAGTCTCAGATTTATGCTTTGTGGGGGCCTCTCTGACAGGGGAAAGAGGAAAATATTGTTTGGATTTTGGTGGATAACTACGGCCCTCAGCTGTTTTCTATCTACATCTACTCGTGAACAGTATAGTGCACACGCTGATTAGGGGGCAGATAATGTGAGTTTTGCTCTCTTGGTCATGTGACTTCTAAAGCATCATCTTGCTATACTAGGTGATATTAAACACTAAATATTGATAAATACAGAATATCTGCAGAACAGAAATAACAAAGAAAATAGAAGTAAAGGAATAGTTTGATATTTTGGGAAACACAGGTATTCACTTTCTTGCTGAGTGTTAAAAGAGAACATCGATGCCACTCTAACATCTGTACGATGAAGCTAGAGCCAGCAGGCGGTTAGCTTAGCTTAGCATAAAGAATGGAAGCAGGAGGAAACAGCTAGCCAATTTTTAAAAAAGGTAAGACAAAAAAAACCCAACATTGCTACCAACACCTCTAAAGCTCACCAGTTAACACCTTATATCTCGTTTGATTAATTCGTACATAAACTGAAGTGTAAAAAAACAATGTGTGGTTTAATGGGGGGGTTGTGTGCTGGACTATTTCTTGGATGGGCGCAGTGACTTCCAGGAGTGTCGTCATCACTGTGAGGTTGCCAGGCAGCTAAACCAGCAGAGACTCCAGGCTTTAGAGACGCAAGTACAGACATTTTGTTACCTTTGGGCAGCGGTATCGAGCTTCTCATCTAACTCTCAGCAAGAAAGCGAACGAGCGTATTTCCCAAAATGTTGAACTACTCCTTTAAGACAAATAACATTTGACAATGTGAAGTAAAAGGCAACGAAAACATGTGAAAGCTGCTTACAAAGAGAGACGCTGCCCTCTAATGCTGCCAGCTGTTTCCTCCTCTGGATTGATGACTCAGTGAAACAGGTGAAGCCTGTACATGTTGCTCAGACAGAGTGAAGGACTGCCAAGTGTTTGGTGGACTGTGTTCAGGATGTCTGTCACACATAGTGTTCACGGTGGTTGATGTACACCCGGTCTGTCCCACTCTGATGACACACCCACTCCAGGCGGGACAGCTGCTGGGTGGGGCTTTGTGTTCCCGGTGGTCCTGGGCTTGTTGTGGGTGGGTGCTGCCTGTCAGTCAGCTCGTTCCTGCGCTCCGCCCTGCGAGTCTGCAGGTTAAAAAATCACCAAAGATGATGTAACACCATACACATCCGGCTGCTGCTCTTTCATGGTGCAAAACACAAAAAAGTTTTATCTTCTCGTGTGATTTCTCATGTCAGAGCGTCAGTTTAGGTTTTTTTCCCTTTAGGCCGGTTTCTGAGACTGGTGAGACTAAAAAGTACAGGATCATGAAAGCTTGAGCTGAGAACACAAATTAAAATTTAAACTATCCTACATATTACATGAGTACAGCCATTAGGCCTCCTGCTTAATAAACACAGATAATGGGCTGTTATTATTTCCTGTCGTGACTCAGCGCTCATCATTAGCTAACCAAGTGTTGGTCTTCGTGGTGCAGTGATAAGTATGTGATGATTCAGACACACGTAAATGCACTGACATGATATTAAAGTGGTTATGAAAAGGGAGTGGGGGTTTACCTGACAGAGCCAGGCCACTTGTGATGCGTGGACACCCAGAGGAACAGCCGGTGCTCTCCCACTGTAGGGAGGAGGCGGCTTGTGTGTCGGAGGAAGGTCAATCCTTCAGAGACAGAGAGAAAGAAATTGCGATGAAGAGAGATTTTACGCCTGAAAGAGAAAACAGTGTAAAGAGAAAGAAGCAGCATAAATTCTTTTATTGGATACAATTTAGAGAGGGGCTGCTTTCTCTGCGAAAATAACCCTGATGATGTCATAGTGATGTCACTCGGTTTATCTTGGATTGGGCTTGGAAATTACAACTTTGTAACAGAGAGCCTACGAAACCAACTGGAGGTGGGGAGTTTTAAAGACGTGGGGATTTACCAAGCAGGGAGGATCAAAAAGAAGACACTATTGAGATGCATTATGGGAAATGCAGGATCAAGCATTTATGTAGCTTGACACATTATTTTAAAAATCTGGCTCTTGCAAGTCCACTAACTTTATGGAAGTACAATACTAAATCACTCGAGTATCCCTTTAAGCAGTGGTAGCCAGTGATATTAATGGCATCATACGGGGGGTTAGGATATTTGACAACATGGGTATAAGGGTGATGGACTTTCATACATAATAGTAAATTGGAAGACTTTTGGCAGCTGCTCTAACATCCCTCACTGTGCAAGTTCCTCTAAACCACAGCAAGACGCTTAAGTCAGAGTCATTTCTCATTTATTGAAATCCCCCTCCACTACTACACTGAAACCTAGAAACTGACCTTGGCCATTCATAAAATGATGTCATAACGGGCATTGATTATCTAACACTGTATATCACTTGATGCCGCTCTTCTCTTTCATACTTGGGATGAGAAGCGGTAAGCGATTCCAGTTAGTGCGCTCAGTGACACACTGTCCTACACTCATGTCTGTGTGTGATGAAGGAGGAGGAAGAGGCCTGCGTCCACCCCCCACTGGGAGTTCCAGCCACGGTCACACTTAAGATGCTGAGTTTGTCGTGGCATTGACCACACACCAACACACGGCTAGATACACCGTCCTGTAGTGTCAGTGTAGTGATGCAGGGCCCACACCCATGCACACAAATGTTGAGTATTTTCCCCTCAGTTCATGCTGTTTTCTAGCGGTGTTCAGACAGTGAGCAGTGTCTGGAGGTGGGCTGTTATCTCTGTCACATTATCAGTCAGCTTGAAACTCAGTCTGAGTCATGCACAGTTAATGGCTAAGCGCTGAAATACGGACAATATGTTTTGAGTAAAGAAACAAATTTTAGGACAATGAGAGAAAATATGAGATTTCAGAAAGAGAATACCATAGCTGGGAAAAAGTGAAGTAACCCACAATCCTTTAGATGGAACGATAATAATCTATGTATGAACGTTATTTTATTATCAACTCTTCACTTTGTACTTCCCAATTATAAGCTGCAACTTGTGTATCCAATCAGTTTCATTACCTTTTTCATATATCATTGACTTATTTGCAATTGGCATGAAATTTGTATTTTGGGAGGATTTAGCACCCTGAGTAAAAGGCTACAGGAATAACATTTATTCAACAGTCAGCTGCCTTCTTAGAGACATGACATGCTTGATGTGTATTCCCGGAGTGAGGGTGCTCAATGACACACTAACAGGGATGGATGAGGGGATCAACCTGCAACCTTGCAGATATGGTCCACAGGCTCATAATAATGATTTGCATGTGAAGCGTAGTAGGTTGATCAGCAGTATTGGACACATAAAGTACACCTTTGTGTTTCTATGTGGACTTAAATGTTAAATAGAAGCAGAGTTAATCAAAACCATCCCACAAGGTTTCATCTGTGTGCACTAGAACACATAAAAGATCCTGTTCAGTCCTGTAATTTACCATCTGTCACAGTTCCTCAGAACATACACAACAGAGACAGACTAAACAAAGGGCGTACACACACACAAACACACACACAAAGCATTTAATGGCAGAGTGTGACCCAGCTCCTGCTGTATATAATTTAACCTCAAAGTTATTCTTCTTTCTTTAACATTAAGATGAGTGCTGGCGCACTATAGGAACAGACTGAACAAAATAGGACAAGGGCTTGCTGCCAAGACAGCAATTATCTGCCACCTCTCAACCTTGCCTTGCAGCCTACCTGCTCCAGGGCGTGCACCAATGCAGCACTCTTCGCAGGAGTAAGGAACAACTCCCTGAACCCACCGGTGGGCTTCAGTCAACCTCGCAAGGTATCATGTCATTAATTAACCAGACGAGCATGTTCTGCAGCATGAATTATTTGTCAGACTTACACTTTGTCAGTGAAGGCTGGTGGCGGGGCCTTGCGAGCAGTGAGGATCACGATGATGAAGACAGTGATGAGAAAGAGAGCGAGGACTGCGCCCATCACAGCTCCGGCCACGGCGATGGAGTTTGACCTCTCTGCTTGGGACTGGTCTGAGACAGAGTAGAGAAAGACTTTCAGTATACCACAAACACAATAACATCAGCGTACAAGGGGGCAAAGGCCTGCTGTAAATGAGCTCATAATGTTCAGGTTTTCAAAGCTGCATTAAAAAATGAAATATTTGTTTTACAAGGACACACTGTCATTGATGTGAGGAACTTTAAACAGGCCTGGCCAGTATAATCCATTTGCAGACCCACAGTTCCAGTTCAACCTGTGCCCCCTAGAGGCAACGAGAGTAACAGCAACATCAGTATAGGCCTGCAGATGATTGTGTCACCATCTACAGGCAAGGACAGTAAAAGCTTCTGCAATTGTGTTCTTTGCACTATTTATCAGGCAAAGAATGTTACAGCTGATGTTTAGTTAATTTTGTAGATGTGTTTTGGGAAGGTGTGTTTTTTAAAGAGCTTTGTTAACTGGAGCACATTTTGTTCTGAAGAGAACAAACTGCTCCGAGTGTCATTATGTGTCTTCTGTCCTCCTCCTACTCTGGAGAGGAAAGGTGGGGGCTCTTAACTGGGTTTGACATTTCTTAGAAAAAAAGGTGACAGAGGGATGCAGATGCCAAAAGAAAAGGAACCATAAAAGCCTCTGAATATTTGAACTATAAACTTGGGTAATCTATTGGTTATTGATAGAATAACAACAGACAAGTAACTGATACATAAGTAAACTGGTGCCTGGAAAATTTTAATGTTAAGGCCGTGTCAAACGTCAGCAAAACGGGACATAAAAATGTCATTTTCTTATATCATATATTATTAAACATTATATTATGTATAAAAATGGAGCTCTGTGTGACATTGATGTCAAGTGAAAAAATCTCAAAGATGCACACACACAGTAAAACAGTGGCTATAAGAAAGAAAAAAAGATTTGTAACACCAATTGCCTGTCAGAGGCTCCAGTGTTAAAACAGCACTCTTTATTACTTTCCTTGCCTGTAGGAGGAAACATTTACATGAATACATGTCTGCGATTATTTTCCTTCACTGCAGGAGACGTAAGATAACATACAGTATATAAAACTGGTCTGACACTGACTACACCGCTCCCCCTTGAATCTGCTAACACAAATGAGTTAAAAGAAAAGTTTGATATTTTGCGAAATACGTTTATTCACTTTCTTGCTGAGAGTTAAATGAGATGATTGACATCACTCTCATATCTGTCCGTTAAATATGAAGCTACAGCCAGCAGTCAGTTAGCTTAGCTTAGTCAAGTCACTGCACCCAGCCAAGACACATAAACACCCATAAACCACAAATTGTAGTTTTTGTACAGAATAAACAAACAAGATATAGCATGTTAACTAGTGAGCTTTAGAGGTGCTGGTAGGCGGATTTTGTTAGCTTTGGACAGAGCCAGGCTAGCTGCTTTCCTCTACTGTCAGTCTTTATGCTAAGCTAAGCTAAGCTAAGCTAAGCTAAGCGCCTTCTGGCTGTGGCTTCATATTTACCTTACAGACATGAAAGCAGCACTGCTTTTAACATCTAACTGTCAACAGGAATGTGAATGTGTATTTCCCAACTATTCTTTGAAATGAGTTATAAGCCAGTCCCAGTTTAAAACACTACAAACTGCTGCCAGAGCAATCTTCGTCAAACTGTTTTTTTTTTTTTTGAATGGATGTTGTTTTGCAAAGTGTTTGTTTTTTGTCTGTACTGGATAATATGCATGCTCAGCTATAACTAATGTGTTTAATAGGGATAGGGTGGCTGCAGATTAACTTAGTTCATTTGGAGGTCCTGCATCTTGAAACTCTATTACTCGCTAATCATTCACTTTACATCTTCACCTCCCTCCATCCATCCATGTCTCTATATTGTCCTTCCTCTGTGTCGAGTTCTTGTGTGTGTCGAGTTCTAGATGCTGTTGTAATGTCTGTTGAATTGGCTTTGTTTGACCATATGCTTGCATTATGCTCCATGTTGTCCACTGAGGGGATTAGGATTAATTCTGATTAAGACGCATTAAACTCACAGAACGGTGAGCTTTGGCCAATCAGCAGTAATGTGTAAAACTGTGATTGTGGGACACTGAAGGAACTGGAGGACAAAAGGTGACAGGGCTGGGAGGAAAAAAAAAAAAAGTGTGTGATGGTCCATTACAGTTGATTTAGCTGTGGAGGTGGGAAAGAAAATCAATAACGTGGTGAGATGAGAATCCTAAATAACAGTCCAATTATGATGCAGATTGAACAAGCTGGGACTTCTGAGCTCGCCCCTGAAAGCCACTTCTTCCTCTTTATTCCCCTCCCCCCTCTTCTCCCTTCATGCTGTCCTCTAACAGTTCGATTACCTTTGATGGCTGCTGAACTATGACAAGAGCGCCTTGAGTTGATCAAAATGTCTTTAAAAATGCAGTTCATCAAGCTGCCTGCTCTAATGCCCGGTGACAGACATTCATAATGAGACAAGGAATAAAACCCGCTTTTTACCCACAACGCACAGAGCACCTTAAGGTTTATTCATACAGGAGTATAACTTGATGGTTTATTATATATATAAATAAGATTATTAAGAACAATTATATGCATAAAGATATTTATGCATGTTTTGTTTTGATGTTTTTCTCCCATTTAAACATTTCATTGGTTCAAGTATCATCCATTCTGGAAGGGGTTGGATTAGTGGCGTTAGTGGTGGATCAACTGTCCCCAAACTGGGATCTGGCTCCAGTGCAAGGCTCTTTCTGTCCTCTCCTACTCCAGCACTTTATCTCTCTCTCACACACACACACACCATCATCATCATCTGTGAAGCCAGGAAAAGTCAACGGTGAGGTCATCATGAATTAAACACAGCACACCTTGGTGGCATGAATGGAAGTGAGGGCAAGAGTGATGGCAAGACAACCCCCCCCCCCCCCCCCAAGTCCTAAAACCTCAACAGCAGGGTCAAGGGTCACTCTATTGTCCAGACCACAGACCCAGCAGGGAGCAGATGCTGGTGTAATAGCAGAGGGGGGAAGGAAGGTTAAATAGTAGGTGGCCTGTCATTTTCCTCTGACATCTATTTCAATATTTTCAGCTCAATGATGGTGACGATCTTGATCCCACTTCTCCGGGGAGCTAATATCAAAGTCTCTCTTACACAGGCACCAGCGCTGCATCCTCACTCCTTTGTGTGTTGTGAAAAGTATCCTTGGAAACTGTTGTGTCATGGGCAAAAAGCAAACCCACTGATCTCCTACACAAGTGTCTCAAACACATTCAAGCATCGCCGGCTGACATCATTACTACAACTGAGCTGCTTCACTTTTGTAAGCTCCGCCGTGTATTTCCAGACTGAGCATGCCCTGTTTCAAGGTCAGAAGGACAACGACTAATGTGACCATGATAAGATCTATAGAAGACAGAGAGGTCAGCTGAAATAAAGACTTTCAGGGGAAGTGTGTCTTGAGGACCTGGAGTCCAAGCTAAACAGTGTCAAGGTCACGTCAGCGTGATATGTCCTTATAGCCGGAGGAGCTCTCTGTAGTGCAGCGGGGCGTAATGGGCCATTTTCAGTTCCAGTAGCTAATTCTCTCTTTCTGCTCTGCCTTTCACAGCAGCACAGTTAAACTCCACGCAGCCCCCCGCATCCCTCTCCCTCCGCTTTCTGTGGCCAGGTAGAGCTTGCAGGAAGACAGCCCCCATCAGCAGCTCCAGATGAGCTTGTTGCCATGGGGACAGTCAATGGGCCGGAGAGTGGGGACTTTGGGCCAGACATAAACACTCAGCGTTTAATTTTACCAGCTGGTAGACAGTGGGAGAAAGACACCGGGGGGTGGGGGGTGGGGTGAATTCACAAAGGAGACGTGCTGTATGGGAGAGCGAGGGCCTTTCTGTCTTGAAACAAAGCAAACTAGGACTGGTGAAGAGGGCACAGAGAGAGCAGAGGTGGTGCTGGACCTCCCCGTGACAATGTAAATCACAGTGGACAGGAACAGCTCAATATTACAGCATTCTTGGATACTAAAGAGTAATGAAGATAAGGTGAAGTGAGGAAACATGATTTTGAATTACATCATTTGAGGCGTCCCACATGTGCGCACCGGATTGGGAGGGGGTATGTGTGTGTGTGTGGCATTATGTTAGGGAGCTAGAGATGATGTCATTTGTAGAAGCACAAAGAGGCTCAGGCTGAGCAGTCTGAGTAATGGCAAGCTTAAAAACCTCCAGAGAAAATAAGTCACAGGTGCTAAGGTGCTTTATTGAACTAAAGTATCTCAAAAAGATTGACAAAATAATGCTCCACTGTTGTCACTGACAAATATTTTTTCTTATTCCAGAAACTTACATTTTCTTCTGTATATACAAAAACAAACATGACCACAAGGTGCTTTTCATTGATAATGTGAAACTGACGTTAATTCTTCACTCCTTTGAACAGTGATTCTACTGAAACCAAAAAAAACCCTGACAGATACTTTTCAAGTAGAGATGATTTAAATTTTTACATCAAAATTCATTCAAGCTTTGTCTTTTTGTGTGGTTTAATGCCTCTAGGTTTGCAGATATACTGCGTCATTAACCGTCACGGTGACAAGGGCAGAAAAGTGAATATGGCACTACGGACAGAGTCCTCCTAACACACAGTATGCAGTGAAAATCTAAACAAAAAAGGCAACAAATAAATCTCACAGACAACAAAACAGGATCTTACATCCATAAGTAAACAATAAGAGAAACACTTACATTTCTTCTTCTAGGTATCTAAGGCACTAGTTGTGTTTCTCAACCCAAAGTGAAGAACATTTCTCAAGGTAAAGATATTGATGACTGATCTCTATACAAAATGTCACAGTACAAAAGAACTTCATTAATCCAGGTGCAGGGCTGCAAACTGACGAGTCAAGCAAAAATAGTATATTGATTAGTGGAATTTCCGTCTTAGTGCATAGAAGCAAACACAAGAAGGGGGTTAGGCTGCTGTACTTCCTGTTCTTCTCTGCTCGTATGTGAAAGTGACCAGAAAGGCAGAATGAATAGGTGTCAGCAGCACGCACGCCCCAAAAACCTCACTTTTAATTTAACAATCTAAATGAGGTTTTCTAGTTCACAAATTGCCAACTTCATTTTGGACACCATTAAAGGATCAGTTCTCCCAAATTACAAAGAAACACATATTCTCGCTACCATGTAGCTGCATCTAACAATGCAGATCATTTTGGATTTACTAACCCAGGTTCTGTGATGTCTGTCTCGGATTTCAACCTCCACGCCAATACCATAAAAAGGTGGATGGAATTTTGTTTGTGGAGCTCATGACGACAAATTGCATTAAAGAAATTTTACAGCAACATCTCTTTACAGAAACATTGTTCTGGTTACTTTGGGTGATCCACACAGTAAACGTCTTATCACTGGAACTAAATTCTACATAAGAAATACTGTGTTCTGTAGATTATACAGAGTGTTTGAGACAAGAGATATTGTAGCAGAGATCTGAGAGATGGAAATCTCAAAACCTGGGCACCAAAACTTTCTGTACACCACTAGCGGTGAGTGAGGAATTCTGTTAATGTAACTGGAGTGAACTGAAACTTAAGGTAGTTATTGAAATGGGACTCTTGAGATAATGTCTATGGAGATAAATTAGTTCTAGTGTACTGCACAGCGGTTGAAACAACATAAATTGCAGTATAGGGGTCATACTCTGCTTGCAAGTTACAGTGGCACATTATCAAATCTCACTATGAGAATTACAGCCTATTCGCTGCACAAAATTCACACCCTGACAAATAATTAGTGTGGGTTCATAATATAACTATTTCCCATTTTGACGACTGTTACTATAATATTAAAGTGGCCTAAAGCATCTTTTCACTTCTATTTCAGGCTACAAAACCCTGTATACAACAGTGATACGTTAGTCATTTATATAAGCTTATGATCAGTTGTTAGCTAGTCAGCAATACTTAATGTGAGACATTGTCGTCATATTTATACATACAAGTTATTACAAATATTTGGCATCTGGCAGCAAATATCGTATAGGTGACCATACTACTAAAGTTGGCATGTATTCACAAACACTAGTGTACATGAAAGAAACTGTTGGATCTCCTCTATGCTGTCTTGTAAATCGGTGCAGGTGCCAAAATACTTTTAGATTTTATCTGTGTGCATCTGATCACATACAAAAACTGAAATTTATCTTTAAATCTATAACAAGTTTATCTAAGTTTGACACCTGAACTACAGGGGCTTCTTAACCCAATGACACTGACATGTAAAACACCTCCTCCTCAGTTCAATCACAGTATTTGATGTCCTGCAACGTTTGAGTCTTGATTAGCAATAAAATGTGGCTGGTTACAAATGTATACAGATTTGGTTGTAAATCCAGCCAAAATCCTTTTTAGAAAAAAAATAAAAAATAAAGCACAGGGTGTATTATTTCATAGCTACTCAAAAGGATAATTATGAGCAAAAGATTTAATGATCAGTGCAACAAAATATTGTCTGCCCCCTCTGGTGCGTAAGCACTGTGCTGAGGATAAAAAGCTGAGTGGAGGTTTTGATAACCACAGGTGACAGTGACAGCACATCAATCACAAAAGACCTGATTTGTCTACATACTGAATATTTTACTATTGTAGTACTGGCAGTAATAAATGCTAAATTTGAAAAGAACTGGTGAACATGACTAGAGTGTGCAGCTGCACACATGGATAAGCGACAATAAGCCTATTAATGCCTCAGATTGTAACTGTGACACAGTCATGTCTTGTTTCTACAGATTACTCAGAATAGTGAAATGAGTCCATCGTGGTTATTTGTGGTAGGGCGTACTGGCTGCACTCTTGAATGATTTCTTTGTCTAACAAAATACTTTGTGACTAGGAGGCCAATGTATGGTGGCTGCCATACTGTAGCCAGCTTTAAACAATGCCCCTGCTGAGAGTTATCTGGTAAACGACAGAAGAATGTGTTTGTGGCTAAATGAAGAGGACAACTAACACCAAAATCATTAAGTCACACAAATGTTAAAAAGGTTAAACAGAAGTAACATTATTCCAGCTTTTTTAAACTTTTGTATCACATTTGCATATCAAGGCTCGACTGTTTGATAAACCCAGTCTGTTGTTACAGAGGACTGTGCCTCATTCATGCAGGCCTCCCTGCTTGCCCTCTCTCCATCCCTCCCTCCTGGAGATAAAAGATGAGCCAAGGACATACAGTAGAAATGCTCTTAGGGTTCCCACTCTAGGCTTCCAGTTTTAAAGGACACTGCTAGGACATCAGTGGTCAAGTCCTCAAGCTTACAAGTCTCCCATCATGGTAAATTACATAAAGGTTATACGTTTTAGTAGAAAAGAAATGATGTGGTCGTCCATTATAAAGTTTCGCAAAAGGCAGTGCAATACGTTTTATGACCATGAATCAGAGTGGAGAGGTCATCAGTCATGAAGGAATTCTGATTTTTGAGAGATAAATCCTTGTTTTTTTTGTTTAAAAAAAAAAAAAAAAAAAAATCAGCCTACATGCCTCTGCTGTGTCTGACTGAGTTTTGGAAAAAAGACCTGTGACCATCTGAATTTCATGGATTTACTTCCAGTCATGGGTTGTGTACCATTCTTGAATATCAGCCAATCCTATTGAGAGGTCAGAGGTCTTTTAAACAAATCAGTATAAGCAATATCTACACATACAAATGAGCAAGTGTCACATAGCCTGAGAAGGCTGATTTTGTAGAAACAAACAAACAAAAAAAAACTTTCTACGACAACCACATGTGGTCTGTAAGCCCCCAGGGCTTCCACTCAACTGAAAGACATTAGTAATGTTAAATACATTGGCAATCCATGTAGTAAGGCAGAGACAGCACATACATCATGATCTTTAGTTAGTCTCTACACACACAAACTAGTGACATGCCCACTTCTGTAGGCATGTAGATGTTGGCTGTGCAGTCCACAGTCTGTCCACATCAAGAACAGAAACATTATCTCTCAAGTGTCGACCAGGACGCTTGAACAAAACAAGGGAACTACAGGACTGAGATTAGTAGAAGTGTGCATGTGCATACAGAAGAGAAATCATGTGTTTCTTCCTAATTTCATAAATGAAACCATCTGGTTTCTGTCGTATTTCTGCTCCTGCAGTACCAGGTAGCTTGTCAAACGTACCACTCCCTACGTGAGATGACAGACCCGTCTGTGTGAGAGACATAGTCACCCTCAGGCCCGCTATCGTAGCAGTCATCTGACAGGTAGGGGGAGCCGTTTCCCTGTGGTTTAGGTGAATGAGGGTATCTGGCACATCTGGCCTTCCGTGGACTAGAATACTGTGTATGTTCACGGTGGTGATTCTGCTGATGGCTGTGGTGACTGCTCTCCCTCATTGCCCTAGTGTAGCCATTAGAGGGATACTCCTCTCCGTTGTAGTTGCTACAGTGACGACGGTCACGCTCCTGTCTGAGCTGGCGGTCGCCCCACTCTTCTCGGTCGTGGTCCTGATGTTGGGAGCTGCTGCTGCCAGCTTTGGTAGGGTGGAGCTCATGCTGCGTGGGGGCTTTCTGGAGGTCATTGGGGCCCAGGTACTGCTTGGTGTAGTAGTTGCCATGGAAGGTCTGCTGTTTCCGTAGGTAACACACGCCAACCAGACACAGCAGCAGTAGCAGGAACAAGGCCCCGCCCACAGCCCCACCCACTATGGAACCAAGATTACTGTCAGGTAGTGCTTCAAGTGTGGGGGAGCTGAGGAGGACATGCCCCTTATCATCCACTAAGGTGGAGGAGGCAGAGCCAGTTAGGACAGGAGCAGTAATGGTGGAAGGCATTGTGGGAGGATCTAATGGAGGGAAGGAGGGTGAGAGGGGAGTAGAGGGTGGAAAGGAGAGATGAACAGAAAGAGAAGCAGAGAATGTCAATGCCAACTACATTAGTATTTTACTAAGTAGGGATAGGTAGACAAAAACATCAACTACCACACATACTAAACTACGTGCTCGCAGCAGCCTCAGGTTTGTATTGCCAATTATTTTCTTTTGGTCTTTTGATTGTGGGTGCAGTCTTGGATTATTAAACAATGATTGATAAGTAAAACATAAAAAGCGTTTGGAATTATGGGCTGACACAATTGACAGATGGACAAATGAGAAGGTTTGTCACGAGCAGGGTCCGAGCACTGCTTCCATTCAAAGAAAAGAGCACCAAATCCCTGGCAAGGTTCTTCAAACTGGCACAACAAGATAATAGTGTCTCCCAAGATAAAACCCACTAGTCACAGTAATTACAGATCTGAAATGGCTCACACAAGTATTCACCACCCCTTTAATCTTTAACCAAATTTATACGTATCCTTTGGTCAATGTCGTCATCAGTACAATAATTTAACAATTAACATGTAATGTAAAACTTTACAAATCCTTTATAGACTGTTGTTCTTTTTTGTTACTTGCTAACAAAATATTATTTGAGTACAGTTTCGGGTATTTAAGCACTATTTTACTGACAGTTTTCAGTTTTTGGCATGATTACACTTGAAAGACAAGTATATCTCAGGAAATTTTGCAGGAACAAACCAAAAGGCTACTGCAGAAATTGAAGACTACTGAACAGAGTATATTGTACACGAGTAATAAAATCATAAAAGAACTTGAGTGAATAGATTTGGGTGCAACTACAACAGGAACCTAACATGGAGGGCTCAGCAAAAATCTTTAAAAGTCTTTAAATGCTTTGACTGAAATTCTAAATTGTATTTCTTCTAGCTGCCAGAGGCAGTGCTTTGCAGCTGGATATCAAATCATGTGCACAAACTCATTTGTAACCTTGACATGTGCCAAGGTTTCTATAAAGGCCTGAACAGTCGTTTCGTCTCCATCTCGTCACGATTTCTCAAGCAGGTTGTATCTCCAGGTCTGTAATAGCTCTGTGAAACTGTGTCTGCTGTTGGCTTCTCTCTACTAGTTTAATCACCTATTGTAGTTGAAAGTTACAGCTTTTCAACCTACAGAGGCTGCAAACAGCTTTCAGCTTGCTTTGTGGAGGAATCACTAGTCTTCTAGCTTTTACTGAAGACTGCTTACAGGTACACAATTCTTGTTTTCTTGTTCATTTCCAACTGGTAGCTTAGGAGACTATTGCCTTGGTGGCACGCCATATTTCATATTGTAGCAATATCCAAGGATGTTTTTGACCAGCACGTGTAACACTTTGTGAGCGCAGCTTTTGTAACTTTCTGAGTAATTCATTCCTTGCTTTGTTGGCAGAGGAGCTTTTGGCTGTGTAACAAACTCTTTCTCCCTGACAATATGCAGATGGAGTAATAGGAGACAAAATGGACATATTGGTATGTGTTTGACATATTTGTAGAACAATTTAAAAAGGAAATTGGATTAAAAGATATCAGCATTTCTATATATACTCATTGGGTGACCAGAAGACTAGAAACCCCTGTGAACTGTAATGCAATCCAGCACACCAGTCATGATTAATATTACCTTTGTGGCAGTTTTATTTGTTGTTGACACTGCATTAAAATTTTGTATTTTTTAGGCTGAACACAACAGCCTCAAAAATGACCAGTGGGTTGAATGAAAAGTGTAAACTATTTGCAAATGTTGTTGTTAAATCATAGTATTATTATTATTACACGCAGAGAGCAAATGTGTGACTTACTGAGGTGACTTCATGATGGTAATTTAGAGAGAAATGGTATCGGGGGTCTCCCTAAATTTCCTGACTATGCTGATGATACCAATTTTGCATAATCAAATTATTTTGTATATTGCATGCTTAAATTGCATGAGAATATGCATTTAGCACCCTATTTTGCAAGTATAATGATGCATTGCCACTATTTTACTACACCACCATTTGAACAACCTTAAAATGAACTGGATTAGTGGTGATCCCCACAAAACAGAAAAGCCAAAAGCTAAGAAGGAGCTAAAGTAATGGAAAGAATCTAGAGTCTAAAAGCTTTAAAGCTGGGTAGGCAGTTTTCTTTTGGCGTCATTGGGCAAAAATGCCATATTAACCGTGCATCATATTGTAATTCAAGCGGTCTGAGAGCAGACTTCCATTTCAGCCCCCCCTCTTGCTTCTGTTTTCAGGCTTCAGAAAATCTATCCCGTGACGGTAGACTTTAGCCAATCACAGGTTATTTCAGAGAGACGGTGTGATCATATTGGCTAAGCTACAAGAGCAGATGTGTGTACACGTCCCTTCAGACGGTCAGAACCTGATTCAGTGGAGGAAAATCCTGCCGAAAATCCTGAAACTTGTGATAAATTTCTAACAACTCCTTTGCCTACAGCGGCGTATAGTACAAAACAACACGTCCCGGCTCCACACGGAGCTTCAGGCTCATTACGTTCAATGCCATGGCGCTCGTAACGACGAGTGGCAAAGAGGCATGATGACAAACAGTGGGGAGTAACTTTTGATCGGGGACAGTGGTGCGTGTGTGCGGTGTACTAGCCTCTCTTCCCGCTGATGGATGGTGTTGCAGCTGCCTCTGAAGCTTGGGGCGCTCTGCGGCCGTGAAGCGCTGGAGGGGCGTCTTTGAGAAAACAAGTCACGGCGGCAGGGACCGCGGTCTCAGTGAGGCTCACGCTGTGGAGAGCGAGCCCTACGAGGGATACAGTGGTGTGTGTGTGTGGTGTACTAGCCTCTCTTCTCGCTGCTGGACGGAGTTGCAGCTGCCTCTGAAGCCTGGGGTGCTCTGCTCTGCGAAGCGCTGGAGGGGCGTCTTTGAGAAAACAAGTCACGGCGGCAGGGACCGCGGTCTCGGTGAGGCTCACGCCGTGGAGAACGAGCCCTATGAGGGATATAGTTTAACTGGGGAACCGACTCCTTCTGCTGCCGGTCGAAGTTGTGGGTTTGGTGGGAGGGCCTTAGCAGAGTGATACGAGGCAGCAGAGAGAGAGGCGGAAGGTATTACCTAGGTTGCACAGATTCTGCCTACCCCAGCTTTAATGCCTACCCCAAAATTGCTCTGCCACTTTAACCTCAGTGCCAGGCCAGATGTGAGGAAAAGATTCACATGACAAACATGAACCCGAAGGTTTGTAGTCTCTAAGTATATGAATCGTACAACTCCATGCAGAGGCAGTGAACTGACATATGCAAGTACACCCACAGCAACACACACACAACGAAGAGTACACCAACACACCCGTACAGGTCCTCTCAAAGGAAAAGGAAATATGGATGATAAATAATAAATAGGAGTTGAAAAGAACTAGTTAATGTTTTATGAATCTGGGACATCATCTCACAGTCAGGCTGCAGGCTTCTGCCTCTTACTGCATGACACATGCAGAAATAAAAGAAACACAGAAAGGAAGTGAGAGAGATGTAAAAGAAAATCCCATCATAATCAGAACTTCATTCAGGAAGAGAGCTTCCACAGACAAGACAGATTTTGTGAAACCAGTGGAACATGCTCATCATACACAACAGAGACAACATACAGACATGACATACTTACTTAGATGCCAAAGCAGAGGCAGTGCACTGTGGTCTAAAGAGGCCTTAAATATTTGCAGCTGTTTGGCCCAGGAAATCCCCTTTTGAACATCTGGAGACCTAATGTTAATCATGGCTAATCAGCATGCAATTAAGGCTAAATCTCAGGGTCAAATATCATCAGTGCCAACACACTGTACCATGGGTGAATGCTTGATAGACTGTCAGTATGTACAGAATGGGCGAGAGTGATACAGTGTCACATTTCAGCTTGAAGGACAGTGTCACAGGCAGCGATACCCTCTATGACGTGCATGCGCGCACAGTGCTTCCTAAGGGAAGGGAAGAGCAGGCAATAGGAGTCAGCTGTGTTCCGGTGTGTATACTCCGCTCACCTTGTATGAGAATGCGCACATCCCGACTGCGGAGGTTGATGTCATTGGCAACCTCACACCTGTAAACTCCAGTGTCATTCCGCTGGAGGGGACGCAGGAAGACCAAGGTGCTGTTCATTATTTCCACCCCTTCTGGCATTTCACTATCCAATCTATGATGCACAAGAGACGCAAACATTTAGACACACAAAGACACAATACAATGACTTGAAGGTTTTAGATGAGTAAAAGACATTTGAAAAGTAAATCTAACATTACTCTTCAGTTGCTAAACTTCTATTTAGCCTTCACCAGTCTGTAAAAAATATATTTTAGGTTGACTGAGCTGACTTCTCAAGCTACAAGTTGGTGTTTTGGGCAGATCCTGAGCTAAAAGGTGAATACACACCTGATCCATCTGAAGTGATGAGCCGGTGGGTTTGCGTTGGCTTTGCATGTCATTTGAACATTTTCACGACCCACATACCAGTCTCCATCGTAGCCCACAACTGAGATATCAGGAGCAACTACAGAGAGGGGACAAAAAAGACAAATAGTTGAGATATCACTACAAACTGTCCAGAAACCTAACAAACAAGATTAGAGCAGAAATGCTGGCCAATCTGTGCAGTTTAACACTGTTTTCTGTTTAACCACAACCTTTAACCATAACAAGATCAGAACCTGGTATACCGAGGTCAACTATCATATTCTAAAAATATTTCTGTTGTGATAATTGTATTGATAGTTCTGGCAGAGACTGTACTTTACATCAGCAAATGCATGCAAGATGACCATGTGTGTAGTTTGTGTGCAGCATTTTATAAAGCCTGAGGTCAGTCATGGCCTAGAGACATAAGCCTGTGTCCTCCAAATATGTACTAAAGTGTTTGGTAATCTATAATATCAAAAACATAGTACAGCAAACAGTCATGACTCGCATGTTATGATGGTTTTCTTAATTTTAAAAAAAAAAGAAAAAAAAAAAAAAAAAAAAAATCAAGGAAAACACCAAGGACAGCCTTTCTCAAACAATAATTAATACCTGTGAGGAGCCTGCATGGACTGTCCTTGATTTCATCTCTGTCAATTCAGCTGTTTTCAAAAGTGAATTGTTGTCGAAGTGCTTCAAATAAATCAAACGTCAACACTGACAAGGCCGAGCATCATCAACTGACTGCAGTTGGAAATCAAATACCTTTACTTTTAAGACTGTCTGTACTTTCTGCTAAATACAGCATTTAAATGTTCAAGTAAAGGAGGGGGAGCAGGGAAATAGCTGCTATGTTTGTCCCCCTTCAATTGACAGCAGGGAGCCTTCTCTTAGACCCCATTTTATAGTGTAGACTGACTCACCCTGTACCCTTTGATCTACTCACTTTAGGCCTGCCTGTTTATTCTGGTCTGATCAGTCTAATAGATTTAGCAGCACTTATTTTAAAAACATTTTTTGCTAGCAATTGTTTCACTGATGTGTTAAAAATACTGGTGAAGTCTTACAGCAAGACAGAATTAATATTAATCAACGTATTTACTATAAGGCTCTCTTTCAGTTGTTAACATGTTACCCCAAATAGCCACTCATAAGGCACCCACACTGCACATTGAGCTGGTAGGGGATCCTGAAGTCACTCTGCAGAGCCGGGTGGCGGACCACACAGGCGAGTGTGTGGCCCTGGACGTGACGTGTGGGCTGCCAGAGGTAGCTCACTTGTGTGCTGGTCGTGCCGTTGACTTCGTCAAATAGCTGCACTTCTGACTGGCCAAAAAGGTTGGACTCCCAGGACACCTCAGCAGGGGGCCGGGCCCGCTCAGCAATACAGGTGGCCACCACAGTGTCATTGCCACCATCGATCAGGGCACTTGAGCCTGCCGACACGTAGACCTTCGGCTCCACTGTGATTCAGAGAGTGAGCAAAGATAAGAAAGGAGACACATTTGAATTGAGTTAATTGCAGTGTTTGAAAGGTTCACGTTACATTTCTGTTTTAGCAATATCAGTTTTCTTTTACTGCATTCTCTCCACTTATGTCATTCCACTAAAACCCAGTCCAACCCATTATTAGCAGCTCTTGCCACCCCTGTGATCTGTTCTGTGCAAACGGATTGAGCGAGTACACACACGCACTGTGTTTGTGCGGGTAATCCAAAAGAAAACAAAAAAGGTAATCCCATCATCAAAAGTCAAAACACAGGATTGGAACCTGCCACTGCTTACAGGGACTAATATTAGACAATGACAAGGTTGAGGAGGTCAAGCCATATTTTGGCCTGGCCAACAATTTAATATTACTGTTGATCAGCTTTCATTGACATTTTGTCATGAAGATATTGAGTTATCCTTGAACAAAATTCTGTTGTCCAAATGAATGATTCCAAGCAAGTTGCAATAAAAAAAATTGCTAATTAGACATTTTTGTTTTACATGTCTTAGTTTTTGTCTGATGTAATGCATACCAGTTAAACGAAATTCATTGCACTGAACAACAAATTGATTATTTTATCCAACCAACAGTTCAAAACCCTAAGATATTCAAGTTACTATCAAAGAAGACTAAGAAAACCAGAAAATATCCACATAATATACATCTATCAACTAATCGATTAGATTACTTGTTTCAACTGTACTTGACATTACCTACAGGAACACATATTCTTGAAAAGAGTTGGGCCCGTTACATAGAAGAACACGTGTGTAAATATACCTACTTACCAAGTACACTGACAGTAGTGGAGGCCTGAGTGTTTCCCAGAGGAAATGTAGCAACCTTACAGGTATAGATCCCGACGTCAGCAAACCCCACGTTTTCCAGTACGATGGTGGCATCATGAGAGGAGGGTGAGCGAAAATACAAGCGATGGATAAACTCTGGCGGGATGGAGATGCCCAACAGTGGGTTGTAGACAGCCACTGTGACAGAGCCTGAGGGCAGACGGCGCTCCCAGCAACTCTGAGTAAGAGTAAGGTTTGTGCCTACCTCCACCCTGCACTCTAATGTCACATTCTTCCCCAGCACAGCGTTCACCCGCTGAGGCACCACCACCTGACTGCCCCACACACCTGCGGAAGAGACACACAAAAACAAGACTTGAACCACACACAATCATGTTCATTTGCAAACGGGTTTGGATAATCTAACACCAACAGTTGGGAATGAAAAGCACTTAAATTACACCTTTGATTGTTAAAACAAAAAAATTAAATTACAATTGAATGTTACTAACATTTTTAGTCATCTTGAAACCTATAAAAATGGAGAATCTAGATAATTGCTAGTCTTTTCTTAAATACTGAGCAATGAATGAAGACTTTTATTCTTGCAAAGGAACAGGGTTTTGAAACCAAAACCAATACTTTTAAATGACAGAAGTCAATAAATTCCATCTTGTATGGATATTAGAGTTGAAACAATTAACAGGTTAATCAACTAATTGTTGCAACTTTAGGTCAAGCTCCTTAATGTTAAGAATTGCTGCTTTTCTGTGTTTTATATTATTTTAAATTGAAAATCTTTGGGTTCTGGACTTGTCGGACTGAAAACACCCAAAGATGTCACTCTGGGCTCCCAGAACTTGTGTCATAGAGTTAGTGATCAGTTGATTCATGTAAAAATACTGGACAGATCTATGATGAAAAACATTTTCTGCTGCAGCCCTAATTGATGGCATTAACTTTTCTGGTTGAAAAGAAATGCATTGCTTTATTCTACTCAATGGCACAAATTACATTTTCTATTAAAAAATGTCAGATGGGATTATCAGAATGGACAAGTCCTCTTTCTAATAGAGTGACAAATCAAGAATACCATGATAGCGTCAGTGAGTAAAGAGTATTTCTGGTGTTAACTGTGACGTCAGCCATTAAAACTATTTTATATCCCTTCAAGTTCAGTACCATCTGACATCTGTGGGTATCAGACTGGAATCAAAGCTTGATACCACCACAGCAGACGCTGGGCTTTTCAACAAATAATACACAGCTGACTGTGTGTCTGAGTGATCCATTGATGAATTTGTTTTGTCTCTATAGCCTTCCTCCTCCTGACCTGAATTCGGGAATTAAAAGCAGGCTGTTTGTATGTCCTTTGTCCAAATATAACTAACCCATGCACTTTGTCACCTGCACTTGTCAGAAATGTGTCTCGTCTCAAAAGCAGAGAGCTCAGCATCGTGTTGAGGAAAGTCAAAGAGATATGAAGAGAACAGACAGACCGGCAGACAAAAAAAAAAAAAAAAAAAAAAGAGGGGAAGAGATATGCTAACACGACGATGACATCATCGCTGAGAGAAGAAAAAGAAGGCTGAGAGTGAGGAGAGGCGAAAGCAAAGTCACGTATGAAACACAAGTGAGAGGAAATGTATCCCCAGCAGGATTCCAGTAAACAAAAAACTGAGGAATTACGTTACCGATTTAGAAAAGACAATATAACACCGCTAGACTGCCAAAGCCCTCAACCAGATCACTAATTGCAACAAGCTGCCAGCAGGAAGACATCATCGTGAATCAAAACCTGCTGCGCTGCTTGGCAACTGACTCCAAATATTCTATTGTTGTTTTGCCAAAAACAACTCTGTCTCTGGCCAGTCTCCCTCTAAAAGGCAGTGCCTTCAAATATTAGTACTGTTGAAGGATTTATCTCTACCCCTGAAGTATGAAGTACAAATGTCTATTTTTTAATCTTTTTTTTTTCTTTTCTGCCATTAAAATGAAGTTTGAATTTGTGAGAACACTGTACTTATTTGACAGTGCTTCTAGTTTTCATATTCATGTAATAGGTTCAGAGGTTAATTACAAGGTTAGTTATTAGGGCTTGCAGATAATGACAAAAAAAAAAATCCTGATTGGTGTGACAGTTTAACCAATTATAGTGTGATTCATTCGTCAAACTGGGGAATAAATATTGTAAATAATATATTGTAAATATTCATTAATCCACTTGTGAAATTTGATTATTGACACAGCAAACTTTTCAACACTTTTGTATATGTTGGCCCAGATGGGGCTGTAAATAAATATCTAAAATATAAACCAACTGTTCAACTATGGATATCAAATATTGATAGCATACTTTTTGCAGAGTAGGTATAATGAGTCATCATATTGCTCATACAGAAAAGGGCAGCAGATATCAGTGCAACAGTGGGGAGATGTTCAGCTGTGGAAGCACTATTCCTGAATGTATGTGCTATTTAGGGCTATGCATTGGATTCAATTCACACAAGAAATGATACTATACACAGCTCTGTAAGTCAGCTAAAATAATTGATAATAAAAACTAAGAATTCAAAGTTTACCCAACCCATATGGTTACTCTGCATTCATTCTTTTAAGTCCGTCTAAAAACAATAGTCAGGTGCCCATATGGACATTAGTTTGTGCTTGCTGTAATCATTACTGCTCATACTGGCCAATAAGAGAATGCGCTTCCAATGAACATGATGGGATAAAATCCACAGTACTACTCTGTGCACAAATATATTCCAGACTTTAGCTGAAACCAACAAGAGATCAGAGTTAGCCAAATCAAGTGGGTATCATCCAAGGTTGAAGTCTTTTTAGTACAGAATTCCCTTCCCCACTGTTTCCACAGTGCCACTGTGAAATTGGCCAGTGACACTGTGAAACACAAAGAGGGAAATTCTGTACTAAACAGACTGCAACTTTGGATGATACCCACTTGGTTTGGCTAACTCAGACTGCTGGAGCCTAATATTAGCTTCAAACTAACTTTGGAGTGTATTTTTGCACAGAACAAGTACTGTGGATTTTGTTCCCCTTCACTTGTATGGAAGCCCTTAAGGAAGGGATCTTTTAATGGCCAGTAAGAGCAGATTATAGCAAGCAAAGACTGTTTCAAAATTGTACATATGGGCACCTGATTATTGTTTTAAGACAGACTTGTAATAAATGTGAAGCTATCCTTTAATACATAAGACAAGTCAAGCTTGCTAAACAATGATCACTTTCGTTCATACAGCTTTTTAAGAGTAAAATTCGAGCACTTTCAAGGTACCTACTAAATCAAAAATTTCCAGACTCTCGAAGCCTTTAATTGTTACTATAAATGCCAGGAGACAACAAACAAATATGACGATGGGATCATTTCATTTCAATTATTAACATATTTTTGGTTTACACGAGTGATTGTGTAGATGATGAAACACCAGATTATGTTGAAAAATTCAAGGAGTATATTCAAATTAAAGCATATTTCTAACCTTGACAACATAATGGTTAAAATGAAGCATTATCCAAACTTCCAAGACTTTGTACCAACCCTGTAGAAAGACGGGATGGATTGTTTGAATGAGCCACCAGCTGAAAGACTTTCCTTCGAGAAGAATACTCCCATATCCCACATACCGCCGCACTACACACAGCTCACAACTTTGACCAAGGAGGAGTGAAGCTGTTCTGAATGTAAAGGGATAGCCCCAAGCTAATGTTTGCTACTGTTTAGAGTGTGAAGTTAAAATAACCTCAAAGAGAGTATCCTCCATACAAGTGATTAAGTCAGCTGATCAAGTAATGAGGCAGAGAGCTGAGAATACATTTAAATAAACTGGTACTGTGCATGTCACCACAAATGCCCTACGGCAAGGCATTTAACTGGCACTCCCTAAAGAAAATGTATTGGGGGTGGGGGTGGGGGGAACCACCCAAGTGGAAACAGGGACACAGTAAAAGATTCAAACTTTCTGAATGACAGCATAATGCATACAAGTATTTGCCCTTGTACTTCAACAAGAAATGAAGTAGCTTGTATAAAATGTGTTAAAGGCCACAACTGAATCCACATGGCAGCAACTGTACAATATACTGTAAGTGAGCCTCTGCCTTGAGTAGGAAAAGGATAATGATAAGGCTAGATGGCAAGAATAACAGCAGAGTAAGAGGAAAGAAAGCAGCATTTTTCCTGCACTGAATATGTAATGGAAGAGGTATAGTGACTGTATTAAATTTTTATTGGTGACATGACGACAACCTTACATAAGCGTGTCCTCGTTTTCTCCAACTCGGAATAAAAAAAGTGATGAGAATAAGGGCAAAGTCTACTATCTGATCTTATATGCAGCCTATCTTGACATAGCAATAAAAGTGTTTTCTCTCTTCTTCTTGTGCTTTCAGAGACAAAGAAACTGCTTTAAGTTCTTGCAATCCTTATATGCTCAAAGAGAGCAGCTACTGTAGACACTTTCAGTTTGCTTTGCAAATGCAACACAATGTGTCTCATTCCCACACACATACAGTAGAAAACAGATTATAGATATCCTGGCATCAAGGACACATTGTTCCCTGGGGGCACTCTGCTGCTCGTTCTCACTTTAGTCAATATTACCTTCACATGCACCACTTATGTGGCAGCAAGTGTATTAATATGTGTGTCTTGCCAGAGGGCAGCGTGTCTTGTTAAAAGTGGAAATCAGAACATAAATGGTGATGGTGTTAGGGTGGAAGTGGTAGAGCCAGCTGTGCAGAGCAGGACAGAGAAGGGTTGAATGGTCACTTGACAGTGTGGCTTATCAGACCTTCAAATCAACTTTTTACACAACCATGTTGTATAAGTGGCTTGATAGAGCTGCACAAAGGCGCACATGCACAGGGGTGATGCAATACTCATTTCTAGCCAACTGCAGAGGGCACCAATGCAAAAGTGTAAGAACACTAATCACTTCTACACCTTAGAAAGGACAAGATCAGCTGTATGTCTTGTAATGTCACAAAATTCCACAAATCAAGTAGGAAGGCAGTAGTAGTAGTAGTCGAATAAGTAGTAAAATAGGAACAGAAGTACCTGACATGATACAAATTGCAGGTCTTAAAACTTCCAAACAACAAAAATATCCATATAAAACTGCAAGTGTTTCATGGGAGCGAATTTAACATGTTTGTTAGGCCTTAAACCTGCATTATTTTTTATATTACCATCAAATTCAATGACTGTGTAATGTGAACGGCTCGCACATAATGCCAACATTACCAATAACACAAGCTTTTCAGCCTGTGCTAGCTAATCGTTGTAAAGCAAACACTTTTGGTTTAATTTGAGCCGTTCTCATCAACCCTTGCGAAACATCCAAATGGATGCTACTGTTGCTCCATGTGTGCTGGATGTGGAAGAAGGAAATTGTTTGCTAACATAACAACTTTAGAAGCTGAAGCTCTGTATCTGTTAGCTTGTTTTCTTTGACCCCTAGTGACCAGAGATAACATTAATGCAGCTTTAATAAAACAGTGCATCTAGGTAGGAAACATTCAATCTTAAGAAAACCATGTCCTTTCCCCTTTAAGGCCTAGACATTATTAGCTGTGAGGGTGTGTGCATTTATTTTGCATAAAAAAGGCACAAGGTCAAATCCCTCATTGAAATGTGAAGCAGACTTAAACTGAAGCTAGACAAATGGGCACCTGTCTCTACTTCTTAGCCTGGACTCTCTGAAGGAAGTAAACAGCCTGTTTAGGAATGGACTTTGGGATCCCGCTAATAACATGACAAAACATGCAGTACATTAATAATGTGGAAGAGGGTCTCTAGGTCACTTTGCTTGTGTCTCAAGTCAAGTCTTTAACAAATGAGTAATGAGTGTAGTAGCACAGAGCTTCTCTTCTCTGCACACTGTCCATTGGCTTAAGAGAGGCCCTCTTCAACATAAAACAATGATACAGTGCTGGGTATACACAAGTATTATGGCATGTGCAATATAACCACTTCTTTTTCATTGGGCAATGGATAGAGTCACTGATGTGACACTGATGTAGAATGCGGCTCTGCATTGGAAAATATGACTAAGGCATGGCGCCCATTTTTGCTATCCTATGTATTACATACATGTCAGTTTTATGGCTAGACACAGCCACCATTGAGTTACCAAACTGTCAATCGGATAAAGTGAGTGAAAATATAAACCCTGTTGCAATGTAATACAATCCAATAGCACAGCACTGACACAAACTTTGTGAAATCTAGTGAGAGTTGACTCAACTCTGCAGTGACAGACAAACTGTCAGGCCTGATTCACTCATTGGTAAGTTAAGGTATGCAGGCAGGACACTAAACTACTGATTGTCCCTGAGCACAGCAAAGTTTTAATTTGGTGTGATTTTCAAGGTATTTTGCTCAGGGAGTCTTTAGCCCAGTTTTGTGCGTCACACTTGACAAAAGCTTTTCATGATACATCAAACAATCCTTAATTACTCATCTTAATTAATACCATCTACCTTTTGTTAGACAAAAGACAGAGTTGGAACTAAACTGTAGTATCCTTGCTGAGTTTTTAATACAGCAGCACTACAGCACTGGGCACAAAGTTGGCGTGTTTCCGGGTGGAGTTAGTAAATTGGCCACCCCTTGATTAAACCATAATGAGCTCAGGCTCCGCTGCAGACACATGGTGGCTGACCCTCATCCCGACCGGGGAAGTGCTGACATTTAGCATTGTCTTCTCTGACGATACAAACGCAAGTTCCTCAACATTTTGCAAAAAAGCAGCTGGCGTGACACATAGCACCATGTTACTTTGATAGAAAATGTTTCTGGAGCTAATATGGCTGCCACTGAAACTGCAGCGACCCAAGTGTAGGTTGGGTGACGGTATATGTAACCGAGTATCATTGCCTGTGATCCTCGGCGGTTTCTATGGACTGTTTCTATGGCAGCCTCGGGGCGCACCATCATCCGCGGTGGTGGCGCTAGCTAGCTGCCACTCCGAAGCGTTGAAGTGAACTTGTAACCAAGTTTCCTTTGGTCTTTAAATGACACCTGATACACTTGCTGAACTTGCAACTTCAAACAATCCACACTTGAAAGCACACGGTGGTTAGCTAGTTTTGCCGACTCGCTCGCTCAGATGTCTGCACGATGCGCGAGACAGTCGGCTCTTTCACAAAACTTCTGTGTAACGCCAGTAGAACAAATTAAACTACCACACAAAATTCCGGACTCACCTGTAATACTGCACAAAATGTGAAATAACGCGACTCTGCCCTGCCGTCCCAGGTAACTCCGGCGAGAAGACGGTAACATTTTCAAAAGCGGTGCAGGCTCCTGCTACAGGGCGCAGGCTGCACGCCACTTTAACGGTTAACGGTATGTGCCGAACAGTGGAACCTCCTCAGCAACAACTCCGAACTGCATGTGGACTGTACCATCTACACAGCACGGAGCGGGGAGACCGCGGGCTCACCTGAAAGTGGAAGTTAACGGTCATTTGTCGACATCCTACAGCAACATCCCCCCGGAGGAATGATCCATTAGTACACACATTACGTCATCTCTGTTGATAACCCGACATACATTGATTCATCAAATCACTTTATTCTTCGATGTCTGTGCCGGTTACTCACTGAAAATTGCTGCCAAAAAGCATATGTATTCGGTCTGTTTTGTTTGTCTCTCTGTCTGTCAGTCATCAGGATATATTTGAAATTATTTTTAAATTATTTAACAAATTTCAATCAAATGTATGTGGAAAGTTAAGCCAGTAAAACGAGAAGAACTGATTCTTTTTTTTTTATACAAATGAGGTCATCATGTGGACATTTATAAAGCAACGTTTTCTCCTATAGATGTTGAAGTTTGAAGTGTGGAAACACATTTTTTCTTGTCTGTTTGGTCCAACCATATGTAGTCCAACCCATAGACTGTTATATGGGCCACGCCCATCCCCCCTTACATATTTTTCGCCATTTTCAATTTTTGGCAAAGAATGCATTTTTTCACCACTTCTACAACTTTCATCCAATGTTCTAACATTTTGGTATGTAACACATTTGACTGACCCTGTAAAAATTGCAAATGTTTTTTGGTATTCCATACCATTTTTCTATAAGACAATGGTAATAAGAAAAACAGCCATGGTTCTTGCTTGAGTGCATCATGCCACTGCAACCATATTCAGACAAAATATGCCCTCATTAACTCTGAGCGATCTTTCAAATTTGTATAGTATTTTGCCTGCAGGTGGCGCTATAACAACAAACACTGATGGCATGACTACTTATGGCCACATATGACTCACAATGGGAATGGCTTTGCAAATTTGCTTAGGCTATTAATGCTGTGGTGTGTGGCATTGGATTATGCTACTTGTCCCTATACAAATAAACATTAAATAAATAAACAATGGGCCTTTTTTACAGGTCAGACATTTTGACAGACATTGTGACATGTAATAGCAGGAAAAGCACACATGTAATTAATAACGTCAACAATGGCTGCATCCCATTTAGTTTTTCCAGTTCCAGGGCCCTGGTACATTGATGGTTTACTAGTATGGCCTCCTGGGGCACTTTGATCTGAGCCATTGTTAATGTTATCACTTCCACATGTGTTTGTCCTGCAAAGAAAAGCCAAAATGTCTGCAGTAAAAAAGATCTACCCTATTCATCCTGGTAGGGGTCCCTAGAGATCATCACGACATTCATACATACCCCTGTGGGGTATAATAATGTTTCTGTGGTATTCAGGAGTTTATGGAGGTAGATATTTCGAATGTGCTTTCACTAAATGATCTCATATGGTCTAATGTTTTGCTGTGATGATTATAGTGTCCAATTTCTCTATGGACTCTATGGACACAACTGAATTTTTGAAGTGACACTTAAAGGTTGTTGATAATTTTAACATTGGGTCTGTAACATGCAGACATGCATGTATGTACTGTAGCTGCTGCTCCTAGTGTGTCAACAAGTGAATCTTTGCAAAGTAAATGTGGGTGGGATGGGATGGGGGTTGGGGGGGCAGCACCCCCTTCTGCTGACAGAAAGCTAACCAGGTCAGTGCTTTAATTTGAGTCTCAGTGCTGTCCTCTGGAGAGCCACAAGGGATACAATTACTCTCCCACCATCCCATTCATCTGCAACTCTATAGTGCAAACGTTAGTGTGCACGCGAGCATGTCTTTTTTTTTTTTTTTTTTTTAATCTATCTTGAAGTGGGTAAAATGAGTGCATTGAATATTCCCATTGTTCTTAAGTTCAGTCAGAAAAATTTGCCTTGAGTGCAATGCATCAACATGAAAGCTATATGTTGCTGTGACAAAGAATTTCTGATGAGGGAGATGAGAGAGAAGTGCAGACTAAAAGACTGTATAATTCAGTTTAGAGCCTTCTTCCAAAATCACAGCCATATTAGAATTTGTACATTATAAAGTTTCCTCCTCAACTTTCCACAACCCCTTCTCATGGAGCACCAGACTTTTCCATTAGACATCATTTAGCCAGCGATGAGCCCCACTGTTATGTCATTTTTTTGCTCTTTGTTTCATATTTCCTTTTTCTTTCATCAGCAGCTTATTCTTGAAATTGAACTTCAATTTCTTTCTAATGTCTCACGGATATTTCTAGACCTTGCCAAGCCAACAAACACAATCAAATGTTTTGTAATCACTAGGGTTTTAAGCTAATGTATTTAGGGGGTAGTGGACAAAATAACAGAAACACGTGCAATCCATTACAAAAGCTCTGTAATAAATACAGCATTTGTGGAGGTACAGTGAGGCGTCCATTCAACTGTTTCTTAGACTATGGTGTTATTGTAGAGGGACGCATTATATTGTGAGGTGTACATGTCAATCCCCTGTATGTAAAGCATGAGCAACAGAAATTATGACTGACTTCATTCAATTCCTCTCTGACACAGTCTCAACAAAATGCTACTGTCAAAACACAATAAATAAGTCTCTCACAATAGCATTATTTTGCAGGCTACTGCACTGGTTTGCATTATACTTTTTATGCATTCTTGGTATTTTATCCCCATCCACTGTGGAAACTTTCCACAGACTGGTAAAAAAGTTGGGTTGTTTTTTTACTTGCATGTATCCCAAAAATACACAATAGACAATGCTTAAACAATTTTGTCTGAAAAAATTCTTTGGGCTTTTCCCTCAAATCACATCTCAGTTAATTAGCAATGACAGAGATAAGCTTTCTGTCTGTCTGTATCTTCCCTTGTTCATGTATTTGGTTCAGAAATCATTTTCTTCTCTGGATGCTCTCCCTCTGTGCACATGCAGTAGGCTGTGGAAACACCACAGCACAGTGGAAAGACACATAACCTGTGTGACTAAAAGTAAATCTGAGGCTGTCATAATGAAACCAGCCATTATTAAACCACAGCCATAGAATCCATTTTCTTGGTTGAGCATGTGAAGGATATTGTTATTATGATAACAACCTTTCCCTTCTGCTCTCGCTCTAAACTAAAGCTGCTCTTGGTCACCAGGTACTTTCTCTCTCTGGAATGTTTTTCAACCCTTCAAGTGCTCTTTCATGAAGGCCAGAGAGGTATTGAGAGGGCTTCAGGATTGTGGCGAAGTAAAGATCGGTTAAATTAGTCCACCTCCCGCTCAGACGCTTCTATTATTCTGCGGGTCAGCACCTCCTTCCCTGTTTACCCACATAAATTGGTCTCTCTCGGCTTTCTGTCTCTATCCTTTTTTCCTACACAAGTGTCCATCTGGACTGTGAGAAAGAGGAGGGTACAGGAATTTCATCAATAATATCACGGAACATCCCTATTCTTCTTAACCTCATACAAGTTTCCTCAGGTGCCACATGCTTACATATTAAAGTCTAAAAAGGTGCCACATGCTTACATATTAAAGACTAAAAGTACACACTGTGGCAGTTACAGCCACTGAGTGTAGTGTTGAACTGGTTACAAACCAAAAGTGACATCTGCTGGCTGAAAGGATGAACTTAACATGCAGATTCAGATCATCATGCTTTTAAATTCTTTCTTCTTAGAATTCTTTTCATCTTATAACATTGCTCTCTTGTCACTGTCAGCTAGTGACTTAGTCCAATCATTATGAAACACGGGACGTATTGTATTTTTACAATATTCGAGGCCGTTGAAGTCGACCAGACATAAAGAACCAATTTAAAAATGTTTACTTGTCCTGTCAGATTTCATGATATTTGGTGTCCATGTTTTGTACAAGGTGAAATATCTGAGCAATTGTTATCAAAAGCTAAAGTCATCATTCAACTGATCCTTGTTATTTGATGATGGGTATAAAATTTATTTTATCTTTTCGAAATGCTCACAGGAAATTTACACTGGAACATCATTTGGTAAGATCACAAGCCATTCTAAATATGGAAGTAAAATTTAAATATTTTTATGCTGGTGTGTAAACTAGTGCCGTTTTGTGTTGTCATTGGAAAAAAGGCTTCTGTTCTTAATTATATAAAAAGCAGGGAGATAATAATAATTATTCACTAAAAGCATTTTTTGTATATTCACCTTGGAAATAAAAAAAAGCCCATATGCTTAAATTTGGATTCAAATTGTGTCAGATATTTATGAGCAAAACATACTACTATCTTCTCTTTTACTCAAGGAGACATTATATTTACTGTTGTTATTCACATTAAATACATAATTTGAGGTTTAAATTGTTACTTTGTCTAATAGCAAAATCTTGTAATATAGAATTTAATTTTGTCAGTAATGTTACCTTTATTTGATAGTTGTACGTTGTACATATTTGTGTTATTTTCGTATTTCTATGATGATTATTTTATATTCCATATTTATTACTAAGCTACACAGTATCCATGGTAACAATGCAGTTATAAAGTCCATCACAGGGGGAACAAGTCAGACCGGGCTTGTATCCCCCAGGTGAGTGGTTGACTGTTAAATGAAAACCTGTAAATATTAATGTAAAGCCTATCAGAGAGAGAGACGGTAACTAAATTGACATCCAGAGTAATTATCTATGTGTACTAATTTATCTGAATCGGTAGTGTCTTTTTGTAATGTGTAATTTTTAAGAAGTCTACAGGGCTACAGGCCCTGGCTACAGAAATCATTCATTAGTATTGTAAGTTTCGTTTGTTTATGATTTTCTTTTATACTGAATAGTTTTACTGAGACCGGGCTTGTATCCCCCAGATCCCGAAGTGCTTGTAAGCAATAAATCATCTGTGAATCGACATCGGAGCTGTTTGTGTCTCAGCGTTGGAGTTAACTACTGTAACTGTCAGCCGTTAGTCCATCAACATCACAAACCACAATTCAGAGACTATTGGCTGTTATCACTATCAGCGATATAAGAAATGTATTTGCTGTTTTAATAACTGTAATCAAGAACAGATAGACCCTGGTTACATATACAAAGGATAAGAAGCACCAGTGGAGTGCACATCTTAAAACTGGGATGGAAAAACTTTGATTCCCCTGTAAACTGAGGAACAATAATGTGAATGAAACATTAATAAACCTCAACCAATTAAAGATTTCTTTTATTGATTTCTTCATTGTAAGATGCTTGGATAATTTTTCCCTCTAATGACACAACTTAAAAGTTATGAGAAAAACATTTTAGTTTTATTTTTCATAGTGCTGGCACTTATACGACAAAACAACAAAATCATACATACATACATTAATCATTCATTTTATATTAGGGTTATGTATAGAGATATATAATATATATAAAATATATAAAACAGGTTGTTGTGTATGAAAGATAAATAAAAGGTTTTAAACAGTCAGTCCTTTAGTAAATCATACTCTTCATTTTTTCTCATTACATGATTTGATCATCATTTTGAAAGTGATTTACTTAAAAACATAAATATATTCCTACATTAGCATAACATTTACAATTAAGTCGCAGAGAGTGATTATGAATTTTGTGAAACAGTCTAGATATTCACCAAAAAAGGAGTATTAGGGGTGAAATTGACTTGTATGCAATATGTACTGCCGTTTGTAAACAACATGAGAAGAAGTGATTGAAAAGCTTCTGCACTTTGTGTCTTTGTAATCAGTAGGTTTTGAGTCAATCCGTTAACACACAAACACATAATGGTTCATTGAGGAGGCATGGTTTTAGACAGTAATTCTCAGACTACAACTATAGCTCTTTGACAAAATAACTACTCTATATTGTAGTATGACTTAAATGTGCATATCAGTATACAGGATCTTTAATCATCTGAAAGAAACAAACAATAATAATGATTCAAACCACATTTTTAATTCTGACCTGCACCTGCACCCTCCTTGTTGTATACTAAAGTGAATCACAAACAAACTTGCCTACTGCAAATATAAGTTGGCATTTCTACTCAATTACTGTATTTGAAATCAAGACTTAGGAAATGGCTTCACAGTGGTTTTGATGCTGAAGGTGAAATAGTATTTGAAGACGTGTCTGAAGGTGTGATCTCTGAGGCCATATATGAGTGGGCTCAAACACCTAGGGAAAATGATAAGACCTAAGAAGAGGGCATACTGAATATGAATGGCCATAGCAGGATTTATGTTCCACAGGCCGCTGGAGTTTATCATATTAAACAGAGTGGAGGTGAGACACAGGCAGAGCTGAAGCAGATGCAACAGCACTGTCTTATGGGCCTTACTGCAGTTATAGACATTAGAAGAAGATGACTTCACAGTGATCATGATAGCAATGTATGTATAGATGATAATTATGCTCACTAATACAAAATACAAAATGATGAAGGCCTTGTTTAAAGTTGAATAAATTTGCAGCTGGAAGACATTGCTTTTGATGCAGAACCTTGGCATGGTGAAGCTTGTGTTCTCGAGACTGACAAACAGGAAAAGCTGGGTGATTGAGTCTACAGAGGCCACTGTCCACATAACAGCAATGGCCACCCCTGTCCTCTTGGTAGTGGCAATGTTAGCATGCCTCAGTGGAAAACAAATGGCAACATACCTCTCCAAAGACATCACAGCGAGGTTGAAGGGTGACATTTTAACAGTGACGGCCGCAACCAGCGTGACAATAATGCAAACATAGCTGATCATTCTGACCATGGTCACTGCAAAGATGTACAGCAACATAGTCACCAGAAGCTGCAGAGAGTCAGTGAGGAGCAAATGACCAAACAGGATGTAGCGGGAGGACTCCAGGAGCAGAGGCTTTCTCAGCAAGGCCAACAGCATGACGCCGTTTATGTACAAAAAGAGAAGACATGGCAGCATAGACAGCAGAGCTTTGAAAAGTGTCTGATGCAGCATCATCTGAGCCACTTCTGTTGTGTCATTCATGGCCACAGCTTCATGCAGCATCTGTAAAGGAATGGCACACACACACATCAGACTGATCCTTAATCAACATCATGAACATCCCTGAATCTTGAAGCCTGTTCAGGATGATTCTGTCAAACAATATCTTAAATAAGCATGTTGGTCTGAAACAAAGACAATCTTCAGGGGTTAAAAATACTCAAGTAACATACAGCAATTAGACAGCATCACAAAATGCAAATATTTCAGAACAACATAGAATATATGAAGTTAAAGGCATGAGAAATTTATTGTATGTCTGAGACATGTTACTTACTTACTTACTGGTTTGGTGTGACTTCATTTGACACTGAAGTTTTGGTGGATAAATCTGAGGAATGAATCAACCTCCAGCCCATCAGGTTCTTTTTATAATTATCTGTGTCTTGACATCATCACCATCACAACCAATCAAAGCTCTGCATTGGTTATGATTTCTTTGAAGGAGAGTTTGACAAGTTGTGTGCTCCCAGAGCAGTAAATATGTACTTTTTTGCTTATTTACAGTAGCATAAAAATATATTGTTATTTCACATTTTTTAAACTTAAGTGCACAGTTTGCCAAAATCCATAGAAATTCTGTGTGTGTGTGGGGGGGGGGGGGGATTTCTGAATGGCCATTTGTGACAAGTGACCATCTGCAGAGCTAAACTAGTATAAAAACTAGTATAAATTGTATTGCATTTATACTGCAGTATTTCATCTACAGTACGGCCTATTTAAACAGCCTATTCAAATGTGTGTAGGCTTACTCCATCAGTGGTAAAAAGTGAGATGTCAGGCCACGAAACCAAAATGCATAATGCATATATATATATATATATATATATGTGTGTGTGTGTGTACAATTATAATATATAATTGTATGGAAGCACAATTTGAGACAGAGATCTGCACCTGCTTTACCTCAATTTTTACTTCCATTTAAATTACCTTTAGACTGCATATGACCACGTTTAGAATTGCATGTCAAGCAATAAAGAAATTCCCATGACTCTCCACCTGAAGCAGCCTGAAGCAGGTTCAGTTGGAAATGGTAATTGCAAAAATAATTGACAAGCCAATGTTCTTACCTAAATCAAAATTGGTTTATCCACAGTGGCCGTTCCAGTACCAGCTTGTGAGGCTCAGCTCTACATCAGTCTAAGCTGTATACTTTGTCAACTTCAGCTGGACGTTAAGTGGTTGTGCTTGCCATGTTCACAAGAAGAGTCCATTTGAACAACCCACTGATGGGTTCCTCGTACTGTATGTGTTTTCAAACTATGTGTCCATGGAGATTACTTTTTGAAATTTTTTGGGAACTACTTTTGTTGTCTACCCTTTCCTTGTTCTTAACATGACACTTTAATGCAGTTTTTAACATTTCTAAAGTAAGCATGTGAATATGATCACCCACGGACCGCCTTTTAACACGCGTACAGTCAGTATGCTAACATTTAGCATGCTATGTTTCATTGCAAAAAAAAATGTTGTCGAGACACAGTATTTGACCCTAGACCATGTGAGAGGCAATGCCTTCCCTAGACCGACCAAAGCGCGGCTAAAAAGGTTGTCTGGTTCTAGCAAAATGGCAGCTGTACCTGAATCTTCTTAGGGTAAGCAAACCCGTGGATCCTGTCTCTTGTTTGTTCTGACCAGCACCTCGTGCCCTTTCATCATCATGTCTGAACAGATTTTCAGTCCTACAGCACAGTGGACAGCTCCTCTATGTTTATGCAGCTGGAGTTGTGTGACTGACAGATTGACGAGTACTGTAAAAGTAGAGTAACCAGATTTGTTTGAATTTGTAGCAAGAAAAGTAAGGTTGGAAGACCCAATGACAGGCTGAAGTCAGTTTCAACAGTGATTCTGTGCATCTGGCCTCATATACACACAAGAACATTGGAAGACATAGTTATCATACAGGAAAAAACACAGAATTTGATTGTTGACACTTTTGTTGACGTCCTGCACTTTTCTGCTTTAACTTCATCCCATTCATTTTTCAGGCTTTGTGGAAAATGTATATCAAGTACAGGATATTATTTGCTAGGCCCCAAATGATGCACAACATGTCTGCTTTGTACATGTCATAATGACCTCAGTGATTGTAATTCTCCGGAGGACAGTCATTAACAACACATTAATAATTCAAATATTTATATTGCACATGATTGCATTATCTTCCTCAGTGTGTTAGCCCACGGAGGGACAATTAAAGCCTGCATTTCATTCCCTGGAGTAAATCAGGTACATGAAGAAAAACACGTCACCTTCGTCATAAAGTTTAGAAAACTACAACTTTGTTTTCCACTTGTTTTGGCTGCATTCTGAATTTTTGTTTAACCAACTGCAGGGTAACAAGTCTTGTTTCCACTATTTAGGGTGCTTTGAAGAAGGAACTTTTAAAATAAATGCTTAATACAACATATAACAAATACAGGGGAATTTTCTTCAGATGTTCACACGAGAACTCGAAATGTAAAAACTTTACAGCTGAGGGGTGAACAAGCATGTTATTAAATGTTCATTATAAGTGCTTCATTTTATTAAAAATAATTATAAAAGAAATTGTTGCCACCAGTTTAAACACCCTTTGAGTTTTTGCACTTTTTTTCAAGTGCCCTGAGATAACTTTATGATATGGCGCTATATAAATAAAACTGAATTGAATTGAATTTTTTTTGTTGAAAATGCAACATTACTAATACAATTTTAATTTTCAGCTATAATATGAATGAGATTAGGGCAGTAGATTATGTTAAACTTCGATTAGATATTTTTCAGTGACACAATCAAACCCTGGCAACACAAGTGATGACTTTCAAATCCAATACAATTCTATTAAATTAGTGCAATAGCAAAATTATGCAGAGGAAAAAAAATCAGATTTATAATTATGTGCAAAAAAAGACCACATCTAACACTAACTTAATTGTACTTTAGAAGAAGTTTACATTCATAACATCAGTTAGCTTCTAGCGTGAGAGCTTTTCCTTAATCTGACAAACTGTTTTCGACCTCCACGCCTGAGTCACTGATCCAGAACAAAAAGCTGGCACTGTCTAGTCGTGCGTGTACACTGTTCAATGAAGAGGAATTCACCATAAAGAGGGGAAAAAGACTAAACACAGTAGATCTTCCCCGTTTGCCTAAACCAAACTCTGGCGTCAGCTATGGTCACTTCTCTTCAAATAACAAGTGACAAGGAGAACGTCTAAACAGCAGTGAGTGAGTGTTGCTGGGCTTCACCTTCTGCCTTGGAAACAAATGTCCTGCTGTCTCAACACATCAGAACATTTCTGAAGTCCAGTGAGATTTTATGAGTTACAATGTGTGTTATAGTGTCTGTATTGTAAGTAGGAGTGTAAGGAGATAATAGAACTAGAATACTCGTATTTGATTTCACCATGCAGCATTTTTGTCACTTATTCTAAAACACCATGTACATTTATCTTGCTACATGATGTCATGTTAAATAAACTACCACCTTTAAAATGCTCATGATGTCCTTTTAATACACATACCAAATATACAAGCATGGGGGACATTTTTTACAGCATCCATCTTTAATCACCGTTTGAATTCAAACATTACAAACACATTAACAATGACGCAATCACTCAAAATGAAAGATTAAACCAGGAGAGCATTTCAGAGATTTAAAAAAAAAAAATACTGTAAAGGAAAAGTGCAATCAAATCCCAGTGTTTAAATAAAAATAAGGCAAAGCTGAAAGGCAAAGTATCTACATAACAAAAGCAACATAATAATAATAATATAAGTGTAATATTTTCCTTAATTTGCTGTTAAATTGTACGAGGATGTGGATGAATCTTGAAACATTTCTTCTATGGCTGCTGGCTATATTTCAACTGAAAACTGGAAATTAGCTGTGGAAAGATTATTACACAATTATTACACAAAATCAGACAATGTGGAAGTGATATAATGTCATTGTAAATTCCTTTGAAAGGACTAAAGAATCACCTTTTTGTTAAACTTTTCAGTCTCCTATAATTCTACACAATGTACAATCATTATTATGCTACATATAATCAATAAACTACTTGAAAATCTGACAAATCTTGTATGGTACATTCTTGGGTAGGAAGTTCACTTACCACAAGTATCCTTCCTTAAACTCAGTGAATTTGTGCCGGACCATAAATGTTGCTAGAGCATCTGCTACCTAGCAACAGATGACACAGGACAAAGTTAAAAAAAAACATAGCAACAAACTGAATCTGGATCAAACAGGCCCAACTGAACAAACACACAAAACCAGATGTGCAAAGTGCATCAAGAAGTTACACTACGAACAACATCAAGTGTGTGTTTTTTTTAATTTGGCAAGTTCAAGCTCCTCTTGCATTAGGTTTGGCATATCAACAAGCATCTTGCACTAATTCGGACAATGTCATAGGACAATACATACAGCCCACAGTGTGTGTTCAGGTAAACACCCCTTACTTTTTCAGGTGCGTCCTCATGGACAGCATGGCCACACTGAGGGAGGACCTGCATCTGAAACTTCCCTGTGGACAAAGATTATGGATATGTTTGAGGTCTGTGTATTCCACAGTATATGACAACAATCACACGTGGGGAAAAAAATGGAAACTATGCACAAAATCTCAATTTGTACTCCTTACCTTGCATCTGTCCAATAGTAAGGTCTTTGTCAAGCCTGTCCACTCCTGTACAATGGATTAAGTCAGGGGTGAAACTGTGCAGTCAATGGCAAAATAGCTTGGAATAAAACTCGAATCATTTGTATTCATCCAAACTGGTGGGACTGCCCTGAAATTCCATCAAAACTGCCTAACCAGATACTTTTTATGTATTTGGAGCACCAAATAATAATGCAAGTTCACTGTGAGAAACTGTGAAAGATCTAACCTGCGAGAAGAAGCAGTTTTGGCACAGGGCAGGTGAGAAAGAGGGCAGACAGGCCTCTGAACCAGCCCTCCCAGTATTTTTCTGTCTTTGACAGGTCCACTCGCCAGGTGAAGATGCTTTCCTTTTTTATCTGTACGGAAGAAATCAACCTTTGTAAGTACTTCTCAACAACACACATGCAACAAAACAAAGACAAAGAGTAAAAGAGATGGTGACCTCTTGGTCATCTTCCTTCATCCTTTTCTTGTTAGATTCTTCTTCCCCTTCTTCATCCTCTTCCTCTTCGATTATACCTTCACCAATGCTATTAGACACACCTGGACTGCTGGTGGATTCCTCACATCTGTGAATGTCAGAACAGAGCAAATTAACATACAGTGCATAAAACACAAAACCACGCAGAACTTCATGTGCAGATGAGCAGCGGAGCACACATACTTTTTCACCTGGCCTCCCATTGACACTCGTGCTGACTCCATGTTTCGGATCTGGCCGCTCTTCACACTGAAAGCAAAGGAAAAGAAAAGTTTTAGACGCCTGTGTACAAAAAGAACAGGCCATTAAAACTGGACAATCAAAATACGCCCTTTCCAAGCTGAAGGCTGTCCAAAACATGGCAAATGCTTTAAACAAGGCTCCTGTTGGTTTTAGCAAATACATTTGGCCCAGTCATACTTCCAAGATGTAGCAGTATCACTAACTGCTTCATGTTTACCTCCACTCAATGGCATTCTCCAGAGATTTAAACGTCTTTGGCCGACTTCTGAGGAAATTCTGCATACTGTTCAAAGCATCCATTGCTGTACCTGAATGCAATTAACAAAAGTATTTGTTATTTATAGACCCAGTAATACTGTACTAGCTCATTATTAATTTGATATGATTATGAATATGTATTATATAAATTCACTGCTAATTTAACAAAGTAGTAAAAGCAACATGCTATTTGGTAAAGTAAGAGTCACAAACTGAAAATGATCCATCTATGACGCTCTTATTTGAGAAAACGCAAGCATTTACCTTCTACAACGTCAATGACACAGAGGCCGAGCAGGGATGGTATATGATTGGCAGTGGCTGTGTGAACTGCAATGGCCCCACCCATGCTGTGTCCAATAATCATGATTGGAGGCGGGTTCTCTCCATAGAGCACCTCCACCACTTTGCCAATATCCCTTTTGAAAGAAAAAGCAAGGAAAACCTGTCAACCTTGTTATATTTCTATCACATGTGTGTGTGTGTTTCTGAGTATACAGCCAGACACCTCAAGACTGAGAGTATATCTAAAAATGGATTGGGAGACTAGGGACATTCAATCATTCTTTGATTTGAAGCATTAAACATTCCCTGCCTTTAGGTGGGAAGCTGTGGAAATCAAAGCTGACTGTGTGCCTTTCCCATATTTTTCTGTGACACAAGGCTGAGCAGTTTAAAGTGAGTGTGTACGTGGTTCTTACAAAATGTCTTAACTGCACACACAGCAACTTACTTGGCCATCGTGTCTGCAGAGAGATCATCAGGATTTTTCACTTTGGTGTCGCCTGCAGGTGATGAGAGAGAAGCAAATTTCACCGTTTGTCGCATTTAAGCTTGTGAATATGCAGAGTGACCTGCCAAAGGATGTAAGTGGGAGTTGTCCCCTGATCACACGATGTGGGGAGAGTTGGCTTCTGATCACAGGTGGGTGGGGATGTGATCAAGCTACTCTGGTACAGTGATTTCACTTCTTAATAATGTGTGGTACTGGAAGTTATTTTGATGTCAGTACAAAATATTAAGTGGCCGCTGCTTTATCACATCATCCTGCTGTATATCATTGCAATATTAAGCTAAACTAGAATCTTCTTAACAAACAGAACGAATGTTAAGGTTATAAGTGAAAGTATTTGGATGAAGTGATCAACATATTTTTAAATCAACAGCTGACACAGAATCATAGGACGTCTATATGTGCATATATTTGTGCCAAGCATTATTCAAAAGGGGACTGACAGTTCTACCTAACCATACTGACAAATCTCCATTAAGATCTCAACTTCCTAAACTACAAATAAAATATGTCTAGTTGCTAATTTTATGTCCTGTGACTACTTATATTTACCATGAGCTCGGAGGTCCATAGCCACCACCCTGCAGTTGATCCTGCTGAATATGACGGCCTGCAAAGACACATACGGAAACCATTTAAATCAAATAGTTTTCGGCGAATATGCTGAAATAAAAGAACAGCTTCATAAATATTCCACACTATGTTGGTGTGTATATTAAGTATATTGTTTATCGGAGTTAAGAGGTTACATAGTTTCTGTAAAAGTTATAATGCTCACAGTGAACACTGCCCAGGAGAGTGCAGAGTGGCCTCCTCCATGGAGCAGGAGCAGCACAGGACCATGGGAACCACTGCAGTAAATTCTGAAAATGTTCAAGGTAATCAAGGAAAACAAACATACCAGAGCTGTGCAAGAGTCGCAAAGTAAGTAGATGCTGCCCAAAAGAGAATAAACATTACTTTTATAAAGTGATTATCTTCAAATGTTCTATACCACATTGGAGTTAGATAGCAAACTGGTACAAAGAAGCAGCTAAATCTGAAATGACCTGGTTGGATCTGAACGCTCTGGGTGATTGCCACACCAAAGTTTCAATAATTCCTGCTGAATTTGTCTCCCGACAAACAGAAGCAGCAGTCAAGGATATATCTTTGCCATTTTCATTTTCCACCTCAACATCTTCCATGGTTTCAAAGTACTGACTCCAGGGCAGGGGAGAGAAATCTCTCTTCCGTCCAGGTCTGTATAAAAAAGCAATAAAAAAATACAAGCAAGCAAGCAAGCAGGATTATTAAAACACATTTTGAAAGACATACATCTTTGAAATGTGCGTCTGGCTCTGTGATACTGTAGCTTTTTCATATGGTCAAATGCTGCAACACTGAAGAGAGAAAATGGTCCTTATAGATTAACGATTATGACAAGACTGGGGTATTCAAATGTAATGCAAGCAATAATATGTGAATTTCAATGAAATATTCATTACCAAACCACATGACACCACTTCACTGTTGCATTCAGCCTCATTCCTTCTCAAATCTTTATGTATTTACCTCAAAACATGTACAAGCTGAGTTTTTCTAACTGGCACTGGCTGCTGACCAGATACTGTTTCATTCAGACCCCAAATAAACAACACCGTCAAGGTACATATAATATATATATATGGGTACATCTCTTCCAGAAACATAACCTTGTTTATACAACCACTGTAACATGGTGATGTAAACAAGCCCCGACTTCACTGTGTACATGGAAATCGAAGGTGAACCTGTTTACGATCAAATCCCACCCATTTTTGGAGACTACAATCTTATATAAAGATGAATAAATTCAGACGCTTCTTTTGGTGTGTCATGGTTGCTCACTCTTACCCTGACACATCCACGCTAACGTTAGTCAGTGGATACCGACAGATACAACTGGGTTCAACCTTAAACAATACATAATGCTTAGATTATCTTCCAAAGCCTCTAGCTAAATAAAAACACGTTCGTATGTCACGTTACACTGACTGTGCACTGCTGGTCAAAAGTCTGGTAGCAACAGCTAGCTTAACTAGCTAATGCGACCACTTCAGCTCTCCTGTCGTTTGACGAACTGCAAAGATACGAGTCCAGCGAAACACGGAGACACTGGCGGATATCACCAAATGTAACGTTAGACAGAGTTCACGGCATGCTGTCAACATGCTAGCTGAACGACTCACCCCATTTTCATTTTGGAGCCGGACTGAAACCCACCAGCCACAGGAGGTCTGGAGGCTAACAGGTTTAGATGCAGCTGCTTCTCCATGTTGTCGAAAGCGGGTCCGGTCTCTGCCAGGAGCTCTTTAACACGGCCTCCCCTCTCTTTCGCAGCATATGATTTCCTCCGACACCTGCCCTGACGCTAGCCGGGCATCGGATAAAAGTCAGCTAACGTCGGTCTGTCGGCTGCTGCTGAAGCTGTGGTTCTTGTGGCTCGGCCTCTTTCTGCCTTTTCCTGTGGGTTAAACACGGACCCTTCAAAGCGTTACTGCCATCTGCTGACCGCGAAGCCACTCACGGTGCATCCGCAGCTTACAACAGGCTATTGTTTGTGACACGACGCTGTCTTGTTTTGTCTTTTTAAAGTAGACATTTAAATAGTGATTCATTTCCCATAGATTAAAAGTCTCTATACAACGTGGCTCATGTCCTCAAAGTGAGCGAAGCAAAAATGATAAATAAAATAAAAAATAAAACAAGGCCACCTACAAATTGTGTTTCTAGAACAGGAAATTGTTCTAAACAAAGCAAATGGTAAAGTTAAGAGATGCCCACTGGAGATCGACACGGATGGTTCATATTAGAGACAAATGTATTTCCAGGTTATCACATTTAGAATTTACAATAGTTTTAATGAATTCTGTCTTTTTTAATTACATAACAACAACACTAAGTAAATGCCCTTTACATTCAATTATAATATCCCAGTACCGTATTGAGAAGATTTCAGAGTATGAGAATTTTCTACATTATTATGTCTGATTAATGACTTTAATAATATCCATAATGCCCAGGTCTCTTCTAAAATTTAAGCTTTCCACAGGTCCTCACTTAAAACCACAAACATTGTAAATTCTAAAATGTATATCCGGGGCACAGTTTAAAAACCTGTAAATCTAAAGGGGTAAAACTCTGCAGCTTTGCCGTTCACACCACAGCAAGTGATTTTACTAATTATCACAACTTCAACCAGAAAGTCACCTGGTGTTATGATTGTTTGTAAGGAAAACCTGCACAGTCTCGGTCAGCTATGGCAAAGAATTGGTCGTTATTTCTTTAAACCAAATAATGAAGAGCTGCTTGGCTGTACTGATAGAAGGAAATGTTCTGATTGCACAAACTGTCTGAGGAGAGAAGTGAGACAACAACAGATGCTATAATTGTCCACATTAATATAAAGCAATAAAATGACTACACAACATCAACAGCACATTTTAGGACAAAGTTATATCCTCTGGCTTACAATATTCTTGACCACAAGGTGGCAGCAGTGCACTCTTTACCCATGTAACTGAGAGATTTACTTAAAGGGGCACGCCACCTATTTTACACACTAAGTTTAGTTTATTCATCATGGTTAGTCCTACTCAGCCTGTGAAAACAGCTGTACTAGTCTTCTGTGCCTCTGGAGGCACTTTATAAAGTCTTAAAAAAAATAACTCTGGTGATGTCACAGTGATGTCATCAGGGTTATCTCAGCTTGCATTTGGAGACTACAGATTTATAACAGAGGGGTCTGTGTTACAAGCTAGAGGTGTGGAGTTTGAAAGATGTGGTTTTTTACCAGACAGGGAGGGTCTAATGAAAGACAGTATCAGGTTGCATCATGGGAAATGTAGTTTTTTAGAGCTAGACCCATATTAGGGGCAAAAAGTCAGGATATCTTGGCCTCTGTTGAATTGCACTCTAAACCAGTTGAGAACCCCTTGAAGACAGCTTGTCTATATGTGGACAAAACAAATATAAGTACAGCGCAGGAGAGTGTGTTTGCTGCTGGTGACCTCTTGAGAAATATCCAATAATAGTAATATTAATAATTAATAATCTGCAGGCGTCATGGCGTCATTATCACTGGGAACTGCAGCTTTACGAACAGTGAAGTTACATTTTCAGTCCTGTAATCTGAGACACTGTTATTCAATGGGAGACATTTGAGAGACTTGTAAATGCAGTTACATAAAGAGTATGTTAGAACAGCTGATCGTCTACAGTTGCAGACTCGCTAATTTGATTGTGAGAGGCACAAGAAAGGACAGGAAGAGGTGATGGTGAATAATCATAGTTGCTCACATACAATTTTACCTTAAACATTGGGACAAAGAGGCCTTCATCGATCATTGGGAGGTGATCTTACGTGATATGTTTTACTTCAGTCGGATACCGTCTCTCATGCTATCCTGCAGTGATTGTGTTGATTAAGTGTGTTTGATATTATCATTTAAGCTCTAACAAAGCCCTCCCTTTCCAATGTTGTTACCAAGATACACATTAGAAACAAATAGCTACTTGTTAAAAAGATTTGACTATTAAAAGAACCTCAGCTCAAATCCACCCATTTGTTGTTACACGTTGTCTTTTCTATCCAACCATCTGAGCAGATGGACTTCCCAGCCGTGGCCAACAAAGTGAACAAACAATGTATGTTCACATGTGGAACATGTGGCCTGTACCTCATGGACCACATTCAGAAGGCAGACCAGGTGTGTCCTCTGATGGTTGATAGGAAAAACATTTCATGGACCGGTGCTCGAAGGCTTGACTTCAGCCATGGTTGTCCTTTTTGAAATTTGGGTGACACATCTTTTTTATTTCATTTTTTTCTATTTTATCCTTTCTATGGCATTATTGGCCTTCTTTCAGGCAAATTATTTTTATGATAACATGTTTATGAGATCCAATTTTATTATACATTTTGGTAATATATTCACTGACTTTAGTGTGTTTAACTATAGGCTGTTTATTTCTTGATGTATTGCCTAATGTTAGCCAACTATAGCCTTAGCTTCTTCTCTTGGTATACAGTGCAAAATGTATTAAGAGAATGTATATGTAAATCATACTCTGTTACTATCCTGATTGTTAGTCTGGGAGCAGTTTGATTTCTATCACATCTGAATATTTTCATATTTAGTGGAAGATCTTCAAGCATTCAAGATTGAAATGTTGCGTTATTAAATTTACTGGGAACACCAGACACAGTGTACAACAATACCAGCCAAAACTAAATATGAACAATTATCAAAAGCGGAGTCATTCCTGGTATGTGACGACATTTTCAGCTTTTAACAAGGTTGATTAAAGTTCCCCTCCACTGAAAAATATGTTTTTCTTCTTGTTTGAGCTTCACTGTACAGAATGATGTATGTGCAGAGTTTGACACTAGAAGGATGTTTTCACATTCATCTACTGAAAGTGGAAAGTTCCTATGTGCTCATTGAAAATCCCATTATCAGGGGCGAGCCTACAAGCATGATTTGTGACATCACAAATAGTTTGGAAGCCAATCCTGGTTCAATATTCAACTTGCAAAAGAATGATGTGGAAACTTGAAGCCTCCAGCGCACGAACACTGAGAATGGACTTTACAGTGAAGCAGGAAACACCTGTTGTCCAGCAGGAAAACTTATTTAATAAAATCAAATTAAGACTGAAAACAACAATTGAACTCAGGGAAATTAATTTACAGTCATGATGGTTCAGTGTTCTTTCCTTCATCGCTTACCTAAGAATTCATTAAAATAAAGTTAAGATAGAAGTTCCCATGCAAATGATTCTGTGAATGAAGACATGGTGGGCCAATTGTGTGCTCCACTAACCTTTAAGTGACGCAGCGGCTGACTTTATTTATAGTGTAATGGAGATTACTATTTCATAGCACTGATTTGAGGTTCGTGGTATTCAAAGTGCAGGAGAACACCGTGGTGATGGGAGTCTGCCTGCTCGGTTTCACTGTCAGGGGCTGTAGGGGAAGTCACCGCAGGCTGGCTGAAGCCGGACCAGCAAGTTGTTTACTGGTCAGAGTGTGTACAAAGGTTATTCACACAGTGTTCTCAAGGACCTGTTTTTAGCTTCGGTTCAAGAAAGCAGGTGGTCTTGTGAACCATTTCCCATCTTTACCTTACAAATTAGATCAAATAAAGAAAAGAAAATGCAGCTGAAATACTTGAAATTTATTATTGACTTTAATATCTTTGTCCAAACAGCTGTGCACTGTGGAGACAGTGTAATTGCATTTTCTTTGTATATCACCGAAATACTAAAATGTAATTAATAACCAATTAATTAATTTCTGTTGTATGCTTTCTTTAAAAAGACTTTTCTTCAGCCCTGTTTACAAAAACAACTTAAGGGGTTTTAGGATACATGTCATATGGAATATGAAACGACTTTTATCTGTACACAGTCATGTCTATACATTATTGATGTACTCAGACACTGGTGTGCATGTTACAATGCAAATAATTAGCAGTACAGTTTTGGGAATATAGGACAACATCCCGACACATGTAACAGCAGGCGAAACATTATGTAGAGGAGACAGTTTTGCATAGTCAACTGCATGACTTGACGTAAGCTTGCTGGTGCCATGATCTGGAGCTTATGTGACATGTATAGAAAGTCACATGTGTAGAGGCATGCACGCACAGAACTCCAACAATCTACCGACAAAGTGTCTCCCCTCTCTAACACTTTCCATTCAGCATCCAGTCCTTACTTAATACAGATTGCATACAGATGCTATGTGCATCCACCCACCCTCGTTCATTGTATGGATTGGCTGAGAAGCATGGCGGTTCCTTCACCTGGAACATTTTGTAACTTTCTTACTTGCGGGGAGGAGGGATGAGGGAAAAGAATGTAGTGTAAATGTTATTCACTGCTGAACTCTTGTCAGCTAGTCAAATGTCCCATGAAAACATTTAGGGCATCCAGACAGGCCTCTCTGTCTGATTGGCTGCATATACCAACCAATAGAAACATGAGGAATGCTCCTTGACGTCATTGTAGTAATATGAGCTGGTATCCCCATGTGATAAAGTTGAAATTTTATGTAAACTCCAAGCTCTGGATTTAAAACTTGAAATAAATATATTCATTATATTGTCAGCAAGTACGTTTTACTGTGAAATTAGCTGTGAAACAATATTAATATGTTAAATATATAAATGTTTATATGTGCTCATAGAGTATGAGTCCATACCAGGCTACCATAATGACACTGTTAGGAGCAGATCAACAAGTGCTCAAATATCTGACTGTGTCTCACAGACTCTGGTAAACATGAGATACACATAACAGGTGTGTATCACTTGTCAGGCTGCCCTGCGGTCATGTGCAAAAGGTGCCTATAAATGCAGGAGCTTCATCAACAGTGAACTGAAAACACACAGCATGAGAGGAGCACGCTAAAGGGACTAACTGCCTAAAGGATTGTACATTCTTTCCACTGTGCTGGATTATAACTTCCCTGGAAAACTATTTAGGTAAATTTTTACATGAAGATAAGAGTGATTTCTTTTAACAGCAAGCCTCTTTTTTATGGGTTCAGACTTTAAATCTAAATCTTTACATTATTTAAATGTTTGCATGATTGTCTTTTGTACCTCTGACCTAAAGCGTAATGTATCACTCAGTTATCATAATGATAAAACTATTAATGAAATGCATGAAACCAACAATACAAATTCTCCATGGATCTCAAATAAATGATAAACGCTTGTTTTTTCAGTGAGTGGTGGTATGCTGGCTGGCTCACTTCAAACACAGTTTATGGCCCAAGGCATTCCCACTACAGAACCACGTCCAAAGACCAGTGTACTTCTCAAGAAAACTTGAACTTACAGGTATGCACATTATTTAGCATGAACACTTCAAATAAGTACACTCAGTATTACTAGTACACACAGTACCACAGTTACTGTAGGTGTGTAGATGTTATAATCAGAGCGAATAAAGATGATTAAATGTCATCATCCAAAGAGAAAATATGAACAGTTATATTCTGTGTGAGTCTGTCTTGCTGTAATGAGTTTCTTTGGTGTGTTTGTGGTGTGGCATACACAGAGGTCCTTGTAAAATAACATTAAGAGCAGATATTTCCATTCATGTCATCACCCCAGGCGTAGAAATGGTTGGCATGAAACCCAACGACTTGGTGCCCTCTGCGGCAGTTAAGTTCTTCGGAGCCGGCACCGCAGCCTGCGTTGCTGACCTCGTCACCTTTCCATTGGATACCGCCAAAGTCAGACTACAGGTAAGACACAATGTTTAACAAGGCGTGACACATTTTAACTTTAGATTTTGTTCCAAATATGTTTTATCAAAACTTGTCTCAACCTGCTGCTAACAAATCCTTGAATATCATCCTATTGCCCAGATTCAGGGAGAGTCTCTGAAAGCTAAAGGGGTCAGTGCCATGAAGTATCGGGGAGTGTTTGGCACCATCACCACCATGGTGCGCACAGAGGGGCCCAGTAGTCTTTACAATGGGCTGGTGGCCGGACTCCAGAGGCAGATGAGCTTCGCCTCTGTCCGAATCGGTCTTTACGACTCCATGAAGCAATTCTACACTCGAGGCACAGAGAGTGAGTTTCATAACTTAAGCATCACAGTGTTATACAAACAAGGTTGTTTCTCTCCTACTGCTTCACTATGACTAATATACACATGCTGCACAGGTGCTGGGATTGTTACTCGGCTCATGGCGGGCTGTACCACAGGAGCCATGGCTGTGGCTTTTGCACAACCAACAGATGTGGTGAAGGTGCGTTTCCAAGCCCAGGTACGACTGACTGATGGTGGGAGGAGATACAACAGCACCATGGAAGCCTACAAGACGATTGCCCGAGATGAGGGAGTGCGGGGCCTTTGGAAAGGTGCGTGCCATTTTTACTTCAGATTTAAAAAAAATTGAATTACATTTATTTTTTATCATAAAAAACACTGGTTTTGAAGTAACCATCCGCTCCTTTCCTCTAGGTTGTATGCCCAACATCACCCGTAATGCCATTGTAAACTGTGCAGAGCTGGTGACCTACGACATGATCAAAGAACTCATCCTGAAGTATGACCTAATGACAGGTGAGGTGGCAAAGCAAACAAATGACTACAGAAACTGCAGATATCAGTACAATTTCTTACACATCCAAATATCAAATATTGTGGAAGGATGTGACTTAGCTTCTGTTCTCCTACAGACAACCTGCCGTGCCACATCACTGCTGGCTTTGGTGCAGGCTTCTGCACCACAGTCGTGGCTTCTCCTGTGGATGTAGTCAAAACAAGGTTCATGAATTCAGGGACTGGCCAGTACAGCAGCGCTATCAGCTGTGCTCTCACCATGCTGAGACACGAAGGAGCTACAGCCTTCTATAAAGGGTAAACACACGCTTACATAACAGTGAACCAAACAGCAATAAAATAACCTGTTTGGGACACTTATTTATTTTTATTTCCTCTGTCTGCTTCAGGTTCATGCCTTCTTTCCTGCGACTGGGGTCCTGGAACATTGTGATGTTTGTGACATATGAACAAATTAAAAGAGGTATGACCAGGGCACAACAGTACTGGGAGTCGCCGTTTTGACCTCATCGCTTGTCAGGCTGTTTCTTCAGACAGGACTGCACAGACACAATGGCCTAGCCTTCACCACGATGCAGTGGTGACCCAGGGTTGGAAAAGGAGACCTGTAAGTGGAGGGCTTCATAAGAAAAGAGCTCAGATGGTTTGGTCACATTGCCAACATGCGTTATAAGAGCTCACGTGTTATAAAAACTCATGTTGGGAAGCTGTAGCTCTTCGACTTCCTGAATGAACACACACTCCGAGGGCATCATTGCAATACCAGAATGATTTCAGGATTCACGTATAAAGAGACATTTTATGAGCGCCTCCATTACAAAAATGCTTATTCAGGTGTAAAAGACAGATGTGAAATGGTAATTCCAGAAGGTTCTGTTTTTATCTCTTATCAACATATATACTAGAACAATGATCAGCTGGCTGTTACCTAACTTTGAAGATGGATTTTCATGTTTACAAGAATGAACTGTAAGATACTATGAATAATGTTATGGTGTCATTTTATTTGTTATTTAGGGTAGGTTTTCCATGAAAGCAATAGACAGACTGAGTCTGGAAACATGGACGTAAACAGTGACCATTTCTATGTCCCTTACATAGCCTTCTGTATTGTGGATTGTTTACCGTTGTTTATGCATGTGATCAGGGGTTTATAGGTTAATCTATGTGCTTCTTATTGTAAATAGCATGATTTATTGCTGGTCGATAAGTCATAAGTATGTTGTGCACAGTGATGAATAATGTCAAAATGAATAAATCAACGGCCATTTTTTTTCTTTGTCCATTATTGAATTTTACTGCACCTTTGTTGTGTTACATCACATGACCCTGGAATACAGTTTAAATAGTGTGATTAAATAGAAAAAAAGGATCATGTGACTGAAGTGGAGCGAAATGAACAAATATTACATTTCGTCTCTGTGTATGTGTATTCATATTTGATGAAAAATTCAGTTTTTCTGACCCTCTGATTTGGGAGGGCAAATCATGGCTTCAAAACATGGATTTGTCAAGCAAATATAAATGAATGTACAAAACCATGTTTCTACATAACCCAAGTCAGCCTGCCTCACACATAGCATAGCAGTTAGGTCATACATCTGTGGAAGTTACCAGACTTATATACTGACCTGACTAATGTCCTCCTATCATGACACCTTGAATTATTTGTCCAAAAAGATCAGTGGCTACTTCACACTGGAAAGGTGTTGGTCTGTGTTGGTGTTCACAAGGGAAAGGATCGGCTGACAAACATTCACTCATCTGAACATTTCAGCAGGCGGTGCCCTGAAAGCAGAGCTGTGAAATGAGCCAACTTCCGACTAATAACTGAGCAAGGTCCCCCTCTTGCACTGGACCTCTGAATAAATGCAGTTTGTGTAGCGGGCCGTCATTGGGATATTTACAGAATCACCTGCAGTTTCACGCTTGGGTCCGTCAGATGTGTAGAGGCACAAGGCCATCATACAGCTACATGTGCAGGACAACATGTACCCAAGCATTCATTCATAGCATTGCAATCTATATACTTGTCTCCAACAAGAACACGTTGTTCCGCATTATCACACTGCTTCCATTGCATTCACTGGTCTCCCAACCCCCAACCTCTCAGATCTCAACAACAGAGCAATCACTAACATGGCACTCACCACAGCACATAACCACAGACACCCACTCAACCCATTTTTCATGGCAAGCATAATGCACACTCTGTGGAACAATAAAATCTATCTACCTTTTCTACAACTTCACCTACCTTTATCTACAGTACACCTACTGTATTAACTAAATACAGTGCTGCATTGCTTTACAGAGCCCTTTCAAGGAAACATATTTGCATACACACACACCACTGTTCAGATATACAATACAATACTGTCTGTGAATATATTTTCAAAAGTACGATTTTATTGAAAACACACAAACATAAAAATGTATACTTGTGGTGTTTTTGATCACTGTACAGAATGAGCAGCACCTTTCAATCTAGCGCCTCATTAATCTTTGCAGGAACAACGGGTCATGGAACACGTTTTAACACAAAGCTGTGGTGAGGTGGTAAATTGTCTGAACATACGGATCTGGTTTGGTGGGCGATGTACTATGTGTTCTTGTATTTTCAGCATGACTCAGCATTTACTCCTCAAGTCTGTGCTCTCTGTACTGCAATGTTACATACAGACCTTCAAACAGATAACTGACTTGTTTTAACAAGTTAGAAAATCCAATGTTTGCAATGCAACATGTTATCTTCACAAAACAGTCAACACTCAATATATTGAGCCCGTGTCTAATCGATCACAACTGTTTGTTTGTTGTGATGTTGTTGTTGTTCTGAGGATGCAATAGAGAGGAAGCTTGATTATAAAGTCAAGAAGACACAGAGAAAACATGTCCCAAAATGTGCACTTTCACACAAATCAGACAAATACAACCACATGCTTTTTGTCACACAGACAGGTTTATGGTCTTCCCATTTGACCAGCAGGCAGTCCATATAGATGAAGTGGGGGTGGGGCCCCACTAGCAACACATGCTGTGACGTAACAATGTCCTGGCAGTATTTAAAGAGGCGGCTCTCTTCCCCACACTACTGCATCCTGTCCATTCACTGATTCATTAGGGTATTGTCACTTGGAGAAGCATTCTACCAGGCATTTTAACTTCTGCAACTCAAATCACGGTACAACCAAAGTCTTTACTATGACCTTTGTTTCTTGGCATATTTATATTATTGTTAATACTGTTCCACTGCTGTTGTGTTTGACCTTATCTCTGTCTTTTCCAGGATTTGGAGTATGATTTTAAGGCTCATCACTTCTGAAAAATCTTCTATGGAAAAACAAGGAAACCAATTTATAGCTGGGACAAAATTCAGCCAGAGGGATGCCTTTAGAGAATCCTGATCTCTAATGTTTCTGTCCTAAACTGCTCCAATAAAGGTAAGATTTACTAACCTAAAAGTCTAAATTTTGACTTAAAAATGACGTGTACAATGAGAGAAATTATTTGAGTTGTTGAATTTGCGAGGCATTTTAAGCCCATGTGAGCCCAGCCTTTCCCTGTCTGCACAGAATGTACTGAACAGCTGTCTTTCATTTAGCATCACTAAAACCGCGACTTAACTATATCTCTTTTGCTTAATGGAGGTGTTAAATGAGCCACCCAACAGCTGGGGGCAATTTCACATAAAATACATTAACTTTTGGATGGAATGTGTTTTGGGTTTTTTCAGATTTTGGAGGAGCTTCTTGTCCTGTCCACATTAATAAGCCACCCGTCAATCCTTACATCGATCAAAATAATTCTGGAAAATGGTTGGATTTGGACCTGCAGATGTGCCTCCATCAGCAGCTGTGAAGTTTGTAGGAGCAGGAACTGCAGCCTGCATCGCTGACCTGCTCACCTTTCCCCTGGACACAGCCAAAGTGCGGCTGCAGGTAAACAAGCTTTTTGTGAATATTTAAGTTAACTTCCCATCAACACATCATATTCTGACATTGCATGTGCACTGTCTGTAAAATATAGGCTTGATAAACATTAAACAAATAGAGTGCGTCCATAAACCATTTTATGCATTACTTGTACTTATAAACTTGAAGAAGCTATACTGAAGTCCCCCATCTTTTCCTATCCTTACCTATCTTTATCTTTTATCGTGCACAGATCCAAGGAGAGGCCAGAGCTTCAGCAGCTACAGGCAAAGCGTCTGCAATGAAGTATCGTGGAGTGTTTGGCACCATCACCACCATGGTGCGAACAGAGGGGCCCAGGAGCCTTTACAGTGGACTGGTGGCAGGACTACAGAGGCAGATGAGCTTTGCTTCTGTCCGCATTGGTCTCTACGACTCTGTAAAACAGTTCTACACTAAAGGCTCTGATCGTGAGTATCTATGAACGTATTCTAATTGCTTATTCAGTTAAAGGGATCCTGCACCAATCAGGCCTGACATCTCCCTCCTCCCTGGTTCAGATGTTGGTATCGGCAGCCGGCTCCTTGCAGGAAGTACCACTGGTGCCATGGCGGTTGCTTTTGCTCAGCCTACAGATGTGGTGAAAGTCCGCTTCCAGGCACAGGCCAGGTCTCCTGGGCATGCCAGACGCTACTGTAGCACCATTGATGCTTACAAAACCATTGCTAAGGAAGAAGGCATTCGTGGTCTGTGGAAAGGTAGCTTGAGCTTAAAAGGATTATTTAGGTATTGAAGCACACAAAGCCTTTCATTTATTTTATGTACTTTTATATTACTCTGTCATGCAGGTACAGCTCCGAACATTGCACGAAATGCAATTGTTAACTGCACTGAGCTGGTGACGTATGATTTCATCAAGGATACACTTATTAAGTCCACTCCCCTGACAGGTAAAACACTGGCTGCAGTGTAACATGATGCAGAGGCATGATATAAGTGTCTTTCTGTTTGGAGCAGTAACTTTTAGCCTTTACTCCACAGATAATCTGCCCTGCCATTTTGTATCAGCCTTTGGCGCGGGGTTATGCACAACAGTGATTGCCTCTCCCGTTGATGTGGTCAAGACAAGATATATGAACGCTGCTCTCGGCCAATACAGCAGCGTCCTCAATTGTGCTGCTGCCATGATGACCAAAGAGGGACCACTTGCCTTTTATAAGGGGTAAGCATTGACTGCATGGACAATATTTAAAGGATTAATGAGGATATAAATCAAACATTTATAGAGCAGGGGGAGGAGACCAATGGCTGTAAACAGCATGAATGGATTGCAATCAATCATGTTGTTTTTCTGCTTTTTTGTTTTTTAGGTTCATGCCATCTTTCTTACGCCTGGGCTCCTGGAACGTGGTGATGTTTGTAACTTACGAGCAGCTGAAGCGGGCAATGATGGCAGCGAATCACAACTGCACAACTATACTTTAACCATTATTGTCTTTCAGAAGGCCGATGTTGTAGCACAGTGGTGTTTACAAATTTCTTTACCTTCTGTTGCCCCCTAGTGGATATTTCAACTCAAAGTAAAGTAAGGATATACAAATTGTGTTGATACCTCTCTCTCTCATGACAGAAATGTAACCGCATTAATCATTAGTCATAGGATAGCAACACGTGTATTAAAATGTGATCAATATTTAAAAGCCAGAGCTTGTTTGATCAGATGCTTCCTCTCAGCGGAGAGCTTCTCGGGAAACTGGATGTCAAAAGTAACGATGAGGTTTCCTCTCTGGGAAGGATCCTGGGACAGCGGCATTCCCTCTCCAGTCACCACTTTTTTGTACGCGGGGCTGATGTGTCATGACAAACAAATCAGAGACAGGAAAATGGTAATTGAAGCAGATGAAACCCAAAACATATCCTTTTAGAAATGTCCCAGTTTAAGTGTACAGTTTATATAAAGTGCCTGAATTTCTTATGATCGTCTCTCCCTGTTCTGATCTTAATGTTTAAGAGTGCATACAAAATACAGTATTACACATGAACGTTATTTAGTATTCCACTTTGGCACCAGTATAGGAAAGCACTTACTGCACAATGTCATTGATGGGAATAGTGAGTAGCCTGCCATCTAGAGTCTCCACATCCACAGAGAACCCAGTCAAGGCCTGTGGGAAAGGTTAAGTGTTTATTCTACTTCAGCGAAATCTTTAAGTATGACTAATAATCAAACCCATTATTCTGGCTCTCTTTAACCTGACTCACCATCTCCAGAGAGATCTGGGTCTTGTAGATCAGGTCATTGTGTTGTCTTACAAACAGAGGATGAGTCTTCTGTTGCACTACGAACACAATATCTGCAGGGATGTTGCTTGGCCCCTAAAGGTAAAATACAGCAAGAGGATTACCATGTAGTCAGGCTGTTTCTCGGATAATATGACTATACTTTGCATAGTTTGATAAAGAATAGCTTTTGTGCAAATACTTTGTTTTGACCAAAATTAACCAAATCATATCAAGCAAAACAAAAGAGGTAAAGGAGATCAAGAACTAAGTCCCTTGTTACTATGTGGTTTTATTCATAAGCATGTGTGAGCTCCTTGAAAGAGATCTGCTGAGGCCACCTGCTGGTGACAACACAGCAACTCCAGTGGAAAGTATAAACCTTCACAATTAAACTATTAAATGCACTTTCTCAAAAACATTCTTTACTTACCTGTTCATATTAAACCATTACTTTCTATTATCTTTTATCAAAACTGTCCAGTGCTGCATTCTGTGGTCAACAGCTTGAGCAAGTTTCCAGCCATGTTTCATCAATATCACCTCAAACACTTATCAATCAAACATAATTACAATATTACTTGAATTGAATTTGAAAAAAAAAAAATCTAATACAAAATGATACATTCAGACTGGCTAAAAAATACATTCAGTATTAAGCAAATTAATAATTACCTTATGATTCATCCCATGTCATCCCAAGCATTATCCTTGTTTAACAGAGATGCCTACAAACTATTCTCACAATTCCTTATGCTTATTGCACACTTATTGCACGTTGCACTATTACAGTCTGTGCAAAAATGTATATACTTCAGACCCTGCACAAAAACAAAAGAAAAAACCCCCAAAACAACAATACATTTTTCAGCTTTAGGGATATGTTTTGTGCTTCTCATCCAGAATTGTACATACTGGTACATTGGTCACTTGCTAGACTTCCCTCTAAAGCACACAGCACACTAAAAGATGGGGCTGTATATAATGAAGTTCAATTAGCCGAGAAATCAGCTCTATATAACAACAGCGAGTTGGGTAAATCAGCACCAGGGACAGCGCCACAAGCCAAAACTAAAGCCATAACACACATTCTTGTGAGAAATGTTGCATAAAGCAAGGAAATAAAGGAACAGTAGAGCCTATGACTTAGACCTAAGTCTTACCTTGTTTTGAACCAAAATAACTGATCCTAACCTCAACCAAAACAACTTATGCTAACCTTAACCAAACTGGGGAAATGGTTACAAATCACATGTTATCACCTTTTTTTATGACCATACTCATAGAGGCCGTATTTGGTCAGTAGAAGAAGAAGTAGAACAACAACAGGTGGTCAAATCCCTTTTACAATTTTCAAGTCCTTGTTCAGACTGAATAAAGTCATACTGAATTTGATCTTTGGGTTTAAAAGGATAAAAATAAAACATCAAACCAACTTCAGAGAGAGTTCACTCTCCTATCACATGGCTACACCGACATCAGATGATTAGTGACTATGATTACAACTGACTTAGATTTCAATAGAAAATGGTGTTGTATAGTTCTTTTACCTGATCTCCCTCTTTGGGGAAAATGATTATTGTGCCTTCTTTCCATCCGGGCTTCACGTCTATAGTCAGGATCTTGTCTTTGATACTGGATGTGTATCCATCCTCATTCATAACCTGTTAAACAAATAAATGCTAAAATGAATAAATGTATTTGATTCAGTGTGTTTGTTTGGACCTTGTTGTGATTGATTAGTTAGATCTAAGTCCTCTGAGTGTCCACGAGGAGTTCTCAGTCTAATCTAATGGATGTATGAATGATTTAACCACTCCAAAGCTGTGGGATGAGAAAAGATAGTTCTTTCACATACAGTATAGCTCTTACCCTGCGAGATATCTTAATCTTTTTTGAGCATCCGTGGAAGAGATCATCCAGGGACAAATTAAGGTCTCTCTCTATGTGAGAATCTTTTGTCTTCACCACTCCTGGTTGTAGGCCACCGAACTGAAGTGGTACATCATTTGTATAGAAGTCTAGCAAAAAATAAAACATAGTTAATGTAATTAGTATGAAATTTGAATGAGCACATTCACCGTATGCTCTGTTTTTCTTACCTGCAAATGGGTTGTCGCCTCCAAAAAACTGTCTGAATGTTTTCTCTGGGTTCCCATGGTAGACATATTTAGATGACCAAGCCCCACTGCTGCCAAACTCAGGTGGGATACCACCTTTTAGACCCTCCTCACCAAACTTGTCATAGGTTGCCTTTTTACGAGCTGTCACAAAGAACAGAGACATTGTTACAGACACACACTGCCAGTCTCCATGTCTCAATACTGGTACGGGTAAAATATTGGCATTTTGGTAAAAGGTGGATCATTTTGGATTCAGTCAGATGATGATTTTAAATAACATGCATGTGCCCTGTGGCTTTTTATTAGAAGAAGTACAGTCACACTGGACATTGGTGAGATAGTGTTTATCACTTAATAAGCTTTCCTTTATTCAAGCCTTATAATACTTTCCTCTCAATCTTCAGCAATACAAACATGTTACAATGCTATAACGTTTAGTAGCTTATTGCTTAATAATTAGTCTTAGACGCCTTGAGCCCCATTGACTTTAGAGATAAACAAGCTGAAAATAAAATATAAGAACTGTATAATTATTCCCACTTTTATTTGCAGCCTTACTTTTATTTGATTATTAGTATTATTTCGACTATTTCTATTGAGTTGATTATTTATCTTTAACCTCGCTGATTATCACTTAAATGTCTCCATGAACACCGGCACGTTATAAGGACGTAGCTACACATGTAAACAAACCTAAAATCAGCAAGCGCACAGTTATCAGCGACAACTGACTTTGATTTGGTGTAGTAACATATAGTTATTACAGCCTTCGTGATGGCCTACAGTAACGTTAACTATCGATCCGGCATTCACGGTAAAACAAACTTCAGCCTCCCTGTTGTACTTACGGTCGCTCAGAACATCGTAGGCTTCACCCAGCTGACTGAATCTCCCGGTGCTACCGGTCTCTCTGTTGCTGCTCGGATGAAACTTCAGCGCAAGGCGTCGGTATCTAGATAAAAGAGGAAAACTGTGACAAGAAACGCAAAACGCCTGATATGAAACGTGTGTGCGACTTAACGGTCGGCAGCTAGTTTAAACCAAAACGTACGCCTTTTTTACGTCTGCGTCTCTTGCATTTCTGTTTATTTCCAGCGTGTCGTAGTAATCGCTACCCATTATGGAGTTACAGTTAGGTGTAAACGATTAAAATAAGTTAAAAATTAAAAGGAAAGCTCAGTGTGTCCGCTCGCTGTGTGGCTTTGACAAATTTAAAACACAGAGGAGCGGTTGTTTAGCTTGGTTTCCAAGGGTAACAGCTGCTTGGCAGACTCTCGCGGGATTTGCAACAATGGCTTAACCAATCGTGGGCAGGGATCCGCACACTGTTCAATGGTATGTAAAACACTGAATATTTGACTCCTTCATGTTGAGAAAAATACAATAAAGTTATAATCTGGTGTCTTATTGCTGGTTGTCAATGGAAAAGTATAAGCACTGATCCTGGGTTGCAATAGCTTATAATGCTTATAAGTTTCTCCTGCTGTGCATTCGTTTCAAATTGTTTTACTTTTTATATCCGTACTATCTTATTATCAGCTTCTCACTCACATATAAAGCCCTTTGAATTGCACTGACCTGTATGCCAGGTGCTATACAAATAAAGTTTGTTTGTTTGATTGCTGTGCCACTGTGTACAAAGTGAGCCTTTTCTTTTTGAGTGTAATTACCAATAGTCATGGCTGGATTAACCTGTTTTGGGGTCCAAAAAAATGCTGTTGGGCCCACACACATACACCCCCTGCCCTCTGTGCATTATGTACCCTGTTATTCAAGTTTAAGGTGATTTGATCAAGAACAATTCCATTTTCTTTAGGAATATGCACTCCCTGAGCTGAATGCAATTACTTACAACTACTATTTTGACACAGGGCCCTTCTAAAAGACAGGGCCACAAGATTAGGCAATGATGCAGGACTCAACTGAGTTCATAATGTACTTTAATGTTGCTAATTCCTATTAAAATATGCAATTAATCAAATTATGTGAAACTAATTGACATGCAGCGAACCTGGACTTTAGGTGCCCGGGGACAGTTGCCCGCTTTGCAATCCAGCCTTGCTACAGGTGCATACATGTGGCTACGACTGCCCTACTATCTCCTGTAATAAAACAGCTTCCCATGATAACATGTGCCACACCAGACCACAGTGGATATTTAGGCATGAATAATGGCTGGGTTCTATTTAGGTGTGCCAGCTCAAGGCCCTGTTATTGTGAATGCTGGCATATTTTGGGGCCATCATTACTGCCGTTCATTCCACCTGTGTGTTTCCTGCAATGACAAGTCAAAATGTCTGCTGTGAAATATGCCTATTAGTCCAGGTCCAACATGTTGCACTGGCAGGACAGATTACCAGGCTGATTACTGTCAGTCATTCAGTCCACATGACTGAGCAACTTCCACCTCCATTGGCCATGGAACGACACTTTGCAGGTATTGCAGTCACTGGTAGTGTTGTTCTGTTTCTGTGGTTCACACTTTGCTGCCACTGCTGAGAGCCAGGCTGATGACTTAACAGAAACAGATCTCTGCAATACTCAGAGTATTTTATCTTTGATTTATACTACAGATATTTAAAAATACCATGCAGGTCATTGAATCCAAATCTTACAGCTGTCAATAAGACACTGATGAATTCCAGCAGCAGTGACAAGTGCATTTTTATTCTTTCATTTAAAACCATTCCAGACAGAAACGTTAAGGACTACTATGCTATACAAATTGGACTCTCCTCCATAAGGTCACACAAAAATTGCACGGTATTATCAGTATGATCAAATTGCCATCTAGAGGTGGCAGAGGGAACAGCAGAAGCTCTCTACTGATTCTGTTAAAGGTGGTCCAGGTGGATGCATATTTTATTAGTGCTTCAGGACTCATACCAAAAGTGAAGATATTAACAGCCATAAAAAAAAGAAACATGAATCCAATAGAAATAAATATTACAAGTCATTGTGGATTAAATACACATGTAGAATAATCACTAACAAAAGATCAATGCCAAAAAATAAAAACCAGCAAAAGAAAACAGTCTTATGTGTTCATAAAACATCATACCAAACTTAACTAGATAAACCCAAAGCCAAGGAAGCCCTCTACAATTAAACTCCAAAAGGCATATATCTCCATATCTAATGTTTATGGTGGGTTTTATGATTATGACTCTTAATATATGATTAACTCCTCCTCAAACACTATCATCAAATTATACTTTTAATCTATGACAGCTGTAGTCTTGAGAGAAAAAAAAAATTATAAGATCTATCCAAATAAAAAGGTAATAGAAAATGGAATCCAAGGTAAAAATAACCCATCTCGAGGAGCAAGTGAGGGAAGAGAGGAAGGACGGTAACGTGAATGGGTGAACGGGTGTAGTAATAGTGTTGCTGTAGTAGGCATCATGCGTTTGTGCTGGTCTGACCGTGCGGTATAGTGTGTGACTGTATCGACTTGTCATATCATACTGGTACATGTTGGGAAAAGCACACACTCAAGTTTAAACTAAGCTCATGGCTGCCACTTCCAACGTCAGCTGCATCAGGGGTGTACAGTATACGTGTCAACACTGAGATGTCCCAATTGATTTACTTAAAGACAACTTTGCAACTGTTTCCACATCCATACAGTTAGAAGAAAAACAGCTCGTTGATAAACACAACTCGTGAATGAATCCTTGCCAATCAATTGCAACACCACACATTAGTTTAACTGACGAATGCACAAAACATCAATGTTGTGCTTATTAAGCTTAATGTTTAACTTTTTAAAGAATATTCTCACTCTCGAACACATACTTTGATTTAATGTCTTAAACACACATTTTCTTTCAGTTTGGTTCAAAAAGTCATCTTTAGACACAAACTAAAGCAACATGACTCATTACTCTTCTGCAGTCATCTTTGTCTGTTTGAAATGACAGAAACAGCTGTGAATACCGTCTCAAAACATGTGTGTTACAGTGCAAATATTCAATTTAAGTGATTTATGACTTTCAGAGCGTCCAGATGAGAGAGCTGGTTTCCACAATGCCAAGGTTAACGGATTTAGTGTTCTTTCAGGCTGGGGAACAGAGGCGGGGGTGCAGTCAAAGGTACAGATGCAGAAAAAACGACTGGGATTGAGGAAAAAAAAGCCAGTAAGAGATATTTAGCAATGCCATAGGCCGGCATTAGCAGGAACAGGCTCCCTCACTGACAGGTAGCTCTGCTGGCTTCAGTTTAATGTCAATCACTGAAGGGTTTAGGAGTTAAGGAACATCACAGAACGGGAAAAATGCAACTCTAAAATTTACAACAACTGCTTTCCAGGGTTAAGTTATTATTGATACAATTTTAAAGTTTTGTACATATGTAGAAAATTGTTTCACATTTGTTCTTTTACTGTGGGACATGACAGGGTACAGAGCTAAATGATAATGTGAATCAAAATTGAATCCAGTTTTATATATTTATAACAGTTATTGTGAGCTCACACTGCATTTCAAAACAAATGGAATTCTGTTCAGAGATCATGTTTTATGTTCCTTTCATGTGACATTTGACCCCACAGGGATTTACTATTTGTAAAAGCTGTATCATAAACCTTAAACTGTTAAAGTGCTACAGAAAATCTTAAATTTCCTTGTGGATATACACAATTTACATGTTCTTAGGCCATACTTACTAACATACTAATCAAAACTGAGGTCATAGGGTAGAACTCTTATTTAGTGATTACTATACTACTACAGATTACTTTGTGAACACTACCATTAGGGTATTGTTGGGTATTGCTGACATTTCTCGATACTAGCGTCATTGCCATACCCGAGTTTTGGTAACAATAAAATAAAATAAAAAAAATATAATAATAATAATGTTTTTTTCTACAAAACTTAAACCACACAAGAACTTTGCCTAAATAAAATATTCCAAAATTGGCTAAATATTGATTTGAATCTGGAACTATCTGATCAAAGAGCAAGTAAACAACATTTCGGTCAGTACCAAAAAAGTATTGAGGTTCAATACCTAGCCATACATATCATCCATTTCAGAGTGCCAACAGAATGTGGACAGATTAAAGGAATTAGTAGAAAAATCTTTTTTGGAATATCAAATACATTTAGAAACTCATACAGATCAACAGTGAGACGTGGTTTATGTTGCAGAAGAAGTCTGAGAAGTTTCTATGGATGTTTTGACACGTTTTAGCCATGACTGGGGCGCAATCCGCATCCCTTGTAACTGTTGTGGGTGCAAGCTGACTGCAGCCTAGACGTGAAAAAATAGATTTTCGGTAAAGTGTTTCTTTAAGATTATAACCAGTAAAATAGTCAGTGAGTTGGAGCACAATAGTGCCCTCACTGGTAAAATAAATCTGAAGGGATACATGGGTTAAACAACAATAGCTAGCTGTCACACTGCTGCACTGGATTTTCTGGCAGAGACTATCCATATGACATGACATAAGGGAGCGAGGAGACCTCCTGACTCTCCTCTGTCATGTCAGACACTGACATGAACACAAAGGATACTGTCCTCTCTACTCTTGTCCTGTGTGGTATCCATGCCAGGGAGGGCGGCTGCCACACGACGGAAAAGCTGGAGGGAAAGAGAACCAGATGTATTCTGTCAGACGAGGAAATATACTCAAAGCATGACAAAAAAAGATGAAATCAAGATAGTGTGCTGTATATTCCCATAACATGATTTAGAATAAGGTTCACTTGAAGCTCACACAGAGGAAGACGCCCACCAGAGCTTTTCCTAATTTGATTTGAATTTAGCAGCATGTGTCTGAGCTACTGCAAGGCCATATTTCTGCACTGCAGCAGTGGCTTGAAAAGAGGGCGTAATTGTGCCTTACTGAGAGCTTCCATTGATAGAGCTTGGAGGATTTTAAGTGATTGATGGATTCAAATGAATTTTAAAAAAGGGACAGTGTTGAATGTATGATGATGCTAAACATGCCCACCATCCACTAAACAGCATCACATAGAACTAGACTTGATACACATGCAGATTTCACAACAAAAACACTGCTACTGTGCTAATCAGTGGAGTGGGGAGTATTGGTTTGCAAACCCTGACCCACCTCTAGGCCCGTACGATCAAAGGTTGGCCAATACAAATCATTACTTCCAGCAGGTGGGAGAGAGATTGGAAAACAAATCCACACACCTCACTTTTGACCAGAGGAAGCCGATGTTTAAAAGCACACCTTTATGCACGCATGCGTGTGTGAAATAGAAGCCAGTCAGAATAGAGCAAGAGAACTATGAACACACACACACACACAAGGTGCACACGCTCTACCTGTTTGACATTGTAGCCTGTCTTTGCACTTGTTTCAATAAACAGAACATTCATCTCTTTCGCTCTCTGTTCTCCCTCCTCTGTGGTTATCTGTCTGTGATGAGCCACGAGTCACCGCGCACAACACACAATCACCCACGGGGACACGCACACACCGCCACAGACATCAACAAGAAGACAAGGGGGAAAAAAACAAAAACAGACTGTGATTATGTTGAAGTGGATTAACAAGCCGTGCCCCTTCCTGCTGCTGCTGCCACCTTTGCTCGAGACCAAAAGTCATCCAGTAGAGCTTTGGGCTGTTCACTGAGTCAGCTGAGCTCCACAACAGGGACAGAAGGCTTTAAATTTGGATAGAAAGTGGCTGGTTTACAGCCGGTGAATTTTCAAAATGCCTATTTTAGAAGGTCTAAATGAATCTAGGATGACTCTTTAAGATTTAATTTTACTAGAATCCAACTCCCAAAAACCTCTGATTTTGGCAGGTGACCTTTGGAGGTGAAGTCCAGGCGGCAGCACCCGCAGCAGGGCTACAGAGCACGACTCACACACACTCTTACCTGCTTCACGTTGTAGCCTGCTTTCGCACTAGTCTCAATAAACATTACATTTAGTTCTTTGGCTTTCCGCTCGCCCTCTTCAATAGATACTTGCCTGTGGCAGATAAGGGGGGTTAAGAGATGCACAGCAAAAGTCATCGCACAACTTACTTCATTAAACAGGTAGATAAAGTGATCTAATGCTGCCTTAGAAAGGGCCGAGGAACTCCGTATTGACAGGCCAGCAGCAACAATCAATGACTTCATTAGTATGCTCTTAAAAGGAGGGAGCCCACTCACGCAGAGGCAGGAAGAGGGAGGAACAGATTACCTTTTGTCTGCAAGATCTGTTTTGTTTCCCACCAACATGATAATGACATCACTTCCTCTCTCCGTTCTCACATCATCGATCCATTTTGTGGTTTGCTGAAAGGAGTTGACGTCTGAAAGAGAGATGAGGGAGAACCAGGAAGCAGAGCATCAGTATTCAGGAGATGAAAAGCCTCAGCTGTGAAAACGCGCAAGTTGGTGACAGGAAGACAATAAGGAAGTAGAACTACAAGTCACACACGTCTTGACCAACATTTGGAATTATAGGATTTTTTTAATTAAAAAGAAATGACGCAACAAACAGTAATACCTGTAGTTAGCATTTAAGTGGATTTGAACATATATTCATTCGGAACATTAAAAAACACAGGACACACAACAGAGGACGAAGCAAATGTCTATAAAACATCCGAGTGCACAGGTGATCCACCTACTTGTGATGTCGTACACTACGACAGCAGCAGCAGAGTCTCTGATGTAACTTGGGATGAGGCTACGAAATCGCTCCTGACCCGCCGTGTCCCACAACTGCAACCTGATCTGTGGGGCAGGAAGGGGAAAGGGATGGGAGGAGAAAGAAAAAAAGAGAAAAAGAAAAAAAAAAAACCCCAGAAGGGATGAAAATAAAACGAGAAAAAACCAAGGTCAGAAATGAGGTAAGTTATGGCGACAAAAAGCAAATTGAAAGAAAACTAAATAAAGTCAGACGAATGAGAAAAGATAGAGAGAGGATAGAGAGAGCGTAGCGCATGCAGGCAGTGAAGGACCACCAGAGAGAGCAAGCTGTCTGGACCTGGCGGGGGGAGAGAGAAATAAATAATCACCCTTCACTTGTCATCAACCCTCCTCTCTTGATCAAGTAAGGTGTTTAATTTCAAAACAGGAATGAAGAGAATAAATGGAGGGGTAGGAGGGAGAGGAAGAAAACATGTGTTGAGGGGAGAAACAAACAAAGGAAAGAAGGACAATTCCAGGGGGCACAGCATCCAGCTCACACTTGGAAAGCAGTACAAATGCTGTGTGTGCTTGTTAGAAAGAACTGAACTCTTGAAGAAAAACAATACAAAAGGTACACCACAGTATTATGTCAGCAATCACTATCTGAGTGCCCTTTGATATTACCTGCACCAAAAACTTACAGTGAGTCACTAAGAGAATTACCCCAAGCTGGACAAAGACAATAACAACCAACAATCAAGGACTGAAAAAAACAAAACAATAAAACTTACTGTTCTGTCTTCAAGATACATGGTTTTCGACAGGAAATCTATTCCTATTGTGGCCTGAAAGTGGTAACAAGGAGTTAAATATGCGCAACTTTCTTCATGCCATTAACCTTTGATTTTAGAATAATATGAACATTATCAATGGTGATCAAATCAGGTGGAGGTGTTCGTCTCACTTGGTAAGTGTTGTCGAAGCTGTCATACATGAACCTGGTGATCAGCGAAGTCTTTCCCACTAAAAAACAAACAGAAACAATAAAATACTGTAAGTGCCATAATCAGGCTTTCACTTCAGTTTTGTACGTTAATCAGTTATTATTCAAAATGACCAAAATAATGTGAGGCTATCACCAGTAGGGCTGCAACTAACTATTATTTTAATAAATGATTCATCTATCAATTCTGTTCTATGTCTATTCTATATATTTTTTTCAATCGATTAATTGTTTCATCTATAAAATGTCAGAATATAGTGATATAGCCCTTTACAATTTGAAAGTCCAAGGTGATATCTTCAAATTACTTTATTTATCTGACAAACAGTCCAAAACCCAAAGTTTTATAATGATATAAAACACAGAAAAGCCACTTTCTCACATTTAAAAGGCTGGAAACAGTGGCATTTTTGCTTGATAAACAACTTAAACAATCATACAAATGATCAAACATGTTGAAGATTAATTTTCAGTTGACTGACTAATGGGTTAATCAATTCATAATTTCAGCTCTAATCAAAAATAAACAATATTGCAAGCTAAATACAACCCCTGACCGAGTGAAAATGTGTGTCATATCAATGTGTCATGTCATAGTGAAATATATGTAAATGTATTCAAACCCAAAGTAGACTGTACACTCATGCACACTCTTGTATAAGTCGGGTGATGTATAACCTTGCTGAAAATTTGAAATGAAGGATCACCTACTGCAAGATACAGTAAGTAAATAAGAAGACAAATCAGAAACAACATTAAGTGCCAACATCAAAGTTGTGTACAGTCCATGAACCACTGATGACGAACCCTTATAATGGACTGAAGCTGACAGCAGCATGTCATGCAACTCCCGCTCCCCTCTGAAAGTTGTTGTCCATTAAAGGGTGTGGTGCACAGGTATTAAAGGTTGAGATAGTAAAGGTTGAGGAATGCTGAGAGACAAGTAGGGTTGGGAACCAGGCTCCCCATTTAGTTCCCTTCTAAAAATTTTTGTCTTTCCCTTATCAGACCAACTTTGAGGATTTCTGGTGCTCCATATCTATGCTGAAAAACTATAACGTCATTTACCACACTCTTCCATATTCTCTAAACATGGCAACTGTAAAATGATTCATGCAATTTCTTTCTACCTTGCTGCTATTATTAACTAGTAAAACATAACTTTTAGCACATGACTACAGAGAGAGTCACTCATATGGTTGCTTCCAGCACCCGGACAGTGCTCCCCAGCCCCGGGCTGTTTTGCTGAGCTCAAGTTACATTATCAGTTACACTGTGCATCAAGTAATGGTGACATGGCCAAAGCCAACCCTGCTGTTTACAATTTTACAAGGAACTACAGCTGATCACAGATTGTCTGACAAACACAAAGTCTGTCTGCCTTATCTTGATGGAAGTGGAGTCAGGACACAAAACCTGTAGAAAATAATTACTGGCAAAGGAGTAATTTCCACCGTCTCTACACTACCGTATCCTGTTTCTTCACTACGTTATCCTGTTTCCACACTACCGATGCACCAATCACATCAGCTGGATCAGCATCCGTGCTGATACTGACCTTATTAAGCAGATTGTCAGACGTGATAAATCCACATTACAAAATTCAGTGCTCCATTCATTGAGTCACTGCAGGCCGACATACACACTGATCACACATATAAAAGTGAACCAAAGAGTTTGATGCAGTAAGATTAGTACTTACTTAGTATCAACAAATACTTAAAGTTTAGAGAATCAGTATTGGGAGAGGAAAGGTTGGATCGGTGTATCCAGACTTTATACAAAGCTTATATACAAAGTGCGCTTTGTGTTGGCATGCTAAACACACAGTTGTGGAAACAGTGGAAACCCGTGGACGTACTGTATTGGACTATATAATGACCAACCCGGCACCTTTACCTTTGAAAACAAATACATGATTGTTAAGTATGGATCTACACTCCACAACTTCGACAAACCCCTCTTTCTCTTCCAGTACAACTACACCCTGCGTGTTCAGTGTGGCTGCAAAAAGGGGAAAGTGAGCACGGAGAGTGTAGGAATGCTACTGGGCAGGTTTGGTCATTGGGATGCATCGACTCTCAGCAGTGTCCCCAGGACAGACAAACTGATCTGTAATCACTGTATAATAGTGTGTGTGTGTGTGACTGAGACTTCTTCTGAAAACAGCAGCAAATACAGCTCGTCACCTGTGGTCAACTTAGCCTGTAACTGTAGCCTCTACTTAGGAAGTAATGCTAAGACTCAACACACCTGGTATTATTATATAGAAAGTACTTCCCAGTCTGATCGCTATGTTACTTAACTGACACCTGTGACTTTCTACTAGCTGCCACGGACGGTAGCTAACAAGTCAATTTCCACAGACATGAGTCAACCTAGCAGGAAGAAAATGAACTGCACTTCCATGAAGCCAACGTGGACAAGCAGTTAGTAAGAAGTTACGGTGTCGCAATGCCTTCGCACTGTGCCAACGTTGAGCTAGTGTTAGCTAGCTAACCGGTTAACGCCAAGTTAATCACCCGACCAACCCATCAAACTGTGCTGTTAGCTACACCTCCCGAGGAGCCTAATTCAGGTCCTACTTCCAACGTTATCGCCACACTCACCGCTCTGCTCCCCGAGGAAGACCAATTTAAATTTTCTTAAAGGGTTTCCGAAGTCTCCGGCCGCCGACATGACTGTATCAAACGAGCCCTGGCGTTACTTTTCGGGAGCTCCACAGCTAGCCAGCTAGCGGCAGATATCACAGGTCCGGGATCCGTGATCTTTTACCGGTTTGTCAACCCTCTACACAGGCCACCTAGCGAGATATGGTGCCCTGCAACCACTCCTTTAAGCGTCCAGACACTTTCTGACAACTCCCTAACTACTGCGGCCAAGTTAGCATCGCTGTCAGTTCCCTACCAGCTAGCCACCCTGCGCTACTCTTCTTCTTCAGACACGAAGCTGACACCGTTGGCATGTCAACCATGTTGGTACGCTGCCCTCTACTGGTGGAGAATAAAACCCCGCATAATGATAGAAAGGTGCAGCCGTGTGGCACTTAAGTAGACGTCCACGAATGGACACGGGTTGAATATTATTATAGGTCTCATTTGTTTCATCGGTCAGACGTATTGTGTACAAACGGAAAGCTAAAGGCTAAACCAAAAGAAGCAGCCTGTAACTGAAGCGTGTTGTATCTTTGTGTACTCACCTCACCGCCAATACTATATATATACAATATTATAATCTCAATCATTAGCTGTCCAGAGGATCCTAATAGTGGCCTATACTGATATTGAATCAATCTATCTATCTATCTATCTATCTATCTATCTATCTATCTATCTATCTATCTATCTATCTATCTATCTATCTATCTATCTATCTATCTATCTATCTATCTATAACTCTTGTATAATATTAGACAGGAACGCTTACCTTTTGACGCACCCTCACTTGACAATATTAAGCCACCTTGTTATTGCTGAAAAAATGGCACCTCTTTTTGTTCAGGTCAGACTATTTTGAGGCATCACTGCAATGTGCACAGGTACAGTCTTATATTCTGGGTTTTTCTGGCACCCTGTCTACATCAAGCCAACTGGCATAATTATCTTTGTGAACAAAATGAAATCACAGTTATGGGTAGCAGTATGTAGGTGTGAAAGTGGAAGTCTGACTTGTTAGGTCTTTTATGTCAGACACTTTTTAAAATTGGTATCATGCTGTAATGTTTACAGGACCCTCTGTAGCTCTCATTCGATTGCTTATGACTTTCAGCTCATCAGACAGCTGCTGTCCAGAAGGTTGAAGCCCTGTGGCAACATACAAGGTGACTTGATTCCCTTGACAAGACAAACAAATGAAAAAACTGTATAAAGGGTTGATGAATTAAATATATAGTACTGCCTTTATTTATGGCTATTATATTATTACTCAAGTTCAGCTGAACCATGTCTCAGAAAAATTAATTTACCTTGAAATTGTTTGTATTGACATGTTTCATAAAATAAAGACTGAAACACAAATTACAGTAACTTCAACCATTTAGACATAAAATAGCAATCACCTGCAACCGAAAGAGTTTCAAATGTCTTATTCTATCACAACATACCAACAAAAGCTTCAAAACATCTTCAAATTAAAGCAGATGGATACTTTGTTATCGTTGTCGCTCAGTGTACTTTTTCACAAAGGTAGAAAATGTCAAGAGAAAATGTTAAACAGTTCATTAGAAACGCTTGCTCTCTTCTTGACATACTAATCTGATTTAAGTGGTGTGATTGTCTGTTGGTTTCACCAGATAAATCTGCTTCAGTCTATAATGGGAGCTGGCCTGGTGATGAAGGGATGAGAGGTAAAATATTGTTTTTAAGCCTTCAGAAAGGAGACATATAGATTGCGTAAGGTTACAGAGCCAATGGATTTCCTAATATTTTGCTTACTTATAATGTTTTGTATAATATATGTCTCCTCTATTTGTTTCACTATTGATGTTTCTTCAACTCAAGACATAAATAATCCACTATGATATATTTGTGAATTGAAATTGAATAGTCGGGATAAAGGTGGGGTCTGCTCTTTCTACCTGCATTCATTTGAATACTAAACCATGATTCATCATAATCATGCTCACATTTATTAATAATCACCTCTGATTTCCATATTTTATCAAGTGCCCTTGTTGTGAGGAAAATTTCACTCTTACATAACTCTTTTTAACATTACATGGGCTTAAATATTGATTATCCCTGCAAGATATGTGCAGCACATAGGGACATACTTGTATATGGGGTATGTTTACAAGGGTATCTTTTTTTTTAAGATCAAACATGAGCTCAAACTGAAAAAAATATTGTATATTTTAAATTGTTGGATCCCTGCAGAATGCACTGTAAGCATGCCAGATTTTACATTTGCACTTCCTTTACTAGTCATAAGTATGCACTGTAAAAGAAACACATTTTGGCTTTTCCCTACATTACAGTAGAACCATAACTATTGCACTAATATGAATTACATTTGTGTTATCATTGATGTAAGCATATTACGAGTGTGTGAGTACAGTATGTGTGTTCATACATGCTTGAATTGGCTGTTCTAGGTCACTGAAGACACACCTGCGCCTCTCTCTCTTGCTCATGAGCCATCCAGCTCCGAACTCTCCTCTCGGAGCGCCGACCGGCTGATGCCAGCGCTTCAGCTGCTCTGTGTGTGACCCAACCCTCGCCAAACTAGAGCCATCACACTCCACTGCCCGCCTCCCCTCCCTGCTCTCCTCAAAAGCACTCCTACACCATATGTCCTTGGTAAGGGAAAGACCCCAAGTCCCCCCGCTGAAGATGCTGAACTAACAAAATCCACTCTCTGCCCCTCAGTCTTTCTCTTTCTCTCACTCTCACACACACATGGAAAGGGATTTTGCATGTGTGCATGCACGTACACAACACGACAGATCGATTACTAATGCACTGTAGAGGTTGTTGTGTAAGGGCTGTGATTGTAAATTTGCTCACCTCACTGCTATTTGTTTTCAGAACTACAACGGCACAGGATTTGAGGATGTTAAGGTGGTATCACATTTTCCAAGGCACCCCAAAGGCATGCACTTTATTCTGCAACAAATAAACTGTCAACTAGAAAAGCATGAAATCCAAAATCAAAGAAGCGTAACTAAAATGAAGCACAGCACAAATGAATTGAACTTGTCACCTCAAGCCATGACTTCATTCTGGTTTGCTGGTCTTGTGTCATGCCACTGCATCATTTACTTCTGCAAAACTTGACTCAGTCTTCTAGATGGGAAAACCTTGCTATGACTCACATCTTGTGGTTCTTTCTTATCTCTTGTTATGTATCCTCTCTTTTCTTGCCTCTTAGATGAAGATACACACGTCTACTGTATAGATGTGTGAGCATGTTAATTACACGCCATACATCCGCCTGTATCAGTGCGTGTAATGGAGGGAGACCATCCCATTTCCACACCACCTTAATATAAATCTAATGAATGCAGCTTTCAATGTCACAGCAAAGTACAATACGGTGCTCATCTCTCCTGAGAGGGAGAGAGAGCACGGGGGCTGTGATGGAGGAGGGTGGGGAAATGGACAGAATGAGGAGCAGAGAGAGAAGATGAGGAGATGAAGTACAGAAAGGGCATGAGGGTTGGGTCAGGGTAAAATAGGTGTGTTGTCATCCTCAATACAGTAAGATGGAGAAGGGGAGGAGATTGGTGGGGGATGGGGTGGAGCAGAGCCACAATTCTCATTTAATCCTCCTCCTGGAAGCATGGGCTGGATGATGTATGACAGTGTGTGAAAAGAGAGGAAGAGAGTATTTGAGGAGTATGGGAAACACCGCCGAGCTTCCAGACTGGAACAAAGGATTGCAGTGAAGACAGGGCGAGAGGCACGGTTAGATCTCGAATCCCTCTTTTCTGTGCAACATCAGGCAGGGACAGACACAGCAGTACGGTGGGAGGCATTCTTGCAAGCATAAGTGAAGCAGCGATCAGGGTAGCAATCCAAGCACATTTACCAGAGGACGGAGGGAGGGAAGGAGGGAGAGGGAGGAGAGAGAGCAGATCTATGAGAGGAAAAGGAGGGAGGGGGGGTGTTGCATGCTCACAGAGTGTGACAGAGATAGAGCGATTCCATGAGCGAGAAAGAGACACAGAGGCAGAGAGGGAGAGCACAAAGCCGAGATGGGGACCGAGCACTGAGAAAGAGGTAGTTGGCAAGGCTGAGATTTGCACACAAACGTGAGCAAAGCAGGGGAAGGAGGAAGAGAGTGGTGGCTGAAGGAGAGCGGGAGGAGGGGGAGAGAGGGATGCAAGATGATGGAACCCAGAAATAGGCTTCACAGGACAGCTTTTCATCCCTGCTCTCTGCAGCAGACATGACTCTGGGCACTGGACTGTGCTGAAATTAGCCAGGGGGACAACACAGGACAGCAGGTCTGCAGCGCACTGCCTTGGAAAAGCCTCACTGGATGCAGCAAGGCAGCTGATTTATTACTGAGGGGCTAGGTGGCAGCGTGTTTGCGTGTGTGGCTCTGAGTGTGTGTGTATGTGTGTATGCAGGTTTTTATGGGTCCTTGTAGTGCTCGGAGCTGTGGGAGCGACCATTCCTCCAGTCATAAAATGACATTCAGCAGGCAGGAGCTTTGTGTGCTGGTGTGGATCTGCAGTTCTCAGTAGGAAGTGGGAGAGTGGGATTCAGAGCTGTCATCGAGTGCAAGTGTTTACAGTGCTGTTCGCTGAGGTGAGCCAAGCTATATGCGGTGTGTGTGTGTGTGTGTGTTTAGGTTAGAGTAGCAAGGGTGCAGCAAAGGCAAAGATCCTACACAATGCAAGGACGAGCGCAGAGCAGCACTGATGGCAGGCAGTGCAGGTAAAGTACAAGGAATGCCCTGGGGGTAGGGTGGAGGACAAAGGCAGGGACAGAGGAGGAGAAGAAGAAGAGGAGAAAAGAGCAAGGGGACGGAGAGAGGCAAGTGGAAAAGAGAGGGTGATCATGGCTGTCATGCAGTGAGCTATAGCATACGGTATGCTGTAGCGCAGAACAGAGTGGTGCGGCAGGGGGAGGACAAGCATCACCGCACAGGGGAGGGGGAGAAGGGAAGAGACTGAGGGAGAGAGGAGGGGGAGGCAATCAGCTCAGCACCTCTCCTCCACCAGGAAGAGAAGCACAACGGGACAGGCCCAGGAGAAGACACTCACTCTCACACACTCACACAGTCAAAGACGCACTGACAAGCGGCTAGGTCAACGTGTAGAGGTCAAAAGGGAGCTGGTGCGGGACAGGGGTTGTGTGTACCCCCGCTGGCCGGCAGGTCCACAAGAGCGCAGGCCGGTCCTGGGAAGAAGAAGAAGAAGAAGGAGTCCGCCGGAGAACGAGGGGTTGGCACCTCAAGTCCTGTTTCTTCTGACAGCTCTGCTACCTTTCCATCACCATGGGGGAATGGACCATTTTGGAGAGGCTGCTGGAGGCGGCTGTCCAGCAGCACTCTACCATGATTGGAAGGTAAGACACTGATTGATTTTGTGAGTAAAGGTTTTATTTTCTGGTTTTGTATCTGTTGTTTTGTTTATACTGATGAGCTGGGTGTTTTCATGTACAGTACATGTTATTCTGTATGTATAAGTTGATGGCATCCCTACAGAAACCCCCCTCCTCAGGCTTGTCCCAGTGCTCTCCTCTGTTCTACAGTCCCCCACAGTCATCACTGCCTCCCCCTGTCCGTACCTCCTCCCTGCTCTCCTCACCCTTATCCTCCACACTCATCATTTGTTAAGGGATAAACTAATTGCACATAATCAATAGCAGGCTTTACTGGGCATTATGGTTAATTCAGAGAGGTTCCTGTGTTGATACTACCTAATAGCCAAGCTATTGATAGATAACGCTTGATGCTGCTGGCCACAGACCAATAGGACAGAAGGAGGAGAGGGGAGTGGGAGTGAGAGGAGAGCAGAGGTGCAGAAGATGAAAGGATGGTGAGCGAGCAGGTGTGGAAGGTAGAATCAAAGGGGGAGTAAATGGATCTGAACTCTGTGTGAACTTGAGACAGAAAATGAAAAAAACAAACAAGTTCATTCAGTTTGTTCTTATTTGCAGACACGGATTTGCATCATAGTGAAAGTCTTATTAGATAATTTCTCATATTTTGTTTGAGAATGGTTTGTGGTGGATGGTTGAACAGATGAGCTTTTAGTTTGATTAGCAGTAGAGACATGCCATGGAGACATGCTGTAAAATCTGTGTGAAAAATGTGCTCCACATCATCTCTGTGTGATTAATTAAATGCAAAAGTGGAATTTTCCACCCATTAAACACAATCCAAATGTCACGCTGGGATGCTCATTTGGAAAAGTGAAGAGTCAAAGTGGTTCAGCCTGTGAAACCTGGATGTATGGATTTGTGAAAATCTAAAATTACCTTTTGGCAAAAACAAAGCCGCAAAGACTATGAATTTGACTGCACTGCTGTGCTCATTAACCCAGACCTCAGGTAGTCCGCAACAAGGGCATGGCCTAACCTTCTCTCTGCTCCAGTGGCTTTTTGTGAGTGTGTGTGGGTGTATGTGTCTTGCTCTGTGTGTAAGTTAAGAATGTGAAAATTGGCTCTTATCTTTATTGACTACACTGTGCAGTGGGTGCACAGAACCATTAGGCTATATCCTTCAAAATCAGCGACATTGTAACTGCAGCAGAGCAACAGAGATGATGTGAGCCGCATTATACCAAAACTTCTGTCGATCAGGGATCTGAAACCATGTGCGATGGAGATTTTCCTTCCAACCAAACACTACACCAAGTCATTTCAGTAAATTCTTCCTCTGTGGTTGAAAATGCCTTAGTCAATGAAATCACCTGGTCTAGTCCTCAGATGGAATGAAAACCTGCATATAGTAGAGCATGTTGACTTGATTTAAAGATGCATTAAGCAATATTTTGTACCATTTAATCATGACTCCCTCCTGCTTATGGGATTAGTAGTTCCGGTACCACTGAGAATCAACATCTCACTTTGAAGCTCTACACAGCTTTCAGCCATTTTCAGTTCATTGTGTTGGTTTCCGAAGCAACAAAACCAAAACAATGTTGGCTCGTGTATGACCGTGGCAGCTGCTCCCGACACAGAAGCTAAAACAAGCTCATTTTAAGCTAACTGCCCAGCGCGAGATGGCAAAGACCTGAAGTAACTGGTGAAGAAAACTTGAACATGTAGCAAACCAAAAAGAGACAGATATTTTTCTCATGAGCTGGAAGACCAAACAAGGGCTAAACGCCAGTGAATATTGGAATTACATTCAACAGGTGGCCAGAAAAAGGAGACCAAAGGGATGTCCGTGTTGCTCTGTTTCTGCTGGATATGTAAGTAGGCAACTGTTTGCTAACATGTTAGCCATAACAACTTCATAAGCTAATTGCTAACTGTTGTGAACTTGTTCTGGAGTCTTTCCGCCCCCTAGTGGTCAAAAATTACTTAATGCAGCTTTAAAATCCAGTCCTGGCAGCTCAATCAGTAATACCCTGTGAGCATAGGGTACAAAGAATGCTGAAAACGAATCTTTGGATGATTCAACGACTGTAAGCCATCCACAGTTATTCAGAGGCACAGAAGCAACTCTCAATTTGTCTGCTACCTCTTTCAAAACTCATGATGAATACTCTGATGATGTAATGGCTTCCTCTTATATGCTTAATTTGAGCTATTTGTTGATCATGCACTTCATTGGTTGAGCATTCAAAAGGGTACCTTGAATACCTAAAATATATTTAGTAAATTGAGCAGTGCTTTTTCTGACTCAATTTAGAATAGTCCCACGTGCAGTTTTTGTTCTTCATATGATAGAATCTACTAGACTAATTATCAGCTGTGTCACAACTTCCAAAATGACTTAACATTTGAGAGTTAAATGATAAGTTGAACTAGTAAAAAGAAGTAGTTTGTGTGATGCCCACAGGAGATCAGCTATGTGCTACTGTGCTGAATACAGTGAAATGCTCTGTAAATGATCCCTATGTGTTTTGGCTTCCCTCAGACTGTGTTTGTCCTACAAGGCTGTCTAGTTGACCCTAGGGCATTAGCTGTAACATTAGTTGCTTTCCAATGAGGTTCCCGCCTTCTACTGTGCTTGTCTATGCTATGCCAGCCAAGAAACATTGTCTTTGGAATCACTTTGTACAGGATTGTGTGACTATTTTAGGCTGTAGATCCCTGAAATTTCTCTTTGCCCTTGCCAAGCTGATTTTAATGTTGTCCCTGTTAGCTAGTTTGTTTTCAGGATATCTCAAAAAATGTATTGGAGAATTCTTATGCAGTTTGGTGGACAGAGAGACCTTGGGTTAGGGAGTAGCAATTTATTATTAAGCGATGGTCTGGTTCTTGTCTTTTTAAGCCGTAGACAGGCATTTTTAGACATTAGACAATCTTGGACAATCTTAGCAATAACACAAAAACTACTAAAGATAAAGACTTGATTCCTAATCCTAAGCATGTGTCTGCATGGTCAGGAAATTAATGACGCTTAACATTTAAATGATCAGAATGATGTTGGATGTACCAGCAAGTTGGAGAATTGTTCACCACTAGCACAGTTTTGTGCTGTAAAGATGCCTCCTAGATTGTCAATGAGCAACTCCACACTAAATCACGTATGGAGTCAAAATTGTTGCACTGACCTCTACGGGTTGAAAGGTTCAAGTCTGTTGCACCACTGACCACACCCAACACCCACAGTTGGGTGTGGTCTGTTGCACTTGTGAACACAACCAACTGTGTTATAGCATTGCACTGTTGTGCATTGTGAAGTCCTGCACTTCACAGGGTGTGGCCGGAGCATGCAGCAACTGCTAGATGGCATCACATGTAGGATGTTCAGCCTGTGTGTAGTTTCTTTGAAAGAGTTTGCATGTGTGCGCTTGCAGTTAAAAGGATGCAGTTCCAAAGAACAGAACAGTGATGTCTCCCCATGGCTGAAAAGTCTCCCCTGCATCAAAACTTTGGAACATGGTTGCATGTCAGTCATCTGTTTGAGTACCAACCCTCTCTCTTGCAACGTGAGGATGTAGTTCCACCATGAGACACTGTCAGATAGCATTGTTGGATGTCTAGACTGTCTAATCCAGCTACAATTAAGCTGTTTCTTAATTGTAGGTTTTAAGCTAACCTATGCCCTGGCATAGGATAGATAATTAGCCTAGGCACAGATAACAGTGTTAAAAATAGAAACGGACCAACTCTACGAAGTGGCATAGGTTAGCTTAATTATGGTCTTTGAAAGAGACAGACAATTGAGAGTTGCTTCTGTGCCTCTGACTAACCACAGGTGGCTTGCATACTATGACTCATTCAAAGATTAATGCTGTGTATTGTGATTTCCATATATGCCTGACTTCTAACTGGGCAATGTGCAGTGTGTGCATGGATAACCAATGACTGTAATCATGATTACACAGTGAAATAAATCATTGTCAAGGCTGCATTAACCTCATTCTCTCGCCCAAACCAAATTTACTGTATATTCACAGTTATAGCGACTCTGGGGCTTTCAGCATTAGATAACTGACAGTTCAGTATGGCGTGTAAAGTGTCCCAGTGTATCTCACTCAGTGTGTTAATTAAGGAAAGGAATTAAGTTTCTGCTCTTGATGGCCAGAGGTAACCTGCTAATAGGTGATGACACAACCAGGGCTATAGATATACTTAATGCATATAATAAAAATACAACCTCAAGGTTTTTGGGTTTATTCGATCAGAATTTGTAGTGGAGCTTACTTGTACTTGCAAATATTCCTGCAAATATTTCTCTGCAGTGACTGTGTATTGACTGACTTTCAAAGCAACATGTTGCTACACAGCAACTACAGATTAATACTTTATACATGCCTGATTTTTGTCTCCAAAATAAATAAAATGTTTTTTGTGTTGATATGCTGATGATGCACTGTTGTGTTTGTGTAAAATATAACACCAGCAGCCTTGATAATGTTTGCAGTTATCTTATGTGTCTCAAAATTTTGTACACATGATTAATTTACACCTATATATAAGTTTTTGTAACGCGTAAGAATCTCGACAGGTTTGCAACTAATATTAAACTGTCAGACAGAGATTTGCTGGTAGGTCTGGTGCAGCACTTTACAATAGAATCATGTACAAATAGCCAGTGGGGCTTTTATACTCAGATATATACAGATCTGCAAAAAACAGAGATTTGTCCACACAACACTGCAAACAATTGACTAGACTTTGTCTAGCATCCAGGGCCATCCTATCATGTGTATTTGCTGGGCCAAACCAGACACTATTGGTTTTCCCATGTGAGATGTCACTTTTATTTTCTTTAAATATAATTACATACATTTTCATTTAACCTCTCAGACAGCCCTAAATACTGTATATAAAAGTCTATCTATTTATCCTTTATATGACATTTAAACATATTCTGTGACGCACACGTCTACTTAAAGGAAATAAAATGTATCATACACAAATACAGCATATTAAAACATGACATGCTACATTTCTTTTTCACGTGTGGTGCTCAGCTGTTTGCAGACCACAGGTGTGCGTGTATATGTGTCTTGTAAAAAAAACCCTGATGCGTTCTACCGTGAGAAGACGAAGCCTTTGGGTTTGAGTTATACACCTTGCAGGTATAAAGAAAGAAAAGAAGTGTGTTGATGCATCTTCCCCTACACTGCAATGCTGTAGTGAGGTCAGTGCCAAAGATAAGTAGAGCGAAAAAAAGAGGCAGAGATAATGGAGGACTAGAGTGATCTAAGGAAGATAAAATAATAAAGGTTGCCGGATGGAAGGATAGAAAGGAGAGGATGTGAGCCGTAGAGGCAGAACAAAAAGGGTATAGAAGGGGGGAAGTAGGAGACAGAGGAAGGAAGGAAGTTTTCAGTGCTGAGAATCTTTGTCAGAGCTCCTTCCTCTGGAGCTGCTGACTGACTCTGCTGCTGAGGAAACAGTCTGCATTCACGCACAAACTCAACATGTGTCCTCTGCATTGATGAGGATTTTTTAAAAATACACCTTTGTGTTTTTTTTTTAAATTTCACATTCGTCTGAATGTAACGCTCTTACTGTTGCGCTTGTCAAAGGTGAGGACGATGCCATCCTGAGAGAAATGACATGCAATATTCACCATCTATGCAAAAACACAGAAATGCACGGCTGAGTTTGGCTGAGTAAACAGCACCTTTAATAAGAGGCAGAAGCAAATGAACTCATTGTGTGTTTGGCATTACATTTTATATTTTATATTTAATGTACGTACTCGACAGTATATTTCTGTATCCATTTGTTTTTTTCCTGCACAACAGAGTTAAACTATCTATTATTTAACATCTATCACTCTCCACTTGAGCATTATAAATACTTCATAAAATCTTAATAAATGTTATGTGGCGCTTGTTGCAAGTTGCAACTCATGTCAAGTCATTCATTAAAAATGTATGCAGATGTGACCAGCATTTTAATGGAATGGACAAAGTGAAAGTAGTGTATAAAATACCTTGTTGCTCTGTAACTCTGTTTATACGGTAAAAAAAAAAAAAACAGCACTTGAATGGACAGTCTTGAAAGGTTGGATGAAACCAAATATATCTACATCCTTGTTTGTTGGCTCTAAAAGCAAAATACAGACGACAGTCTGTCTCTTTGCCCTAATGTTCTTCACTCCTCTATTTTTGTGTGTGTGTTCTCCACTTTGCCTAAATAGGCCAGGATATCCACAAGAAGGAGGTACCCTACTTTGAGAAGGACACCCTACTTCTCCCAAAATAATCTGAGATGTGCTGATTTAATTGAGGGCATCATCCTGTAGTAGGATAGTGAAGCAGAATATATTTCATGTATAATTAATAATCAGCTTCCTGGATAAAATCTATACTGTCTGGGAAGATTATGTTGCAAAGCAAAACAATGGAAGCAATATTTCAGCGTTTGGCAGGATTAGTAATCCATCATCCTGTGGCGAGGAGTGGGACTGTCTTTCAAATGAAACCATTTTTCTGCACATCTAGAGGTGTCATTAGTTTATTTGTGCAGCAATGCCTGATGTTGAATGCTATTGATTATACAGTTCGACAGGGGATTTTACCGGTAAAGCTGAGCTCAGCTTTCATTCAGCGCAGGTTATTATTCATTTCAGCAACACATCGATGGTGTGTGTAGGAGCTTTACTGGGCGTGTAATGTTTCCCTATACATAGCCTAAATGTTCTTTATTTCAGCGATTTTCCGACGTGTGTTAGAATTCCTTAATCAGGTTAGGACAGGATTTCTTAACATTTTATGGCCTGTGAGCCAATTTTTAGATTCAAAACTCAGTACAAAACTATAGTATGAATGTTTGAGGACACAATTTTTGCCTCTATTTTCAAGATGATAAAGGCAGGAACAGACTGTACAGTGATATGATTTATTTGCAATAAAGATGCATCCAACCAAAATGGTTATATCAGTCTTCTCCTATCTCCTATGACCCTGTCTGCATATGGAGTTATTGAGTGGTTAAGATATAATGCAGCCAAAGTTTTCTGTTTGTTGTAATGGGCAAATAATTAGTAGTGTAGTCCATGAACACCAATCCATGTATTGGAGAATCAAATAAACTGACTAATATAGACATATATTTAATTAAGACTAAATAAAAGTTATCTTACTTACCTTTGTCAATTTCTTTGAATTATATTTTCTTTAATTTTGTATTCCAAATGAAAACATATATTTCAAATTGCCATAGAATTCATTAATGTTCAGAGTGCACTTTTAATTACAATGAGTTATCTTCATAATGACAGTTGAATGTGTTTTTGTATCAGTGAGACATGTTTTTCTTTAAAGTGTGGTTAGAGTGCAAAAAAAACACAAAATCAGGATGGGTGGCAAATCAAATTAAAGATATGATGGAATTAAAAGTATAAGACTCAGTTTATGGTGCAACACAGAGATTTGCAGCCAGGAAGAAAGTTGTAGCAACAATTATCAGCAACAGATAGGTTGCATCACATTGGCAGAAATATGAAAAATCTGCCAGAAAGGTAGCAGGTGTTGTTACACAGAGTTCAGACACTTAAAAGTAATGTCATGTGTCTTCCACCATTATACATTCAGTTAAAATGTCACTATGTAAAAGTGAAGATAAACATGCTGTATTTAGAACAGAGCATTAATATTGTCTAAAATAAGGGGAACTGACCTGCTGATAAATGGTACGTTTCGGCTGTGAGGTGAAAACACTGAAATGTGACATTGTGGTTGATATGGTTAATTCTGTAACAATGATGTACTTCTGTTCACATCAATGACTTTTATAATTCTCACTAGAAATAGTCTCATTTAATTAAAAAAATAGAAAATAGCTTTTCTTTAATAATTGTGTATTCATTTCTTTAGTATAATTAGTGAAACAGTATCGTAACTGACAGTTGACATATCAGACATACAATACATTGTTATAGAAATAGATTTTGTGAGAAGCTTCATTCAGAACAAAAACAATGATAAACTTTTCATGTTAACGTCAGGTCAGATTTCTTTCCACGTCCTTGAATCCTCTGTCTCTGACTCTGTTCTACACAAGCTGTCCAAGTGGGGCAATGCCTAGTCAGTCGAGTCAGTGACCATTATGACTGAGGAGGTGAAGCCGTGTCAGCCCCTTGTGCTTCTGGTTAATTGCTAGCTATTTGGGTACATTAAGAAATGTAAAAAACTGCGCAAGGAGACTGAGACACTTTCTTTTCTTTCGTTTATAATTAAATTATATTTATGGGTGCAGCACACAATGCTAACCACAGCTCTTAAAAGCCTACATCACGTGACTTGTAAACTTGTTAATAAATCATGACAACAACTCCAGCAGACATAATACATTGACTGTGAGGTTAGCCATGTTATTCCAGTTAACCACAACTGAAAATGGTAAAATGTTTGTTATAATGACATTACATGTTAATCTACAAATTTCAACAATTTGGGAAGCATGGAAGCAAGGGTTTGCAGCACACCTGCCAAGGAGCTGAGGAACATATATATAACTCAGTAGCCTTCCATTTACACTCATCATTGCATCATTATAGGCTCATCTAACATAAATTCAGACAAATCTGTGCTCACTTTGGTTAGCTGTCACTATAATTCCTTCATAAGTAGATGGAAAAATGTTAAAGGAATCAGGAAAAATCTACCCTAAAACAACTACAAAAATATTGCACCTTGAGCTTCTGTGTCCCATTTGTTGTATATTTTGTTTTCTAACACAAACCTTGTAATAGATACTGTAAAGTCAAGATTTTGAATACAGCTCCAGTTAACTACAGAAACATGTTGGCTGTATAAACAGGAAACACCAGGTTTTGTGTTCAGTCCGTCAGAACCAAAGAGAAAAGGATTTTCTCTAGTTTCACAATAACTATCATATATAGGGAGATACTCATGACAGGGCAGGCAGAGATGCGGCTGGCATGTGTCCTCAGTAGACCAGAATGCAATGCAGCCACAAGAGGCGATTCACTTTTATTCACTAAAACAAAGGTGCCTGCGAGTCCAGCCCTGTTGAAAGGGAAAGGGCATTCTGGGAAAACAGAGTAGAGAGTGCTGAATAAGTTTGAATTTTGTGAGTTTAAGGGCTGAATGCAGAGGAACTTATTTGTGCACACGTGTTTGATGTAGTGAGCTAAAAATGTTCTCTGGGTTGAAGCTGAGTCCTCCATCAAAAACCCATCTAAGTAATAAGTTCAGATTTAACAGATAATTATATGGCACATTGTGTGTGAGTCTGTGCAGATCCTTTCTGCAGATACATTTGGTCTAATACTTTGTTTCTTACACTGAATTTAAACCCATCCTCTGCTTTAATTTTTATATTTGTGTTGATCGATGTGATTTATGGAATATTCTGAAATCGCATATTGATGCAATCAGCAAAATGTGCTGATTAGGAACCAAAGGGAAATGCTGATACCATTCATTTGAAGGGTTTTAACTTTCAAGTTATTTTAGAGGGAAATACTTTTGCATAATGTTTGCCTCCCTTAGCTAGAATTAAGATAAAAGGATCATTTTTAGATGAAAGGGTAATTTTAGATGGCATAAAGACAAATGGGGCAGAGGAAGGCTGCATCTGGTATACATTGTGTCACCACGTGTGTTTAGGCTGTGCAGTGAGTCAATAGAAAAGTTGTGTTTGGAATTTCTTCAAACACAATATCCTTCAGCTTTGGGCAATTGTTGTGTTATAAATTTGTTTCAACAAGCTGTTGCGGTTCGCGTTCAGAGACCTACATCAGGAACTATAATTCGATTGCAGAGTGTACAATCTGTTTTTATTTAAGGCTTAACAAATCTTAACCTCTATGCAAAAAGAAAAATGCTTCTAATAATGCTCCATACCACCCCTACCATGAAAAGTAAAAAAAACAAAAACAAAACAAAAAAATAAAATAGGAAAAAGAAGCACCCCTACGCCCTTCTATACCTCTGTTTTATACAGGTGGAGCACAGGAAAAACTCAAGCTATCTTCTATATTTGGCGTGTCAGATGCTTGACTGAGCCTCTTCTGTTGATTTGATCCTTGATCCTAGAACACAACATATTCAGGCGGTTAGTATTCTTTATGTTTTTTTGTATAGGGACAAGTATGTAGCATAAACCAATGCCACACAACACAGCATTTATAGCCTAAGCTAATTTGCAATACCCTTTAAAACACATAAAACTCAGCAACACATACACAAGAGAGTACAAAACACAGACTCAACAATAGGTACATAAATAATACACAGTAAGTAAATGCTTGGCCCAGAGGCTAAACATTTCAGTTGTTCTAGAGTTATCAGCACATGTAGGCCTGCTACCATCATGGTTGTGTGGCTAGGCCTATTTTAGGGTTATTTCGGCATTTTCCTGGCTTTAGATTTTTGACTAAGGTCCATGCTTGGGTTAAGCACCAGGTGTTGCAGGCCGAATTGGTCAACACCTATCAAGCCATACATGAATAGGCCTCGTCTGTTTAGTAGACTTAACACTGAATAGAGTATAGAACAAGTTCCAGATAGGAAAAAACATCCCTCTTTCTGCTAAGAAAGGGTAAATAACTTAACAGGATGGCCCTGATTGTCCAATCATGATTTTAAGTATATTTTTAGCAGCAATGATTGGTGCAGCGAGAATCAGGATCACAGCATCCATTCCACTTTTCCAAATGAGATGGTGGTCATGCTTTGGTTGAATCCATGGACATAGTTCCCGTTATTCACCATGGCTGGTTCTTTTGACAGGTCTGTTGGTTCAGATAGCTGTAAGAGAGTCTGGAGTTGAGTGAGACTCTTAACTGTTGGACATAGCTTGAGTGAGTGACTTTAAAGACTTGTCTTGGTGGAACTGGAGGCTCCACCTGTGTGTCTGTGTAAAAAGAAAGTTGCACCACCAAAACCACACAACCACACAGTCAACATGCTGTTTTCGATTTTGCTGCTGTTTATTTTTCCTAGCTCTTTGTCTAGCATGGTGAGTGCCAGTGTGGCACATCCATCCTTTAGGTAGCCCTATCATCTCCCAACAAACTCAAATCGTGTTCATGTCTGTCTCAGCCAAGGTATAATTAAGGCAGTTACTTGTAGAGTTCCCCCCAATTAACTTTTCCTGTTTCCTCCTTTATTCCTGAAAAACAGCTGGGAGCCATTTCCTTCAGAGTTGTTGAATGAGCAAGTGAGATAGTCAGATTACATTTCTGCATGTGTTGAGTGTGTTGTGGCACAAAGGAAATTTACAGAAATAAAAGGCCTTTTTGGTTTTTGTCTAAAATCCCAAATATGGAAGAGATCTATTTTTAAACCATTTAACTTTTATACTCTCAGTAAAATATCGCTGATAAGTATTTTAAGAGGAGGCCAGAAGTAAGTGAATCGCCGCAGCTGAAGGCACACAAGTTTAGCTTCTATTAATGTATTCGTCACACCGACTCTTAGTGGCACCTCCGGCGGTCATGCACGTCTGCCTCACACGTGGGCAAGACCTAAAACTATTAAAACAGTTTGAGAGAGGAACAGTGGCTGAGGGGCGGGAGGAAAGAAATGTCTGCACTCTGATAATTAAGCTGCCTAATTTCTATGCCTGGTAAGTTCTTTATTCATTATGTGCTGCCATCAGAAATCAGTGGAGCTTATTATTGAGAGCGTACGGGCGGGAAGAATATTTTTACCTCTACAGATAATACTGCACTTAACCAGTCCTTCAGAAGACTGTCCGTGTACCTATATGTGCAGATATACACCTGTGTATTTTTAGTATATATGCTTTTACTTTATATTACTATATATGTTTGTTATTCTTGACTCATATACAGTAAAGGGTCATTTATATTCACAATGTGTGTATGTGCGTGTGAGAGTAAAGTGTGTGTGTGTGTGTGTTTCCCAATCTATCTGCTGTTGTGCTCGAGGCAATTGTGGTCCCTAGAGGCTGGCGGCAGCAGCTGCTGTATGAATGAACGTATGTGTGTGTGTGTGTATCTGAGTGAAAGCCTCTGGGAAAGACAGAGCCTGCATGTCCAGCCGACACACCAGCTGAAGAGCAGCTACCATTACACTGTACACACAATCATACAGGTCAATCAGCTGCCTACAGATCAGTTTGTATAGTTTCACAGCAGTGACGTATCAGGTCCTTATCTTTACGTCCTCCTCTCGTCGCCCCTCCCATCAATGTTAGCTTGTCTATGAGCTCTCTTGGTCTTTGCACTTTATGAAAATACCAGCTGTCAGTGATGCAGCACAAGAAAATGAAAATTGGAGAAGAACTTTCACGTGTGAGCCCAATCCAGGGACATTTGTTTTTCAAATCCTATTAAATCTCTGGCACAGAGTTAGGGATTTAGAAAGTCTCCAAATATGTAATGATCAGTCTTAGCTGAAGGAAGGGCCTCTGGGAAGTGGGCAGCGGGTGACTGATGTGGGAGATAATTTACTGGTCATTTAAGGAACGTTTGGTTAAAGGAACCATGTGAGAGACAATGCAATGTGCGGTAATGCCTGCATCTTTTTTTTAATCCTTATTTTGCATTAATTATATATTCTCCCCTCGGGTTTGAGTTACTAAAAATTCTAAAATCTTTTTCATTATTTATTATTTATGGTGGTTATTGAATATTCTGCAGGTTCAGGCCTCGGGGCTGTCCTGCCCCAATCTGCTCTAACGTACAGTATTGGCTCGTTACTCTGCAGGACTTAAAACACTGATGTTTGCAGATAACCTTCGTCTGCTGTTTTCTGCTAATGCAGCAATCTGCCCCGTGCTGATTATCCTGTTATCCAGCAGTAGAGTACACACACACATACAAAGACACACACACATAAACACATACATACGCCTGCAAACACACACAGCACAACACTCAATACTTGCAATGTCTTGGAATTCTTTAACGACATAAAACTGCCCAACAAACAAAGTGTAGACTGAATAATTGAATGTCTGCAGTACAGTGCTCAAGAAAAGTTTCTTATCTGAGAAAAGTCCAAGCACGTCTGAAAATTCTTGCTGTTGAGGTGAACAAAGCTGCACTGAGAAAACTGCAATCACAAGATGTGTCGCATTTCAGGAAGACATAAAAGGTTTATCCTTTGTTGTCCATATCCCAACATCCTTAGTTCCCAGTCAGCAGCATTCAATTAATCCTCAACAACTCATACACAAGACAATTAGCACACAAACAAGTTTCAGGTTAGGATATGCTGTTAATAGAGAAATGGGAGTTCTATGTTTATAATAAACTTGGTACACTGGGTGCCAGTTGTCCATGTGTTGAAGTGAAATGTCGCAACCACATTCTCCACTTGTATTCACCACGTCATCTACCTTTGAGGGCAACTTGCACTGATTCCACAATGAATCCTGTTGACTGTCTGGACTGCGGTGAATACACTGAGCACGTTTTATTTATAGTAACATAACTTTCTTTATATATCATGTAGAGACAAGCTGAGAAAACCAACTGAAAGTGCTGATGTAGGACTTTCACACAATATAATTTATGTCTGTATACCATAAAAGATATTTTTAAAACTTTGAATTAATAATATTTTCAGTGATTTACAATAGCATACATAGACTAGAAAATGTTGGGATAAAACATGTAAATAGACGGCATTACAGTTTCATTTCTTATGTTTTTCTTTTGTATTTGTATGTTTAAATAGTGAAAAGATATATTTTTGAAGAATGAATATTTTGAAGATGAATATTTACATTTGTCAATGACTTGTATTTTTGGTTCCTGGCAACTTTATATTTTGTTAAATTAACAAAATGATGAGTCAGACTCATAACTGAGTATGTGCTGACAAAAAGGATACCATGCATGTGGGGTAAAGAGCAATTTAAAAGATACTAAACAAAGACAAAAATTAATGTATAGAAAGTCGGCAAAAATGTATCAAAATGAACCTGGACTCCTGAGGGTGCAGGCTGTCAGTAAAACGTAAAGAAGAGCCTGTTTCCAATAGATTGCAAACTGGTTATACAGAGGTGTTGTATGCATTTTTATTATGCAGCGATTCCATATACTACCTGTTTATAATAAAACTAAAATAAATAATAAAATAATAAAATAAAAACCATCTGTTAGATCTGAATTACAACAAATATTTAACTAGGGGCGTTACTGTGGACATTTTTACCATATAAGGCCTGTACAGTCTATGAGCTTGTGTCACTATACAGAGATGTGGGTAGCAGACAGACTTAGTGAGATTTAGTTAATTCTATTACAATGTAGTAATTATCACTGGCATGAGGAGAAGCAGACCTCGAAGAGAAACAGAAAGTGAATGCAGGAGTGATGTAAGCCGCTTTTTATCCTGTTACATCGTTTTTAAATCAGCGTCCAGAGACTCAGATTCTCACACTGACACTGAACAAGAGCTGGTTTCATATTTATGTTATTTAAACAAATATTTGCATATAAATGAGCAGTGTCGACCACAGATTTCTATCTCAGTGAGCAGTATGCGTCCAGGGACTCCTTGTGGTGCAGAGAATCATCAATATCAGCCCTTCAGTCAAACCCACTGCTGTCAAACCCCCAGTGAAGGCAGATACATCTGGCTCACAGCGAAGGATAAGAGAGTGACTGAATGTCTTTACTTAAATTACCCCATCCGCATTTAACTTCTGGAAGACCAAACGTGCAGAGAAGCTTTATTCTGTTGTATTTCCGAACATACTGAAAGTCAGTGTAGCGTATACGCTCACAGCTGCTCCGAGCACTGACGGCCGGACATGTTTGCCATTTTGCACAAGTCATACACATGGATGACTCTCCCTCTTTGTCTCTGTGTCCTCGTGTCTGTCTTTCTCACAAAAAAAAACACACAGGCATGCACTCGCAGGTGGAGCAGGAACAGTCCTGCAGCGGCGCGCTGCTCTATTTTAAGTCTGTTTCACGCTAACACATGGTCCTCTGCTATACCTCTTACCTTCACCTGTCTTCCACTCTGCTTTGACGGACTGTCTCCCTGATCAAAGACATTTATTTTTTCACTCCCTAAAGGAAACACAAATGTAACTTTTCAGACATTTCTAACAATTTTAGGATACTTTTTCCTCCATTACTCTGGGTCTTCTCTCCCTGCAATCGTGTCCAGATCCTCACCTTTCACTAATTTGCTGGTTGCTGTGGTAACTCGCCATGGAAGGCGGGTGTGGGCATTTTTGAGTCCTCATTAAAAGATACACTATGGAGTCTCATGTGGATAAAAACAACAGAACAAAGACCAACTTTTCGTGTGCATATTTAAAATGCACAGAAATCACATTACCTTACATCACCTGAATGTCATACTGCCATTTATTCCAGTTGTTCCAACCAACCTGGGGCCAGCGCCCATCTATCTCTGCCCCTTTAGTTACCTTGGGTGGCCCTCTTGTGCTTGGAAACAAGTGTGTTTTAAGTAATTGGCTCCTCCGTGCAGGGAGCATGCACATCCACTGCATTGTGGCATAAATACCGGGGAGCCCTATGATGTGCAGACTTTCCTCCCTCATTAGAAAGAGCTGACAGTGCAGCCCTAAAGCCCCAGTCCTCCTCCGCAGTGCCCATGCTGGATCGACACCAGAAGATAACAGTACAGCACACCAGTCTCTCAGAAACCTTGAAAAGCAGCCGCACTGCTCTCTAGATCCTCCGGTCCCTGGACACCACTTTCTCTAACTGCAGCAATGCACTAATGATGCTCAATGGAAGGTCCCCCCCGTTTTTAGGAGATGCCACCTGTATGGTTCAGCACTAAGTCGCTAATAATCAGCACTCATATTATGACCCATGGAACAGGAGCAGCCTCCATTTCGCCAGATTTAAGGCAACTGACTTTTTTGGTATCTGAGCTCTTTAAACAGATACACCCCTTAAAGCTCTGCAACTGTGACACTCCCATAATATGGTAATTTGTACAGCAGTTTAATATTTATTAAATAGCTTCGCAACAATGACGACATTTATGAAGACAGGAATTAACAATGAATGTTACCACACTGTTCCTTAAATCAATGGATCACAATATCTGTTTGAGCATGTACGTGCAATCAAACACACTGATATCCACATACGTCCTGTTCCATTTCAGCTCAGCAGTGAAGATGAGTGAAATCACCTGTTTTAGTGTCTCATGATTCGCGAGCTCATGTGTGCATGCTATCTAGAGCGCAAGCAGCTGAGTGATAACACGTGCAAACACACACATATTCATGCATGAACATAACCATGCACACACACACGTGCACACACACACACACACACACACACACACACACACACACACACACACACACACACACACACACACACACACACACACACACACACAGGCACATAGTTAGGTCCAACAAGGGATCTTGCCTGACAACTGTTTTCTTTCTGTTGCTCTGAAATGGTTTTTGGGTACAAGGTGAACATAAACAAAGCAGCATCCAATCACCAGTTAGATTATGTTGAACCAAGACTTGAAATACATTTAAAATTGTCAGAATCATACCCAGATATTTCCTGAATCTCTGTGCATTTGCTCCTCATTAACTGATATTGTCTGTCTCCCTTTCACCCCGTCCACTTCCTGCCCTTTCCTTCTCCTTCTGTCTCTCTGCAGGATCCTGCTGACAGTGGTGGTGATTTTCCGTATCCTGATAGTAGGCATAGTGGGGGAGAAGGTGTATGAGGATGAGCAAATCATGTTCATCTGTAACACCATGCAGCCCGGCTGTAACCAGGCTTGTTACGACAAGGCCTTCCCCATCTCGCACATCCGCTACTGGGTCTTTCAGATCATCTTGGTGTGCACGCCGAGCCTGTGCTTCATCACATATTCTGTTCACCAGTCTGCTAAAGCTCGTGACCGAAGCTACTCTCTCCTGCATCCTTACATGGATCACCATGGTCACGGTCACCACGGTCGCCATCATGACCATCACGCTCGCAAGCTTCACTCTCGCAACATCAACGGCATCCTGGTGCACCCTGACAGCAGTAAGGAGGATCATGACTGCCTGGAGGTCAAGGAGATACCCAATGGACCCCGGGGGCTCCCTCCCTCAAAGAGTGCCAAAGTGCGACGGCAGGAAGGCATCTCTCGTTTCTACGTGATTCAGGTGGTGTTCCGCAATGCGCTGGAGATCGGCTTCTTGGCCGGCCAGTACTTCCTGTACGGCTTCAATGTGCCGGGGATGTTTGAGTGTGATCGCTACCCATGTGTGAAGGAGGTGGAGTGTTACGTCTCTCGTCCCACAGAAAAGACCGTGTTTCTGGTCTTTATGTTTGCAGTAAGCGGTATATGTGTGCTGCTCAACCTGGCTGAGCTCAACCACCTTGGCTGGAGGAAGATAAAAACGGCCATGCGAGGGGTGCAGGCCCGGAGGAAGTCCATCTGTGAAGTGCGCAAGAAGGATGTTTCACACCTGTCCCAGGCCCCAAACCTGGGCAGGACCCAGTCTAGTGAGTCAGCCTACGTCTGACAGAGGCTTCTCTGCCTGGGGGCTTGTGGACCTCTTAGATTTTGGAGAAGAGCTTTTCCCTGGCCCAGGACCCCCAATCATTAGGGCACAAAACTCACCACTGCATTGTTATTCAGGAGCACAGACAGACTCTGTGTAGTCATGATGAAACATCAATTCACAAAGTAGAGTCTTTGACACTTCAAGAGAGAAGAATCACCTTCCAAAAAAGGCAGCTGTGTTGCTGTAACAAAGCTTACACCTAAAGCTTACATGATGGAGAGTTCTGCTCTGCCTAGGTGACACTAGGTGCCTTCAGAGAACCCAACAGATAAAACTGAGCAATTACTAATAATATTAAAATACTGTAAAGATAGTCTGAGGTTGAATTATCTGAAGTTCTTCATTATTTGCCTTTGCTGTAGGTCAGAAATAATCCCCTTATTTTCCAATTATGTGTGCATATGCAAGAGCTTAAGCGTGTGCATGCATACGCATGTATGTGGGAAAAAAAGCCAATCTCTGACTTGAGTCAGAAAATTGAATGCTAAGCTAATCTGAGCTACTGAGAGAAAGATAATGTTATTTCTCACTGTCCATAATCTTCGAGTAAAGTCACTCGGCGGACAAACAAGGACCTTTTTAAACATGTTCTAAGAAACTTACACAAAAACCAACAGCACTAAAACTAGCAGCATAAACTGGAACACAGTACTTGTTGTCAGTGTACTAGGCTTTTTCTTAAAAATTGTCACTATTCTTCATATTCTTTGTTGTATCAGGTTACAGACTGACATTGCCTGGGAGCTTTTGTTCAAAGTGAGACACACAGTGCATTGAAGATGAGTTGATTTTCTTGATGATTTACTTTCCAACACTGTGTTTCGCACCACAGTGCTCCCAAAGCCTGCAAGGCATGCTGTTTACTCTCAGAAGCCACTGAAAACAGTCAAGAAAAGTGTGCCAGTGATTCCACTTTGGCTTGTAAAGTGTGATCGCTGTATAAGGGGCTGAATCTAGTTATATAAAGATTTTTTCAAATAAACAGGAAAAAGTATTGTAGTCACAAATATTCTAACGTGTAACCTCAAGCTTTTTTTCACAAGCATATTTGGTGCCATATTTCAAAGTTACTGTACATAGATGAAATGTAATAATTACACTTAGCCTTTTCCCTATGCGGTATAGATGGGCTTCATTTGGATGGGGGAACATGGGTTTGGGTGGTAATGAGGATTAATCATAGATTGCCAGCTTTAACAATATGTATTATTAATGTGCTCTTTGTTAAGCCTTCACCCTCTAATGGAGACTTTATGTTCCGGAAAGTGTTTCCCCACCTATGGACTTTGAAAAAGGCATGTTACTGAAGCATTAATAGAATGGATAGATTATGACATGTAACTTAAGAAGAGACTGTTTTATTTATTTGCATCCTGCTCCTGTGAAATGTAATACTTAGCATGCATGAAGATGAAAAATATAAAGAGATATGAACATAGAATCCCATTATGGGAATATTGAAAGCGAATACCTGAAAGACTCCAGAACTGCAGCAATAATAATATATAGTATGTAAAAAAAATATGTGAATAAATTATTATGCAAACGGTGATTTTGGCTGTGCTGTGTTTAACAGACAAGTGATAATTATTATGTACTGCTACCATTTTACTGTTATCAGGATGTTGTGAGGTAAGTGTTAAATAACTGTATCACAGTGACACACACTGAAAAAATCCTACCACTGCTCCCACTACACCACTAACACAACAATGTGAAAATAGTCTATTTCAAGTAAAAGTACTGCCTTCAAAATGCAAAAGTATTATCAGGAAAATGTGCTTAAATTATCAAAAGGAGAAGTACTCGTAATGCAGACAAATGTCCCCTGTGAGTGTTATATTATGATTTATTATATTATTGGATTGTTAATACTGATGCATTAATGTGTAAGTAGCCTTTTACTGTTTTAGCTGTTCGATGTGGAGCTGATTTTATCTACTTTACATAGAGTTGGGAAGTTAAAACTATAAAAATGCTATGTTTTGTATAGAAAATCTTTATCTGCAAAGTAACTAGTAAACATACAATATTTCAAACAATTTCAACAAAATGTATTGGAGTTGACGTATAAAGTAGTAGAACATGGAAATACTCAAGTAAAGTACCTTAAAAATTTACTTAAACAGAGTACTTCAGTAAACTTCTTTCTAGCACTGGCGGTGTATATGGCAGTGTGGTATTACTGACACATAAAATATACAATAGCTTTCCGTGCTAAATAGAATACATAGGTATATACAACACAGACTGCAGAGTACAATGCAGTGCTTTAACATTTATTATTAAACACTGAGAAAGGATACCTCTGAGAGATATGTTAGAGCACTCTCTGAGTTTCTGTTGATAAATTATAGATATTTAACCTGTTCACTTCCATGATGTAAAACGCCTGACTAAAGTACATTTATCATGAAAACTATGCAAGAACTTCCCTTTGTGGTTTTGCTCATGTTCACTGATAACTCCCATGTTTTTGCAGCGATATTGTATTTTTTTTTTTTACAGTAAAATGTTTCTGATACTCAGACTGTTGTTTCTCGTAGTCAGGTAAGTTATTAGAGCGGACCTGATAATTTCAGTAATGAGCGAGGCTACTGAGGGAGAGAAGAGAGATGTGTGGGGGTGGTGAACCTTTTAGTGTTATTAAACCTTCAGTCAGTGCAGGTGGCACATGGCCATGTCCTGGGGAACACTGAAAGCATAGAGGGACAAGAGGAAGAGGGACAAGGGTGAGCTGATTGTCTGATAGGATGTAGAGTAATGAATTTTGTGGTTATTCATTCACTTAAAGGCCACGCTGTGTTCTCATTGACGTGTGGATAACCATGATTGACTCTCTGCTGTGTGTTATATACATTCACATCAACAAGCACCCAACAACCACATGCACACACATACACACACAGAGAGAAAGAGTCAATAAATGCCCAAACAAAAGCATTTCTGAGGATGTAGCCAGGCTGGTTGCTGTGGTGACGGGAGGGCAGTAATGATGTTAAGCACCACAGAGACTACTGTAGTGAAGGGCAGATACAGCACTGCACCATCGCTCCTGCTGTCGCTCCACAGCAGCACGTCAACCTACAGAACACACTCAAGTATAGACTCGTTTGTGGTGAAAGTTGGAAACATGCTGTGCTGTGCATTGTGCTGCAGTGCTGCAGCTACAGTGCAAGTATGAGCTTAAACAGCAGTTAAGTACAGTTATTACCAGCTAAAGATATCTTTAGTTATAATGACGACTCACAATCATTTGGTGTAAAGAATGGATAGAAACTGCAGAAACTGTAGGTGTACATGCACCTACAGGTTTATGTATAAAACCTGATGATATTACACATACCTTTTAATAAAGAAAATCCTTTTAGATCACTTACCACAGGAGTTAGCATAGCAACCAATTCCATTTTTAGTTTTTCCACATTCTGATAAGTTGATTGATATTGAAAGTATATAAATGCTATTTTTAATGAACATTATCAAATGAAAAACGAAATAGATCATCTTGATCAAGTTATTTATTATTATACAGGAACGATTAAAAGTAACATTACGTTTTAAGTTAAAATGTTTTACATTTAAACTGGCCTGACTCAGTTAAAACTGGTTTACAGCCGGTTCCTTTTCTGCAGCTCAAAAAAGACAGAATCACATTACAGTACAGTTTGTCCAGGGCCATCCTAATAACATTTGTCCTGGGCCACTAGATTTCGCTGGTCCTTCATATGATGCAAATGTACTCAAATTCAAATAATTATGACGTTGTAGGAACAACACCAACACGGCGATATCAGATCGTGTGATTTGCAAAGCCTTAAGACGTCTCATTTTGGCGTGTTGACACACAAACATTCTTGTTTAATAGGGGTGTTAGGAAGGACATTAACTTTATCATGATGATGCACTGTTTATCTCATTCCATTTCATTTTCATATGATTTCATCCCACTAAAGCTAGATTTCTTCTGCCTCTGAAACGTCATCGTCCCCACAGAAAGTTTAAATAGGCTTCTTCTAAACCACACCTCTGGCTTACGTTTCATATTATGTCATTTTCATTCATGTCAGTTTCACTATGTCATTTAGTAATTTTCTGGTCTTTTTCCCCAAGTTGCAAAACTATGACATCACAACAACGTGATTGGTCAGTTCCTGGAGCAACATTAATTATGATGTTGTAGGAACAACACCAACACGGCGATTTCAAATTGTGCGTGCAGCACATTGATGCTGACTTTAATGCACTGTTTTCATTACTCAGCAACTCACTTTTAAAACATCAAAATATCAGTAAAACCAAATAAATACCTATAAAATATACCATTTAATAGTTATCTATCCATTAGATCTAAAAAACAACACACAAACCATCAAATATTTACCCCACTAAAATTAAAAAAATTAAAAAGAACAAAGACAACAGTCTGAAAATAAAAAGCTTCCAGGTTACTACTCTTTGTGCTGTGGTGATCATGGACTGTACTCACATGTTCAGCTGAGCTCCTTGACCCCAATCATTCACTATCCAAACTGCTGGCCTGCAGTATTATGACTCAGAATCAGTATATCCCTTTCTCATACTTTCCACAAACACACAACCCTGTGCAGATGACTGGCTACACTTCATCAGTTTCACCTTCATCTCACTTTTGTTTGTTAGCTTTTTTTTTCCCCAAGTCAACTGTGACATTTTGATTAAATTCTCATCCCTGAAAAACAAGTTTGCATCCTTAGCATGGACATCATTATCTACCACTGATGCTTGCTTGCAAGAAAAAAATCACTTTGACAAATTTTTGAAATTCTTTTCATTATCAATGGAGTAGGATGGTGCTGGACCTTCTGATCTGTGGATTACTTGGTCAGTTTGCTTTCTCAATGTCCTTTTAGCAGATACAGTATCTGTACCATCAGTGTCTTTTTCTGTCAGTGGCTATTTTAAGACATTGTTTTGTCAGAAAGCAACCTGATGAGCAACCTGATGTGACGTTTGTTTTGGTATCTTGACTTTGACCCTATTAACCCCTATTGACCCCTACCGTTAATAGATCTCATTCAGAAAGAATACACATATTATTTTTTCTCTGTTACCAGATTGATTGGCTGGCATTGACTATCTATTCACAGGCATTCACCCTTGCCTCCTCATCAAATTTTCATCTGCTCTGTGACCTACTCTCCACAGCTGATTCATTACTATCCCAGTAATAAGACAGCACTAAGAGAAGAATCATTTCATTATTCCTCTCCTGTTCCTTGGATATTTCCCTCTTTGCCTCTTCACTCATTCATAAAGATGAAATTGGAGTTGGCTTATTCCTCTCTGGAGCCTGCTCCACTTCTAGCCTCTTAATGTCTCGGGCCATCAATCTGTGTCAGTCTCCATTCTGCTTTCCGCAAGTGACTTGGTCTCCTTACACGATAGCCCTGCTTGGCACAGTCTCTCTGCCCTTCCTCTCTCTCTGTCTCCATCTGGTCCTCTCCTCCTCCACCTTACTCATTCCTCTCTCTTTCCATTGCTTCCCCCCCCCCAGCTGGATCTCAGTTGAATTTAACCAATAATTTCGTTTTTTTTTTTATTGCTCCCTTTCCTCCTTGTTTATATCTATCAAAGCAGCTGAAGCTAAAATCCAGTTTTCTGCTGTACTGCAGGAAAGCCCTTCCCCACCCTCTTCTCTCTCCTAAACTGTCTTTGACCCCGATTCCTCGCTTTTCTCTTACCACAAAGGATTTTGTCGCATTTTTCAAAGAGAACGCTGATAAAAAACGGAGACATCTTCTCCCAACAGCTCACCAGCTTTCATGATCTCCTTTTATAACTCTACTGATGCTGGCTTGTCACCTCACTTGCCCCTTTCTCCAGCTGATAATCCTGGAAATATGATATATATGGAGCAGACAACATGCAAGTTTTGTCTGATGGTATTATTTAAAGCTGTGACTTTTTTAGTGTCCAGCCTTCCAGATCCACTCATGACTGTTATGCCGTCTTACTGGATTAATTCATTTTTGGGAACTTGCTGTGTGTCAGACAGATTTGGGGTATATCTCAAAAATACCCCCAACGACCAACTCTGCAAAACACTCAGCTCAAATCTGGCTAATTTAGAAAAAGGGGCAAATACTGAAAATAGTTAGAGGACTGTATTGTGCTTTTTCTCCAGATTTAATTTCTAATTTGGTCTATTTGAGACCAAAGTGAGTTGTAAAAGAAAAGAAAGTCTTCTTAGCATCACACGACACTCCTTCATTACTTGCCTGGTGATTTCAAAAGGTTGATGATGTGAGAAGCCGAGGTTCATTTGATGCTGATTTTATTTTTCTAATCATGCATGGCAGTGAATTCTACTTTCAAACTACTGCAATGGAAACCTAGATTTATGAAGAGAATTTTACTATAATGCTAAAATCCTTTCAGTCAGTCGATACTGGCAGTTTAACAGCTCTGGAAGAGATGCTTGTGAGTAACCCCACCTTGGTCTCATTATATCAGTATGGTACTGTATTTCCTGCAGACTCTGTAAGGACTCAGGCTCCTCTACCTGAGCAGAGGAGATGTCAGCATCCGTCTCAGATACCCATCTCCTGAGGTTGTGATTTAGAGTAAAAGTGGCACAAGCAAGTTCAACACCTACTAAACAGCAACCACAATACTGTATGCCCTACATTAAGCCCCAAAACAATCAGCTGGACTCCTGGCTCCTGTGCAGCATGATCTCTATGTACACATATTAGAATACACAGGGTAGCCCGTGGACCTTTGGCTCACAATGTCTCCCTCTACACCCATCCCCCACCTATGCACCTCTGCCTCCCAGATCAATAAACAGAGGTCACATAAATTAAGTGGAAGTCTAATCTTATTTTGTAATTGCACTAGATAGCATGTAGTTGGCATCCATTAGCTGTGTGCAACGAAGTCAAGTAGCAGAACAGCAGAGGATGCAGATGTTCCCACTGCAGGTGCGACTTTGTTTAAAAATGTGACATTTCACAAAAACCTAGGCACGCAGTCACATTTCAGAAGATAAGAGGGTGCAATCATCTGATTTGGGCTAGAATGTAACCAAGTAATTACCTAAGTAATGTGAGTGACTCACACACACCATCTCCACCTTGAACATTTCCATTGCAGGGCAGGTCCTTTTTTTCCCCCTCACAGTTGGTCCCCATCTCATAGCATTATTATAGGGGTGACGTGGAGAGCAGAAGATTTATATGGACATTTAGGGGTCACAGTTTAGAGGCTGAGTGTCAGCAGAGTAAATGGTCTGTTTAGTGGTTAGGATCACACTGAAACACAGCGCCTCCAAGAGGACCAAACTGCACACTACTCCTCTCAGCTGAGAAAAACAAATCATGCAATGCCATATGCTTGTCTAGAAAAGAGAAAAAGACAGTGTAAATAATTATATACAGTGGCCACATGGCACAGATACACATACAGAAAGTGTAAAGAAGGCTGTGAATAAATAGGGAATTTAAATAGATGTTCCCTGCTGTGTCTAACTGGTATTTTGTCCTAAAGAATCAGACACTGGACCACCTGTGGTCTTAATCTAAACTATTTTATTCATCCACATGTCTCATCATCACACCACCCACAGCTCACTGATGATCTGTGGCTGTGTGCATGTGATGTCTAGATAAAGAGGTGATCCTGCACACTGGTTCAAAACATTGTTCGCTTATTAATATAACATTGTACATGTAGATGTGAGCTTCAGACAGTGTGCAAGATCCTTTCTTTATCATTTGTCCTAAAAGTTGTCTTTTCCGTTACACAAGACAAGACTGCGGAAGGACATGTTTTATGCATGAAACGTTCTGGAAAAAAAGTAAAAAGGAAACATAAATAATAATAATTCCCTTTCAGCTGACACACTACTCAGTACGTGGAGACCCAGTTTCAAGGACCTACAGTACACAATCATGTTAGCATTCAGTTTCAAGCTGGCATTTGGCCACAGGAGCCATTACAGAAATATGCAAACATAATCAGGACCTCAGTCACATGGCTAATACAATGAATGAAGGCAATACACTAACAAAGGCTAAAAGGATAAGCAGCATCCTTGGTTTGCTTCCAAAAATTTAGATTTAATGATTTTATTCTCTTGATAATCATAAAGTAGGTAAAGCTTCAACTACAAAGTAAAACATGTGCATGTTTTAGTTTTTTCTTTTATAATATTTGCATCATGACATTTTAAGCTGAAGGACAAACCAAATTGCCTTTGTTGTGCACATCACATTTTCTAAATATAATTTGCTTCTGACGTTCTAAAACAATATCTACTGTCTTCACAGCAGAGCGATACAAGATCATAATTTTATAGATGTAATCTTTTTGTTCATTCATAACATGTAAACACAGTCTACAGCTATGCCAGTAGCTCTGTAGGCTAAGTAGTGCTTTGAGCTAAATTCTATCTTCAGCATGCTAACATGCTCCCAATGACAATGCTGACATTCTGATATTTAGCAGGTATAATGTTTACCATGTTCACCATCTTAGTTTAGCGTGTTAGCATGTCATTTTCTTATTAGCACTGAACACAAAGTGCAGCTGAGGATGATGGGAATGTCATTTGTTTTGCAGTTATCTGATCATAAACCAAAGTACTGGACAATGTTGGCACTAAATTTCACGGCAATCCATCCAACAGTTGCCGAGATATTTTAGCCTGGACCAAAGTGGTGGACCAACCGACCTACAGACCATGTCCTATTGTCCAGACACTGCCTTCCCCTGAACCAAACATGGCTGAAAACACTACAAAGGGATCTATAATGTCTGTAAATGTGCGGTGCTGTGTCACACTGAAAGATGTCATGCTGAAAGCTTTTTTTTCTTTTTATCTACTTTTATTTATTTTTTTGACCAAAGACAGCCGACCCTACTTTTGAATATTTATAACTCTCTCAGAAGTCAGAAACCAGTGAGACAGACTTCATGGAACATCAGATACTGTTTTGGTTTTTAGACCCAAAATAGGTTTGTACTTTAATTATTCAGCTCTGAGGCTGAAAACAACAAAAACCTGCACCACTTTTCTCTTTCTCTCATTCTTCTCCATCTGTTTGGTCTCTTTTTCTGTGTAACAGCTTCAGATTTTACGCCCTGATGAAATCACAGTGTTGTGTCCACCAGGTAGCTCTTTTTCAATTAGCAGCTCTCAGCACGGCCATCAGCACCCAGCAGTGTGTACCTGAAAATAAAACAGAGGACAATGAGTATAATATGCCAAATTGTCGTCCCGTTGAACAAAGTCACATTTAAAACATAGCTTGCTGAGTGTGGCTAATCCTGCTTTTAGCTGTTTGCACCCTTGCAGCGGAGTTAAATCTACACCACTGAGGAAGAAGCAATGAGTGGATGTCTGCTATCTGGCCCCCCTGAGCCACCAGATGTTGCTGTAGTGCAGGAACAGCCTGTAGAGACTCACAGGGGGCTGATCGGTATCTGACATAAAAAAAAGTTGCAAAACAAGCTGTATTTCTTACTTCCTGCAAACGTAGCATTTTAGAGGTACAAAGTTTAACACAGCAAAAGGTTTGACTAATGTTAGGTATGTCATAACACTATGAAGTCCAGGACAGGTGGTACATCTGGCTCCAGTGAGAAAAATGCAAAGCCAGAAAGGATGAGCTGTTACCACTTTGGCTGAAAAGTATTAAAATGTTCGCTCAATCAGAGCTGAGCCACATGTGGAATTTCTCATCTGTGGGTACTTTCTCACACACACACACACACCACTATCTGTCATCTGGCTGAACAAGAACAGTCCTCCAAGTAACACCCCTCTAACTCCCCACCCCACCATGTTAACCAGTTCACTGTACTAGAAATGGGTTGTTGCCAGTAGTGGAAGAAGTACTCTGATCCTTTACTTAAATAAAAGTAGTAAGATCTGAGTGTAAACATACTCCATTACAAGTAAAAGTCCTGGATTCAAATTACTTATGTCAAAGTACAAAACTATTATCACCAAAAGGTGCTTAAAGTATCAAAAGTAAAAGTATTCATCATTTCTGAGTATTGTATTATTGAATTATTATTGTTAATGAATTCATGTGTAAGCAGCAATTTAATGTTGTAGCTGGAGCAAATTTTTTACCAGTTTATACACTGTTGGGTAGTTTAATTTATACAATGTATACATGTATGTATACAATAATGTTTGTATGTAAAATCTTAATCTGCAAAGCAACTAGTAACTATGGCTATCAGATGAATGTAGTGAGGTAAAAAGTACATTATTTGTGTCTGAAATGTAGAAGTATAAAGAAGTATAAAATATAGCATCAAATGGCAATACTCAAGTAAAGTACAAGTACCTGCAATTGGATAAATTGTAAAAATGATCATAGAAGATTAAGAGGAGCAGGGGGCAGTTATGAGGTTAAACTTATGCTTTTTTGTGTGACTCTTTACAGCAATAATGACTATTAGATAAAAAAGTAATGAATATGAAAATAGTATAAGTATTAGAACCAAAGAATGGGTCTCAGTCCAATTTAAGGGGATCCACTGTTGTTCATTGATGCTCAAATATCAAAGTAAAACTTAAACAATTAATTGATTATCGAAACAACAGGAAATTAATAAATCCATTTATTTCATTTTTTAAGCCATAAAATTCTCCAGTGTCTCATTTTTGAATATTTGCCTGTTTTTTTTTGGTTTTTTTTAGCTTTCTATGATAGTAAATTGAATATCTTTGGGTTTTGGATTGTTGGTCAGCCAAAACGAGCAATGTGAAGACGTCAATTTTGGCTCTGGATATTTTCCAATATTTTCTGACATTTTATAAACCAAACGATCCTGTCGAGAAAATAATCAATAATGACAATACTTGTTAGTTGCAGCCCTTCATCAAAACTGACCACATACAAATTGTTATGTGTATTCTCTTTTTATGTATGCATTTATTATGTCATAATTAAATGATACACATGAACATATGTGAAAAGAACAGTAATTTAGCTTTTTTTGTTTTTCATTGTGACGTGAATTTCCCATGAGACATTAAAATCAGATCACAACACAGAAAATAAGGTGAGGAGGTGTATTAGGGCAGCATCACTTTATTTCTTTGTTTGATTTATTTTAATTTGGGCATTTTAAATCTTCCATACTAAAAGGCTGCTTCTGATTTACTGTATCTACAAACAAAGAAAAGTAGATCAATACTTCACTACATGTTCCTGCTCTTCTTTATTTTGTGTTCTTTTGAAGTTGACTTGATTGATACAGTATATTATTTACTTATAATAACAATTAAACCAAACTCAGAAAAGAAAGTGATGACAGTGGAAGTAATTTGCTGCTCCTGACCTTTTATGCAGGTTCAGCTTTTGTGCAGGAAAGAGGAAATATTCCAATGCAATGAAACTACTTTCAGCTTGTGATAATATTAACCCTGTAGATGTCCTGGTGGTTGAATATCAGACTCCTAACTGGGTGTCCTGTATTTGAAATGACGCAAAACATAGCTGACATGAACGTGTCCCAGAATTTTGTAACACCTACATATTCATGACCGTTGGGTTCAGTCGATGACTTCACACATTGCCAGCTCCTCACAGTGTTATCACATCTGATGTCATTGTGATATCTCAAAGCCCCGTCGGGTCCTAACTTGCTCGGGTCGACGAGGCTGACATGGTTGGAAGGCCTCGGAGGGAGTGTCTCGCCTTGTTGTCATAGAAACCGCCTGGATGTACAACTGTAGCTTCTGTGCTGAAACTGTGCACAAGGACAAGAGTCAGCTCCAGTTGTCAGAATTCACATTTTCAACTATCAGGAAAAAATGTTGCGACGTGTCATGACCTGTTCCTCTCCTTCCTCTTTATTGTGCCTTGACATGAAATTCAACAGAGAGGAGGGGATTTACATTCCACAGCTGCTCGCTTCCTGTTTCAGTTTCAGACACATTTGAGAGACCACGAACATCACCAGTTTGAATTAAGGCAATAAATAATCTCCTACATGTGCTTCACCGCTCTCTAATTACTCTAACTCCCTTCCTGTGCTCCCTCAGACTGCACTGTTCTCCAGGATTTTATCATCCCTCCCTCCCTCCTAATCCTGTCTCGTTCTTTAGTGGTAGAGGGAGACATTTGGAGAATTCTTTTCAGTGACCACACCAAACTCTCCAGTCACATGCCCTCTTTTTCCTTCCCGTCCTTCTCCTAAATAAGGAATTACAATTTGAGTGGGGAAAAAGAGAAAGAGCAAAGGGGCGGGTCATAGAGTGAAATAAGAGGACCTGAAGGCGTATCTCTCTCTCTCTCTCTCTTGCTCCCTGTTTCTGTTGAATCTGGTGAAGTCATATATTTCATACAGGGGTGTTTGCTGTTGCCAGTTCTGTACAGTGCACTCTGCACTGTGTTTGTAAGGAAGAAGAAGAGCGGGAACGCAGCAACACAAGCCCAAACCCACCTGCATTCACCTGAAAGCTACTACACAAAGTAAGTGAACACTCCTCTTCTTCGTTTTCTCTTGGCCTGATTTGTCAATCTCTGTTTTCTGATTTCTCACTGGCAGTCAAAAGATTTCTTTTCTTGTTGCTGAGCAGGAAACATGAAAAAACTAAGTGTAAAGTATCATACACCCCACCCTCGCTCTCTGTCTCCCTCCATCTTGCTTAGAATGTGCCTAAACGCTGAGTTAATGTTTAGTTCTTTCTGGGTGGATTAGATGCCTCCTGAATGACCCACTACTCTGTAAATTCTTGTGTTATGAAATCCTGTTTCTTATCTACCTCTGCTCTCAGCACTCTTCTCACGTGCTCACGGCAAAATGTGAGGCCTCACAGCTTCAGAGGTTCGGCCTCTGACAAATCTCTCATCAGAGAGCCTGTAGCCAGTACTGTCTAATAATATGTCATTTTCTAGTTGAATATATGCTCTGAACACCAGGCTGCTGGTTCAGGATATGGCAGTAAAACTCTGCATGTGTTTGTCGCATATGTTATCACATTTATGGACCATGGTTAAGTTTTATGTGCAAAGCGAGTGCTTTGGACTGTGAGATAACTTAAAGACTGCGGCTTCAGGTGGTGTTTGGGCTGTTCTCACTATCTTCAGTGATGAGGTAGAAATGTAGAGCTGAATTAACACTCTGGGTCAGCAGCAGCTGGGACTGTGCAGGATAACGGGAAACACGGCCTTGAGCACTGTAAAAAAATAATCATGTGAACTATTTTATCCATTTAGATCCATTGTGTTCACACCACAAAGCTTTCAGAACAACCTTTCAGCCTTTTGCTGAGCTAAATCAATCACAGATCAAATAAAGAGTTGAGATGGTATTAAATTGACTCAGAAAGTAACTGCTGGTGATGATGCAGTTTTATGCAGCCCTGTTGCAATAACAAGAAAGTTGTGAAACATCTTGGAACGGATGACTGCAAGATACTATGATACAAAAGTTGAAGAATTTGGGTGTGGGTGGGGGTGGGGAATGACGAATATAACTATTACAACTGCAGTTGCTTCTGAGTAAGACACTTAACCCTCAAATGGCAGGCATAGCAGCTGATAAGTGGGCTAACATAGAGGGGAGTGTTTGCTCAGTGGCAGTAAAGGTAAAGAAGAGGATTAATGGAAAAGCTCATGTGGGCTGAGAAATAATAATTTTGTGAGAAAGTAACAAAGTCAGTTATGTCATTATGCAGTAGTTTTTTAAATTACTACAGTTTGCATAATAATGGTAAAAGAAAAAGATAAAAAAATAAAAGATTACAGTATGATTTGCACTGCAGCTGAGGTGGTTTGCTTTGTCTTTTACCTTGAAATGAATACTGCCTGAACACATGTGTCACACACAGTCACATTACGGAAGCCAGAAAGCGTGTGGTGACATGTTGAGCACTGAAGCACTGAAGTACACAGAGCGAATGTTCATTCACAAAAGCTGTAGAATAATAATCTCATTGCAGCACACACAGCTGTTTATCGACATCTTGGTTTTTGTTGGGGGTTGAAACTGTGACTCTGTGATTACAACGTGTTCCCAGGCCGTGTACTAGGTCGCTCCCAGTTGATTTATAAAGTGCACAGGTCTACATAATCTTCCAAAACACACACCCAAACACCTGTACACACACTCTGCTTGAATGTCTATTATGCTAGTTTGCAGTCTGCTTAACAGTCGAGGTCACAGTAAGATCAGTCCTGCAAAAGGTAGATATGCTTGAATTGCACAGTGCAGAGCAGCAGTGGCATGACCTGATCTTGTGACATCCAGTCAGCGGTTTACATGTGTAGTTCAGAGATCAAAGTGCAGGTTAGGGTTGAGGGTTAATCTGAAAGAGTAGACTCTCTGACTTCATCATCCCTCATCACTCACTGCATGCAGATAAAAGTCCTGATGTTTGCAGTTGCTGGATGTTCTCTGGGCGTGCCAGGACAGCACAGATGCAACTCCTGTTGACAGGCAGAGGCTGTTCAGCAGTTCAGATGTTTATATATTTACTTCACCCTTGGTGCTGTAACAAACTGCTTTTGGAATAATTTAGTGGACAGGAAGACGCTTCTCCTCCACATGCCCATATAACCACTAGAACCTCAGACAATGAACAGAGACACAAGGGTAATCTATGGCAGCTAGGGCTCCAGTGTGGAGCTGTTAGACACAATGATGATTTGTCAAACTATCAACACATATTGTGTAAGACTGACAAGCCTCTGTTTTGCAAGAGATATAATAGGTGTGCCTTTCTGCCCTCGAGGGACACATGTAATTTATGTTGTATATTAAACGCAGTTTGCCTGCAAAAATAAAACACAGATTCTTTCACAGATGCATGCAATCTTACATGGTATCTCCAGCCTTTTAAAAAATATCATACATTTGTGTGCATATATATGGGTAGGAAATAAAGAAATGTAAGAGCAGGAGAATTTCCCTACCAGCTATCAACATCTCCATATGTTATCTGCTTTCCTAGAAATTCAGAAATGTCGCTGAATTGTGCAACTCAGTTTTTCAGATTTGTAAAAGCAACATCTGCAGCATTGCGGTTAACCTATCGTCTATATAACAGGCTTGATGGAGGTTTTTTTTTTTCTTAAAGGCCGTTCCCATGGTGAGCAGCAGTGTGTTGTTTTGTTTAGAGTCCTATATACACATAGCTACCTTTGTCAGGGAGAGAGGAAGGAAGTGACAGCTGAATGAGCAAACAGGATGCACGGAGCGGGGCAGTTCTGCTGAAGCCAACGGGAAGCTCATACTGCATTAATAAGTGAGACAGGCTAACCATAATTACTTACAGAGGACAGCAGGGTTGTAATTCTTAAAGACTTTTAGCATTTTCAACTTCCACAGTACAAAATGTCATAAAACAAATGACAAAGACGTGGTCGGAATAATAGAAATACAAAGCTTCAGTCTGTGGTTGCTTATAGTTAGTCATTAAAAAACGGATGGTATTCCATTCAAATTAAATGAGACTAGTGTTGTTCTTCTCATCTGACACTCTGACAGAAAGCAAATAATTGTATTTCTCAAAATGTAGAACTATTTCTTTAACCGTCAGCACTAGATGCCTGTTTTCAACACTTACAACCTATTTTTAAACTTAACCAACCAAAGTTTGAACAATAAAACAACCTCTTGAACAAGTGAGGAACAGCCAGAATTTGCTCACTTTTGAAGAACTTCCTCATTCTGAAACCAAAATGTTCTCATAAAAGGCAGAACACACAATCGAAACACAGTCCCGTACACATGTACACATCAGGAAAAGAGTGGCTAAAATCCTATTTGTTCTGACTGCAGGTCAGGACTGTGGGCGTGAGCAGGGCAGGGATTTGAATGTGTATGTTGTTACATCTATCAGGACACAATACTATCTAACACTAACTTTCCCTCCCAACAGGATCAGCATGGCAAACAAAGGTCCTTCCTATGGTCTGAGCCGTGAGGTACAGAGCAAGATTGATAAGAAATACGACCCGGAACTGGAGGAAAGGTTGGTGGAGTGGATTGTCGCCCAGTGTGGCTCTGGAGCTGCCCAGCCTAAGCCAGGCAAGACCGAATTCCAAAACTGGCTCAAGGATGGATGTGTGAGTGTTGGATTTGCACAAGTGTAAATACAGCATCGTAATTCCCTTTTGTGTGCAGTATATTTAGATCTGTATCTTCTCTGTGTGTCTAGCTGCTGTGTGAGCTCATCAACACTCTGTATGGACCCAACAAGCCAATCAAGACCATCAAAAGCTCCGGCATGGCATTTAAGCAGATGGAACAAATATCCATGTTCCTTAAAGCTGCGGAAAACTATGGAGTCACCAAAACGGACATGTTTCAGACTGTAGACCTCTTTGAAGGTAAGACAACCAGCAGAACTCGTCTGTATTATTACCACAGAGTCTTGTTTTTTGTTTTGCATATTTACCGCAATATAAGTGAGGAAACAAAGCTGTATTCAGTGGTGGAGAGCACAGGTCACTGTCTCTTCCCTGTATTTGGTGTGTGCTCTGTTCATGTGAGATTGCTGCATGTCTTCTCTTCAGGCAAGGACCTGGCTGCTGTCCAGAGGACCCTGATGGCTCTGGGCAGTTTGGCTGTCACAAAGAGTGACGGGTGTTACAAAGGAGACCCCAGCTGGTTCCATAAGTGAGTTTGAGTGTGTCCCCCTCCCCTCCATGTATGAACTAGTCTCTCTGTGAAAAAGTTGGTAAAACAAAAGGAGGTTTCATTTCAGTGCAGAGGAATGAGATTGTGGACTGAGAGATGTGTGTTTGTATGTGTGCAGGAAGTCCCAAGAGAACAGGAGAGATTTCTCAGAGGAACAGCTGACCGAAGGCAAAAATGTCATCGGCCTGCAAATGGGCACAAATAAAGGAGCATCTCAAGCTGGAATGACAGGCTACGGACGACCCAGGCAGATCATCAACAACCCCTGAATCCGAGCAGCGCTGAAACCCTCCTCCAAGACACTCCTCCTTCTGCCCTCTGAAAGGCCAGCGAGGATGGAGAAACTCTGACTCTTACGAAGGCCATGAGGAGAAATGTAACTTGACTGTTTTTAAGACTAAACTGGACCAAAACAGGGACCAAACGAGAACATGTGCACATATACAACACATACTTCATGCTGAGCACTCAAGTAAACAATTAGACAGAGCATATTACATAGAAAACTGTACATATTTTTTCTTAAAGGATAATTCCAGTTATTTTGCATGTTTTAACCCACTACCTAAAAATCAAATGTGCTTTACATTACTGAATATCATAAGATTTTAGATTGATTTCTTACCTTCCAGACATCCAGAGGTTTCATTTCATTTCACTATAAAAATCAACTTGTAGAGACTTGGAACTTGCTTGAGAGAAGTAATCCATCACATTCAACAATTAGTTTCCTTTATTCTTTATTTTAACAGCTACAGTAATGCAGCCAGGAACTCTACCTGTTGGTGCATTCAAGGACACGCCGATGTCTAAGATTTGACACGCTCTTCTGACAACGCAGCTATCAATTCTCAGATGTCAGGGTGTCCATGAATGCACCACCAAAGGGGAGTTTTGGAAAGGTTCCCTGCTCACAGCTGTAGTACAACACAAAATGCATGATAAAGAGAAAACTGAACTACGTGTTAAATGTGATTGATTACCCATCTCAAGCAAGTTTCAACTCTCATTTATTGTGTACCGGAATGAATTGAAACAAGTGGAAGCCTGGAAGAAAGTGTGTGGAGTGATGTAATGTTAAGCACACAATTTGAAGTTAATAGGTTACAACAAGCAAATCCAAGTATACGCAATTTTAGAAACGTTTGAAGAAAAACATAAAATACAGTCATGTGTGTTTTACCTGCTCCCTAACACAATCTGCAGTTAGATGCTCTCAGTTAACTAATTTCTAATCAAAATGTTGGACCTTCTTTTTAGAGTTTAATACATCATATATAATGACGATGATTTTGAAATAAAGTTCGATTTACCTGTAAAGAAGCCTCTTGTGTGATGAATAGATTAACTGAGATAGTAGCAGGCTTTGTCCACATTTACTGATAATACTATTGATCGCATACTGTGCAAAAATCACTGTGCTGTGTGATTCTTCATGGCACCAGGTAAACGGTAAAAGAAAAAAAAACTAATGTACATAGCAACCCATAATAAACATGTCAGAGTTTCTGCAGGTAACTACAGCATAACGCCTAGCTTTGTTTGCTTTAAACCTGAGCTGTACTCCACACAGAGATAAGCAGTAACAAAAAACAAAGGCAATCTGCCTAAAGGTGGGAGGAGAGAGAAAGTGATGGGAGGGAGTGATGATGGGTGGGGATAAAGCCTGGATTTTTCCTGGCTGGGCTTCGTCTGGTTGGATGGAACAAGACGAACAAGGGGGATTCAGAGGAGGACTATCACTATCTCTTGCCAAGGTTTTGTTTATACTGTGTTTTTGCTTGAGTACCAAATAAGCTGTTCAGCATGAACTCACTCACAAAAAAGGCCGGAGATGGAGAAGAAAAGCAGGAAGGAGAAGACAGAAAAAGAATAAAGTTAGGTTTGATGAGAGAAAGAGATTATAAAGAAACAACAGGAAGAAGATGTACTTTAAAAAAAGAAAAGAAAAAAGTCCAGATGGAGTCGAACACAGGAGATTAAGGTGGCTGGGGTCAGAGGGAGTACAGGTCAAGACAGAATAGAGCACTTAAGAGATCAGAGAGCATTTCCAAAAAAGGAGTCATCATTGCAGAAGGAAGGCAAACAAAGACTTCCTTTTCCTCTTCCTTTTTATTCTGTCAAGAGGGAACTGTGTATAAAGTTTTGACACAGAGGGTTAAATTGGTATATTGTAAATTGAGAATTAAGTACGAATTCAAAACAAATGGCCACAATACAGTAAATAGTCTGTTCAAGTGGTGGCATATTATTCTTATGTTTGGTTTCTTTCATTTTTAGTTTCTACAATCAGTTATTTTCACAATAAAAGCATTAGAAGACTGCTCCTCTTACAGGCTTGATCACTGCAGTCACACTTAAATAATTATGTTAAAAAGACTTTTTATAGCACCCACTTCCCTCTGATGGTGCGAGATAATTTGCTCTTTATAGTGTCCTCAATACTAAAACTTACTCTGCTGTTGATGAAGCTGCAGTACATCAGTCTCTGCGTGACAGCGGCTGTTATCTCAGCTGTAGTTTAGATAATTAGAATAGTGTTTATTATTTCAACACTAATATTTATTTCAACGCTAGCAGATGGGTGTGCTTTGGCACATGCGAGCTCTTTGAGTCTCACACTACTCAACACATCTGCCCAAGTTTATCTCCGGGGACCATTAACATAACGTGCCAGCTTTTGTGTCACCGATATTTTTATACTGAAACTCTGATTCCTTTTTAATGTTTGTCACCTGTAGCTGCAGCAAACATCACTGCCAAACTGTTTAGGGTGTAAGAAACAAAAATATTTCATTAGATGTGTAAGGCAGGTCAGTCTACTGTAAGTCAATTGAACAGAATTATCTGTTTGAATGGATGTTTGCCCTTTAAATTCTATATTTTTATGGTTTTTATTAGTGTTTAATTGTCATTAAGCACTTTGTTACCATTGGAGGATTGTGATGCCAAGGAAACAAATTTCAGAAATGTATTACACTGTTGTTTTATCACCTTTCAGGTAGATGTGGTGAGAGGTGTGATTCCTTTATCATTAATTGTATCAGGAACACTGATGACTACTTTATCGTCTATTGACTAACTGGGCTAACAACCTTTAGTATATAAAATTTACTCCCTGATTTAGCAATCTTATCAGCTATTGTTTGTTACACTGTAGTGAAGTTCAATTTATTAATGATTAATTTATAAATCAGTTAAGTGACTCAGTGTTAGTTAAAGATTCATTTATCATTAATTGATCATTTTAGTAAATCTGGTGCCTCGAAGGATTCACTGACTAGTTAGAGAGCTGTGAATGATGTCAGCAGATGCATGCTGGTTGTGGCAGCAGCAGTTAATGATGCTGGTTTGTAACAAAAAGGTTACTGAGTATGAGTGTCTAAACCTGTTAGGAGAAACCTATAATCCCCCTGTTATGCATCCTTGAACAAGGCACAACTCAATAGAGCCTCTGCAGTGGAGCTACTCAGTAAAACACAGTGGCTGTATTCTTTTTCAGGTTGTGTAACTATAGTATGCAAATGTGAGGCAAAATTGGACACCACGCAACTTTGATAACTGATCACTCATAATTCACTTCTGACCTGCCAGTGTGGAAGGCAGCTGAAATTAATGAGACTGAAAAACACATTTGTCACATTTGACCCACAAACAAGCTAAAACAAACACATCACTGTGCTCCCTTTTTTAGCCTTATCTCGCTGTCTCAATCTTTTTAACATTTCTTCAGCTAATTTTTAGCAGAGCAGCGGCGCCCGGCCTTTTTGACACCGGAGCTGTGTTTTTTTTTTTTTTCCTTCCATCAGGGTTTTAACAAAAGTGTGGAAACACCAACATACCACTGGCCTCACTGCAGTGGAATGCACTTTGCTGCCATACAGGGGCATAACTGCGGCGACGATTAGCCTTGAGGTCAAAGAAGTGGCCTTATAACTGGAGAGATGCCAGTTTGAATCCTTAGACTGTCTGAGAAAAAATGAATGGGGAAGCTGATCATGTAACACCTTCTCCTCAGTCAGTCTGTTGAGCAAGGCCAGGGGGTGGAGGCCTCACTGCTGCAGCGGCTCCATTAGACGGCTGACTCCATTAACACCCAAAAGTAATTTGAAGGTTATTTAAAAATTCAGGAACCATATAACTCTGTTCTGAAGTTCTCAAAATTAGTTTTCAGTTGTGGCTCAAGAGGATTGAAAACAAAGAATACAGGAGAAATACATTTTTCTACCAATGTGTGTACCTTATCAGGCACATGATGGGCCCCTGGTGTGTAACTTCTGAGCCACCATACAGAGTTATGTAATATAGTTCAAGGCCCAAATTTGAACCAGTCAGGCTGAATTAAAGTAGCCAGGTCCAGACCTCATTGGTCTGATTATCAGGCTAGAACTAATACTACAGTCAGTAAAGTCAGTAAGATAGGACACTGATTAAGGCATCTGAGTGACGTAGTGGAAAAACCTGTCGCCCGCTACTGCAGAGACCTGGCATCAATCTCTGGCAGTGGTGTTTCTGGCTTGGCCCGCAACATAACTGGCGAGACTGTCCTCCCAAGAACACGGTATGTTTACATTCAAGTCACAATTATGACGGGAGCAAGGGAGGAAGTCAGGTGACGTTGTTGTAGAGGGACAACATCTGCATGGGGATGAGTGGATGGATGCGTCAACAAAACACTAGACTTTAATATGGCAGAGCGCTGTTCGTTTCCCTTTCCAACTGACAATCTATGTAGGTTTTTTAACCACGTGGTTATTACTGTAACCATGACGACTTAGCTCCCCTAACAAAGTACTTGTTTTAACTCAAACCAAACCTAACCCTGACCCTTTCCCTAAACCTAACCAGGTCGATTTTGTGCCTACATCTAACTAAACCTTAATTATAGCATTGTCACATCATAAAACTGATTTATTTTTCAACAGTGATTCGTAACGGTTTTGGAAGGCACAGAAAGATATGGTATCATCCTGCTGATAATGGCGTCTGATCAGAAAACCCTTCTATGTGTTGTTCTAGAGGGTACTTTGTCGTTTAATTTGGAGGACTGGTTGTAACTGACAGTGTTAGAGGGTGGGAAGCCAGTGAGGAACTATGTCGCAGCATTAGTGACCCCTACTGGCCGCTCTGTCTGCGCTGTCTCATACAGTCTCATTCGTACACCCTTTTCAGGCCCAAAGACTGATGTACAGGAGCACGTTAACTTTCTCTGTTGACAAAACAAGGTTCATTAGTAGCTTTGTTTCTGTCGCCTCCAAGATCAAGAATGAACTTTAAATTTCAACTTTGAAGCCAACATGGAAGAGAGGTTCTTCAATGTATACTCCAGCGGCTGTCGAGGATTGTGCGATACCATCGAAGGCTCCAGAACAGCTACTAATGAATATTGTGGTGAGACTGTTTTGTCAAGTGACACATTTTGTTAACAGATACATTTTGGTCCCTTGCAGTACACAATTATATTTCACATGGTATGAGCACAAAAATCGACTTGAAATAAAGGGTACCATAATGTTCTTGAATAGGGTACAAATACAAAAACTATACAATTTGTACAATTCAGCTCCAGTTTTCTCTAAGAGCAAAAAAGATTTCTTCAATCACCCAAACTGGAGTCCGGGATTTAAGTGCTTTTCCCTGATTTACACCTTTTCCCAAGAGCAGATCGATTGCACTATTACAAACATTGTTTGCAGGTTTGAATGTCACAAATCTCAAGATAAATCTGTATTTCATTTTGACAATGCTAATCATGTCTTACAATAGATGTCTCATAGATGAGAAGGGAATCCAATTTTAATTTGTTTGGTAAGCATGTATAGTTTGTATAAAATGTCAGGAATAGATGTCAGGCCTGTGGCTATGAGTGACATGCCCCTTTTCAAAAGTCACAATGCTTGTAAATAAATCTTAAAATGAAGGAGGAGGACAAGTGAGAGGAGTTGTGGAATGTGAGAAAAACAGATAATAGATTTGTAGCAGTTAAAATCCTGCTGAGAAAACAGGTTGGTTAAGACACAGTGATTGGTTGAAGGCCTAGAATAGGCCAAAGGACAGCTGAACTACATTTAAACAGCAAAAATCTTCTTCCTGTGAGGATGTAGGCTTTAATTGACAGCAAAAACAATGTTAGGCTGCTTTGGTTTGTATGCAGCAGGGTGACTCAGTCCAAGGTCATTAAGTGACGCCACAAAAGGCTGCAGTCAAGAAATGACTGTCCTGGGTAAAAGTCTGGGGAAGTAAATACGACAGCCTGACCCTGACCTGAAACCTGCTGAAATAGCTTTAGAACCAGGACAATTATCGAGAGGTGCAGCGCAGAAATCAATGGGTATAAATGAATTTCAATGACCTGGTCGTGGAGTAGAAAGACCCCCTGGATTTCTCCTGCACTGCTCGAACGAGGCCGAGATGGTGTTACACAAGCCTTAATGCAGGTAAAACAGCTTGTTTTGCAGCAAATTATGAACCAGATTGGTTGTAATTTTGGCACCATAAGCACTGCCAAATTGCCTTCCAAAGTGGTTTCATGGAGGTGTAATTTGTGGTGCAGATCCTCTATGCATGAGTGGAGTTTTCAAAACGGTGACAAGCAACTGTGTTTATTAAATAGAGAGGCCCTCAGCTGGAGACTCAAGCATGGATGTCACATCAGTAAGATAAGCCTCCAGGCGGAGGTCAACATGACGAATGAATATGTGTGTGAATGACTCATAGGCATGAATATGGTTGATCCGCAACCACAGAGGAAGGTGCTGTGGTAGGACTGCATGCACCGTTAGCTCTTAACGTGGTGCCATTGAATGCTAAGAGGGTGAAAAAGGTAGGTCACAGGAGTATCGGGTGTAAATGGTGGGTAATCTGAGTCAGGATGCAGGTGTTTCCCCTCGAAACTGTTGGTTTGAGGCCAAATATTGAGATCTGAAAGGTGAACCCTCCATTGAAACGCCATGAGAGGAAGACAAGTTGAAAGCTGTGCGGTTCAGTATTCACTTCAATCCTCAAAGCTCACCTTGAGGAAATGCTGCCTCAGTTTAAACCATCTTTCAGATTTTTCTGTAACCTGCCAGAACCCGACGTACTCATTTCAACACTTTGTGCTGCTGCAGTTTATCACCTAATCAACCAATCATGACAGTCTTGCACCTTACCGTGTCTGACAAAAGCTGCTGCAGTGAAGCTGTAAAATGCTTTGTGCAGAGGAGGAGGAGGAGGAGGAGTAGTTCCTCAGGGAAAGTGATGTGGCCTTTTGTCTGTGTATAAATCCTGGAGTCGCAGTCATGTAAAATCATGTGCGTAACGTTCTTGCTGTTGATTTATAAAAATGCCTCTTTCAGAAACAAGTATAAAAACTGACATTATATAACGCTTTATTGAAATTGAACCATTATGAATATAAGGCTCATGGCTCGATTCAATATGTTACTGCGAGTGCCTGAGAATGTGCCTCACATTTTCATTTTTTATTGTAATATTCATCTCTATAGGAGTTATAATGATTGAGACTTTGTAATGAAACAGTGGAGATTTACTTGGATGTCACTCCACCATATACTGTATGTATTAAAACTAAAATCAAATAACTAAAAATATAAAATAACAAATCTCCACTACCTCCCAAGTGCTTTACTGCAGTAGACTGCGCTCATGAGGGCCCTCACCTGGCTGATACTGGTTACTACCGCAGGCAGGAACGCATTTGAAACACCTAATAAAAACCCAGAGTCTCTTGGTGACAGCGAATGCAGACTTCTGATATGAATCAACTGCTGTGTTGCTAAGCATCAAAACAAAAATGGCAAACTTTCATTAGAGGTTTTGGGTTTTCTCAACTTCTGCTTTTAACATGACAACAACTTCTGTAATTCATTTCCACTGAAATGATATAACTTGACTGATTGTGAGGTTAAAACATGTGATGGATTCATTTTAACTTTTGACCAAGAAATACGACATCACAACGGTCACAACACGTGGCACTGGTACAAACAGGCACTTGCATCACCCATCATTTACAAAATCATGACATCTGAGAGCCATCACAAAGACGAGTCACATTGCACGGTGATCAACGAAACTGAACCCCATGAGTGAAATCTGACTAATTTAGAGTGGAAAGCCACTTATTTTCAAAGAAGTACATTAGATTTCTTAGGGAATATATCATCACAGAGGACGTCAGGTCAAAGAACTAAAACAGCAGCAGACCACCATTGTGTCTATTGTGGACTGTTTAACTCTTTCTGGACCAAATGCTTAATAACTTGCGTCATTGCTGAAGTGGTAAATGAGTTGGTATTTTAGTATACCATCAGTGTCCCTGTGCTGTGTCATTAGATACTCTATAAAACCTTTACAGTCTGCAGCAGATGACATATAGGTCTAAGATGCATGTTGCAACCACTGTACCATTCATCACATATGGCAGCACATTACAAACCCTGACCCCACAGGTTCGTACATAAAGTAACCCCTTGATAGGTGAGAACGTGTATCTAATCTGGATTTACTGTTCATACAGGCCCTTCAGATGCTAAGTGGTGCATACACCCAACACTGCACAGCTTGGGAATACTGAACTGAAGCCAGATTTTAAACAGGTCAATAGAGCTGAAACACACACAAGGCCAGATGTAGATTTTATCAGGGTGTAGCTAACTTGCCTGCGACGCCTCTTGTCTCTGTTAATGCCTGTTGGGATTAAAAGTTAACATTTTCAAACTGTGTGGTAATAGACGAAACAGTCAAATATTTATCTATAGTCTAAAACACTGAGTGGATTGGGATCGGTGGCAGTCTAAACATATATGGTTTGGATGGAAATGTACAAGCTGTGAACAAAGTGTCTGTGTTTATTATTATTATTTCAGCTAATGCAGATTTATGTGACAGTGATTTTTTACAGCATCACAACTCATAACATGGAAAAACTAGTAAAAAAAATAACAGCTTTCATTCCTCAAACCTTCCTGTCAGACATGAAGTCATAATGTGAATCCAGCATACCTGACTACAGACAATGACTTCACGTTGTTTGGCTTTGTGCTGAGCTCGATGGGTTAACGGTGCTTCAAACTTCACACTCAGTCGACAGTCTGCAGCACGGGCCTCCAGATGGACCAACTATTTTAGCTACACTGGGACAGTTTTGGGTCACAGTTAAAATTAATGAGAGCAACGTCAAAAGTGAGCGAATGGTTCATTAACTAAGTATTTTACAACTCGCCACCAATCACATAAACTCCAGCACGCCTTACTAAATGTTTAATGAGGATGTTTTAACATGAGTCTACGGTGCCTCTGAGTGCTGTTGGTGAATTATTACAACATTAGAGATGTTAAATTGGTGAAAGCAAATTAATTAGGCAGTAAGGAACTCTCTGGATAAAAGAGAGAAGGCGTGGAACAAGCAGTGAGCCTTGTTTGTGTCTTTTTCATTTTAGTTCTGTGATAAAATAGTTCCCTCTGCTGGTGAGCGTGTAACACACAGCGCTGCAAATAGTTGATGACAGAACCACAGCTGAGATGTGCGCATCCTCTCCTTTTCTTTAAAAAATATTCTTGAAATAAAATATGATCACCCATCACAAGTGACAGCTTTTGGTAATGAGCAGAAATAGAAAAGACAGCTCCCGACACATGATTAGATCCTTGTTTTCTTTTTTATTGGAATGCTTTACCTTTAATAACGTGACAACGAGCCAAAACAGTGCAAATACTGTATCGCACCAAACACAGACTGCCACAATCTGAACCCCCTTCAAACATCATTTTCTCAAGCTTCACGTCTTATATACAACTGGGGTCACTTCCAGACACTCATACGTCCAACTTACACAATCCAGCACTGGCCACACTGTACACAACTGTCCCCATGAACACTTAAGGCACAAACACAAATACACTATTTATATTTAACACAGCACACCATTGTGCAGAGCTTAAGACAGCAGTAGCGTCGGATAATTTGATGCTCGACAAGAGACAGTCAGCCACAATTTGAACAGAACCGAGCCATGAAGAAACAGCCACAGCATAAGCTCACAGACGAATGGTTTGCTTTACATGATCTTGATTGCTTTTTAGCGTTTAGCGTGACTATATTCAGTATAGCTGTGTTCAGTAGCTAAACCACGTGGCTACTTTTAAGTCCTAAAAATATTCAGTAACTATACCATGTAGAGATGTCAGGTCACAGGGTGGCAGGGCTGGGTGAGACAAATACAACAAGGAGAGAAATAAAGAGGAGGGGAGAAACAGAATAAAGAGGTGCTTCTAGGAGAAAATACTATATCTCCATGTGTTTAGGAGGCAGAGGGAGAGAGAGCCTGTGCTAGTCAAAGTTAAGAGTCCGACTGTGAGTATTTGGATACATTAGTGTGAGATACAGGAACAACAAGAAACTGTCTCATGTCCCAAATCCATCTCTATTAATAAGGAATAACTCGTGTTAGGATTAGCAATGTGAGGTGAAAGCAGGAGGACTAGAGTTTCACTTTGTTGTAAAAATTAAAATCAAGTGCACTGTTGCACTGCAATGCTGCTGAAAAACAGTGCACACACACAATCGTCAAGACACTGGAATATCATGGCCTGAAATGATGTGCTGAAAATTTTTCTTCTATTCAAAAATGTCCTTCAACAGATACCAAGGACACAGTCAAGAATTTAAAAAGCTGGCAGGACTCAGTTTAGCAATACAAAACATTTGACATGTGTAACCTACGTATTATGTTTTAGACATTAAAATGAAATGTCACAGTAGATTCAAATGGTGAAATTTAATTCTACGAATACACTTGCTGGATGCGACAGAAGCTTTGTAAGCAGCAGGGTGTTTGGAAGACCTAGGCAGATTATCAGACAAGTAGGTTAAGGGTAAAAGTGATACATGATTTTGACCGATATTCACTCATTTAATACGGAAGCGTTGGCCGACTTTCTACACAAAAGCTGAGGCTCGTCTAAATAAACATGCATGCAGCGAACACCAGCATCAGGTTTGCGTTGAACATTTAGTTCAGTGATGGTTTCAGGTGACACGGGAGTGAAGTAGTGCTCTACGGCACGTGTGGTCTGTGGACAGATAGTTAACTCTCCAGATATACGCTGATCTATTTTTATATTGATTAACAGCTTCAAAAGACATCTAAATAGTTACAGTTCAAAAGTGAACATTTAGCAGACGTCGTGCTCCTTGTTTGGCTGAGTACATGAAATAGTACACATAAAGAACTGGACTCACAAAACTATATCATAGTACATTTGTGTTAATTGCTTGTTTCACAGGATTATGCTTTAAGCAAAATAGTCTAATTGTGAGAGTGATTTTTAAATCCTGCTCACTGCGATACATAATGTGCATCTCAGCAGTAGCCCCTCTGTAGCTGTGGTTCCCAACCTTTTTGACTTGTGAAGCCTTAAAACTAGGAAGTCACACCGCAGTGATTTTTTAAACTTTATTATTGTTACTAAGAATTATTGTTTTCTGTCAGAAAAAATAAACAGAATTTTGTGTAACAAATACTTTTTTCCTTCTTATCCCTTAATTTATCACGTGACCCCTAACATTTTTCTTGTGCCACCTTGGGGGGGGGGGGGCGGGGGGCTGACCCTCAGGTTGGGAACCACTGCTCATACTACTCAGACTCATAACATTGTACAATGTTGGATAACGCTCTGCCTACTGTGAGTATGTTGTGCTGTGTTAATAGAGAGGCCGCACAGCTAACTGTTTTGCAGAAATCAAACAAAACATGGAGGGAGAAATCAGATTGTGTTTTTCTGTTTTGTATCATTTCTCTGTGGCACAGGTGACAAGAGGGAAACACATTTTATCCACAGGCCAAGATTAATCTGTGTGTGCCACTGCAGTCCCACATGATCGCGGTGTATCTGTCTATGACTCAGAGTAGTTTGACCTTGGTAAATCCTTTTGCAATAGAGGTTACTACTGCAGTCACAGTGTCTACGTCTGTAGTGAGGTCTCTCTCCCTCTTCAGCACTTCTACACACCCAACCCTCCGCTCCCACACCCCTCGTGGGCCCACTCACATCAGGGTGCCTCTCCCCCCCTATGAGTGAGCCCTTCCTCCTCCAGATACCAGGGACATGTCTCCCCCGTCTCTCACTACAGCGGGTGAGACATGCCTCTAGACAAACGTGCTGCTCGGCCCGCGGCCCTCAAACCAGCGACGCCCGCCTCTCCTCTGGCGTCTCCTCCAGTATCTGAAGCAGCAGGTCACAGAGGGGCTTTGCCACGCTGCGGTAGCCTGTCGACGTCAGGTGGAGGAAGTCAAACATGTCCTGTTGGATGATGGTTCCGTCAGAGTGGACGAAGTCCCCGCTCACGTCCAGCAACTGAGCCTGGCCCAGCCGCGGCAGCCAGGAGCACAGGAAGCCGTTAACCGCCGCGTTCTTCTCCCTCAGTGGGTTGGGGCGCTCCCCTCGAGGCAACAAACCCTGAGGACCACAACAATATTTTGACTCATTTATGAAGGTCAGTGTGTTGAGAGTTAAACCTTGATATTTTGTATTTTAGTTGTTTTTAATTAAAACATCCTTGAGGGTAAAAGAGCTATTCTGGCCTATCAGTAGCATTTTCCATTGAAACCCATTGAGCCACTTGATAAACAGACTTCAATACTTGATGATCTACATACACTTAAGCATTTTAATACCTGTAGTACATATATTTATATTTTTAATCTTTTAATTTTTACCCTTTATAATTCATTATCTAATTTTTATTTGTACTGTTATTTTAATCATTATTCTTCATTGCACACTAGCCCTTTAGCACAGCCTCAAAAGTATGCCACCCTGCATTTCACTGCACATATTGAATAACCATGTGACAAATAACACCTTTGAATCTTAAACTAATCATACAGATAGAAAGATAGTTTGTTTCACCTTATATTACTCAATCGACTAGCACCTGCATTTTCCTTAACCGAGAGAAGAAATAATGGAACTTAAAAGCATTTTGTTCCATGTTATATTTTTATTGAAACGTGTTTTTGAAAAACCTATTTTTTTTTTAACCCCATTTCTTTTACCACATATTGACACTGAACAGCACGCCCATATTTGAAAGCTGCCGATTTGTGAGGATAACCAACATCAACTGGGTTCCACATCAAGTATGGTTATTTTTTATATCACTCAATCAGGTGGTGCACTTGAACAATCATAACATGTCAGTGTTTCACTAGCTCTTAAATAATGTAAAATAACAATGCTAAATATTTACCAAATGGAAAAATGACTCTTTCTCAATGTGACAACTGCAGAGAGAAAATAAAGACCACAAAGAAAGCTAAATGCCAAATATCTGCATCAACCTACCTGTTTAAAACTAACTGGGTGCAACACAATGCAAGACATACAGCTAACTACTTACCAGTACAACTATCTTTGCCTTGGGGAGGCAGGAGGTGAGCAGCTGCGCAATAGCAAGAATCCCTCCTGCAACTTGCTCTGCTGTGTGTTCGTAATTGTTGGTTCCTACCCACAACACCACCACCTGGACAAGACCACACACAGACACTTTGGTCACTTTCACTGAACACACTTTAATCTCCAGAACTGTGATCAAAGCATGATATACAGTAATAACTAAGCAACATCCTGTTAGTTGTTTTGAGAGAATGAGTTCTCATGGTTTGACATCTGGATAATGGGTGAGCGATGCAAGCTGTCCCCAGTGTCTATATCATTAGCACAGCCAATAAGCACAGTTAGGGTGATACACACACTTCTGCGGTGGCAACTTCATTACATGGCTGCTGGTGGTGTCACAAAAGCTGTTCTGGACCATCAGGCCACCTGCTCCAGCTACATCCAACAAGAGGAGGAGGTCAGGGACAGCTACATGCAAGTGTTTTGCAAGAAGGACAAACTGTACGTGCAAGGTCTCTGTGTGTCAGACGTACAACAGCGTGTGTACATGGTGTTTTGTGGATAACAGAAGTAAAATGTGTCTGCAAGAGTTTGTTCAGTGCCGGAGACGTTAAAGTGTGTATGTGAGAGGTAAATAAAATGATTTTGCCCTAAACTGTCTTTCTCTGAAGATCTGAGCAGGCTTGGCTCACCTTGGGACGGATGTTCTCCAGCTCTCCGTTCTGCAGCCTCCACAGCACATTACAGGTGGTGTCCCCTCCAATGCCAAAGTTGAGCGCATGAAGAGGAGAGAATAACTCCCTCCAGACCTGTGGACAGGAAACCAGAAATTTGCAGTTCATATGAGAATTTCTGACTTTGGTGAATCAAAAAATCAAATAACTCACTGATGCCAACAGCAGAGCATGCCGATCAGTAACAAGACGCATTACAACGATATGCTTATTAATAGACAAGTAGTGAGGCAACATAAATGTATATACAGCACAGTACATTAACGTTGTGTAAAAAAAAAAATTAAGATGCTACTGCCATGTAAGCAGTCAAATATCCAGGTGTAGATAGGTAAATATCTTGTCTCACCTCAAACTGCTGCATTAATTGTACCATAGAGTCCCCGACAAAAAGCACATCTGGTTCAGCATCCTTACACTCCTGCACAAATCTTGTATGCTATAAAACAGGCAACACAACACAGACTCGTCACAAGAGAGCTCGTGATGTAGTCCATAAGAGTGAGAGAGGGGATAGATAAAAAAAAAAAGCACATTTCATTCATAGAAAACAATACAGTTTAATCCATTCCATATTAGGCCTTTCAGCCTGAGTTAAGACCTTTGAGTTATGAGTTTTCTAAATCTCAGCTGTAGGATAATACTCGTTAGCCTTCCAAGTCAGATAAGACACACCTGGTGCCCCATCTGATGGAGGGCTTGGAGTAATGCAGACTGTCTCAGTCAGTCCTATTAGCTTTGGAGGATTAACCTGGCATGGACCTACCAAGAGGTGCCACTCAACAAGTTAGATAAGGTGGTGCTCTGAAAGAAATACAAGTCTTGGGAGTCAAAAGAATCAAAAGTTCATCTCATGGTGTTGTGCAGATCTAGCTTGCATCCCTTCATTTGAGAATACTCTGCTCACGGTAATCAGTTGCACAGGATCACAGCACAATCATGAACATCAGTGGTAGAAATCAGATGCAATATTTAATGTGTCACTGCTGCCTTATATAATGTGTAGTGAATAGGAGCAGATGAACAAATAAAGCAATCTAAGAACTAGAATTACCGCCCCGAGGTTGTATGCCTCTGCCAACCAGTCAAGTTGCAGTTTACATCCATGTCTGTCCAGACTCATAATATGTGAAGTGAAGACTTTGAAGGAATTTAATAAAAAAGGTATTAAGTGTATTTTATGGTGAAATGGAAGTTATAACTATATTGACATGTATGATTCCAGTGAATCATTTCCAATGAGAAACACGGTGTCTTCACTTAGAGACTATTTTTTACAGAGGAGTACAGAGCACTGATAGAGAGCTTCGTCACATGGTGCAATGACAATCAACTGAAGCTCAATATCAACAAAGCCAATGAGCTTGTGGTGGACTACCAGAGGAACAGGAGGCCCCCTGTCCTGGCTGTCATCCAGGGAGAGGAAGTGGAGAGGGCGGACTCATACAAGTACCTTGGGGTCCAAATCAATAAATAATTCCAGGACATAATGATGTCACAGTGAAGTTGACCCTTGACCTTTTGGGTAAAAAATGTCATCACGTCATCATTTCATCCTATTGGACATTTGTGTGAAAATGTTGTAATAATCAGCGTAAGAATTCTTGAGTTATGGACAATAACGTGTTTTGTGAGGTCAGGGTGACCTATGACGACCAAATTCTAATCAGTTCATCCTCGACTCCAAGTGGACGTGTGTGCCAGATGTAATGAAATTTCCTCCAGGGAAAAATTCGTGAGAATGGGACAGACGGACGGACAACACGAAAACATAATGCCATGAATTCTAACAAAGTGGGGTGGATTTACATGTCAATAGCTTGAGCATACACATGGAAAACTTAACCTATATGACCTAAGCTTTAATGTTTATTATGTAGGAGACTGGCGTGGGAAGAAACAGAGTCAGATGTAGTCACCACAGTGTCAGGTTTTTGTTTACATTTATTTAAAACTGATATGTAACTATGGAGAATCATGGAAGAGCCCAACAATAGGACAAACTCTTTGAGATGGTAAAATGCATTCAGCCTGCATACATACGGAACAAATCTGGTATATTTTATATATAATACATGGCGATAAAGAGTGAACGTTTCCTATTCTAATAATAAATACCACCAACCTGCGACATCCACCGTCCATCTCCTCGTCCATCCTCTACTGGCTGAGCCACTGCAGCTGGGTTCAGTTCATCGCCACTCATCCTACAGGAGACACCGCCGCTTATTCAAACACAACGACACATAGCTATAAACACACTTATAACAGGAGGAAGGGTTCGTGTTGTTTTGGGTTGGCGCTACACTACAAGGAGGAGAGCATCAGCATCCAGCTAGCAGAAACTACTGCTGTGATGGAGCAGCTTAATGTTTCAGGAGCAGACAGACTGGCCTAATACGGATGGAGGTTACTTTCGCTTTCACGGCGGGTGTTTGCGGATCACAGAGCAGATCGCATTAAATCCCCTGGGTCACAGTTCATCCGTTAGCCTGTCCGCTCGCTAACCAGACAGCTAATGACTGGAGACCGTTACGGCTGCGTCTCTGACACACAAACGTCCGACACGCCCGTTGTTAACGTGGGCATTTGCCGAAATTACTTTTGTTTTTTAATTTACAAGACAAACTACCTAGCAGGGTGTTGACCGTCACGTCTCGGCTCCCTCGACTTCGGAGTAACCGCCTTGCCCCGGCTTCACTTCACCGCTGCCGGGTAGTCGAAGCGGGTGATGCTCGCTAGTAACCGTTAGCCGTTAGCGGACTCCGGCTAGACGAGACAACAAAAGGTGTGTCAACAAGGCAAACTACAGAGACTCTTTCACGAGGAGAGCGACACCGTTGGCGGGCACTGCAGCGAGATACATAGAGTCTGGGGATATTTTACCCTGAGAATTGCCTGTCGGGTAGCCTTTCCTTACTGGCTGCGTACATTCCCAGACTCAAACTCTTATCGCGACCATAACTAATCCCGGCTACCTGTCTGTAGCATACACACTGCTAACTTCTGTAAATTCTGAGGGTTGTTGAAGCCGACACACAGCTTCTAAATGCTCTTTCCTGAGAGGTCAACCACAGGGCAAGAAACCCCCAAATCAGCTGGTCCCGCAAGGAATCGTGGGTGGGTCGTTGGTTTGGAAATACGATTAAAAACGTCAAACGTTTTACTTCGGATTCCCAAACAACGAAATTCCTCTCCGTTATTTGAGATCATTTTAGTGGAGAACGTCAGTGGAGGAAACACCTCTAAGAGGGAGGGTATCTTTTAGTTTAGACTACGTACAGCACTGCCGACATATTTGCTGTGCGACACACTGTAAACGTATCTCTCACTTCCACTCGTGGCCCATCTTAGTACATCCATACCATCTCTGATCCGAGCCCGCTGTGTCAGCTGATCGCAATGCATCATGGTCACGTTAGATCAAATGCTGCATTCCAGTACTGTAGGAAACACAGGACAAATCACGTCCTATTTTCTAGCTGTTGACATTTGTAGGGAATAATGTATGCTTTAAAATACAAACAAAAAACAAAACAAAACAAAAAACAACGCATTTCTATTAGGTCATTTTATGATCAACACGCTTAAATTACTACCTTTTTTGTGTAACCGTAACCCTGGTAACTGTTATTTTAATGACAAATGAAGTGGAATAAGCATAATAACACCTGTTTAATAACTTTGAATTCAGTAGTGTTCTGTTTTTTGCCTGGGAAGTTTTTCGGGGTTGCCTCTGTCATGCAGATCGGAATAGTACAGGTTTAATTTGAACAATGTTTAGCTGCAGGTGCCTCAAAATCTGATTTACATCACAGGCAGGTTTATGGTTTATAGCGTGTACATTACTGAAATGCATTCATAATCTTCATAATCCACCTGCCTCTAACGCTGATTTGTGTTGTGGACTGATGTGTTTTGTTTTACAGAGATTAGTTTTTTACAAAGTGGCTAATAAAACACATTTAAAATGCCCTTTTAGACATTTATTATTTTTTTTTTAGCACAAATTGCCTTCAAATTGAAGTTCAAATTTGAAATACTGCAGTACAAGTGAAAACTCTTTATATACTATAACTATATAACTCTTGCATATTCATCATGAGATGGTAACAGTAACTGCCAAAACAGCATTTTTCCTACTTTACATGTGCAGACAGACCCTGAAACTACAATACATGTGCTCCGCCCATCAGGAACTGCAAAACACCACCGAGCTTTTGTCAATCTTCCAATTAATTAAGTGACTTTAAGCCAGCATGTTTAATACCATTTATCAGATGCTTTTTGTTCTCCTGGGAGGATTCTCGGTGCCAGGTGAGTTTGAACAACCTACATCTTTAACACTTTAACAGTAATACTCTGTGATATTATATAGACATAGAGCCTGGGCTCACTGCATGACAACAAGAGGCATGTGAGTTTAATGCACTTTAAAGGTTTGCAATTTTAATTTGGACTTTTTTGGACTTCTTAAGTGTCTATTGCTTGTTTTGTGTATAAATGAGGTTATTTTAATGTAATGTCATTTTATTATATGTTTTTATGTTATTGTTTTTTTACCATTATACTTGTTACTTTTACGGTAACAAAGCATTTCACTGCACATTGTGCTTGTATGACTGAGTGCTATGTGACAAATAACATTTAAATCTGAATACGTAGTCGTGTTGTAAAGTCTTTCAGGCTTTGACATTTTACAGCATATGACATACTTTTACCAAATGGATGGACAGCTTTTAAAGGGCCTACTGTATCTCTGTTTCTGTAGAGAAGACTGATGGAGGTCTTTTGGTACCATTAAATCTAAACGTACCCTCCACATGAAGTGTCAGTTTGACACAGTAACAGACCACTTTGAGAGGTAAATGCAGATATTTAATGTTACATACCTACAATGATGTATGTGCAGAGTTTGTTTTCACATTCATCTGCTTAAAGGGGGAAAGTTTCTCTATGTTCAACTTGAATCTTGAATTTCCAACCGGACGATGCAGATGACCGCCCACCCAGAGCCTGGTTCTGGTTCTGGTTCTGGTCGAGGTTTCTGTCTGTTAAAAGGGAGTTTTTCCTTGCCACTGTCACCTAGTGCTTGCTCATGGTGGGTCTCTGTAAATAATATTATAAAGAGTATGGTGCCCTGAGATAACCTCTGTTATGATTTGGCGCTATATAAATAAAATTCTATTGAATTGAATCTGAGTTTTTATTTTTTTATTTTTTAGAATTTTCAGAAATCAGTCAGCCTGTAAGCCTCCTTTACACAATGATGGTAGTAAGCTGTAGGCTACTAACACTGTTGCCATCATAGAAAATACACATTGTCCAGTACTGCCCATAGCAATTGAATAAAACACACTGTCTTTGTTGACCTTTAGCTTGAATGAAGAGTGACACATTGTTTGTGGCCACAAGATGGTACCAGTCAGCAATAAATTAACTTCATAATGCAAAACGTGACTATCACGTGACTTATCAGCCCCGAGTTATCAGCCACAACCTGCACGCGCGTTTGTAGCAGCCGAACCAAAACAGTCAGGTGTGGAGCGGCAGGTCGCGTAGGTAAACTGTCAGGTTACACAAGAAGTGAGCGAGTAAACTCCGCCCATCAGGTGTGTCCACAGGCTGAAGACTCACAAAAAGGACCTTTACATAGTCTGCGGCGACATTTGCGTTCGTGACTCCAATTAATAAAGTTACATGAAGGGACTTTTACAGAGGAACTAACCCGCCGGAGTTGAGGCAGTATATATATATATATATATATAAATGTTTTATCCTATGTATCGGATATGGCCTGTGCTTCTCCTGGGAGGATTCGTGCTGCCAGGTAAGTTTCAGCAACTTCCTGGAAAGAGTAGGCGACTTCATTATGTCTTTCCTAACGCGAACACTATGTTAAAACGTGATTTTCTGGACTGGTGGCCTAATTGTGACTCACTGCAGGACACCAAGAAGCCTAACAAAGTCTGCACGAAGCTTGTTTAGTTTCACTTGGCCTAGACTGACCTTTAAACATGAAGGCTACTCACTAGTGAGCAGTATAACCTGCTGGTCAAATACCGTCATACAGTATAATGTAAAGAATTTATACATAGGCCTACATGTGTGTCACAGGTGTTGATATTACTGTATGGTAGTTTTTTCTCAGTATATAATAACATTATATATCTATATACCGTTGTGTTACTACCCTTGCAAGTTTTATTTACCCTATATCATCAAAACATTGACTGTGACAGAGAAGATAGAAGTATCCAAAAAAAGCAAAAGGAAAAAAAAGCACAGTAATACACACAGCGATTATAGTGTTCCATAACTTAAATGTGAGTTCAGACAGTCACTAGATCACAGCTATACCAGTGATTTACAGAGCAGCATGTGTCAGCTTTACTATAATCACCATTTAAAGGTTTAAGGTTAAGTAAGGCAACAGCTTGAATTGCTGCTGAATAAATCTCAAACAAAGTTATGCCTTGTAACAAAAAAATAAATAATATGAAGGAATTACATTTTTGCAAAAGCTGGAAAGAGAGGAAGAGAGAAAGTAGGGATATATACTTGGAAAACACTACAAACTGGTCTGCACATATTACCACTGAGCTGAATCAACACCTCTGACAGTCTGAACATTGTGAGCTTCACCAAACTGGTTTTTACTGCAGGACTACTGCAGCAGTTAAATGATGCCCCCTCCTTGTGCTGATCAGTGTCATTTTGTGAGAGAACAGTGGTTACAGTAGATGTGTCTATTCCTTGTGTTTCAGCACATTTCAACAAATATATTAGTGTATTAGCGAAATGCACGACCCCATTTCAGATGGCTTCGTCAGATTTTGGGAAAACTACACTGATTGACCTGATGGGGCTGCTTAAGTAAAATTTCAAACTAAATTTCTAAATTCAGGGAATGAAGTGTTTACTGTATATTGAGTGAACCAATCAGCAGTAGTAGTTAGTGGAAATGCTTTGTAACTTGGGGGCATGAATTACTAATTTACGGGAAGAATTCATCACAATTTAAACCACAAATCCAGATGTGCCAACAGATTCCACTGGTTGGACTGTTGGAGATGCTGTAACAAGGGTTGAAATTTAATTCTAATTTTAGTGTAATTTCAACAAGGTTTTGTCAAAATTCAAAGAAATTACAAAAAGTGGCCCAACTGCATGACATAATGCCATCTTTCTGTTGACATCAGGTTTTGTTTTGCTCAAATAGCCAGCTGTGAATATGAAGGAGCTGGCAAGCTTGGAAACACCTGGCGTGGTGGAGATGTCTGATTTTATGGTTGAATGGTGGAAAACAACTATTAAGCTACGCTATAGATGAATCTATAGCCTACTTTTAAACTCTAGACTGTAGGTTGAAGCCAGTCAGTCGTAGAGCAGCTAGCATGAGAGTGTCCCTGTAGATATCTGAATGTTGAGTTAGATTTTAGGCTGTATGTCTGATAAGCAGGTTCATGACGCCACAGCGGAGAGATATCGTGGAGCAGGCTTTACAACAAAAATAATTACTCATAGTGTTCCCAGGCTCTTTCCAGTGAGGGAGATATTGTGGAACAAAACTAACCTGTTTTTACTGGCAGTGTATCAACAGTATTCACCTGCAAAGACTTGGAAAGGGTTAGAAAGCTTTTCATTAATTCAGTTTTAATTGGAGATTGAAAAGCAAATTTAACATCGATATTTAATTGGACAATTACTACAGTTAATAATGATAATAATTTGATGGGTATTTAATAAATTTATCAGTTCCATCATGTTAGTTGTTTAACAAGCTCGTGCAAGTTTTATGAGGTTAATTCAGTTTTATTGCTCAATCTGTATTTGGCAAATACTGTCTTCCTGAAAGGAACATCAATCACAGTGTCTTCTGTACAAGCAACCACAATAACAAGATAACATAAGAAAAATAATCACTAAAAACATATAAAATGTTTTTAATCACTAATGCTATCGAGCTACTTACTCTGGCTAAATCTAACAAATATGATATTAGATAAATGAAACGGGAATATTTACATCGTGTTTGCAAAATATCTGTTTATCATTTGGGTTTTCACATTCAAGGAAAAATATCATCTATTAAGGCTTCCTTTGTGGCTCATGTATTAATTTAAGAGGTATCGGATGTACTTGCTGAAGGGAAAACAGCACTTGCCCCTAAAATAATCACAAACACCGCACCTCTGTATTTAACTGTATGTTTAATGTTGTTAAATTTTACAACAAATGTTGCATATTGCTGGTAACGCCAGTCATGGTTTAAATGAATGTCATCCAAATGTAGCACTTCTTCTTTGTCACCCAGTTTGGTAAAATACACCGACACATTCAAACATCTTTGACCTTCTAATGCTGGCGATACACATGAAAAGTTAAAAAGCATTTGCTCTGGTGCATCCTGGTGAAAAGTTCCCATTCCTGCATCAATAAGAGGAACTGATAATGTTCTCAGGAATTAGACAAAGAAACCCATTCTTAATGGAAACGGATGCAGATTTCAATACCTATGAGAAACTACTTTTGAATGAATATAGCATTTAATAAATAGATTAAGTGACAAAGAAATTAAAAGTAGATCAGTTCATATTACATTAAAGTAACTCTACACTTTTTGGAGGAAAAAATTGCAAAAGATCTTTCATTGGCTGACACCTGGACTTGCTTGGGGGGCTACTTCTGTGTGCTGTTGAGACCTCTCATTTCAAAAATATTGAATTTATCCTTTATTTATTGTCCTATGTCAGTAAGTAGATCTTAGTTTTTGATTTGTTAATGCCCCCCTTTTTAATCATTCAATTGGATATAATTTACAGAGTTGCTTTATGACAATGTGCAAGTCGCTGCAGGTGTAGCTGTAGACGCTGACCATGTCCCACTAAATACTATTATCCTGTTAAGTCTGATTTTCTTCTACAGTCAAACATTTTATTTTATCCCTCCCTGTCCAGGATTACAGAACATTCTTGGCTTCTTCTTCTCTGTGGTTTATTATGAGGAATGCTTTAATCCGCAGGAAGAGTCTGCAGGTCTGCTCATCACTGTGGCTGACAGTGTGATGCAGATTTAGCTCAACTATTTACCTTTACCAGACCCCTTGAAGGAGATCCTGTAATATACTTAACCATGGTTTCAAGTAAAACATGATGGAAAATTGTTCATTTTCACTAATAAGATGTATTATTGAACATATGTTGAATAACAAACATCCAAACCTGCTCTTTTCAGATAATATAATATTCCCTGTGTTTTTAAGACACCTGTAAAGGCGGTCTTCATCTGACCCTCTGTACTTGTTCACACATGCGATCGTTAACCCATAGTAGGCGTAGCAGCTAGATTATTTTAATCATTTGCCCTCTTGTTTGCTGTACTGAAGTACTGAAGTGAAGTCATGCTGTAGAATAGATCGTGGGCAGTGTTTGTCACAAGAAACGGACAGAATCGCAGTTTATAGCTACAAACAATGAACACCAGAGATCTGAGGCACATGCTCTTAACTTTAAAGCATTAAATGAGCAGTGATAACTACGTTTGGTGTAAACAGCTCTGCTCTGGTTTAATGAATTACTCTGAAACTGAGGAGTGAAATAACCTGGGCAGTTTGAAATATAACTTGTGATCTGTGAATGGGTCAAGTAGCGGAGGTTTGTGTATAAGGTTAAGTTACTGTTGATGAATATTCTATCTCACTTGGTTGTCTTTATTACAGGAGTGCGACATGTCAGTGGAATAGATATTTACACTCCGACTGAGGTGGAAGCGGTCAACGGGACAGATGTGAAACTGAAGTGCACCTTCAGCTCCAGTGAGCCAGTGTCGCTTCAGTCCGTCACAGTGTCCTGGATCTTCCGACCCATAAATTCAGGATCGGATGAGTCGGTGTGTAGAAAGTGTGTTTTTATGAAAATGCTTTGAATGTGTCTTTATTGTATTTTAATGGCATTATTAATGAAACCACGGGAGAAAATAAGAAATAATGCATTGCACTAGACATGTCAAATGCAGAAGAGAAGAGCCAGTGGCTGGTCTGCTTGCTGCTAATGGCGACACATACAGTACATTACTTTATGTCTGTCATACAACATGAGATGCACATCTCCTGGTAGCTGGGGACTATCCCACAGCACAGCAAATGTTAGGTTAGTGCCTCTCAAAAGGCTGGCAACATACAGTACATTGCAAAAACACACCTCAGTGCCCACAGATATGAATGGCATGAAACTAATATGTTAATATGGCTCTTGGTGGCTTTTAAACAAATATACTGCACATAATAGTTGAACATAACAGTTCAGAGTAATTTTTGAATGGGTGAGTTGCTCAGGAAACATTCTTCATAGCTTGGCTGCTGACGTCTGACGTTGCCACAGCAACTGCATTTTTGTAAGTTTCGTATTAGCAGAATTTTCTCATGCTTGCTAATTTGTTTGGAGCTGTAAAGTTTCTGCAATGTTGCTGGATTGTGTGTGTGTTTGTGTGTCAGGTGTTTTACTACCAGGAGGTGCCATACCCTCCCCAGGAAGGGCGTTTTAAAGGGCATGCGGTGTGGTCGGGAGATATCATGAGACGCGACGTCTCCATCACTCTGCATGAGGTGCCTCCGACCTTTAATGGCACCTACATCTGCCAGGTGCGCAACCGTCCAGATGTGCACGGCAAAAATGGAGTGATCGTCCTCAGAGTCGTCAGCAAAGGTTAGACTGGCAGCTCTGCATGCTTGGAAGACTTAACGTTTAGGAGGATGAAAAGTCTGTCACATTTCTTCAGCATCAAATGAACTACAGCAGAAGAAAATTAAAAAATGTTGGAGGCTTTTATCTTATTTTTGCTTTTCAGTCATTACCATCAAAGTTTTCAATAGGTATTTACAAGGTGTTACTTTATTGGTCCTTGTTTAAAAATTCTGCTGTAATATGTCAGGCCTTTCCACAAGGAGGTCAGAGGTCAGGGCCTTCCCTGGATCAGGTATGGGTTCAGTTTGCTCAAGGATCACTTGGACACTGTTTTTTATTTTTTATTCTAATGGTATCTCTATTGTGTTCTCTCAAATTCCCCAACAGACAGCATTCAGCTTTCACCCACTGTGATCACTAATTTTGGGTCTTGTTGCTTCTAGTTTCCCTCTCTGAGATCGGCATCTTGGCAGCGGCAGTTGGAGGCGCCTGTGGTCTAGTCCTGATCTTCCTCTGTATCTTCGTGGCGGTGAGGTTCTACAGGAGAAAGCACATGGGAAATGACATTGAGCTGCACCCACAAGAACACGAGTGGAAGGAACAGACCGTGTGGTGAGGGCCAGACAGCCGGAGCTCCTCTGCTCCTCTTGTTCTCGGGACTGGTGTTGAGTGTGACTGGTTGTTTGGGTCCACTCTGCTGGAAAAGACAAATGAAAGTTGCTTGTGTGAAGGCGTCTTTTTCTTCCATGTTTGCTCCTCCAATGTAAACCTCTCAGATATTACTGTAGTTTAATTACTTCAGTATTAGTGACCTGAGGTACCACCCTTCCCATCTGTTGTAAAGCCAAATCTTTTTACACTTTTAGTGAGGGAGAAGGAGATGTAAATTTGGAGGGAGTTTTCTAACTAAATGCTGTTCTTGAAACTTGATCATTAACCTCAATTTACAGCAGCAGTGCTGACTTCACCAATCACCAATTTTCTCTATTGATTTGCTCTTTTATCATTTAACTATGGAATGACCAGTTAAAGTTTTTAAAAATCTTAGTTTTTTTATCATGTGTTTTATCGAATTATACTTTGACTAAATCACTTGAAACATATAATTGATTATATCCCTAAGAGCACAAAGAGCACTTGAACATGATACTGCTGCAGTGAATTGAGTCATATCCTCTCTATCACTTGCTACTGAGGGTTTAACTTTTAAAGCTATGGAAGATATGAGCAGATAAACTTTTTCTGGGCAAAACCTTCCCTTTTCTCTGTGAGCAGCAGCTGCAATAACAACTGCTACTTCACAGTATGTGCCACTTTAATTTGTGAATACAGGTGAAGAATTTTACAAATCCAGAGATCTTGAATCAGCAGAACCATGAACTGGTTTTGGAGGAGAAATGTTCATGAACTGATGTTTTGGTCATCTTTGTCCACGGATGGAAGCAATACATAAATTCTCTGTGGTACTCTGGCTGGGTTCGTTTCAAGCTGAGGATTCTGGGTATTGTATTCTTTAAAGTCTCTTTCTCTGTTATTTTGGCAATGGACGGTTGTTAAGGTAAACCAGTGTGGGCATTTTGTTAATTTGCTATAGATATCCATGAGTAGCCTATTAAATTGTTTATGTGTGTGTGTATGTGTGTTTATGCGTGCATGTTGCATGTGTGTGTGATTGAATTTGCTTTGCGGGGGTTGTGTCAGTAAACCTGAAGAGGCAGTTCATCTAAATGTTGATGAGACGAAGAAGAAAGAAGCTGATACTTCAGATGATGAAAAGTCTGAACACAGCACCTTAGAGGAATAGGAAGAGGATGGCATTGAAGATGAAGACGACGGCGACTACGATTTTGGTGATGATGATGATTAAACGGGCACACTCAATTGATTAGAATCATCTTTTTAACATCAGCGTTTTTGCAGTTCAGTTACATGATTTAAATGTTTAGATGACATGTAATTGTATTTTTTCAGACTTAAGTGCATTGTGGTCACTGAATTACATAAATACATTACAGTAACCATTAAAAGAGTTTGCCACCAATTTAGCATTGCACTTTTATAACATTGTCATACTCGAGAGCCATAATAGGCTTTAAACATCCACATATTCAGTAGTACTCCCCAAGGACAGACTTTGATCTGGACTGATTATGATGTGGATTGATGGATGTGAGTCTCGTTTGTTGTGCATGACCACTGTAACTTTGCTTCTTTGTGTTAACTTGACTGGATTTCCATATAGCTGCAGCTGGGAATATACTGCCTTAGATCGATGTTGTGAAAATTCATTCATATTCATGTCGAATAAATGGACTATAGATTTTTAAAGAGAAGAGTGAGTTTAATTTGGCTCATTGTTAAAAACACCCCATACCAGTGCAGACTGTGTCCAACTGTCAGATTGCATGTTTCTCCTGTTGAGTTTCTAAAAGCTGAGAGTAGACAAATCAGAATTTTAAGTAAGAAACAGCTTTTATCTGTCTCATAATGCGTTTTTGCAGAGGAGTTTGAATTCTGCTGGAAATGAAAGCAGAGCAGGTGCTGTCATTTAATTTGTGCTTCCAGAAAGTCCATTGTGAGATTTATGAGTGATAATCAAAGCAAGGTGTTTACTACATTGGCAACATTTCACAAGTGATTTTGTATTTTGATTTTGTATATATTGTAAAATAAGCAGAACTTTACACTGTTTTTTAACTCAAGTCCTGAAATGTTGTCATATGCATCTCTATTTACAAACTCTGGAATAAAGAACTGTTTTTGAAATTATTAAGTAGCATGAAGTGTATTTTGATAAAAATGTTCAGTGTGTGGGAACAGATCAGCTCTTGGGTGAACACTGGGTGGGTGAGTGTGAAATACCAACCATCAGCCACTCCTGAATGTGTCATGACAATGAGTCACAGTGACACTTCCTGGCCTTAAAACAGCTGAGTAAAGCTCACAGTTTATTCAATTTTCAGATCTAACAGTGCAAAAAATCTCCATCTCAACAGTCACTTTGTCTGCTATTTGATCAACTTGTTTTAAGAGTTTTCTTATGGAGCTGCCCATGTCTTGAAATGCATGAATCTGTAAAAACACCAAAAGAGGCATGTAGGACACATCACCCACTGGTGGTATCATGAACTCAATTTTTTTCATAGTGCCTAAGTAGAAGTCTTTTTTCCCCGCCCTCTTAAAACAAGATAAACAAAAACTCAAGTGTGTGGTTAACATAGAGTTGGGGGTGGAGAGGCACGCTAACAGCCAATTAACTTGTTTTTTTAAGGAATGCATAAGCGAGAGAAAGGGACAACTAATGACGGGTAAGAAATACAACACTTTGGGTCACAGTCAATTAAAAGCTAGTTGGGGCCCCTTGTCACATTTCAGATGTCTATGAGTTGTTAGCAGTTCCACCAAAAAGTGATTTCCCCTGTAAACTTCTCAGAAGATTTAATTTAACCTTCCTTTAAACCTTTAAACCATCCAGCAGTTATGGAGCAACATTAGCATCAGGTTTTTGGGCACCTGGCGAATGTAAGTGTAATATTCACTCTCTTGTAGCTCTGTTTTTGGTCTCTACCACCTCCTGTGGGAGATATGTAGCTTTAGTATCCCCAGTTTGTACCTCTCATGTATTAGACATTCTGGGTTTTTAAACATTGCCGGTTAATTATCTTTTAGAGAAACCATGGTTACCTCCTGTGACCTGAATGTATGCTAATACATGAGAGGTACAAACTGGGGCTAGCTCTTTAGCTGTTAAATTCACAATGTTCACCATCTAGTTGCCAACAGTATACAATGGGTTTTTAGAGATTTTTTGAGATTAAACTCTCTGTAAAGCTCCGTAAAGCTGAGGGGAGCTGCAGATCAATCAGGTGATAATTCTCTATAGGTTCATCAATACGAGCGACCTCTTTCACATTGACACGTTATTTTTACAATGTCATTTCATAGTGATATTGTAAAAGTATCGATTATAGACACTTTAAAAAGTGTTTGAGGCTCAAACAGGTAAAATTGTCCATAATTTCACAAAAAATCAAAGATTAGATAAAAGGGCAAAATTGAATGCAAATGAAGTTTTTCTTCTTTCCCGCCTCATGAATCATCTCACAGCCCCATTGCCCCATATGTGACTTCCGCACTTCGTATACTCCGTGACTCTGCCACAAGGTTGTTTTTATACCTGTTATTCGGCAGCTGTTTGCATCTTCCAAGGTATTTTATGACCACTGGGTGTTTACTGTTGGCCTTGGATTTACATTTAAATCCAGTATTTCCACAAACTGCCCAGAATTTTAGAAACAGAACTATCAACATGGCCCCTTCTTTGCTGTATGAGCTGTACTCTACCTCCAAGCCCATTGAAAGCACTACCATTTTTATACTTTACATTTTACTCATAATATGTCTGTACTCCTCCTTAACTAAGGGTTTTAATGCAGGGCTTATACCTTATGTATATATGTAAAATTACAGTGTTGTAGGCCCTACTGGTAGCTTTAAGTCTGAGGTCTGAATACTTCTTCTGCCACTGAATTTCTGTTTTCATTATGCGAGTACTTGTATTGCTCTCACTCACTCACATACAGTGAGCGCTGAGACGTGTGTCCTTGTCTCTTTCCTTTGGAGCAGCACACATTTTGCTGCAGTAAGAGCAAATGACACCTATGTTCTTTTAAAGGTGAGGGGGCACCTACATGGCATCTATGAATAATAATATGGGACACATAATAATGAATACCTGTACAGTACATACCATGTGGTTATGTTTGTGTGAGTATCACTGTCCATGGGCACTCTCTGTGCAGTTACAGTTGTCCTGCACAGGTCTGCAGCAGCACCCTGTCTTTCTGCAGCAAAATGCTGTTTTATTTTTTTTTCTTATTGCAGTTCTGGAAGAGTTCCCACCGCTGCTGCATTGATACTCCAGTGGAGGGGCCTGGAGAGGAGAGCGGTGAGCCCGCAGCCCGGCCACATTATCTCTCACTTAGAGCTCCACACCACTGTCACTTCGCAGCACACTTCACCTACCTGTATATGCTCATTATGGAGCCCTAAACCATTAGTGGTCATTGTTGGTGTATGTTTGTAATCCTCTGGCTAATTTTGTTTTTCAGGTCCTGTAGGTTCTAATTGGATACAATCTCATACTGTTTAATCAAACACAGAGTGGATAAACTTTGTTCACTCAACATCCTGTGACACACATAAGATTTTAATTTGGATTTTAAATTGGCTGCTGTGTTTGTGGAGCTTTGTTTAGTCAGTGTTGTCAGGACCACCCTTTTCCCTCACTATTGAGCTCTACTGAATCTTGCCTATACTATAAATACACAATATATTGAATTCAAGAGTGGAATATCTGAATTAGACAGATTTCACATAATTAACACAAGACACATGATAGGTATCTTAAACTTTACAAGAGCTACTAAAGAAAAAAGATGCCATCCTATAGAGTCTGCATATGCACATAATAACCTCTTCAATGAATAATAGATCACAGTGTTAAGTACTTGCAAAGTAAGTAAAGTACAGTATACACTTACATGGCAGATATCTGCATCTGTCTTCGTAACTGAAGTTTAATCTGACAATGTACAGTAAATTTCAGTTACAGCCTTTCAGAGTTGCAAACTTTACCTTGTCTCCTTCTGTAAAAGAAAAAACACCGGGAGGCTAAGTCCAAAATGGATGTGTAGTTGTCCCCTTGTCCTCTGCCTGTGTAACTGTACCTTGGCTCAGATGACACGCTCTGTCACGTGATCTCAGTTGCATCCTTGTTAGCACTCACAGTTCTCCTTTGCTCCGGTATGGAACTCGAATTAACCTCTTACCAACCACTTTTTTCCCCTAAAGAATGATAACAGCCATTATTACTGTATAGTCACCTTATATTTACAGTAACGGATGTTACAGGCATATAGTTTTACAGGCATATAGTCGTAAGTGTATGAATGCAACGTTAGACAGATCTAAAATTGACTAATCAAATCTGGAAACTCTTAGCTAAGCACTTCCTCTGCAATGTCCTGCAGTAAATAGTGCAGATACATGATGGTGGTCAGCCGTTGTTGACTGATGTGTTTGTACGTTTATGGGAAAGGAGCTGTCCTGTCGTGAAAAACGACTGCACACACCGCCTCATAACACAATGCACTTGCAGCTGCATTGTGCTGATCACAAGAGAATAATGAATGCCTCACGATATACGAGATAGTTTGACCTTCTGGGCATTGAATGGGACACACAACGCACATACACACATCACCGGTGGCTGCGGATGTTGATTATCCTGAGCCAGGGGAATATGAGTCCCGGCAGGAGTCTGCCTTTCAGGAAAAGAGGAGAGGAGAGGAGAGGAGAGGAGAAAAGTAACTGTCAATCTGGGGAGAGGAAATACAAAAGAAAAGAAGGGAAATGCTTTCTATTTTAATTTTAAATTGTGGTAGTAGAATAGGGAGTATCTACTGTACTATGTTCCCCTTCCTCTTGTAATTCTGTGATGCTGAGTTTTGATACCTTAAAGGTGACGTTATCAGTGAAAGAACATGTATTTATGAATGGAGCATTTTGATATGGGACTGTGTGTCTGGCCCGGCCCTGGGGCTGCATTACACAACCTCCTCCTCAACCTGCACTGCAGAACTTTTCCTTGATCTTCACAAACACTCTGACAAAAGTGCCTGAGTCTGCATACACGCCCCGAGTCAGGAGAGGTGGGAGGAGGGGGGAGGAGGGAGGAGGAGGGGCGGGGGGTGGGATGGGGAGGGAGGGGGGCGAAGAGGGGAGGAGTGAATGGGGGTGATGGAGGAGAGAAAGAGAATAAGAGGGATGTGGGGGCAGGTGAGGGAGGGGAGACAGAGAGATGAGGGGAGAGAGAGGGGTGGCATGCAGCCAATGGAGAGGACAGGGAAAAGTTGTGAGATAGTCGGAGGGACGGTCTGGGAGAAGACTCAGCTTCATTGGGGCTCTGCTGAGGAGGAATGAGAGCAGCGGCTTTTCCTCCTGTTCGTCTGTCTCTCTACCTTTCTGTCTGTCTTTCTGTTTGTCTCCTCCTCTCCTCTCTAATTGTCTGTCATCCTGGCTGCCGCTGCAATGTGGCTGTCTCTGCAGTGAAAGTGCTGGCTGGCGGATTCTCCTTGAGTGAACCCTGACTGTGCGCAGTGAGTGTTTGCCGCTCCGCCGCTGTCCTGTCCACACTGACTCAGCTGTGCAGGCAGCCTGCCGGCCTCTGAGTGAACACCGGCTGCAGGAGCAGGTAAGCATGACAAAACTTGAACTGTACTTAGCATCAAATCATGTTTTTGGTTTTTTTCCTCTTTCAGCTTTACTCCTTTTACATTCAGGCAAAGAGATACAGTATGCGTATGTAGACACATGCATGCAGGAAACATGCAAACAAACACTAAATCTGTACAAAATGTAACTTCTTGCTGTACTGTCTGTGCTTTTATAGTGACTCAATGTCAATATTTTCAGTTGATTAACTTTTTCCTTTATCCCTTCTCTCTCTGTTTGTCTTTCCCCTCCTCCTCCTCTGCCCTCTGTCTAACCTACAGTGTCTTCCACAGGAGTGCTGTGGGGGCTGGCGGGCAGGCTCTCTACACCCAGGACTACTGTAGGTGCAACACTGGGCCGTGCCTCGTTTGGGGTCCAGACACATAGGCAGCAGCTTCCAGATTGAATCCAGTATACCAGAGGCCGAGTTGTGCTAAAGGATATTCTGCTAGCTATCCAGAGCCCGGGCTAGATCCTGCAGCAGTACTTGTTTTGGAGCACATCTGGCTGCCATGGAGGTCCAGTGGGTTGGGGTTGAACCCCCGAGGCTGGGCCCTCCACACACAGTCGTCGGCTTGATAATGCTGCTTGGTAATGTCTTTCTCTCAGTTTACATCACCTCCCTTTATTTGCTCCATGGTCATTATGCCACAGCTGATGTGCACAGCACCGCCTCATATCTTTCTTTTGAAAACTTAATATTTGGGTTTTTTTCCTTCTTACAGAAAGCCACAAGCTTGTGCCAATATCAGTATGTATTTGTGTTGTTATGCAGAGCAATAATGCTGTGGGTTTTACAAATCTGACAATGACCTTCATGTGTTTCTGACCTACGCAGGTGTTAGCTGCAATTGTATTTATTGCATGTGTCAGTACAATGGGTTTTGCAGAAGGATTTTGCTTTGGTGACAGGACTAGTTTGCTAGTGATGAGTAGTTTTTTTTTTTTTCTGGAAGTTGCATGTTTCATCTCATGAGCAAAATGTGCTTCTCATTCTGCCTGGAAACACAGAAAGGACAAGACTATGAAGGTTTCATAAAGATTTGGTAGTTTAGAATAACGTCTTTGGCTGTAAAAAGAGTGCTGTTACAAACTGTTTGGTGGTATCTGTGATCCATATTGGTTTGGATTGGGATTATATGTCCACAAAAGGAAATGTCAGCAAAAATATGTGGCCCTAGTGATGGAAAAGCTGTGTCAGGCTGTAGGCACTCTAGACGAGGCCCTGCCATTGACAGCATATTGTGCGGGACAAGATGTGTGTCTGCAGTGAATCAAGATTTTTGGTACTCTTGAAGTGACTGTACAGTAACAGAACGGTAGGTATCCAGATCTGACGTTGTTGTCTAAAATAAATTCACACGCAGATCTGAGACGGACGGTGGTAATAGCCTCTTACCATGTCGGTTATTGTGTTTCGGATATAGAGTATCAGGTGTGAATATTAGATACCCAGCCAGACATTTCCAATAAAGTCTTTTCCTAATCTCTTTGAAGAAATGCACAGGAAAAGCATCCCATTAGAATCCAGTTTCAGTCATAGCTGACACTTTTACTGTGTATGCTGCCATAGAGGTTTGCCATCCTGCTTTTATCCTGCATTAGCCTTTATCTGACAATTAACAACCAGCCTGAGTAAAATACATCTGTCAGCACAAGTGTGTCTAATACCCCTTTTCCTACATTGTTCATACATTCATTACTTACAGTTTACACTTGTTGGAATTTTCTAAACCTACTTATGGGTGTGGAGCATCAGTGCAGCAATAGTGCAGCAAAACATGCATTAAAAGGGAGATTAGGCCACATTATGTGTAACTATAGGCTCTGAAACTACTTTCAAACATGCCCAGTCTAGTAAAGTTGATCAAATACATTTAAAATAGTAATCTCTCCCTGAAAATAAAACATTATCCACTTCACGTTGTGATGCATTTACACACATGAACTGACTTGTCAGGGGAATTGTGTTGCCAGGTAAAGAGTTTAATTTTTTTTTTTCAGAACAAGAATAGCTGTTTCTTGCTCACAGGTGTTGTCTTTATTTAGAACGGACAAGAAACATTTTGATAACACAAAAACTGCATGGTAGACTTAATCAGTAGATGCAGGTGGCCAAGTAGCAGAGAGAAAGATGCTGAAAGAAGCAGTTGCAAAACATGTAAGCATCATCGTTATATGATGCAGATAAACCCTCATATTTGTTTTCCATTAAGGCACTATGAGGTGGTTAAGAAGGTATCTCATTGTACATTACACTTGTTAAAGCAGTGAACAGACTGGTTAGTTTGTGTAAACACGTACAACTATTGGAGACCAGGCTCAAATGTATTGAAGTATTAAAGCTAGATATGGAAAACAGTGAGATAGTGACTGTGAGTGCACTAAAGTTAAAGGTTTATCTCTGTGAACAGAGCAACACTGACAGTGCTGTAGTGATCTTATGTCTCTGCATTTTGGCTTCCAACACTGTTCATGTTCAAAGTATTGACTGGACAGTCGTAGGAAAGCAAATTTCTGAATTGAATTTTGTTCCACTTTAAGAGAACACATCTCGTGTTGTTTTTCCAAATCCCAACCATTCAAGCCTGGAGCCGTTCTCATATCTCCTCTCACACCTTTGACGTCTAATGAATAAGATTGATTCTTGTCCCTTCCCAACCCAAAATCCCAGTCTTCACACCTCAAAGTAATGCTATCTAGTACCATTTGTGTGAGGTCAAACTTTGAATTTCAAAAACAGTTTCAAAACAGCTGGTGGTTTTGCAGATATATCTGTATTGGTGTAAATATCAGCCGATACGTAACAAGAAATTACAGTACAGAAATGCCAAAGTAGATTTGAGGTCATTTAGAAACATTGTCACGATAACAGTTTATCCACCAGATAGCACTGACAAGATTTTTCAACTGCTAAATGTTCTGCTCAGTATGTATTGTCTGTTGTGTTGTGTTTATGTGTTTAAGTTACAAAAAATTATTATCGCCTAATCTCCTAAATATATTGAGTTTGGTATCAGGCTATTGTTTTTTGTTATTTAGATATGCTACATTTTATAAATGATGTGGAGAGCATATATTTATGTATTCATAAAAAAATCCCTATTGTTCTAAAGTTGACATATATAGGCTAGAAACTGGAGCATCACTGTTCTACTTTTATCTGAAGCACCAACACTTTACCTTGCAAAACAAAACTTAAATTGGAAACCTCAATAAGAAAAGAGACTATAGGCTGTAGGCTACTGATGAGAGTAATATTTGAATGCTGTCAGAGACAAAACACAAGGAGATTAAGGTTCTTGAAAGAAGAATATAGATACTTTAATTGTACTTGTTTTGTTCTTGGTCTCTTGTCAGTAGCTTCAGTAACTGCAGTGATAGAAACAAGGTAATTTTCTGGGAAACAAAGATTTTTAAGGACACACAGAGGGACATAGGGCAGAAGATGGAAATAATGAAAATGGAATATTACAAAAATATCATAAAAGGTTATTAAAAAAGCCTGAGTGACACTAAAAAATGTGCATGTGGAAAGAGACAGGAGGGGTGATGCTGATGCTCTCCTGTCACTGTTTCTATTACGGATTTTGCAAGCTCACTGTGCTGCATTGGACCAGCTGAGGAAAAGATCGGAGAGAGTGAGTTAGCGAGGTAGCAAGAGTGAGATGAGAATGAATCAATAACATTCCCAAATACAGTATGCCCTCCTTCGCTGTGTTAAGTCGTATCTGCTGTTCTTAGCAATGTTATTCCTATTTGCTGCAGTGGTGCTTGTCAGACGTTGACCTTGACCACATCATGAGCAAAGCGTAACACAGTGTGCACGAAACAGAGGGCAGAACCACAGGGATGTTATAAACAGTGCAGAAAACGTAACAGCAGCAACCATTGATCATATTCAGGTGTGTGTCAGTGTTATGTTTTCTCTCTATAACCTCTGCATCAGTGTACTAGTTCTGCACAGCACGTTGTGAGCATGTAGTTTACACCTCACACACTAGATGGAAGCATTAAGCACAAGGTGCTTTAATGGTGTGAAAGAGGGAGAAAACAGACCTACGGTACAGTCTATCCTTGACCTGCTGAAGTTATATACTGTAACTCTTTGCTACCTGTGACCTTGACACATGCCTGGTCACAAACTAGTCCTGGTCTACAATTAATGAGGGGAAAGGAAAAGACAAACAATAAGAAAGACGTGCCAGTTTTCCCAACCCATCTGCTCTGATTGGTGGAAGTAAGATTGAATCGCTGCGACTTCCTGATGCTGTCTGTCTGTGGTCCCTGGTGTACAGTTACAGTTTCCACAAGGGGCACAGCAGATTTCATCCTCTCTTATCTACGGTAATGTCACAGCAAGGACTTTGTGGTGTCATGTTACTGAAGGTTTGACCAGTCAAGTGCCAATAATAGACATATTGTGTATGTACTGTATGTTATAATGTATAATATGTTCTTAAATCATAAAAATGTTGATAGGATAAATAATCTATGACGTATGTCCATTTAGCTGTCCTATTACATAGAGTATGAGTGAGTATGTGAGTATGTTTGTATGTTTACTTAAAAATAATATCAAAATTGTCTAAAAGATTTGAATATTCCGGTGATTTAATTACATTAATCATGTATACGTTTTACTGTACACTAGTAAAGGTACAGAATCGGACAGCATGTGGATTGTGTGCCACATTGAAGAGACGTTTTAAGTCTTGTATTAGAGTGTTTTGGTCCTTATGAGGCAGATTTACTGTCACTGTCCCTGGACTTTTGCTCATTCTCATTGTTCACATGTAACTGGATGAGCAGATCAAACAAGCCCAAGGAGCTTGCGCACAATCTGGACTATTTTCAAGTGCAGATATTCTGTAGGGTATTGTGAATGGCTTATGTAAAATATCTTGCGGAGGAAGAAAGGAAACCAATCAGTATTCAATCATTCTTCTACCAGCACAAAACTTAAAGATTGAGGTTACAGGATTTATTCTACTATGATGCTTATATCTATTTGTTGATAGCATGAACAGAAATGGGGCATTCAATGTCAGTGAGATGAATTATGTGGTTTTGTCATCTAGAAATCTGGATACTGAATTTCAATGAATAGTTAGACATTTTGGTAATATGCTTATTTACTTTTGTTGCAGAGAGTTAGAGAAGATTTGAAACAGCTAAGCGGCTGCTGGCTGTAGACATATATTTAACGGAGAGAGTTGTATCAATCTTCTCATCTAACTCTCAGCAAGAAAGAGAATAAGCGTATATCCCAAACTGTTCAACTATTGCTTCAAAGCAGACTGACTTTAGTGCTGCACTGTAAAGTTGATTCATACCATGTGTAGTCTTATCTTGTTGTGTTTTCTATTCCCTTTCCTCCTCAGGCATGTGGTCTGCTCAGGCCCTTGAGATGTTTGTAGGGAAGATTCCCTTCCTGGAGGCAGTGAATGGCAGCACAGTCATGTTGCCTTGCACATACTCCAGCTGTATCGGCATCAGGAACCTCTACTTCAACTGGCAATTCAATGACAACGGCACCATGCAGAAGGTAAGAACCTTCAGTTTGAGAGAAAGATTCACGTTCAGCTTTTGGTAACTTGTAAGTGGTAGTTTTGGATGATTGACAGCTTGTTGGTCCGATCAGGTGTGTGATTCAGTGATACCGTCAGAGGGGGTGGTACCACATGTGAGTATATATCGAGACCGTGTGGATTTTGTGGGGAATAACGATCACAACAACATCTCCATCTTGCTGTGGAACATCACCTTCGAGGACGGAGGCCAGTACACTTGTTTTGGACACAACCCCAAAGAGAAGGGCAGGAACCACAGTGCCATCTTCACCCTCATTGTGGTGGATGAGTGTGAGTGGTCAACGTCTATCCTGGTAATGTGTGCTGATATATGTGAGGGAGGGGTCTGATTTATTTTCCTTTTATTATACATATAAATGGGGTCTTCAGGCAAAATGGTATTCCTATTAGTTGTTCAGTTATATGCAGTAGACATCATGCCCAAGTGATCCTAAACCAGCCCATTATTCATCTACCTGCTCAATAATTTTCCACCCCTTTCAGCAACTAAAATTAGCCCAGTTATGTCGAAAACTGCCCAGTCTGACAACTCATCCCTGTAGATATCACAAGTTTAGCTATATGCCCTGACATACTGTATATTGGCCAATCACAAATGTGGGACAACTCATTGGGGCTTGCTCCATGCCCCCATAATGTGCATACTGAAGTGAAAATAAACTAGAACATGCATTCATTTATATGCTGATGATAAAATAAATCAGGCCACATATACAAGGACAGTCCCGCTGAAGAAGTTGCAAGTCTGCTGAGAAAAATAATTTACCAGTACAAGAAAATAAATAAATAAATAATAATCCTGCAGAGAAAATAAATCCTAAAGTGACAGTAAAAGATAAAATAAATGATGTGGAACTGATTCATGACAGATTTAATGCTAGTTTTCTTTGTGCATTTATTCAGTTAGGTATTTTCTAATAAGTAATGTTTGGTCCTCCAAACACACACACACACATACAATCCAGGAGAGATGATAATCCTACTAAACTAAGCATTTTCTAGTTTGTAGGCATATGGTGGTTATAATCATGCAGTTATTGTTCATCACTCTTAAACAGTCTTCAGCGCTGTTTTAACAAGAAGTGTTGTTTCACATCTTGCCTGCACGTTAAACCTAAATTAGTCTCTCCTCAAAATTGGAACAATATCACAATTTCTTACAGCTGCTGCTGGAAACTTTGGACAAATGAGCAAAAAAATTTCACATAGTTTTCTCACAGTGCATTTGATACTGATAGCTGACAGGGTATAAAGAAAACTCACCAAATATTACTAAAGTGGTTCTGAGAAAGTATGAGCAGTAGCTTTAAAAGTCTAGGTACCAACTTGTCTCGAATTAGACAGCACTGTAACACAGTGCAGCAGCACAAAAGGCAGCCAGAATTTTATGAATGTTACATTTTCCATCATCATTCCTCTGGTCTTTTGTTAATGTCTGCAGTGAGGGTGGTGGACAACACGCTGGCCACCATCATAGCCTCATGTGTGGGCGGAGCCATCGCATTGATAATGGGCTTCATGTTGCTCAAGAACTTAACTCTCTTTATTCTTTCCAAGCTTGAGGAGAAAAAGTGAGTTTTCACGACCACCTGGATATTTATCAGCAATGCAACCATTTCATACTGTTTCATCAGAGTACAATGTTGGTGCTTGGCAGCATGCTCGGATAGCTCAGATACTATGCATGCTGAAGTAGATTTAAGCAAGCTCAAAATGTTTCTTTGCTCTGTGTGTACAGTTCTAACTTTGTCTTCTTCTTTTTTCCTCCAACCCCACTGCAGTAAGGAGTGCCTTGTAACTTCATCAGGGATCGACAACACAGAAAATGGCCTCTCAGGATCCAAAGCTGATTCAAAACCAACACCAAAAAAGAAATGAGAAAGTGCATGTATATAAAACCATATGAGTACTCATATTTATATACCTTCTTTGCATATATTTGTATATGCACATGTGTTTACACACATGCAAATTCATTTTCAAGTTGGGATCCTAAAATCTCTGCCTGGCTGTGGCCTTCAAAGGAGAATAAATACATTTGCACACAATGCTATGTGCACGGAATAGTAACTATGCAAATGATATACAACTAAAGAATGTGCAAATCAACATAATTATTTAAACTGTGCACACAATTTAATAATTTACACCTCAAGTATAATTGCACCAACCAGAGACACTTCAGCTCTACTTCTTTAGGATTAATGTCTTAATCTTATATATGTTTACATCCTACCCTGGTCTCCCATGTATCTATCTCCTTTGCCCACATTGTTCAACACATTACCAGAAAACACATTAAAAGTGTTGTCTTTGTTTTTTTGTGTGTGTTTTGAGGAGCAAGTCTAAGGGAGCCGTTGTTCCCAGGTTGTCTCTGGTTAGATTATGAGACTGACAGCTCATTATAGACAGTGGAAGAAAACACACTGCTCTGGCAACAGCAGTGAATGATGCACAACCATATAAAGGTAGTTTTACAACAGGAAGGAAGAAGGCACGACACTCTCAACTAAAAAGAAATAGTCTAGAACCTGTGAGGTTTAATTCAACTGGTCGATTCCCCACTGTTTCAGCAGGATCTGTATAATATAAACATGTGTAGATTGGGTGAGATTCGTTGCTCTATTGATAAGTAAGTAAGTAAGTAAACAAACTGAATGTAACCCGTCCTTCAACATTGTTTTCTGTGGTTTTGTGTTTGTAGTTTGACCATTAGATATTACTTTAAATATACCACGGAGCACCCAAGAAGGTATAGTAATGCATTTAAAAAAAAGGCCCAATTTAAAATGCGGTGTAGACACAGGGGGTTGCGTATCTTGCTGGCAATGGTTGTGTGTGTTTACAAGCGATTATGCAGTGAGTATAAGTTAAGTGAAAGCATGCTTATTTATCAGTAAACTAAGTGTCTCTGGTAGATGGATTTTTGAACTCAATGAAACGAAAATATGTGCACATTTTATTAAATTATGGGGATGTTTGTGTGGATTTGTGAGTACACGTTATTAAGTTGTGTGTGTGTGTGTGTGGGTTATTCACAAAAATGTGTGTAAAACAGTTGTATATCATTTTGCACAGTCATGCACTTTTTAAAAGTGCTTTGTAGCCATGATATAACAATAAGTGTCTATGGCCACAGCCAGAGGACATAAAAAATTGAAACTTTGACTGTTTTTCATCTAAAGTCAAAGCAAAAATATTTTTCTGTTTAAGTGCTTGAGACGGAATAATGCAATGTAGTTACAGCTGGGCTGAATCCCTCTTTAACCAACACCGAATTCACAGTAGCCCCTCGATAATATGGTCAATTAAATCAAAATTTAGATTTTGAAATTGCAGTATTTCCCTAGAATTTATCTTTAACAGTTCTATCGAACAAGTCTACTGAACAATTTGTAGCAACTTTCCACAAAACACCTAGAGTATGTTGTCTGATTTATTCAAACAAGTGTAGTAAAACAAATTAATTTAAGTAACACAAATGGTATTGACAGAGTATTGTTGGATTCAGCCCAGCTCTTCATCTTTAACCTCCTCTTTGCTTGATATAAAACACTGGTGCCTGTTAGTGCTTCTAAGCTCCTCTGTCAGCGAGGACAACTACATATTGCAAAACAATTTATAAAACTGAGCAAACAGTAATAGTACAACAAGCTTCTGAACTGAAATGATAGACAATCCCCTGAAACAATCCCCCCACCCCCTAGAAAATGAATGACCCACTGATGATGCTGCTTTTAAGACAAATAACCAATGCATTTTAAGCATGTGCAACATGGGCCAGATTTTAGACACAATGCTTGAACAGAAATACATACTTTTTGGAAAAACATGCTCCGATATACTAACACTGGTAGCCTCAGCTCTGAGGTTAACTGTAAATCCCATTTTATACCATGCTAATTTCATTGTGCTAAGGCTAAGCACTATTTGGTGATGTGGCCCTAGATACTGTATGCCTGGATCAGAGTCAACATATTCCCTTTGCTTAGTATGTGCCTCTTCACGGAAATGGCTCGTTTTTCCTAAACACTGACAAGCATTCATTCAGTCAGTCTTTGCAATAAATAATCTTTACCAGCTGCACCGCAGTGAAAAAGATAAACCTGGTTGCCCTGCCCATGCATACAGTAAATGACACATAAATTCATAGTTTAAATGATCGTGGGATCAGGTCTCAGATAGCAGGCTGAGTAGGGGGGCTGTAGTTCAAGTATAAACTCTGTTCAAGCAGGAGATAAGACAAGTGATGCTCTCAGTGTAGCCCACTGACTGTGCCAAACAGGGATGATTCCTACTGAGCATCATATTAGGAGATGAATGTATCTGCATCAAACTCAAAACAGTGAAAAATATTTTCACCTGCATTTACAATATACATCCGTTGCACATTCAAGACACTGAATGTCTGGCTTTAAAAAGAAATACCTCTGGAGAGTGGGACAGATGTGTGAGTAAACACCGTGTCAGGTCAGGTATAAACATACCTCCCCAGTCGCAACAGGTGTTAAATGAAGGGAGTGAATTTCTGGTGGTTTCTGAAACTCACTGTTATGTTAATAATAATGTGCCTCCACATTAAAGTGACTCCAGTCTTTAGTCACTGGCTTGAAGCAATATTATAAAGGGGGTGTGCTGGGCACTTTAAAAAGATGTATATTTTTGTGTATGTATAATCCAAACCAGTGTTGGTTTGTCACATTGATCATCCAAATGAGATGAGAAGAAACCAAACAGCACACATGAGGAAACAGTCAGGTGCTAAGATTCTTCAAGGTCCCATGAAATGATATCGTTAGTTACACAATTTCCTGTTGAGACGGCATCAGACGGCAAGGGATCAATCTTCGAGGAAGAGTTTGACTTTTTGGGAAATACACTTATTAGCTTTCTTGCTTTCTTGAGTTAGATGAGAAGATCGATACCACTCTTGTGTCTGTCTGGTAAATATGAAGCTACCAGCCAGCAGCCGGTTAGCTTAGCTTAGCATAAAGACTTGAAACGGGGGAAACAGTTAGCCTGGCTCTGTACAAAGTAAACAAATTCCACCTACCAACACCTCTAAAGCTCACTAATTAACATGTTATATCTCGTTTGTTTAATTCGTAGAAAAACTGAAGTGTAAAAACGACAAGTTGTGTTTTTACAGAAGGGTTATGTGCAGGACTGTTTCTTGGCTGGGAGCAGTGACTTCCTGAAGTCTCCACTGGTTGCCTTGTAACTGCACAGCGATGACGACACTCCACAAACGAGATATAACATGTTAATTAGTACACTTTAGAGGTGTTAGTAGGCAGACATAACCAGGTTTGCTGTTTAGCCCTGCTACCAGTGTTTTTGCTAAGCTAAGCTAACCGGCTCCAGCTCCATATTTAACAGGCAGAAATGAGACGTTTCAATCTTCTCATCCAACTCTCTGCAAGTAAGAGAATAAACGTATTTACCAAAATGTCAAAATAATCCTTTAAATATGAACCAATGGGCAATTAGTTATGAAAAAAAAAAAAAGACTTGATAAGACTGACAGAAAGTCAAATTTGCTGAAAAAACTGTGACGACTTCATCAACACATTTCATGGGATCTTTGAGAAAAATATTGCAGGTACGCAATGTGCAAGAAACATTATGGGTAATATGCATTTGTCATATGTGTGTTTGCCATACTCTTGTTAGTGTTAAAAAAGAGAAAATCCACCCTCAAGCACGACTATGAATTGTGTCGTCAAGAAATCAGGGCTTAACTTTTGGGCTGTTGCTGTGACATGAACACAAACCACATGATCAAATAATTTAATCGCAATAATTTAATTTAACTGTTGAAGAGTGGGTTTTCTCTGAGTGCACAAGGCTAATCTCTATTGTTGTCTAATTAGACTTGTGACTGTGATTTGTCTGAATTACCGTCTCACTGAATGAATTGAGAAGGCAAAGCTTTTGGGTAATGTTGAGATTGTGTTAGTGAGGGCCTTATGATGACAAGCAACTCTATGCAAATCACAACAGAAGTGAATACTCTGACAGTTTGTCACACTGCACCTTTGAGTTACTGTGACAGTTCTGCGAGCAATACAACAGTGTCCTGGATCAGGGAGTTGTGATGGTAGGATGCAGGGGGGAATGGGGAACATCCAGAGAGGAGCACGGCGTACACTGGAGCCCCCGTACTCGATCAGACCTTGCAGAGCGTGTAGACTCATCAAGTCATACTCCACCGCTGCTCTCTGCACACAAATATACAGCTATAATGCTCTGGCTCGCCCTCAAATGATGTCTCAATTTTCACCCTCTCATCCATGCACATCAGCTCTTGATCTCTTTATTATAGAAACATGAAATCCAATAAAGTTTTGAATAAAATCTGTCCTGTCGTGCCGTTTGTATGTGGAGAAGCACAACACTAGATCTTTGACGGCACTGCCTCCTTTTGGGCCGAGGGAGGAAGAACAATGCCTCTATAACATATTCCTGCTGGGAAATGCCCACTTTAAAGGAACAGTCTATTTGTCTCCTCTGATGATGTCATCAGGGTTATCGCAGCTTGGACTTACAGACTACAAACTTTTAATGGAAAGCCTGCATTACAAACTGCATACTGCTTGACAGACGTGCATTTGCATGCAGGGAGGGTCTAATGAAAGATGCTATCAAGTTGCATTATGGGAAGCGTAGGATCCAGTGTTTTGGGAGCTTGACCCCACTTTATGAAAGTGTAAAACTAAATCACTGGAGTACCTGTTTAATCCCTACAACAACACACACAGAAAAGTTAGGTGTCAGTAAATGAACATTAACAACAACATCCATCCAACATCCATCATCAGCCTTTAAGCAAATTACTATTTTAAGTTATCTTGTTTTCTCTGATATTTGGAGGAGTGGAGAGAGGGATTACTCAGAAGTCTGTGATCATTAATGGTTGGAATTTTTATGTTCACCCATTGGCAATACATGAAGTAAGAGTAAATACAATTTGCACAAATAAGCAAAAATAAAATCTTGTTTGGGGGCTTAGCTGTTTAATCCTGTAAGGATGTTGCATCTATCAAATATGTATCAAACTGCCTGTTGTGTTCACCACAGATTCCCCTTTTATGTGCAGACTTTGCTCTCTAGATGTCTCTCTTTATACTTTCTATGAAGCAAAACTTTATAAAATTGCATGATAAAAAGAAATCTTTACATTAGAATTTTATTTTATAATTTTTATTATTAGTGCAGTTACTTCATATAAGACATTTTGCTACAGCAAAGTTTTCTTCTATAATTTACTGAAGTTGCTTTGTAAAACTACTACTACAAAGTGCCACAAACATAATCACATCTACATCTATAAGGGCATATTATACGAAACCAGTGTGCAGAAATGTGCAAACATGGGCCCACTTGCATGTGTAAGTGTAACCAGCAGATGTCAGCAGTCACCCGCATGTGGAGTCCGAGGCTTGAACCTCTGGTCAGATCTGATCGCAGCGGCCGCTGCAGGCAGCAGTGCCGTGAGGAGAGGAGAGAAGCTGCTGCTGTCCTTTTCTTGAAGTTGTTTAAGTTTAAAGACAAACGCATTTCCATTGAGTGACCTCTGACCAATGGGCGTCAAACACACGCATCTAGATTTTCGCCACTTCTGCTTTATTGATTGCTACTGAGGCTACATGCTTTTAGGTGTTCTTAAACGTGGGCAGTGTGGGAAAACGTTTACTCCCATAATATTCTGAGTATTATTTGACTAATGAAGATTAGGTTGATATAAGGTGATGAACATAAAATTATTTTTAAATAGGCTGGTTTCATATTTTTCATGTAGGCTATGGTTAATGAATTACACGAATACTCATCTCATCTGTTCATTTGATCATTTCTGTTAATGGTCTGAAAGGAAAATCTCCCTCTCAAAACCATCTGATTCAGTCCACACATTTTCCAACCTCAGGGCCTGTTGTGTGAAGTGCTGAAATGTCTGAGGCGTGTGGATGAAATACATGTTAATGAGTGTGTAGGCTACTAAAATGTTAGTACAACAGAGTGCCACAAACTTGAGTTTTATTGAAGATATAGCAGAAACATTTCAAAGCATCTTCTGTTTTTTCTGTCAGTCCTGAGTTCATCAACCAGCCCAAAATTACACTGAATGAACATTTTTTTTGCCTTTTCACAATTATATTATTTTATCATCGTTTTATTTTACTGGTCTTTCTATGACTGGGGGCTGTGCGGCTGTTGCAGCAGAGGATCACTTTTCAGATCCACCACTGGCATCCACAGTGACTTTAAATATGCTATGAACTGGGAGTGTCCTGCAACTTAACGTCCTAATTTATGCTTATGCAGGGGAGCTTTTCACATCAGGCGCAACAGAAAGCAGGGTGAAAGGGGAAAATAGCAATTTAGAAAGTTGCTCACTGTCAAGTTAATGATTCACTGAAACCTTTTAGAATTGGTTTGATTTACCTGCTTTGTTTTTTACCTGCTGTGTGGAAGTGTCATGCCCCACACCCCGCTACTCTCTTTCTCTCTCCTCCTCTCTATCTGCAGTGCATTTCTGTGCGCAAATGTCTACGCACGTTTCATGGCTCCGAAAGACAAAGAAAAACAGTCATTAGTCTGTGGTGTAGCTCCACGTCTCTGAGATTAATGCCCAAACTCACAGGAAAAGACATTAATACATTTTTAGAGTCTTCTCAGCAGCCTGAGCGGCTTTTGTAGATCCATATTGCGCAAAGAACCGCGGTCATCAGGGGCGCACAGGTGGGTGCGCTCTCCAAGGTGCCAACAGATCTGTCTGCGCTGCTCCACCGCTCACACAAACTGGCAATTTGGACACAAACTGGACCAAAATCCGCTGTTCATCTCACATCAACCCTCGGCTTTGCTGTGACCCATCGTTCTGCGGTGTTTGATTAGTGTAGGGAGGATGGATTTGTATGCACAGTAGTCTTGGGAGGAGAGGAGGGGACATGGGCGGGGCTGAGGCGCCTCTCATTTCCCCTCCATGCTTAGCGGGGCAGCAGGGCTGGAGAGACCTCCGGGGAGCACAGTCGCCAGTCCAGCACGGAGACCCGCCTGGCCAAAAAACCGCGCCTCACACTTGCCAGGATTGCCAAATATTCCTGAAAAATATACCTGCTATTTATGGCATGTGGCTTGTAACTTTACTCCTGCTGTACTCTCTCCAAGAAGGTAAGAGAAAAAGAAATGCTGGACATATTTCACATCCTGACTGCTGGAGTCTTACTATTTTTAAGTTGAATGAAAAGTGAAAATTAATCGAAACCTTAATTAATTCGCTGTGAATGGTATGTGTGGATTGTGCTTTGATGTATCATCGGATGTCTTGTGTTGGGGAATTGATTGAAAATCGTTCTTTCAATCAAAATGTATAACCCGCTGGACCTGAACAGGTAGAAATATTGTGAAAGTAAAGGTACGAAGTGATTTTTTTTTACCTGATTGTTTTGTGGTTTTATGCAGCGGCCCATGGTGCCTCAGATGGTGCTGATAGCACGGATTGTTTTCGCATTACCAACTCAGTTATGAATATGTAAAATGGCTGAATAGGGAGAATGAGGTGCAAATACAGAGGGAGGGTGAGAGAGAAATGAAAACATGCATCGGGCTGCAGTTATATCAATTGATTACCAATTTTAGAACAAATTCACTCAAAACGTGCCACTACTGTAAAGTTTAAAGGGGGATGCTTGTGATTTTTGATATCTTCATGGTGCTCTCATTGTGTAGCCTTTGCTAATTGCAGCTGTTTTGATGGACTATATTTGGCACAAGCGCTTCATTCCACAGAGATGCTCTTATTTTTTTTTTTTTTTTAGGATGAGATTCTTAGGATTTTAAATTCTTTTTCTGTGTGATGACAAATTGTTGCCATTTTAAATTGGATGACAAATAAAAGGCCCATTCTTCCCCCCACAACGGCCTTATTAGTTTAATGGCTCTACACCCATGTAAAGGCCATAATTAGTGCATTCAGATTTGTCCTCCTTATTTAATTCATTTGGTCTCTTCAATTTGTTCTTTTGTTTAATTGTATTTATAGATATGAAAGGCGGTATATTTGTTTAAATGGATTCATTTTTCTTTCTTGTTCAGTTTATGCAGCAAATCCCTGACCCTATTGCAAAGTTGATCTTCTGCTATTACAGTGCATTATAATAATCCTGAACAAATCTGCGTCGAAAATAACAGAAGTTCAACACTATCTCCACATGAGAGCTTTTTCTAGGCCTTTGTGTGTCCTGCCTGTTTGGTGCCATGTTTACATATTGTTTTGTCCTTATTAGCACAGGCCCTGAGAAGGTGTAGCCTAAATGTACTAATCAAAAAGTCTGGGATATGGATTGGCTGGAGGAATATGGCTGTTCTCGATGCAGACGGGTTGATCAAAATAGGCCATTAGGTCCATTTGCCATTTTAAGTTCTGGCATTTTCTCACATTGGATTAATTAATTAATTTTTTTAAATAACAGGATATCAATTAGCTGCTAGCTACACATATGAACTGCCTGTGTTTGTTGTCCATGTTGTGTTTTGCTCAACTCTCTTAAATTCACTTCATGTATCAAATGTGATTTCAGAGCCTCTCTGTGTTCTGCGGAATCATATTAATATGCGCACATTTATTTCACCAAATGAGAAACTCCAGGGGCGTGGGTGCAGATTATAGACTTGCCCGGTCATGTTCCTCACTAATAGCGCACCTGGACCCCGCGGACGTGATCGCGCGTGTGCCAGCGCGTGCGTCACGGCTCGTGTTTCTGTGTGTGTGTGTGTGTGTGTGTTGGTGGGCGCGCGGAGGAGGGGAAGTGACGGGGACACCCCTCTTGGTTTTGTTGGTAATTGTTGGACACTTTTGGATGCTATTTCTGCAGGAGCTGAACTGGAAGTTCACTCATTTATTTATTTACAAGATTCTTAAAATATAGAAAAACATTCACACACGACTAATGGTAAAAAAAAAAAAAAATGTTGCTAAATTATGTCAAAGACACTCAGGTGTAGGAGGCAGTCGGGGTGTAGGGTAATTAACGGATCTTTGAAAAAAAAAAAAAAGCTTGAAGGGTAATAACATTTAACTAATTACAGCAGAATGCCTATAATTTTTCCCAGTAATTTCGAATATTATAGCTGATTATAGGAGGATTTTATTGTAATTTTTAAATGGTGATTTGAAAACAAAAACTTGTGTTTTCTTCTAGCTATCATTTGAAATCAGTGTATTTACTGTAAATGAATTAATTAGCAGTGAATAAAATCAACTTCACTATACAGGCCTGCTGTAGGCCTTTTTTGAACTTTGAATTTTTAAAATCTGATTCATTAAAATAAATAAAAAGGATTTGTGTAACATTCAAATGATATCACTTGAATTTTAATTTGAGGTGTGTAAAGCAATAAGGTGATCCCTCACCCTGGCACACTCTTGTCCTCTCCACTGCTCACCCCGCTACAAATAGAAATATGCAAAAATCCACCCCCTCCTTCTCTCTCTTCCCTCCCCAGTTCAATTCCCTGTGCTGCCTTTGCAAGGCTGCACAATTAAAGCTGCAATCTGAACTAGGCACCACTCAATGACAGAGCTGTGTGGTCCACAGGGGTGCCAATCATTACTCAGGCAGGGCACAGGCCTACATTTTTTACCAGCTCAAACCAGGCATTATTTAATTTTACAAAAACACCCATTTTAAAGAGGGTTAAAGGAGAAATACCGAGCTCTCAGTGTGGTTTTGGTTGCAGTTTGGTTATTTTAGGGGCTAGGATACATGATTCACATTTTTTTAATTTAAAATGAGGGAAATGTGTTATGAGCAGACTGTTGCTGGCCATTTTTTAAATAAAAGATGTCAAGGTCTGATGATTGATCAAACAACTTACATCGCCTACACTTTAAATTCTAAAAACCAGCAGTGACACATAATTTAACAACACAAATGTCAGTTAACCTTCACAAAATAACAAAGAAAAACACATCAGCACTTAAATTTTGATCAATGTTGTTGCCAAATGGCAGGGTAAAGTGTGCTGGTGTGAGACTGTCAGCAGGAAAACGGAGCTCATCGCACTTCCCAGCTCACCAATAGGATGTCACTGCTCTGTCACTGGCATCCCTGCTCTCCCATTCGTCCTTAAATCTGTTATAAATCCCAATGAGATTATGAATAAGAACGAATCATTTAAAATGACAAACAACAACCAAAAAAAAAAAAAAGAAGATGCAAATGAACACCATTGACAGTAAGACTTTTTTTTTTTTTCAAGCAAGAACTCTGTGTATCGCCACACTGATGCTAAAATTGAGGCAGACCTCCTCCAAATTTTATTGGATGCTGGAGATGCACATTTTCAGAAGGAGGGTGCGTTCAGCAAATGTCAAATCTCTGAAGCAAGTAGTTGTTTTTGTTGGATCTCTCTCTATCTCTCTATCTCCATCTCTCTCTCCATCTCTCCCTCCCTCCATCGCTTCTTCTCGCAGTAACTCCCCTCCCTCTCTCTCCCTCATCACTAGGCAGAATTAAAGGTTGGGGGAGGGGCAGTTTATGCAGACTGTGCTGGGACTTGTGATCCACAGATTTGATATTCACATTAAGAGAGAAACTGGCTGCTTTGATGTGAGGGGGAGCAGGTCCCAGGGGACTGCTGAAGTAGCACACTTTTCTTTTTTTTACTGACACAGCACAGGCTGGGGTGGGGTGGGGGGTGGGGGGGGGGGGGGGAGCAGATTGTTGGGGACAGGTTGTACAGAAAGACAGTGGGTGGGGAGCGGCGATACCCCTTCGTTGATTAGATGTACCCCCAACAACCTTCCCCCCTACTTCTCATCCACCAACCACCTTCTTATGCCAGACCCCTGAGGATTATCCATAAGCTTACACCTATCTTTATCCCCCTGCATCCCACTAATATACAATTCACACCCCTTCTTACTGTGCGTCTCCTCCCACTTCCTCCCTCTGCTGCTTCATGTTTCCTCACGCAGTTTCAATGCCCCCGTATCAAAAACACAACTCACAACTTTCTGTCCCAGAAACACCTGAAGGATGAGTGACGGATAGATGCCAGGACAGGGAGGGAGCAAACACAGGAGTTACAAGACTGGTTGGAAATGAAGCTGTTTCCAAAATAGCAAGCAGTCAAGGAGAGGAAGGAGAGGTTTTTGACAGTTCACATGGCTGATGTGCATGTCTTGTCTCTGTTACGTACGTTTCTTATCACTAAATCCAAAAAAGATGAAATGCTGTGAAAATTATTTTACCATGAGAAAGAAAGAAATGGATGGAGATGGGTGAGAGAAGAAGAAGAAGGAGAGGAAGAACATGTGGAGGTATTATGCCTCTGGTTGGGCACAGGGAGTTCTGGGTGTGAGAATGTGTGTATGTGAAACATTGGGGGTTTGTTTACCTCCTCATCACAATACAGTTGTGAGCGTCGAGTGTGTGTGTGTGTGTGTACACTCCTGCGCACTCACATCCTGGAGAGGCGTAGATCAGCTGCATTATGCATGATGAAACCTTGCATAGGTTATGACTTCTGCCTCTCTGACATACATATTCATGCGTGGCTCTCTGGCAGGATGTATAAAATAGTGGCTGCGACTCTTGACAGCCTGAGCTTTAGCTCCGGCAGCACCTTCCAGCGAGGGCTGGTTTTATCTCCGGTGCTGTGTCTGAACGAGGTTGATGAAGCCTCCTGGGTGCAGGTGAACTGCAGCAGTAACAACACAGGAACCCCACAGCTGTGGTCAATACTGCTATCAGGGTATTGACTGTCCACACGCTGCTAGAGTTAGATCTTTGTGAATACGCATCACTGAGATAGCGGTGTCACTGAAATGAACAAGGGCACCATGTGCACTGGATATAGCTATTTCAAAATGTTAAGGTTTTATTGTATTTCTATTAGTTAAATTGTCATGGATCAATGTAGAGCTGAAACGATTAGTCAATTAATCAATCAACAGAAAATGAATAAATCAGCAAGTGTTTTGACGATCAATGCATTCAAAAATTCTGCTTCCGGCTTCTCTAATGGGAGGATTTGCCACTTTTCTCTGTTTTATATCATTAGCAGAATATCTTTGGGTTTTGGACTGTTGGTTGGACAAAACAAGACTTGTGATGAGCTCAATTTGGACTTGTTTTTTTTATCATTTCTGCCATTTTAAAATCCAAATGATTGATCAAGGCATTGAACAAAAAAATGGATGGATTAATCGGAAAAATAATAGGAAAATAATTGAGTTACAGCCATAGATTAATGTAGTAATGCAAGGGAATTTCAAGAAATGGATAACAAGGAAGGGACTGTCTTTTGTGTTCAAATTCAGCATTATTTTTGTTAATTTAGAGTAACTTCAATTACTTATTGTTGACAACAATATATCTATTAATTATTTTAACTGTGTTATTCCACCAGTGAAAAAACACCCTTATAACTAACAAACAGTGTCTGTTAGAAAGAGAGGTGTAAAAATACGAACCATTACTTGCAGTATGCTCACTGTATTGGCTGGTTGTAAGTTAGTCTGGAGCATGTTTGACAGGATGTTTACTATATTCCATGTTTTCTGTGGTGTCAAAACATAATCTTCCCCGTTTCCCTAATGATCCCTATCAAGCAAAGGTTTTGTAAAAAGTTGACTGGTGGAAATTAAACTTAAAACTAAAAAAAAAAAAGTTCAGTGATGGTTAGATGGCACAACCATGAATTAAAACTCATGTATATGTTAAATTGGTCTGTCTGGTCCATTGCCTAACCTAGCAACCTAACAATTAATTGATCATTTCATTGGTTAAACATTACTTGAGCTGTTACACCAGGGGAATAGTTCCCTGTTCTGATGTACTTGTGGTCATAATAATTTGATCATGGCGGTGTGTGTGGGTGAGGTAGCTAGAGGCAGGTATGTTATCTGATAGGTTCAACTTTATAAACATGTTGGACAGCTGTGCGTTACTGTGAGTGCAACCGGCCCAACTTGAATTTCATCTTTGCCATTGACATTTCAGTACTTTTTCGGATTCAGCCATGACATGAAGATATATTTACCATGCAGTCTCAGTTGTTTACCACACATTTTGTTTTCTTGCCACACAAGCCGTCTATACAGGTTGGCACAGGTGGCGTGTAATGTTTAGTCTGTTGGTTTTAAATGGAGTGGAAACTCCACCGGTCCGGCACATTCCAGGACTTTGCCAGGTGCGTTTTGGAGCGCACCCAGTGATGATGCGCTAATGCTGCTGCGCCTGACCACACCTAACCAACCTGCAGTTTTTCATCCTGTCACAGAGTGTGGCAGGAATTTACACACAACTTTTACCAAACTGTAGGGTATACACACTTAAATCAACACTCTTTGCATGCACTTACTGTTTTTACCTCTGTGCCATTTAAACAGATTTGCTCACTTCAGCAGCTTTTTTTGCAACCTGCAAATAGACAGAATGTGTGACAGAATTTGGCAGTTTGGTGACTTGAAGTTTCTAAATTTAGATTCTTCAGTGGGTCACTGTTGTTAGGTTAAATTGTTGCATTGTTTTTTATTCAGTCGCAGCTTTTCAAGTGCCAGCGCCACCATGGCAACCCACTCTGTCTCCTCCCAGTGTGACTGAGCGCTGAGAGCTGCTTTTGGAGTGTGGATGTGTTTATGTGTATGCATGTGTGTGTGTGTGTGCTGGGTGAGTGCATGTGTGGTTCGCCTGGTTTTGACAGGCTCTGAGTGGTGGGAGTTTGCTCCGATCCCCTTTCTATTCCACTTGCCGCTCCATCAGTCCCAGTGCTCCCCAGCCCCCCAGTGCCCGGGCCCCCAGGCCATATAATCTACTGTATGAGAGGTTCTCCTGCTGCCCAGCCCCCCACCGAGCTCTCAGGGTGACCCCCTCACTCCTCCACTTTAGTCCTGTCCCCCCATTGGGAGATTATAGATATTGCAATCTTTAATATGAGCTTTATGCTCAGGGGCCATTATCAGTAATCTGCAGAGGGGAGGGAGTCTGACCTGGTTTTTGCAGCCCACCACCGGACTGCCAGACACATTTTCATATACCATCTGTAACATTCTGCCCAGCTTTATCAATCTCTAGTCTAGGGATAGTAGCACTTCTTTAAAAGGAAGCTGAAATTATTAACACTCCCTCTTGTATAGAAGAGATAGCTGCGTCTTTCTTCGATCTGATGCACTGAGCTTAGTGCCAGCACAGTGACACTGTTGATGGTGATGATTGATTCTGCCTTAAGCTTTATTTGTTAATGGTTTTCTGTCTGCATCACCCGTAGCTTAAAGCCACGCTTCATTAAAGACATGGCCTAAACAAAGTCGAAATGTTTGTATGATCAGATACAATATTTGCCTTCACTCCTGATTTCTTGTGTTTTGGTTTTGGTGCTCCAGAGGGGCACATCTGATGGACTTTGGGATTCTCTGCAACAATATCACAAACTTAATTCTCACTGTTTCGGTTTTGATTGTCACAACTATTTCAGGTATTGTGCTTTGTGCAGCTGTGAAAATCTAATTTCACAGCTGCCAATTTAATGTGAAATTTAACTGTTTTCCTCAACCTCACAGCATGATTATTCAAAAATGATGTGACAAAGCTCCTTGAACAAGTCCGCCATTTAGCCTCTAGAGCTATTATTAACAAACAATGTAATGATCAATATAAGTATTGAAACTTCTATCTTCTATCTCTGTGTCACACAACATAATGATGTTTTTGTTTTTGATTGGTGTACTGTGTGTTGCATGTAGCACTGCTTTTTAAAGTGAGCTTAACAATTAGCTGCTGTCATGACAGTGTCAGGCAACAGATGATCTGGACCACAGAGGAGTCAAAACCTTTTAGATTTATAAAATGTTTTGTTGTTGGTTTTTTTTTTTTAGGGCTGAAACAATTAGTAAATTAATTCATTCATTAGTCGATTGATAGAAAAATAACGTCCGACTGTTTTGATATTCGGTTAATCGTTAAGATAATTTTTCAAGCAATTTATCAAGAATTTGCAGCTTTTCTTTGTCTTATGTGGTAATAAATGTAATAGCTTTGAGTTTTGGTGTGTTAGTCAGACAAAACAAGCAATTTGATGACATCACCAGGGCTTTAGGATTTATATCATAAATACAAACAGTTTGAACTCATTATGAGTTATCCATTTTGCAGTCATATCTCTAGATCTATTTTTCACGATATTTTGGCATCATCCTGTAACATGTTGGACATGTACAAAGACCAAAGACGAAAGCACAAAGACCATCTCACAAAAAAAAAAAACCCTGATGTGACCACAATACCTGAAGCTTTGTCAAAAGTAAGATTTTGCCACATTATTAAATGTCAGTGATAATAACTAAATAATTTAACATTAAATCATTAAATTAAATGCAATTTAATCGATCAAAATGTAATATCAATATATTCCAAAATGTAGATTCTACCACAAAAAATTTGCATTTATTTTGATCAATTTTATGTAATAAATACTGCCATTATTGTTGAAAATTCAGTAATTTTAATAAGCAGTATTTAATAGGCAAGAAATATAGAGGAAAAATCAATTTGATCCATTTTGTGAAAAAGAAAAAACACACAGTTATGAATGAACAACGACCACAGAATGCTGAGTGATAATTTGATCCAATTTGGATCAAAATCTTCCATGTTTCAGTATCTGTTAGTATCTTCCACCATGTTTTACAGACTTTCTGTGCTGCACTGAGCATTAACGGGGTGAACATGTGGTGGGATGGTGTGTATTAGATGATATCATTTAGAATCAGTGGTGGTTAACATCCACATCTGTCCATCAGCAGTGCACCCCCCCCACTCTTCTTTCTCCTCTAATCTTTCTTATAATGACCCCAAATTTGAGATACGCCCCCCCCTCGTACCCCCTCCTCCTTTCTTCTTCTCACTCTCCTTTCTCTGCTGGAGCTGTATGTGGTTTAATCTGAGTGCCAATGAAGAACATTCCTGTATGTATGTGTGTGTTTGTGAGTGTGTGCGTGCATGTGTGTGTGTGTGTGTGTGTGTGTGTTAAATATGTAAGGAGATTAAATAGACTTAAATCTCTGCGTCTGGCATAGAAATTCCAATCACATAACCTATCAGCGTGTTCCCTCTCTCCCTCTATCTGTCTTTGCTTGTGTATGTGTGCACACACTGTATGGAGGTAACAGGCTCCTCCCCCCTGCGATCCACCTAAACCATCACAGGCTTTAGCCCAAATCCCTGGCTTTCTGGATCACATGACTGATGTTTGCAGCTGGACATTTGACATACATTTGTTATGATTCTTTTGCCACAGATTTGAAGGACATTCCCACTCTGTCCATTTTTTTGTTCATTAATGTGATGCTGATTGCTGTAAATCAATGGCAGTGGAATCCTGTTAGCTTATATTCCTACGTTTGTGTGTTTACACAGTGTATACCACACATAACAAGGGCTAATTGTTGGCCTCTTACCTCCACCTTGACCTGTTAAGTGATGGTGTGTTGTCTGTTTGCCCCTGCAGTACACAGTGAGGATGTGGGCTCCACCAGGCTGTACTTTGTGAATGCCTCCCTGCAGAGGGTAACCTACTCCAGCTCGGTGGGGGTGTCCCTGCCCTGTCCAGCAGGGGGCACCCCCAGTGCCATACTGCGCTGGTACCTGGCCACCGGCGACGACATCTACGACGTGCCCCACATCCGCCACGTGCAGGCCAATGGCACCCTACAACTGTACCCCTTCTCGCCCTCCGCCTACAACAGCTACATCCACGACAACGACTACTTCTGCACTGCCGAAAACCACGCCGGCAAGATCCGCAGCCCCAACATCCGCATCAAAGCTGGTGAGTTGGGACCACAGTCAGGGAGGGAACGGGCCTAAGAGCAAAGAAAGAGTGAAGGATCGGAAAAGATTGAGTTAGAAAAGGAGGGTTATGGAGCAAAAAGGCCAAAGTGAGACGCAACATGATGAGGAATGGAGCAAAAAGAGACCGATGTGAAAGCACAAAGTAGAGCAGATGTGATTGGCAGCTGCAAAAAGCCCAGCCCACACACAGAATCACCTGCCCTAAAATAGCCCGTCTCGACCTGAACACAGATTGACCTAGAACACAGTCTACAGAGAGAACATCTGCATCACATACTACACCAGGCCTCGGCCTTTGCTCACACCTATTTGGCTGAGCTGGTGATGAACTGCACTTTATACCGACATAACCCCTTCAACTACATCTACAGCATGGCACCATCTGGTAGGATGAAATCCAAAACACAACCCCTACAGTACTTAGAGTTAAGTAGCAACTCCAATGTGATTTTTAGATGATATAACCAGATCAAATGAGGAGGAAAAAGTGTGACAATAGGTTATATCACATTACCGGCTCATCCTCATTGACAGTCCTTCACTTTTTAAAAGGACAGTACAATAAAGGCCACCAGGAACTTGACAGCAACTTGAATATTTTCAAGCAATGCTTTTTAAATCTTTGCAAGGTGTGAAAAGTAATTCAACACCTTGTGATAAGGAGATGCGGTTTTAGGTGTCAGTGACCTTATCACCATTCCCCCACAGGGGAATTTTAATTTATAAACTAGAATAAAGAATCAGTCAATAAACACCAGAAGATACTGATGGCAGTCTATTTTTGGAAGTTTTGACCAAAAGCTGCCTCTGTTGCCATCATATTCTCTTTTCTGTCCTCCTTCTCCTCCCTGCTCCCTCGTTCTTCAAACTGTCCTCTTGTGCCAGACTAAATATAGCCACAGCACACTTCTTTAATTATCTCTCATTAACAAACCTAATTGGTGCTTTACATTGATTGGACCGCGTGAGGCTGCTTTAATAAGCGAGACCTCATCTAAAGTAAAATACTACGTCTGGGGGTTTGGGTTCCTCCAGCTCTAGAGCCAGCAGAGATGCACGAAGAAGAAACTGAATTTCACCAAGCAGACAGTTACATGAAACCGCAGCTGGAACAAAAGCTTCAGCTGGATGATAGTTACACTGCATCTATTGTCCCCCCTCCTCCCTTCCCATCATTCATTCAGGCCAGTCGGTCCCTCCCCCTTCCCTCCTGCCATCAACATCTGTTTTCATATTCTGCCTCCCAACACCGACCTGAACTAATACTCATATTCATTCTAATACTAATACAAGCGCCAAGTTGAGGATTTGAGCCAGGACCCTGAGCTGCATGCCAGCCGGCTGCTGCCTTCATTCCCACATGACCCTAAAGCCCGGCCTCAGGAGACAAGGGATTAGCATGAACCAAACATCCTGCAGCCAGCAGCCTCTGTCGGGCCCCGGCAGCTCTGGTGCGCAGGTTACAGTCAGACAGCATGCAGACCCTTTGTTTTGGGGTTCAGCCTTGTACCTATGGTGTTGCACTTGCCCTGTCATTGAACAATAATTGACAGGGGTCTCATGTGAATCACCTTTACTGCTTCTTGGCTAACGACAAATTCTAAGCAAATTCACATCAGTGGTGGTTCATTCCATATTATTTCAAAAGAACTCAACAGATCTGTTTTATTCATCTCAGCTGTTCAAAGAAGATGTAAATTTGCGTGCACTTGCATGTGTTTCCCACTTGCAGCAGGAATGTATGCTTGCTGTCATCATGTCTGTTACCAGGGAAGGGATTCCGAACCAGTTTCTTAGCAACCTTCAGAAACGTCCTAGCTTTCATGTGATTTTGCTAATGAGTCCCTGCTCATTCAACAGAGTGTAAAATATTGCATGAACCTGCATAAACTGAAGCACCAATAACGCTTCAGTTTACTTTGAATGTGCAGCTCACTCTGTTCCTTATGAAGTTCTGTACAAAAACAGTAGACCAGTGTTTCATGATGATTTCATGCCAAGTCTATAAAATAATTTCCATGATTATCCCTCTTAATGGCGGCTTGCACCATTTGTGGTGAAAGCAGAGGCAGGATTAGAAGAGTTCAAACAATACACAAGAGTAGGCCAGTAATTTCCAATGAATAAATGTGGAGTGCTGTGGTAATTGATGAAAGGGTGTTTTGCTCTGGAGTGTTAATGTGTTGTTTTTGATGATAAACACGAGTAGGTTATTGTTTTTGTCTGAGAACAGGACTAACACTGAACCACTGCGTGATTAAAAGGAGATTGCCATGATGTTCATCCATTGTCAACACATCTTCTGTATAGACGATGGAAGATATTTTGTGTAGATAATCAAAATCTGAAAAATTTGAATAAAATAAAATAAAATCCTGAAATGTATTTGTGTCTGGCTGGAAAAGCTTCTCAAACAACATTTAGACCATCATGGGTCACCACACCTCAACTATTCAGTGGTAGGGAAATAATCTTGCCTTTTCATATCAGCTCAATATCTTTTGTGCGTTTTTGTAGTTTTCAGGGAGCCCTACACCGTGCGGGTAGCGGACCAGCGCTCGATGCGGGGCAACGTAGCTGTGTTCAAGTGCCTCATCCCCGCTGCCGTGCAGGAGTACGTCAGCGTCGTGTCCTGGGAGAGAGACACTGTTTCCATCGTCCCAGGTAGGACATCGCATGAATGCATTTGGATTTGGGTGGGCAGGTGGATTTATTTCATAGGGTGTAGGTATGTCTTTATTATCTTTGTTTGTGTGTGTGTGTGTGTGTGTGTGTGTGTGTCTGTTTGTGTGTGAGGATGATTGATGCACCGCTGTGCTCAATGTTTGACCGAACTCTTAACTCGTGTCTTCTGTCTGCTCACTGTTCTGGATCACTGATCTGGTCCCCCTCATCTTCCTCCTCCTCCTCCTCCTTCTCCCTGCTTGTATCTCCTCCCTCACTCTCCTTCGTCTTCCTCGTCTTTTCACAAATCTTTTTCCCCTAATGCCAATAATTGTGATTGACAGTGCATTAGACAGACTCTCTTACACAGTTTCTCCTCATCAGATCTATTTCTGCCCTCTCCCTGCTTGTCTCACCACCATGTCCTTGAAGAACAGGGCCACAATTAGAGACACAGGATGTCAATAGGACTGTGCCCCCACATTCATCTTCATTAACCTCATTTGCGTGTGTGAGTGTGTGCACAAGAGAGGGAGAAAGAGAAATGTAGTGTTCAGTCTTTCTGTCTGTTGTAGTTGTTTGTGAATACATTATGAGTATTTTATCATGTGATTATATATGGTGCAATGTATGTTTAGATGTTTGCATGGTTATGCTCTGCATTTAAAATGCTATAATAACAATGACGGAGAGAGGGATGAGAGAAAGAGGAGAAAAATGAACCAAAGGAAGAGAAGCAAGGAGGGTAGTAGGGCAAGAACGGCCTCAGGTCCTGGCAGATGGCGTTTTATATTATATGTATGCAAAACACACAGACACTGTGTCACACATACACATGCACCAAGGTTGTAGTAGTTTGTTATTTTCAAACATTTCAGTATGTTTTTTTAAGTTCATTTTCAATTTTCATGTACAGTATTATAGTGTTTTACTGTGCTTTGTCTTACATTTTTGTCTTCTGGCAGAGAACTGCTACATTAATGGACTACATATTTTGGTTATAAACAAAAAAATTACTTTTTTATATTCAGTTTGATAAAATATTATTCTCTTATTTTTTCCACACACTACTTCTCATTTTATTTTAGCTAAATACATGATAATTGCACATATTCTACACACACACCAACCAGAAATGTTCTTGTATAAAAGTTTCTCTTGAATGAGATTTTAGTTCTTGTTCTTTGTTGTTTTCAAATTAAAACAATTAGGATTGTTCCCGTCATGTTTGGTTCACAGCGACAACACAACTTCCTGTGACTCCTAAATATAAATACAGTTGATCTGGTTTGGATGTGCCCGTCCTCTGTGTGCGTATTTATGTGTTTTTATGTATGGGGTGTTGCTGTGTACACTGTGTCATGAGGCTGCTGTGTGTAATTAGGGGTATATAGGTCAGCTGATGAGCAGTGAGTGTGAGGATCAGATGTTGAACATGATGAGCTGCTCACTGAACTCAGCGTTTCGTTTTCCCAGCGACAGCAGCGCACACACAAACACAACAAGCGCTCGCAATGTGTTTGTGTTCAACCTTGACCCCGACCTCCTCGTTAATCAACATGGTGACCTCATCACCCTTACAGCCAATCAACGCACTCACTTATCTGCAACATCTGCAGAACAGTTCATAATCTGTAAGTGCACTCTCACATGGATGCACAACAACGTGCACACATACAGCGAATATCCATGCATGTGGTTATATAAACAGTCCAATGGGAAACATTATTGATGCTGATCTCCAACTCCTCAGTTAACCATCTCTTTGAGTTACTCTAACATCACCGGTCAAACTCTTTTTCTCACTCTCTCTCCCCCCTACTTGGCCTGCAGAGGACTGTCTGGATGGGTCTAATGAAGATGTGAAAATTAATATTGATTTTGTGACTGAATGCTCTCTGCATGCGAGTGAGTGGGTGGTTGCCTGTCACTATTTCTTATGCTCAGCTTAAGAAACACAGCAGGGGGAGTTGCAGTCGAGTAAATCCATATGCATCTGTGTAAAGGTGCACACATGCACCTGTGTTTTTCTTTTTCTTTTTTTAAACAAAAACATTAATTCCATCATTTTCCTTACATGCTTGTTCCTGTTCAGGATCATGAGAGGCAAGAGCATATCCCAGCATGCACTGGTCAGAAGGCAGGGATCGCCGGTCGATCATACAGCGGAGAGAGAGCTAGACAAACAATCACATGCACACAGATGACTTGCATGTCTTTTATTTTGTTCAATTTAGCTGTCTCTGTGGTAACAAAAACCCTGCCGAGGATGTTATCTGGTATTGTATCGGTAAAGAGGGGCATTGTCTGCTGAAATCCACTGCAAACAGCAAGTCAAAGCACTCAACCATCACTGAACTTTCTTTGAATTTCAAAAACAATACTTGGTTTCAGGGGTGGGCTGTGATTGGCTAGTCGCATAATCGTTGCAACACAAAAGAAAATAATAGGATTGGTTCTATTTTCCAGCAATGCATTTCAGCTGCACGAATGAAGTGCTGGAGCTCCTCACTCCATTTGTTTTAATACAAAGATACTGTTTACGTATTGATACACCAGACCGGAGGCTGAACCCCACCACAGGTCCTTCCTGTGTCTCTCCTCTCTGATTCCCCACCATCTGAATACAAAGTAAGATTTCCTTTAAATTAAAAAAGAAAACGTGAATCTGAATTGTCCACTTCATCTTTACTTGCACGGAGGAATCATTATGTGCAGACCCTGATCAGTAGCACGATCACATACTGGTCTGAAGGTTGAGTTGATGACATAACACAACGCAGCCGTGCCCTCTGAACCCCAACAGGTTCCATTTTGTCAAACACACATGTTCCCCATCTGGAGCTGTGTTGTCTGTGTGTGTGTGTGTGTGTGTCCCCTTGCCTGCCCCACTTTCCTGTCCAGCCAGGACAGTGACGAGGTTTAAGAGGGGAGGGGTGCAGGCAGACTGACCTATTTCCCTCTCACTTCCCCGTCCCATACCATCCCTGTAGTTAAGCATTGTGTGTGTGTGTGTGTGTGTGTGTGCACGTGTGTGTGACCCTCATAAGACAATGGAGGCCTGCTAGTCTGAGCAGTGATCTGAAGGAGGAGAGCTGGAGCGGAGACAGAGAGACGGGGAGAGGGTTTGTGGACGGGAATAAAAACAACAGTGGGACACAGAGAGGGTTCAGCTTGCAGATCGAGGCCGTCAGTCTAACCAGCAGAAAGCTAATGAGTGGCTCCGATGAATAGAGACTGGACCAGCAGATGGCTGCGGCCACATGGTGGTCCACAGAAGATACCCAACCATGCTCCATCTAATCCACCTGCCACACAGTTTGGTCTTGTTTATGTATTTGCACAGTAATTTGATACACATGGCCATAAAACCCATTGCTGAAAAGAAATAAGAGAAGGAAAAATTACAGTGTATGGATGAGATTAGAAAAAACGAGATTAGAAAACCCTTCCCGCACACATTAACACCTACTCATCTTTGTACTCTGTGTACTTTTTCTCTACTATCATCCTCTCATTTTCTTATTCCGTCACTTTCCAAACTTTCACCCTAGGAAGTAAAACTGGATGATACAGATTGATTTCATTAAACAGACACATGTGTGTACTGTACATTTCCAGAAAACTGTGGGAGGAAAGGTGGGTTTAACCTGTTTAACCTGAGAGTGTGTGGGTAAATGCTGAGTTATCAGGGCTTAACGTGAACTTGGACCCTAATGAGTGTCACTGGGTGGCGAGGTCACTTACAGGCTACATTACAGATCAATCCTCTGCCCCTGGGGTCCCTGCTGGAAGTCAAGCGGTTCAACAGAGACACAACAGTGCACAAACATACACACACACACACACACACACACACACACACACACACACACACACACACACACACACACACACACACATACGGGTTGATTGGAACACCTGAAAAATTACAGTTGAGTTTATCAATTTGTGGGATAAGCAAGTTATAGTAACTAAGCCAAATTGACTAGTTTGCAGAGTGACTTAAGTTTGATGATGGTGTATTGAGTGGCACTCCATCTCCCTATAGTGTATACTATATAATCAGGTTGCAACTAATGTTTAGTTTTATTATTGATTAATCTGCTGATTATTTTCTGATTCATATTCTCTGATCGTTTTGGTTAAAAAAAAAGTCAGAAAATGGTGAAAAACGGCCATTATAATTTCCCACAGTCCAAAGGGACACCGACAAATGTCATGTTTTGTCCAACTGAAAAAAACAATTAATAGGTTATCAAAAATAATTGCCAATTAATTTTCTGTCGATTGACTAATCAATTAATCAACCAGTTGTTACAGCTGTAGTCATAACAAGTGCGTCATAAGCAAATAATTAAATGAACTGTATATGAGAATCAATTTTATTTTTATTTCTATAACATTTATAATAAAGTGCTCACCATACAGCAAGTTCAGTTTGGAGTGGCAATCCATAAATAGTTCACAGCACTGGGTGCAATATGTATTTGATAGTTCTGATAGAAGTATATATATATTGTCCCTTTATTCACACATGCACGTGCTGCAGCAGCTTTTCCTCTAAGTAATTAAAAAGTTAGTGTCATAAGGCTCCACACAGGTGCAGAGAGGAGAGAGGTGACAAATGCAGAGGGACCTCATGGAGAGCAGGGGTGTGTTAGGACACGATGTGTGTTTGTAAATCTGTGCTTGTGCACTCAGAGCAGGAATACATTAATAGATACACTTGTCTGGGACACCGCAGACTCTTGTAAACATTGGTCTGACACACACACACACACACGCACACACACTTGCTTCTACAAGGTACAAATGTACAAGCCTAGACACACACACACACACACACACACACACACACACACACACACACACACCCACACACATCCCCCTCAAAGGTAACACAATAAAGCCATTTTCAGATTTTGCATGAACCTGCCTGAATATGGAGTGCTCATTAAACATTAACTCAGGATACATTAAGGCTGCGCTCCGCTCTGCTCTGCTGTGTGATGGCTGTCCTGTTGTTGTGCTTGGGCTGCCTGGGTGCAGCAGGACGTGGTGTGACAGAGGAGGACAGGGAGCACGTGGCGTCCCCAGGGCTCATTGAACACAACCCCATCGACTGTCGCCCTCTGTCACCCCCACCCTCGAGTCTCACACCATCTCTCCCTCACCTCTCCCTCCTCTGCCTGTGTCCCACATGGCACAGAGCAGGCCATGGGGGTTAGTGGAGGACATTAATGAGCAAATCATGCAGCTGAAGGTTCCGCTACTATGTACATACACACGCAAACATATGGCAGTAACACCAAAACTTAACAATGAGCAGCTTTTTGTAAAATTATCTACCTGAGAAATGACAAAACAACATGGAATTGTGGAAAGGTATTCATTTTTAACCTCTAAAATCCAGTTTCTAATGCAACAAAACAAGTCAATAACACTTGTTCTGCTGTTTATATTCTGTCTGTTATACTCTGTCTGTTCTTCGTCCACTTTCTCTGGATATTTTTGCCTCTCTCACATTTGCCCCAGTGTTCTCAGAGCGACTGAGAGCTGGGCAGGAGCAGATGGGGTGCTGGCAGCCATCTTTTACTCAGTTAGGTTGAGTAGGCACGTGGGTGGGTGTGTAAATTAGCACAAACAAGTGTGTGTGTGTGTGTGTGTGTGTGTGTGTGTGTGTGCGTGCGTTGTCTGTGTGTGCAAGGGGCACAATAGGCATAATTATCTCTGCTTGAGAGGCCCCGTTTTGGCGGGGGGGGGCCTGGCGTGGAGAGGCGGAGTTCAACAATGGCTCAACCACGGGCTTTGTGTGTACAGAGCAGAGGGCTGACAAGTGTCGGCTATTATTGACTATTTACACACTACTACACACGCCTGCTCACGTGCACATGCCACAGAAATGTACACACTCTATCGCTGCGGCCGTCACTCTCCCCTGCCTTTTTTCCCTTTGTGTCTCCATCAAACACACTCACACATGCAGTATGATCATGTTTACAGTGCATCAGTGTATCAGTGTCAGTCAGTGTAAGAGGGAGAGATGGAAAAGCCCCTGCAAGCACATCACTCTGACAGAAATCTGGCCACTATCTCCCCCTTCAAGCCGGGCTGTGAGAGACAGAGAAAGAGAGAGAGTTGGGGGAGTCTGGTTTGGATTTACACATACCAACCATGTGGCTGAAAAGATAATTACGGATTATTACAGTTTATTAATTCTTTTATTAAAACTGGGGTCTTATTTTCAGCTTTTGCCATTATTTCTATTGGTTATGATAACATGGCACTCGCCAGAGTAATTGCTGAGATCTGGGAACACAACAATAGCACTACAACAAAGTGTGACAGGACAAACCTGCTAAAATAAGACAGAGTTGTAAGAAACTGGAGAAAAAAAAACATGATTCACTGGATTAGTTGACACTTTTTTTGTGTATCCTTTTTTTTATAACTCATTTTGTAAGTTTGTTTAGAAAAGTGCTATACAAATAAAGTTTATCCTTATTATTGTATTATTGCAGAAATCAGCTTATCTTCAGGAGTTGTAAAGTTTGACAGTTATTTAAAGACATTATTAACACTACAACTTAAAAACCTAATAAAAGCATAAACTTATAGTTGAAACAGTATATATAACTAAACAATAACACATAATTATCAAAGGACCAACATTATCAATCTCTCACAGACCTCTATTTACTCATATTTCAATTTTCACTTAATGTCTATGAACGGACAGCAGCTACAACAAACAATGACATCCAACCAGAAATTCAACCAATTAAGCAGTAACCTTAATTGGTTATACTATAATTAAACAGGAAAAATATGTCAGAAATGAGCCAACATGAGATAGAAAACACATGCACTGATGTATGAACTGATGTATTTATTGTTATTAAGGTGATGTTATAATTCATATCGTCCAGTGCTGCTCCTGAGTGATCGGCACATTCTCATCACTGGGATTTTTATTTTTAGTATTTTAACAGATGAGGGTAACCAAATACTTTCTACTTATTGGCTCTGCAAAGGATAGTTGTTAATCTGCACTTCTAACCACATCCAGGGTTGTTAAGGAAAGTGAAAGCAGGAAGGCTTGTGTCAAGGCTTAGAGTAAAAGAGTTGGAGGGTTTATGTGGCCTGGATTGGGTTAAGAAATGGGATTTGAGTAAAGAGGTTTTACCCCTTTCTTCTCGCTTTCTTCTACTCTTTTGTTTAGGCTGGCGAAAGAGGGATTAGTGCGAGGAGATTACAGCAGGCTTTATTAAGAAATTGTATTTAAGGAAATGCTTATTCACTCAACAGCTCGCCGCAGTGGCAAGAAGTTGGATTCTGATTTTCTCCCTCCATCTTCATTGCAGTCTTTCTCTCATCATGAAAGGCAGTGATTTTCTCTCTAATCCTGTCATAAAACTTCTTAACTTGTTGGTTTTAAGTGTGGTTCCCCCATATTGTTCCTCAAATTTCCATCAGATTTCAGAAGATTATTACAAATAGTCAGAAATATAAATGTCCTAAACTAAAAGTATAATCCTAAATAAATGTATAATATCTGTAATAGTTTGTTAGATAAGAAAAGAAAATATGTGAGGGAAATAAACACTAGAAACTGAAAGTGTATGCCAAAATCAGATACTGTTAATTAAGACCACAGTAGATACACTCCACATGATTTATTCTGGTATAGACTTTAGTGACCCTGATGGAGAGATTTCTTTTTTACGGTGTTTCTGTGAATGCAGCTGGTTGTCCGGGGACCATGAGGAGACGTGATCGGGGATCAAATGGGATCCCTGGTGGTCATCCAAGTGCCATGTTCCTACATGACCTCTCAATCAGACCTATTGATCTGCCTCCAAACACACATAAAGGCCAGATTAACATCGCAGGCCGTGATTGACTGCAGTGGGCGGGAAGGTGAGGGAGGTGAGCGGATCTGAGACGCTGCTTGGTGTCAGTGAGATAGAAAAGTCTGCGGTTGTGATGTTCCTGGGCTGTTGTTTGTGGATTAGTATGTACATAGTAAATGTCATGTGTAAGCAAGTCAATAATTCAGCATGGGAGCTGTTTGCTCTCTGTGTTTCTCTCTATCGTAAAACTCTGTTAAGACTTCTGTCAACAGTTCAGCATATTGTATATACAATTGGGATGATACGGATCAAATAGCAGTCACTATTTTCTTTGTGGATCAGTAACATAAAAAGTTTGATTTTAAAGCAGGGTCTTTTTCACTCCAAAATGTAAGTTTAAAATTGTACAGATGTGACATTGCCCCCCATTTGTGTCTATATTAATGTATAGTATATGTATGTAACTAAATCTTTATTTATATATATAGCACTTTTTAAAACACACAGTTACAAAGTGCTTCACACACACATGAAAAATCTGAATGAATAAGTAGATAAAGGAAAAATAAATTACAATATAAAACACACCACAAAAAAAGTATGTATGTTCACTTATATTCATGATATGTAGCAACATATACAGGTTTATAAAGGTACCTACTGTATGTCTTGGGGATGGAGGTGCTGGAGGCTATCCAGTAATTATTTTCAATATTGATTAATTTGCCAATCATTTTTTTCTTTCTTCAATTAATCGTATGGCCTATACAATGTCAGGAAATAGTGAAAAATGCCACAAATTGCTGGTTTTGCCCAACAACCAGATCGAAAAGATCTTCGATTTAGTTTTATAGTGGGCTAAGATCAACTAACCAATTAATCAACTAATTGTTTCAGCGCTAATCCCTGTTCACCCTGGACTGGTCCCCAGCCTATCAGAGGCACACACACACACAACCATTCACACCTACAGGGTCTTTCAGAGTCTCCAGTTCTCCTAACCTTTTTACTGTTACTGTTTTACTTTATTTCACAGCTGTAGTTACTAGTGACTTTGCAGATTCAAGATACACATAACCTATGATCATTTTTACTGCATACATTATTATAGATTAAACTACCCAAGTGTGCTGTGTATAGTGGTTAAAATGATCTCCCTCTACACCATTAAAATGCTGCTTATTTGTTAAAGCATCAGTAATAATCATTTGAGACATAATTTGCTGATAATACTTACACACTTTGACTTAAGTAAGGTTTTTAATGCAGGATTTTTACTTGCAATAGAGTAGTTTTACATTGTGGTATTGCTACTTCTACTTAAGTAAAGAAGAAAGAGTACTTCTTCCACCACTGTGCTTTACCCACTGGATGGTATTGTACACACACTTTCAAACCATCTTCAAAACAGTGATTACTGAATCTAAGGTGCAGCACAGACAATTTTACACACCATGTTGTGCTGACAGGTTCCTGTTGATGTCTCTGTTGTTGGTGATGATGAGGATTTCTGTGGTTGAATTTGGGTAAATGTGAGATTGTGATGTTTGATACTTTGATTCTGAGAGTATTTAGGGTCATTTGGCGCGCTGTTGGGGATTGCAACTGTCCTTTCTGGTAAACACTGTAAATGTATGTGTGTGTGTGTGTGTGTGTGTGGCAGCAGTTAAGCTTTCTCTCTCTCTCTCTCTCTCTCTCTCTCTCTCTCTCTCTCTCTCCATGCTGGGCAGTGACACTCCTCTGCCACCAGCACTCTAATAGGGAGGGACCAGGCAGCTCACTCAGTGCCGCTAATGCAGCTCACTGCCCCGGGCCATGGGCTAAGCTGGAGTACACCGCATCACACACACACACACACACACACACACACACACACACACACACACACACACACACACACACATATGATGGCAGACACACACCATATATCCAACTCTATATCCAGTCTCTTATCTGCTGCTAAATCAAAACAAGGTGGAGGGTCGAGAGCTTTTTGCCGCTGGATGTTTACTGAGTGCCATTCTTTAAAGAACAGAGTTACTTCAGTGTTTAAGCCTTAGTGCACATGCAGTTAACAGTTCAATAAGAGTTAATGGGATATCCAGTTGAGGGTAGGTGTTTGGACCATGGTGGCACACTTCTGTGTGGTGTGGTGCATCGGGATGTGTGTATGTGTGTGTATGTGGTTTCTCTCTCCCGGGACTCTCATTATCACTGCTGTCCCAGATGTCACCGAGCACATGAAACACACGTCATGAATAATGGAGTCCTATTTCTACATCTCTCCCCATTTCTCTCCTATCCTCCCACCCTCTTCCCCTCCATCCCTCGTTTCCTCTGATGCTCCTACTGATGCTTAATCTCCTCAGCGCTTCCTCTATCTGAGATGGTCCATTTAGCTTTATGCAGCGTTGTCGGCCTGTCTGGTTAGGATGAGTTTATGGGGGGGGGAAACATGGCGTCTCTGCAGCATTGCGTTGAGTTATATCCACGCAAACGACGTCGTTTGCATATGATCGGTTTTATGCCTGTCCCCGACTGTCCATTCAGCCCCTCGATAGGCCGCCACCCCCCCACTCCTCCACATCATCCCCTCCCCCAGTGTTTACTGTTTAAAGTCACACAGGGCAAATTGGGACAGAGCAGTCAGTGAAGCAGAAGAGACGTGGTCCCATCGCAGTGGAAACTGGACTCTGCTCTGTCTGTCTACTCTGTCTCATCCCTCTCTCTCTCTGCCTCCCCTCAACCTCCACCTTTGTCTGCTCCTCACCTCCGTCCCCTGAACTTTCTAACATCCACTTCACTCACGGTGAGTCGGTGTACAACACAACACAGTGGCAAGGGGCAGGGAGAACGTGATTGAAAGATGAGGTAAGCAGTCAGAATTGGTTAGGAAAGAGGACAGCAGTTAGGATTAGACAGTGAAGCGTGGCTTTTTAATGAAAACATGACAGAGCCGTGGCTTCTTCGACGTCTTGCATCTCGCCCCCCATTCCAGCAAATGAACAAGCGACAGAGAAGAAGCGAGAGGGGAGAAAAGAGAGAATTGAACGCTGAGATTCAGATATTGCTCATGCAGTGTTAGTCTTAACCGGCAGCGTGACTCGTGCTCCGTCTGAACAGTTTGGTCGTGTTAACAAAGTCTCTTTTATGAAGGAGATGCAGCGGGGTGGGCTCCCATTGCACAATTAGTTGTTACACATCAGTTGTGCCAATAAAACCTGCTTTGAATGTGAATTGAAAGGAGTTAAGAGGGCGTTATTCATAGTCTGCAGCAGAATAAAAGCCAGGAAAGTGTATATATTTAATTGGCTGACACCTGCTTCTACTTGGGCTTTTAATGTACACAGCAGAGAGAGCAAAGGGAGGGTGGAGTGGGCTCTTGCTTTGAATACAGATGCAACACCCCTTTTTTTGCATAAAGGCTTGAAAGGAGGGGAGAACACAGACATGGACTGTTGTCTCCTCCACAGTTTACCCTCCATCTTTCCCTTTGCTTTTCTCCTCCACTGTCTTTTCTTCCTTTCTCCTTCTCTCATTCCTCTCTGAGTCAAGTCATTCAAGTCCAACAGCGCTGATTTTCTGCTTTACCACATTCCTCTGCTGCAAAACTGGATGACTGCCATTCACTGACTCCACTGTGCTAATTTTATTACATAGTTTATTATTTTTCATTCCAGCAGGGAAATATTTTTGTCCTATTTTAAGCCCGGTAGGTGTTTCTCTGTGTGTGTGTGTGTGTGTGTGTGTGTGTGTGTGTGTGTGTGTGTGTGTGTGTGTGTGTGTGTGTGTGTGTGAGAGAGAGAGAGAGAGAGAGAGAGAGAGTGTGTGTGTGTGTGTGTGTGTGTGTGTGTGTGTGTGTGTGCCTAGCATATCTGCATTTGTGAGCACCAAGCATATTCCGGCACCGCAGAGAATCTCTCCGGAATATGCTGCGTTTTTTTTCTTTCTTCTTCTTTCTGTGACAGTCACAAGTCTTTGATCCGCTCTTCCTCCCCTCTCTCGTCTCACCTTCTTTCAAATTCTTCTCTGCAACTTGCCGTTGGGCACGGGGCTACAGTATGAGGCAGGGGTACAGACATGTTTCTATCGTCAAACTCAGAATATCGCCCATCTTCAGCCTGTCGTTATCAGTTATTTCCCAAATTACAATGACTAACTAAACTTTGACATTCATGTATGTGTTCATTTGTGTTTCTGTGTATTAGTGTTTTGGGGATATTTGCATCTTCCAACAGTTTATGGTTTATTGGTGAAAATAATTTAGTTTAGAGGGTAAGACTCCTTCACAACTGTGGATTTTGGTTCAAATTTTAGAGCAACTGTACATAGCTGTTTTTATAAACAAAGTTCAGTTGAGGAAGATTACACATAATCGTAAATTTTATATTCACTTTTCATCCACAACCCTGCAAAATGTGTCTACACAAAGGCAGACATAGCCTACTGTAGGTCTATGTGTAATACAATATTTGATGCGTGTTAGTGCAATCGGAAAGGTACGGTTTGAGTTTTTTAAGTCAATTTCCTTCTAATCTTCTAACTTTAGACCACATCTCTTTAATGGATAAACATGTTGTGTTGTGCTGTAGGCGTCTATCTGAGGATTTATACTGTTGTCAGTTTGTGGAGGAGTGAAACCTCTGACCCTCTGCTGCTTTGGCACATTTTCTCCTTGTGCTAGCTTATAGTCATCATAATGAGCAGGGAAAATACACTAACCTTCATTTAAGTGGGAGAGCCCTTCAAGGCAAGGAACCATTGCCTTTGACCATCAACTGTGTTGAGTAAGACGGAGACTCCAGGGATCAGATTGTAGTGATCTGCCAGAAGGAAAACAGGGATGTGAGTTCGATAGCTCATTAGCCTTTTCCAAACTGATTAGAAATGGGGTCCATAAACTCCCACAGGAACACCAGTGCTTTTACTCAGAGCTGTGAGTGCTGCGCGACCATACAGTCAGTTTGTAGTTTTATTTTTTGTTCGCAGGAAAAGCTGTGTTTCAGACAGGTTAGATAATTCCTGCTAAGAGAGGATAAAGGTTGTCTCCTAAAATAGACTAGGCTAGATAGTGTGGAAATGTGCCCCTCTAAAGCATGTAGGTCAGATTCACTTCCAAGAGTTAAATTCGTTTCCTGTTGAGGGTAGACAAGTCCAATTTAGTTTCCGAACTGAACATAAAACTGCCCATGACCAGGCCCCAAGTAATTTTTTAACAACTTTTTTCTGTGAGTAGGTGAGACTCCAACACACATCTTTGCCCTGAAGGTTTAAAAGCTTAATACGTTCCTCTCATTATCCTTATTTTGAGGCACAGAATTGGACTACACTGCCTCTGAAACCAGAAAACGTCAGATTGAGACTCAGGAAATAGGAAAACTAAAAGAAAGTGTGTTATGTTGTATGTTTTTGGGAAAATATTTGTGATTGGATACAAAGCCCACTTGCATCTGAAAAGCTATATTTAGCAACTTCATATTGATGCTATTTCCCCCCCATTAATTTCACTGACATCTACCACCAATTCACCGTTATGATTTTTGCAGTTGCGCAACACAGAGGGTTTCACTGTTTCGTCCTTGATGATTGTAAACACGTTGTGCTTTAATAATTGCTGAAAGTACACTGAAATCGTAACAGGATGGCAGTGAGAAGACCCTAGCAACAGGGAGAGGATGAAGAAAGCGTGAGAGTGGGAGGGAGGGGGAAAGATGCAGAACATCAATAAATAATGGCCCCACTGAGGAGGTGGAAATATGGGCCTCGTTATCTTTGCGCCGACGCCTTCATTTGCATGTGAGAAAATGAGGCTGCTACGAACTCGCACACACGCACACGCACACACACACACACACACACACACATACTCACGGACCCACACAGGCTACAGCATATATCCTATTTATAGACTCTCTGTTATGCTTTTATTTTTTCTTATTCTCTCTTGCACATTTATACTTCCATTATTTTCCCTTTTCTTTTCTCCTCTTCAGAATTTGTCATAGCAGCAGGTCTGGCCTGTTGTGTGACTGCGAGGCCGCTGCAATAAAGCCAAAACCAACCTTTGTTACACAAGAGAGGACATACAGTACGATTATTTATTTATTTTCTACATTACATACATATAAACATAGCAAACAGTTGTAGTACACACACGCAGCCACAGGTTAGCTGCCCAGTGCTGCCACTAAAACAGTCACAAGAGCATCTGGATTTTAAATGCCTTGCTCATGTGTTTCACTCATTTTATAGCTGCACTGTGGATTTGAATTAGCTTCAAATAAATGTGTGTTACCTAAAGCATAAAGGTAGATACGTATAGGACTAAAACTGCCTATGTATGCATGCACTCATTTGAACATATAAGCAGCTATTTCTGAAATGGCCTTGTGAATTCAAAAAACTTTTCTAATTAAAAATGAAAGATCTGAATAGGGTATGGGAGGCATGTAGGGGAAATAATCTTGTTTTGTTGATCGGAAAAAAAGATCAAATATCAAAATTTCTAAAATGTATAATTAAAATATTGTGTTTCTTTGTTTTTAACTCTATATTTAACATTTTTGTAAAGACTGAGAATAATACACATTTAATAGTTTCAGTTTTTCTGCTTTTCTGGAGTTTTTTCCCCCTGAAAACATAATTTTCCTGATTTAGCACTTATAAGTAAAGATAAAATAGTAGCTCTGGATCCAATCTGCATCAGGAATACATGTTCAGTTTGCTCATTTCTTTCCATGAATGGGTCTCATTGAGACTCTGACCGAACTCATACAAAGTCCAACAATGTTGACATCCTCTAGGCAATACAGCTTCTTTCAAAAAGCTTCTTTCTGGGTGAAAGAACTCTTCAAAGAACAAGTTGATGAAAAATACTTAAACCTCTAAATGGTTCCTTCAGAGCTTTTTTGAGGATCCGTGAGTGCTTCCATTTTTTACCTAATGGTCCTTTTGGTTTCTTAGTTCATGGTGTTTTGCAAAAAAACAAAAAGCTCACATGATGGTTTTATTAGATATCAAAAGATAGCTCATTAAACATGGGTCAACACACCAGAAAAAGTTGCACAATCCCTCCTAAATTTGCATGTCTCAGTCTATATAGTTTTTGGTGAAGGACTTTTATGAAGAAACCACACAAAAACATTCGGATCTACTGTTTTGCTCCGTGTGAAGAACCATGTCTGATGGCACAATTGATCAGCAGTTTCCTCTGTTGCTTATATTAAAAGGAACAAGGCCTTGTGGGTGAAATCCCAACTAGGGCCACTCTCTGTGGAGTTTGTGTGTTCACATTTCTTCCAATTCGACTGAACAAAAACAAACTAGATACTCAGTGCATATGGATGAGTTAAAGCGGAGGACAAACTACAGGTTTGTGTAGAAATGTTCAATACTTGCCAAATAAAACACAGTAGCATGTCAACACTAACAACCGTTTTCTACTCACAGCGGCTGCATGCATGCATGTCTGCATGTTTTGCTGCAGCTGTGTGTGTGTCCATGTCTATGTGTGTGTGTGTGTGTGTGTGTGTGTGTGTAATGTACATTAGCTCTGTTTCTCGTTATCTAGTCAAGTCAGCATGAATAAAAGCTGAGGGAGCACAGTGATTTAGTAATTAATATTTTACTCTGTCTGCCACTCTGCTTAGAGAGCGAGAGGAAAAAGGGCGAGAGAGACGATAAGAGGGTTCACACAAAGAGATGAAGAGAGTCGACTAAAGATAAACGGATAGACTGATTCTGTGTACAAGCCACTCACAGATAGTAAGGGAAATAATGTGATGTGCATTGTGTAATCAGTGTTGTTTCTGAGGCGTCGCTGCAGATGGGATGAATTCTGTCCCCTGCTGAAGACAGAAAGCGTGGCTTTGACAGATCCAGCTGACTCTCTCTCTCTCTCTCTCTCTCTCTCTCTCTCTCTCTCTCTCTCACTCCCTCCCTGCCTATGTCAGAGTGTTGTGACAGGCGAGTCGTCGGTGTTGTGTGAGTAGCAGTCTTAAAGTGCTCATTATCCTGTAAGGCTTCATTCTGGGGGGCAAACAAAGGCTGCTGTGAAATTGCAGCCTGTGCCTCCTCTCGGGTCATACAGTATATTCCACGCAAGCACATGCACAGTCCATAACTGCTACCTTCAGTATTCAAGCTCAACCCTCTGCAAGACCTCGACAAACACAGTGCCAGTATATAAAATATTGATGCTGATAAACATCCAGGTGCAACTGAACGCAGCCAATCCAGCTGTTGGCCTGTAGCTTAGATGCTAAAACATACAGGTGATAATTGATGCTTACAAACCTAAACTAACCTTATTGTACAGCGGCGACCATTTTGAAATATGTCCCACTTACAGTGAGCTGTGAGACAATTGCATATGTTTAAAGGTCCCATAAAATAGTATGACTTCATTAATGTGATGTATTTCCTTTTGAAACAGGATGTTGGGGCGGGACATTAGACAGTGAGGGATCAACCTTGTCTTTTAATTGTGGAGAGAAAGGCAGTTTAATTTGATAGAAAGGGGCAGAAAGGCCAGATTGTTGAAAAATGTGTGATGACTTTACGGGCTGGTTTCATCCATTAGCATGAGGTCACAAATGAAGATGAAGTGTGTTTTCCAGGAAGTCGTTAAAGTGCCCATTTCGTGGGATATTTAAAAACTAGCCTTTCCTCAAAATGCAGTCAAAAGTCAGAGCCTCAGATTCAGTTAACCAATGTTTGAATTTACCTTAAAATGTAAAGCTACATCCTCCTTGATTCATGAGATACATTGATTTACAGAGAGGAGAAAATACAAAATACGCATTATTAACAGTTAAACAGAGAACTTCTCTCTTCCCTCTGCCTCTTTCTGCCTCCAGTCAGTAGCCACAGCATGAAAACTCTGGGTTATCTACATAACCACAGTTCTCTGAGTAGCATAAAATGTGAGACACAAAGCCAGTGTGAAAGAGAACAGGCAGCTCTCATCACACAGTGGCACACTTGATCTCTGGCCTTCCATTTTTGTGCCCACACTTGAAAGGAAGAACATTTAGATAGTTTGGTGACGATAGTGTGGTGCATAAGAGTTTTACATTGTGTGTAGAGGGACTGTAAATCTGTCTCTGCTCTGTCTATGGGTGGTGTAAGTGACCGCTGTGTGTCCTCCAGGCCTTGAAAGAGTGCCAGGTTTCGGGAAGCAACATTATCAGGCAGGTAGTGCCAACTGTTCAGGCAGCTGTTTGTTCTTAGCACAATACGGTTTTGCAATGAGCACAATGGGTTTGTACCAGAACGCTCATCTTAGCGCAGGTTTTTAACTGGATGTTTCTGTCTGTCAGCAGTTTTCCTTTGGGGAAATTAATGAAAGTCTTTACTGAATGTGTCTCCCCCAGGTAACAGGTTCTCGCTGACCTCCTTCGGGGCTCTTTACATCTCTGATGTTCAGAAGGAGGATGCCCTCTCCACATACCGGTGCATCACCAAACATAAGTACAGCGGCGAGACGCGCCAAAGCAATGGAGCCAGGCTCTCTGTAATGGGTGAGCAGCTTGGTGTCAGCTTGCTCATGTTAGTCTGATATTTCTCTTTGTCTTGACCAAAAAATAACCCTATCTCTGCCCTCCAGACCCCAACGAGTCCTCACCCACCATCCTGGACAGTTTCCAAGCAGGGGAGGTGTACGCAGGCCAGAGTATCGAGCTCCCCTGCACAGCGGGAGGTTACCCCAGCCCCACCGTGCGCTGGCTGAAAGATGGTCGCCCACTGCCCTCGGATGCCCGCTGGACACGGCGTTTGACAGGGCTGACCATCAGTGACCTGAGGCAGGAGGACAGCGGCAGCTACGCATGCGAGGTCACCAACAGTTTTGGCTCAAAGGAGGTGTCTGGACAGCTTCACGTTATAGGTGTGTAAGCACAACTACACGCACACATTCGCAAACAACCTGACAGACTCCCACGCTGTCTTCTCAGTGAATCAGCCTGGCAGACGGACACATTCACAAACTCCTCTGCTTTTGGTTTGAGGCACACATATGAGTCGCACCTAGAGTGTCTGTAACAAACATGTGTGTGAGCTGTATGATGCCCCGTCACATCAGGTCTCAAAAAGAGAGACAGGCCAATAATTCACTGAGACTGAATCCGTAACACAGCTGCCAGCACCATTCACCATCAGAGAGAAGGAGGGTGAGGAAGACGGAGATAAATACGAGGGGTCACAGAGGGGATGATCAGACATCCAGACAGTGCTGGAATGACATTATCTACAATGTAATAACAAGATAATAAGAGAGGCGGAGATAAATGTACATTGTGTAAAGTATACAAAGAAACAAAGAGCGGGAGAAGGCGAGACAGAGGGAGAGAATAGAGAGGCGGCAGGCTTTGCCAGTGGGCACATCATGGCAGCACACTCTGTGACTATGACAGGGTGAGGGGGGGGTTTGGGAGGCACAGAGATGCCCCCCAGCACACACCACCAGCTGCCTTATTGCTCACTGACATTTTCGCGCGCACACACACACACGTACATACGCACTCTCTCTCTCACACACAAAAACAGACAGACACACTTACACACACAAGTGGACAGAGATGTGAAGAGATATCTCCAGCTGCTTTTTTAATGAGTGCGTCGAACTGATTGAGTCACCACCGCTGATTGTGCTCTCTCTCTCTCTCTCTCCCCGTCTCTATGAATGTAAACGCCTACTGTACTGTATGTATCCACGTGTCACATTTTGAATCCAGTTGGATGATTTTAGAGTCACTTAGGAGATGCAAAGATTGGTATCACTTGACAATAAGACATACTTATAAAGGATTTAAAAATAGCTTATTTATGTTAAATTAGCAGAGTATAATTTAAATGTTTACTCACAAATCTGGCACAAAATTATATTGTATTTTTATCTGATGGGTGATAACTGGTTTATGAAGCCTTAATACCTGATTTATTAATACCAATAAATTAACCAATAACAACTAATAAACCCTTTATTCTTTATTATGACTTACTGTACAGTGGTGCCAGAAAATTCTATAATCTTTGCATTTATGTAAAAACAAAAATTGACAATTTCAAAAAGCTATGGATATCAAGTTTAAGTAATAACATATGGGAAATAAAAAGTAACCTACAACAATACATACTTTTATTAATAATTTATTTTTTATAGCAGTTTTACAAATCAAGATACACATTTCTTTACAGTGAAACAGAAAAAACAAACAGAAAATGCATAAATCAAAAGAAAGAAAGTGTATCTTTTGGAAGTTTTTTTTTTATGCATCTGCATCCTTCTCTCAGATCCACTACGAGTGACCTTGTCACCTAAGAATCTGAAAACTGGCATCAGCAGCACCCTGTTCTTCACCTGCACTGTGGAGGGCTCTCCAGAATACACCATCACCTGGTACAGCAACACAGAGCCCATCGTCCCCGACCAGCACATCTCCATCCAGGGACAACACAACGACACCCTGCAGATCACCGCAGCACAGAAGTTCCACTCTGGGGCCTACCAGTGCTTCGCCTCCCGAAAGGGCCACACTGCTCAGGACTTTTCCATTATTCTGCTAGAGGGTATGTGGACAGACACTGCCAGGGAACTAAACAAGTGCAGATTCTGCATAAATAGGGATGCAGCTGGCATTTTATTACTGCACTGTAACAGAAAAATGACAGGAAACCATAATCTTTCAATTTAAAGCTACTGTTTTTACTGTTGACTTTCTTTCTTTATCAGAATGCTGGTGCATAAATTGTTGGCCACTGCAAATGGCATTGATAGGTGCATAAATTGGACACTACAGAGCTGTTTGTCATTGAACAAATACACAAAATAATTTGGCTCTGGCAGAGATGGTGGCATAAACACATCTAAATCCAAGTTGTTGAACATGCTGCGTTTCCTTTAGGACTTCTCACCATTGTCTTAATGTCCGTCTCCATTTTTCATCTTTCTCTCCCTATCTCTCCCTCTGTCTCCTCTCAGATGGTACTCCTCGTATTGTGTCTTCCTTCAGCGAGCGGGTGGTGAACCCCGGCGAGCCTTTCTCCCTCATGTGTGCAGCCAAAGGAGCCCCGCCCCCCTCCATCACCTGGACGCTGGACGACGAGCCCGTGGTGCGAGACTCCACCTACAAGACCAGCCAGTACACCCTGTCCGACGGCCTGACCGTGTCACACGTCAACGTCAGCAGCCCGCTCATTCGAGATGGGGGAGTGTATCGTTGCGTCGCACGCAACTCGGCCGGTAGCGCCGAGTACCAAGCGCGCATAAACGTAAGAGGTGCCTGTCTGCTTTTCAATATAAATGCACTCTACACCTGACTCTATACAAACACACAAGGACTAGTGAGAGGCATAGAGCACTTTGCATTTCACATTCAGTTACATCTATCAATCAATCAATCAATCTGTCTATATCTATCTATCTATCTATCTATCTATCTATCTATCTATCTATCTATCTATCTATCTATCTATCTATCTATCTATCTATCTATCTATCTATCTGAAGGTAATTTAGAAAAATACACACAATCACCTAGATACACAGAATATCTGATTAGACTAAAATCAACAAATCCTCAATCAGATTTTAGTAAAGGGAGCATAACTAACCTCCCTGTCCACCTGTCAACTTGCCCCAATCACTCTATCCCTCAACCTTTATCTCTTCACCTCCTGTCTCCGTGGCTGCTCCCTTACTCTGCCATGACCTCCCTCACCTCATCTGCCCCTCTCTCCGACCTCTGTGTCTCTCTCTCTCTGTCTCCTCCCTCCATCCCCTCCCTCTCTTCCCTGTGTCTCCAGGTCCGCCCCGAATCAGACCCATGCGGGACATCACCGCAGTGGCGGGCAGGAACACCTACATAACGTGCCGCGTGATTGGCTACCCGTATTACTCCATCAAGTGGCTGAAGGACGGCATGCAGCTGCCCGATAATCATCGTCAAGTGGTGTTTGAGAACGGCACCCTGAGGCTGACGGACGTGCAGAAGGGCGCGGACGAGGGCACCTACTTGTGTAGCGTTCTGATCCAACCCCAGGTGTCAATCAACCAGACCGTTCATGTCACTGTCAAAGGTTAGCACGAAGAGAAGAATGGACTCGAAGGGATAAAACTGCACTGGGCAATGTTTTTAAGCAAAAGTAAAATCATGAAGTGAGACTACAATAGAGATAGAGTGACCCATCTACCTGATTGGGATGTGCTGTGGTTTCGCCCTATTTTCCTGAACAAGGTATTCCTGCTTGTTGTGGGCATTTCTTTGCGCACATCCAAAATACAAAATGTCTCCTAAAACAAGAAAGCAGTCTGTCCAAAGAAAGCTGAACTCCTCAACATTAGTTCTTTCAGTTCCTTTCTTTTCCTTTTAAAAACGCAACAAAATGGCTGCACATGTGTGCAGTTTACAGATGTTAGCAAAAGAGATGTCTGGATATCAGAGTACCTAGTCACAGCAATTGGAGACACCAGTGTTCAAAGTTGTGCAGTGCAGCTTTAAGGTAATGCTTCATGACAGAGTTAGATGGTGTTTTAGATAGATTTATGTTTCAGCATGCGTCTGTATCTTGTTTAGTCTGTGAGTGGGGTAACGATGGTAGCAGGGCAGCTGCAGAGGTGTTTAAGGGTGTGTGCATGTGCCTGCGTGTGAGTGTGTCTCTGATTTAATTAGATGAATAATAATGAAGCCTAGATTAAATCCCCCAGATGTCTCAGCTGTAGTACCCCCACCCCAACCTCCATTACTATGGCAACAGAATGACTTCTTCCTGCCAATTGGACTCTAACCAGAGCAGCTATTATGGGCTGCAGGAGATGGGGGCTGAAGGGGGGGAAGAGAAGTGGGGCCCACTGGCCAATGACCTTCTCGCTCTCTCTCTCAGCATTGCTCCAGATGGCCACACTGCCACTCTTCCACGTCTATCGCTGCTTTTATTCCACTGACTCTCTGCACTCTTCCTCTCTCCCCCAGTGCCGCCCCTCATCCAGCCCTTCGATATCCCCTCTACCTCAGTGGGGAAGCTCATGTACATCGCCTGTGTGGTGTCATCTGGGGACATGCCCATACGCATCACCTGGCACAAAGACGGCCAGCTCATCGTGCCAGGCTCCGCCTCTGGCGTCGCAATAGAGACCAAAGAGTTCATGAGCTCCCTGCAAATCTCCAAGGTGACACTGAAGCACAACGGAAACTACACCTGCATCGCCAGCAACGCCGCCGCCACCGTCAGCTGGGAAAGACAGTTGATTGTTACTGGTGAGGGACTGAGCAAAGGGAGAATGGCATGAAGATGAATTAGGTCACATCAGATATGATATCTAATGTGCAGAGGGAGCTTAGAATTGTACATGTTATTTTAGGAACACAAAGAGTAAGAGTACGTCTTTTAGTTCTTCCATTTAGGTTAATCACATCTTTTTGTTTCTCAGTGCCACCACGTTTTGTGGTGCAGCCCAACAATCAAGATTGTATCTACGGCAAAGCTGGAGTTCTGAACTGCTCTGTGGAGGGTTACCCACCTCCAAAAGTCATGTGGAAACATGCCAAAGGTAAAATCAGCACATCACCCCGACAACATCAACAACATCGCAATAACAAGATCACGTGAACAAGGAGAAATGAAGGTAGTAACATGCATTTACTTTGTGTTGTGTGGTGCAGGTGTAGGAAACCCTCAGCAGTACCACCCAGTCCCTCTAACTGGCCGTATCCAGATCATGTCAAACGGCTCTCTGCTCATCCGACACGTGCTTGAGGACGACCGAGGGTACTACCTCTGTCAGGCCTCCAATGGAGTGGGCTCAGACATCAGTAAGAGCATGATCCTCACTGTCAAGAGTAAGTGTCAATCATACTCTTTTTGGCTTCAGCACACTTCATAACTACATCTCATGGATTGCACCTGTACTGTATACAGAGACAAGCCTTAGCTTTTCGGAGGGGAATCAGCTCTTCTAAGATGCACTTTTGCCCCAGGCTAGTGTGGCCCATACTGAACCTAACAAAACCTTGTCTCCGTCCTGCACATCCTTAACTGGGGGTATCTTTGCTATTGATTGATGTGTTCCGGCTGCCGGTCTGTGTGCTCCTGAATGTTTGGAGGGGAAAAGGGCTGATGAATTAGTGATGAAAACAAAACCGCAGGAACCCCTTCAATCAATAATCTATGTCTGAGGAAAGGAGGTGGAAAAGAATCAGGAGGAGAAGAAGGCAGACAGGGAGGAGGTAGCGAATGAGGGCCAGCGGGGCTTGAAGCGTGAAATGAAAATGGAGAACGAAGTGCAGAAATAGAGATGTCTATACGTCTGTAATATATCCGCGGTTTCCAATACCACATCCCTGTTCCCTCGTCTCATTACTCCATATAATACTATTCGTCACACTGACATGTATCTGTGAATCTGCTCAGTTCCTGCCATGATCACCAGCCACCCCAACACCACCATGGCGAGGAAGGGCCAGACCAAGGAACTGAACTGCACAGCGCGGGGCGAGCAGCCCATCATTATCCGCTGGGAGAGAGGGGACACCGTCATCGACGCCGAGAGAAACCCCCGTTACTCCATCACCATCAACAAGAAGGGGGACGAAGTCATCTCTACCCTTAAGGTCAGATACAGAATGCAACACCCAGAAGACCCTGAACTCAGTATAATGCCCTCACACCGACACTAAGAAGGCTTGTTTGATGATGTGAAGAAAATATAGAGCAGAGAGTGATGGAAATAAGTTATTTGGCAAAAATTCTCAGTAAGTCATTTAGCCTAAACTGTCTTCAACTTTTATTTCTGCAAAACACATTCTGCCAGGGTTGGCCGATTTTTCCAGTGTTTTAAGAAATTTATGTGAAATAAAAATTGTACATTTTTCAAAACAAGGCCACGTAAGGCAGATCAAGTCACTAATGCTTCATAATGTCTGTCAGCTCTTAACTTAAAGCAATAGTTTTTTTTAGAAAATACACTTATTTGCATTATTGCTGAGAGTAAGAGAAGATTGATGCCGCTCTCATATTTGTCTGGTAAATATAAGGCTAGCTTAGCTTAGCATAAAGACTGGAATCTGGGAAACAGCTTGCCTAGCTCTGCCCGAAGGTAACAAAACCTGTCTACCAGCATCTTTAGAGCTCACTGCTGTAATTTACACGTTATATCTCATATGTTTAGTGAGCTTTTAGGGGCTGGTAGGAGGATCAGACAGAGCCAGGATAGCTGTTTACCCCTGCTTCCAGTCTTTATATTAAGCTAAGCTAACTGGCTGCTGGCTGTAGCGTCATTTAGCATACAGATGTGAAAGTGGTATTGATCTTCTCATCTAACTCTTGGCAAGAAAGTAAATTTCCCCAATGTTAAACTATTCCTTTAAGTGACTGCATTATGAAATTTAGTTTACATATATTTTATTAAAAAGAGGTGATATTATCTGGCTTCACCCATTTGGGATTTTAAGGCTCATTATTGGTTTAATTGATTTATTGCAGAAGATGTTTGTGATATGTGTTACTGCTGCTGTCTTTTCTGTATATTTTGTGGCCCATTGTCACCTTTTTCTGTTTGTGTTGATGCTCACAGCTGAACCCAGCCGAGCGAGGAGATTCTGTCTTCTTCTCCTGCCACGCCATCAACTCCTATGGAGAGGGTCGAGGGCTCATCCAACTCACTGTGCAAGGTATCTTCATCACATACTGTACACGTCTCACAAACTTCTTTAATTTACTGAAACATTAGGCCTCATAGCACAGTACATACAGTTACATAAACAGAATAGCTGGTGAACGCTCTCACCTCCTCTCTCTCTCTTTCTCTCTCTCATACAGAACCACCAGATCCGCCTGAACTTGAAGTGAGGGAGGTGAAGGACAGGAGCATGAACCTGCGCTGGATCCAAAGGTTTGATGGAAACAGCATCATCACCAGCTATGACATCGAGTACAAGAACAAGTCAGGTAGGTGTCCTAAATTTAAATATGACTGTCAGATTTTTAAAGAAATGCATGTTTTAAAAATCTCAAATATTTTCGTATTTGACAGACTCCTGGGATCACATGTACACAACCAGGAACATCTCACCCACCAACAACCAGGCCAACATTGTAGAGTTGCACCCGGCCTGCGTGTACAGCATCCGCATGTACTCCTACAACAAGATTGGCCGCAGCCTTCCCAGCAAAGAACTCACAATCAGTACAGAGGAAGCACGTGAGTGATTTTTTTTTCCTCCCTAGAAATCACACGTTTTCCCTATGCCTGCCTTACTTTTTCTCCGTATGGAATGGGGACATGAATATTAACAGTAATGCTTTATTTGACATCTTCCATCAACAGCGCCTGACGGGCCGCCGATGGATGTAATCCTCCAACCGATGACATCTCAGAGCATACGGGTTACATGGAGGGTAAAATCACTACTGTTTTACTATACAGTGCTTATTTCTGATTACCTAACTTACAGTGCAAATCACTGTGAAATGTCCAGTGAACACATACCTCAGTTAAACAGTTAATTTAAATATTAATATTCTAACCAAAAACAACCACTCATTTGTCCTGAAAATTGAAAATATGTCCTGAACGTTTAATTTCTTAGTACATTGCATTGTGACAAGCTTAATAATTAATAGTATATTTTTAAGCAAAATGAAGGGTTACAGGTGCAAATGTTGGAGTAGTGCCCTATGAGGCAAAAGCACATCAGCGTAAGCAGCTTAAATATTTAAAAAAAAGACAAAAGTTGAGCCACTTCCTCAAATAACCTGACAAAGGAGGCCAAAGAATTGTGAGCTGACAAATTGACATTGGTTAAAGCATCAGTAACAGAAATACACACAGAGCTCAAATGATCCAAACTGTTGGAAAGCACATTGTGAGCCCCCTTAATATCACTGAAGCAACAGAAACAAAATTGATACATCATCATAAAAGCCATTAGAATTTTTGTCTGAGCTCCTTTGTTCTGTTTTAATTTTACTGTTATTACTGCATACGTATTACTGCCAAATTCCAAAACAACCCAGTTGTTGCACAGTGATTTTAATGCAGCTAAACGGGGTTTAAGTTTGACATGCACTTTAATATGAACTGCTATCACCGCTTTTCTTTCAGGCTCCTAAGAAGGAGCTGCAGAACGGGGTGATTCGAGGCTACCAGATCGGTTACAGAGAGAACGGTCCAGGCAGCAACGGCCAGTACAGCATAGTGGAGATGAAAGCTACAGGGGACAGTGAAGTGTACACCCTGGACAACCTAAAGAAGTTTGCCCAGTACGGGGTAGTGGTCCAGGCCTTCAACAGAGCCGGGACGGGCCCATCCAGTACTGAGATCAACGCTACCACGCTGGAAGATGGTAGGAGAGCCAGGAGGGAAGAAAACATAGATTGCAAGATGAAGGAAAAGGAGTGCAGACACAAATGAGAGAGTGGGCTGCTAGACTAGAAGAGAGTGTGGGAGGACATGAGGAAGGGCGGAAAGAGACAGAAATTAAAAGATCCATAAAGCTTATTTGTCAAAATGAATAGAAAATAGAGTCAAATGGCAGACACACAAATTAACGCAGCTAACGTACACATATAGACACACACGCACACACACTCACACTCAAAAATAAATGGTAGAAATGGATTTGCAGCACATCCCCCATTCTTCTTTCGACTTTAATTAGCACCCTCATTAGGCTGGTAGAGAGCGAGAGAGGAAGAAGGAACCCCATTACTCTCTAAATGTCTGCCCACTCTGCCTCCTTTTTCTCTTCCTCTCCTTTATCTTCCTCTTCCTCCCATTGGTTCCCTTCTCTTCCTCCTCACCCGTCCTCCTGTTTATTTCACATCTTTTTATTTCTTACATTTTTCTGATGCTGCTGATCCTCTCTTTTAGACAGAAATATATGGAGCCTCCCTGTCCGTGTGGACAGTAATGATAGACGCCCTGACCATGGTAACAGTAATAGTGATGGTAATTGTCCACATAGGTAGTCTGAAGCTGCTCCTACAACTGCAATTACCTTAAAGATGAACATTGTCTTCATTCAGATTTTGTCCTCCACATCTCAGCTCACCCCGCCCTCCTCATCTGCATTTTAACCCCTTAAGGTGTAGCTGTTTTACTATTCATGTTGCTCTCTCTCAGTGCTCTTCCTCCCTTCCACTGATACCCCCCCCCCCCCCACACACACACACACCTCCTCCGCTTCTCTCCTCTGTGCTCTAAAAGCTAGCACTGAACAAGGAGCTATTGAGAGCTAATTTGAGCTTATTTGACTGATTTGTTTCAGCAGAGATTGCCTGTGGGTTGTTGGTGTTGAGTAGTCATTAATTATCAGTGCTTCAGCCGCCATGCTAGATAGGTCAGGTCTTCTTAGCGACAGCAAGCAACCAAGGATTTTTGACAAGTAGAAATCATTAAAACAACCTCAGAACTCATATATGTGAACCGTGCAGCACTAACACTTGCCCCTTGCTCTCTCCAGTGCCCAGTGAGCCTCCGCAGAACGTGCGAGCCATCTCTGTGACATCGGACGAGGCAGTGATCACATGGGCAGAGCCTCCACGGCTGACACTGCACGGTGTGCTGAAAGGCTACCGGGTTGTGTTTTGGTCCCTCTTCCCTGACGGAGGTGGGTGCTGTGGGGGCCAGGCCCAGTGGCCAATGCAGAGTAATTATCACCTATCTCATTCTAAACTTCAACAACCCCCACCCTCCCACCCACCTACCTCTCTGTCAGTGTTGTGCGTCAGAATGTGTTAATGTGTGTCCGCACCTTCTCATGCACTTCCTGTTCCTGTGTATCATTAAATTTGTCCTTGTTTCTTTGTGTCTTAGATTTTGAACACCGTCAATATTGATGATCGATAAGATTACTGTACAGTAGCTGAGTGTGTTTGTGCTCCTATGTCTGTTCAGTCCTGTTTCCTAAAGTATTTAGTTCATATTCATCTAATTTGCATTAGCAAATATGTTTTGTGGGAAATCATGTCCACACACTGGCAACTACAGCACAATTAACATTTTTATGGTTATGTTTAGGCTTCTAAAGCACTATGTTAAGGTTAGGGAAAGACTTTGGAGCAAGACTTTTTCAATATTTAACCAAAGCCATAATCTTTTCTTAACCATAACCAAGTAATTTAGTAGCCCATAAACCTAACACAACATGGGACACAGCACACAAATCCCAGTCTCTGCTTAAAGCATCCACCCCGTCGTCCTCCTTGCTGCCATGTAATACAGGCAGTAATCACATTTCCTCCAAAACATATTTAGCAAAGCAAGTTAGTAGTATATAAATGTATTTTGTAGATGACAGTGTTGGTCTGTTTTGCCTGTCCACCAGACCATCTAGAACAGTTAACCCCTCCTGTTCTCCTCAGAATGGGGAGAGATGCAGAATATCACCACCACTCGTGAACAGGTGGAGCTGCGAGGGCTGGAGAAGTTCACCAACTACAGTGTTCAAGTGCTGGCCTACACACAAGCTGGAGACGGGGTCCGCAGCAACGTCCTGTATATCCAAACCCGTGAGGACCGTGAGTATACAAACAAACAGAAACTCTAAATAAAAAAAACATGTTAATATATTTTAGGAAAATCCAAATAAAGGAAAGCATGAACTATGCTTGCACAGTGTATGGGGTCAGGGTAAAGAGGACAGGACGATAGAAGGGGGTAAATATAAAAGAGTGCTGGGCTTTATCTCAAAACCATGACAAAAGCTCATTTATGCTGGGAAGCTCCATTAGCAGTGCTAATGAGAATTAAGAGGCTTTGGGTCCATGGCTCAGGGCTGAGGGAGGGCTGGCGGGAGACACTGTGGTGAGAGGAGGGGTGCTTTCTCGGAGCATATAGCATCCAGGAGTCAGCCATCAGCCCAGGCCCACGTCCTCTCCACCAGCCCTCTTGCCATAGGCGTGGGGATTAACTCCACTTGGATTAGAGAGAATTCATTTTGTGTTTACACCATTGGAGGCGGGATTACAGCCGGATCCATGTCTCTTTATAGAGGAGGGGGAGGAGCAGGGGCCTGGGGGTTGAAGATGGAAAGATAGAAAGGTGATGATCACACAGCCGATTCTTGGCTGACAAAACAAATAAGGCATCCAAAAAAAAAAAAAACACATAATAAAAATGTCATAGCCAAGAATCTCTTTTCTGAGCCAATTTAAAGTAGACTGCTAGACTTGCATTCTGGTGAGTGTATTAGCCCTTTACTGTGACATAGCCTCCTCTGATTGGCACAGTAGTGCATAATATTATCGTGTAGGTGGGGATGTTCACTCAGCACCATTGTGCCTCGCTTCCTCATCATCACACGGGCCGTGCTGCCTGTGCCTCTCTGTCTGGAGTCCTGGGCAGATTTTGGGCACCAGATGGGGCTTAACTCTCCCCCCTCCCACTGCCACTCCTACTTTGACATGGAGGTCCAGTTATGATAATGATGACTGCCTCCACTGCCCCTCCCCAACACCACCACCACCACCACCACAATCATCACTCCCCCAGGAACTGCACCTATCATTCTTGCCATTCTTTCATCCCCGCCTCCCTCTTTTAAAACCTCCCTCTCTACATCCATCCTTTTTGAGTTTGTGTTGTTTTTATCCCTGCTCATGTAATGTGTAGGGTGATGGGGTCCGAGGGCATGGGCTGGTTGAATGACTGGATCCGGGGGCCTCACATAAAAGAGAAAGAGGAATTGGGGGTTGGATTTAGAGAGCTGGGTCTTACACTGCGGTAGCCATCTTCTGTAGACCCCAGATGAGGCCCACTGTCAAGAGCAAGTTATATTTATGGTGGGGATTGAATAGGCTTGACACTGTGAACCCCATACTGTAAAGCCAATGTGACAAAAGCATTATTGTTCACCTTTCACAGTATCCAGTGTCCTGATGTGTTTTTTTGTAAAGTGTGCATCCATTTTAAACCCTTCTTACGCGTCTAGATGGTAATGAGAGTATTAAGTGGTGTCCAGTGTCAAACTGAAGTGGCTAGCAGAGGATCAGATGCTAGTGTCTAATCTGTTGGTGGATTTGAGTGTTAAGAAGAATGCCGGGTGTCACGGAGTCAGAACTGCTGACCAGTGTCTGACTGAACATATGTCACCACCGTCCACCCAAAGGGAGTTCTTCCAAGTCCTCCCAGAGCGGCTTAGTGCAGGATAAGGCTAGCAATCTGCAAACAAGCCTGCTCACTTTAATAGGCATCCAACACCCAGCATGTGCACGCACACACACAAAAACAAACATGGAAGCACACACATGCCCGCTTTGCTGATGTTCCTATGTGTTTCCTGTAGTTCCTGGGCCACCGGCTGGAATCAAGGCAGTTCCCTCCTCTCCGAGTAGTGTGGTCGTGTCCTGGTTGCCTCCTCACAAACCAAACGGTGTTATCCGCAAGTACACCATCTACTGCTCCAGTCCAGGGTCTGGACAGCCGGTAAGTCTTTCCTCTGTGGGTGTGACTCAGAAGGGGCCAGTAGAAAATGTTCCGGGTGATTGAGAAGAGAGGAATTTGTGAACATAACTGATTTGTAACCGCTGTTATTAATTGAACCTATACATGTGTGTGTGTGTGTGTGTGTATCTTTGCGCGTGTCTCTCTTTCACTGCATTTGCACCATTGCTTTATTTCCTGCCCTCCCAGATGAACAGATGAGGTTGTCTTGGCAACGTGATGAGACGTAGATATGCAAATGGAGCAGAGAACAAGCTCACACATGCACACTGCCGCATAAGAACACACACACACACACACACACACACACACACACACACACACAGACATCACATTTCAACATTTTCTATTTATACATGCATGTGCAGCATTTCAGTTGTGGTTAGATCATGTGCACACAAACAACAGCACACAGTGAAATCTGATATCAGGCTAGAATCTCACTTTCTTATTATTCACAAATACTCCTCCCTCTCTGTGCATGAGTGCCATGTAAATGAGTACGGGCAGGGTGGAGAGAGGGAGGGAGGGAGGGAGGGAGGGGGAAAGGAGGTTGAGAGAGAGAAAGAGAAACACCATTAGAGGTAGGGAGAGACCGAGGGGAAATGAGAGAAAAAGAGAGATGAGGGGAGAGGTAGAGGGGGAGAGAGTGAGAGACGGGCTGGGAAGAAGGGAGGAGCAGAGGAGGGTATCAGTCACATCGAGATGAGAGTGCTTTTGTCCGTCTTTTCATTATCTCCCTGTATCACTCCCTGGATCACCACAACACTACCGCTATGCTGGAGGAATTTTCGAACGCACCCCCTGTACACACACACACACACACACACACACACACACACACACACACACACACACACACACACACACACACACACACACACACACATCCTCCCTCCATCCTCTCCTCTTCACTGAGCTAGACAGAGAGGGATAGAGGAAAAGAGGGAAAAGCAAATGGTGAAGGAACTGAAGATGAACACCGAGAGATGAACAGATTAAAGAGATAGAACAGGGGATCGACTTGAGAGAAAACAGTGTTTTTGTGCACACGTTGGCATGTGCGTGTATGTGTGCCTGCAGGTGTATGTGTGAATATCTTCTTGAAGCTGTATTTGTAGGAAAAAATATCCACAGGAACACATAATTTAATCCAGCATTGAGGCCTAAAATGTGATTTTTCATAACCTGACAAAAGGGGAAATCCACGCACTCAATCTTGATGTATTTTTTCATGTTTTTCTCTTACAGATTTTCTCAAATGCTTAACCGCTTAATGCTTATTGTAACCCATCTGAAACACTGTTACAATCCTCAAAACATTAAATGCAATTACCACATTGATTTATACTGTGTATCACAACACTTGTCCTGCAAAAGGCTGTCACTCAGTTAAATTTAACTTGTGTGTCAAAGGTGAGTAAATTTATCAACGAGCGAATCACTGCCACCAAAATTACATTTACTTTTTTTGTTGTTTCAGTCAAAACAGTCAAAATTCTACTAATCAAGGTTTCTTGCCTGCTTCAGGATTAATGCCAGCAACCGTCTGAGTGACTCATAGTTTTTCAAATCACTGAGTTCACAAGGCAATCAGTCCATTCAGAGGTCATTCATAGCTGAGAAAGGCCTTCAATATCTGCATGCCCCTATTCCAAGAACCAGCAAATACAAATGAGAGGATCACTGAGTGTAAATAACAAAGTAGAAAAAAATCTGGACGCTTAAATTCAAATTAAGCAACAAGGCTACGAAAGAATATGAAAACATATCAGAGTTACACATACAATGTTTAAGGCCAACGAAAGACAGCAAAATTCATTCTAAAAAGACTTTAATGTGTAAAAAAAAATAAATACAATGATCACAAGGCAAAAATTACAAAATAGAAAAGCATGGGAACATACAGTAAATAGAAATAGAAATAGTCTGGATTCCTGTCAATATAACATGCAGGAATCTTGTATGCAATTAAAAAAAAAATCTCTATTTGCTCTATTTCTATGTTCATGTTGATTGCCCTGTGAACTCAGTAAATTGAAATACCTGTCCTAGATATGTAAGTCAGATCATTGCTGGCTTTTATCACAAAGAAGGCTGAGCTGTGCTGATATGTTGATCTATAGAATTTAAAATAAATGAAGTAATGAGTGTGTGTGGCTTCCCCCTCCTTTCACTGACGTCCCTGTGAGCCAGCGCCTCACTAAAATAGATGTGTTTTCTTTCAGTTTGTCATTATTTCCAGACCACGACATGTCTCTGAACAATCTCCAAAAACAAGGAAAACTGCTTTACAAACAGGCCTTTTTCACAGAAGACATTTTGACGTGTCTCAGTAGGAAAAAGCTCAGGTGTAAATAATAAACTTAATGATGGCTGGATTCCATTTAGCTGCTTCAGTTTCAGGGTCCTGGTGTTGTGCATGCTGGCTCACTGTCACACTGTCATGGTTTACTGGGACTTGCCTTTCAATACACATTTGAGAGGTATAACCGGTAACCTGGTAGAGTTTCTAGTACAAGAGCTGCCGCCCAGCCTGTCGTGTCTCTGTGTCATCAAAGTTTGCTAACATGACATTGCGTGCCCTCTGACCCAGGCGCCCAGTGAGTACGAGGCCAACCCAGAGATGCTCTTCTACCGTATCACGCACCTTTCCCGTGGTAAACAATACCACATCTGGGCTGCAGCCGTGACAACTGCGGGCCGAGGCAACATCAGCTCAAAGGTCACAGTGGAGCCTGCTGGGAAAGGTGGGTCCTCCAGGCGAGCCTGTAGTGGAGGAGAAGGGTAAAGAGATTCCTGTAAAGGTTATGAGGGAGAGCGCTCTAAAGATGGCTATAAAACAGCAACATGATCTCCTGTACACAGATCACTTTCATCACTCTCTCTCCTTCTCTCTCTGTCTGCTCTCTCTGCTATTGACTGATAGCCGTACTATTGATTGAGTAGCGGCTATGTTGCAAGAAGTGCTGTTGTTAATTATGTGGTGATGAACAGGGCCTATCCAGTAAAATGACCCTTGGGGAGAGAGGTAGCAGGCGAGAATCAATAGAGGGGAGGATCTATGGAGAAAAGATAGACTGAAACGAAGAGGTTAGAGGAGGGGCTACACTAAAACACTACGCTACAGCTTTTTATTCCCTCAGCAGTGAATAAAAGCCTTTCACCTTCTGCAAACTGGGCCACTCATTCAGCAAACAGCAGAGACGGGCAGTTAGACATTGGAAAGTACGAGGAAAGACATCTTTGTGAGAGAAATGCCGAAGCAGTTTTTGTTTTGTCTTGGTGTATCTATCATCATCTGTATGTATTATGTGTCAAAGATTCAATTGATTCACTTTATTTTTTGTGTGTGTGCAGTCCCAGCTAAGATCCTGTCGTTTGGGGGCACGGTGACCACACCCTGGATGAAGGAAGTGCGTCTGCCCTGCAGCTCAGTGGGAGAACCCGCCCCCACAATTAAATGGACCAAAGACAGGTCAGAGCTCATCATATACCACTTATATGTCCGCATCATGACTCACTCAGACAAGATACTGTTGCTTGTGAGGGAAACAATAACTTGGTGATGAGATTAACATCTGTAACCTGTCTGTACTTTGTCAGCGAGGACTCTGCCATTCCAGTGACAGCAGACAGTCAGCGGCAGATCTTATCCAACGGCACACTGGTGCTACGTTCAGTCAAAGCAGAGGATTCTGGGTACTACACCTGTACGGCCACTAACACTCTGGGCTTTGACACCATCATAGTCAACCTGGTGGTGCAAGGTAAGAAGAAACAGAAGAAATATTTGAGTGGGGCTGACCGGTGGAGGACGTGTTGTGATGTTTCTGCTCTGTTGTTGAGTCACTGTCTCTGTGTGTACATCCAGTTCCTCCTGATCAGCCTCGTCTGACCGTCTCCACCACCTCCACCTCATCCATCACCCTGGCTTGGATCCCCGGGGACAATGGGGGAAGCTCCATCAGAGGTATGCTCCTGACTAGACTTTCTGTGAACACCTGCCCACCTTGCGACTGTTCCATGAAAAAATATACCTTTATCTTCTAGCTGATTGTGTGACAGATCTTTTTCAGTGTGCTTCACCCTTTTGCTATCATTTGTACTAATGCTGCACATTACAGTGTAAACTATGTTTCTGGGTAAGAAGTAGTCAAACTAGAACTGATTATAGCTGATTGTTGCCCCCTGGTGTCCAACAGATGTAACAGCAACAGCAATGATCCTCCACAGCCTTTAATGTCTTGGATTTACGGTAGTTGTTCTAAATTCCTTGTGTTTGATATAAAGCTGCGCTGTGTGCTTCTGCAGGATTTGTGCTGCAGTATTCTGTGGACAACACAGAGGAATGGAGGGACGTGTTCATCAGCTCCAGTGAACGTTCCTTTAGGTTGGACAATCTGCGCTGTGGAACCTGGTACAAGGTCAAGTTGGCCGCCAAGAACAGCGTGGGCTCAGGGCGCATCAGTGAGATCATTGAGGCTAAGACACATGGAAGAGGTGAGGGGTGGGAAGACAGTGTTGAAGACATGAGTGAAATGGGATGAAACAGAGTATAACTCTGGACAGGGATGGAAATTAGCACAAGCCACCAGCCAAATGATGGTAAAATATGAAAGTGGCTGGTAGATTTCAGACACAAAACAATGATTTACTATTGAGTGGCTGGTGAATTTATCTGATGACATTTATCTGTCAGTGGCTGGTAGATGTTCACATTTTAAAAAGGTAATTCCCACCCTGACTCTGGGGCCTCAAAACAGAATAAAATAGTTTTCTTTAATTTCTCATTGCAGATGTATCAGGAATAAATCTAAATCTAGGTTTGACCTTTCTTTGCTGAGCTTGATTTTACATCTGGCTTTTGCTTGCTTTTCCATCATATTTAATGTTTGTTTTAAGGTAATGTGAATTGTGCCTACTGCCCCTCCTAGATCATGGGCATTGAGAACATGTATGATTGTAACATAGTTTGTTTAAAACAATCTTTTATGTGGAGGAAATTTGTTTGTTGTTTTCTATTAACTTAATCCTAATTAAATTAAAACATTCCCCCCCAAAAATTTTAATAAATACAACAAAAGAACACAAAATGGCTTCAGAGTGCTGCTGTGATACAAAATGAGATAAAGCATAAGTCTCTACATGAAAATATTCTGAAACAATAACAGTTTCTCAATGTTCTTATGTCACATTGCATATTATAATACTGAAAATCTTCACTATGACAAAGACCTTGTATTTAGGGAAAACCCTGTGGTAACCAAAAAAAGAAGAAAAAAAGAAAAGTGAAAGAGTATGTGTAATGATAATATTCTTCCTAGATGTTAAGCCATTAATAGATCACAAATAGATGCAGACATGTTATTGCTTTGTTGGCATTACCACACTCTCTTTCTAACCTCCTGCTGCTCTGTGTCTTTGCTGTTCTTCTCCACAGAACCAGTGTTCAATAAGGATCAGCCGCTGCTCACCCACATCAACTCCACCCATGCAGGGCTCAACCTGCAGGGCTGGACCAGCGGCGGCTGCCCCATCACTGACCTGATGCTGGACTTTAGGCCCAAAGGCACCTGGGCCTGGCAGAGCCTCAAGGCCAACTCTACCACTCAGCTCTTCCTCAGTGAGCTGCGTGAGGCCACCTGGTACGAGCTCAAAATGAAGGCCTGCAACAGTGCCGGGTGTGGCAACCAGAGCTCCCAGTTTGCCACCACTGACTATGATGGCAGTAAGTGTATCCCACATCGTTTTCTGTCTGTCATCTACACCTCTCAGCACTGAATCTTCCGTATCAAATACGTTCTTCCTTCCTTCTTCTCTCCACAGGTACAATCCCTCCCATTAAATCCGCTCGTGGAGAAGGGGATGATGTGAAGAAGCTCTTCTCCATTGGCTCTCCCGTCATTCTGGTCACTCTGGGTGTTGCTTTGCTCTTCATCGTCCGCAAGAAACGCAAGGAGAAGAGGCTTAAACGACTTAGAGGTGAGAGGAAGAAAAAGAGAGTTCAGAGTGACAGATCAGTGTTATTGTGTGTAATGGATTAATGTAACATAGAGTGACAAGTTGAAACGATTATCCTCACAGCCATTATAATCTAATTAAGATGTTGTCTTCTTATAGATGCTAAGAGCCTCGCTGAGATGCTTATCAGGTAAGAGCCAGCTTTATGGGCATAGTTTTTATGACAATTGTGTAGAGGAATAATATTTCACATAGGTCAACCTCATAAATGTTTGGAAAACCTCATAACACAGAGACACCAGTCTGACTATATGTGTTATTTCCATGTGTGTGTGTGCAGCAAGAACAATCGCAGTATAGACACTCCAGTGAAGGGCCCTCCTCAAGGACCAAGGCTCCACATTGACATCCCCCGTGTTCAGCTGCTCATTGAGGACAAGGAAGGCATCAAACAGATAGGCATGTGGCTGCAATGGACAACAGCGCAAACTTATCAGTGTCATTTTCTAGTAGTTTATATTAAACAATCAACTATTTGTTTTGTATAACGGGTGTATTTCCTCATCTCTTGCCTGCAACAGGGGAGGACAAGGCAGCGGTGCCAGTGACAGACACTGAGTTCAGCCAATCAGTGAATCCGCAGAACTTCTGTACAGGCGTGTCTCTGCACCACCAAGCCCTTATCCAGAATTCAGGGCCTTTGATTGACATGTCAGACATCCGCCCAGGCACGAGTGAGTTTGTTTTTCTTTTCAAATAAATTTCACAGCTCTTAAAGTGACAAAACATGAAATGGGTTTAGCTGGTAACTCCAGGCAAAAGCTTGATGATGATGAGACAGTCAATCAATACATGGATACACCGTCTTATTGTGTGTTACCAAGCTGTTCTCTGATCACTGTGACCTCTCTCTCAGACCCCGTGTCCAGGAAGAGTATTAAATCAGCCCACAGCTCCAGGAACAGGTATTCCAGCCAGTGGACACTTAGCCGACCGAGCCAGAGCCAGTCGACGGCCTCGGCACGAACTCTGACCTCAGACTGGCGGACGATGGGCTCTCATGGCATCACTGCCACTGAGAGTGACAGCTACAGCGCCAGCCTCTCGCAAGACACAGGTGGGTCAATCCCAGCCAGTACCACTGACACAATGACACTGTTACTCTTATGTACTACCAATGCTTTTATGTCATTTCCATTTTTTACGCCAGGAAGGAGTTTTTTATGAAAATAATGAAGTCTTCAGTTTTTTTTTTTTTTTTGCAAATTTAAGCCCAATAACATGCATCCTCAAATTACCAAATTAAAGACTGAAAAAAATATATTTTTTTACTAACACTGCCTTCCCAAATCTCTTGACTTCTGACTACTAATATTACTATTATAAGTGCTACCAGTAACCCTATTACAAAACCAGGGCATCAAACAAGCAGAAAACAAAAAGACTATGTACAATTATATCATTGTAATATTACAGATTTACAAAAATAGATACAGTTTGGCCCCTCACCAAAAAAGAAACCAGAAACCAGAAACCATATTGAACTCCCAACCAGCAGCTTTCTCTAAAACAACTACTAAAATGTTATATTCTAAAACAATATATCCTTTTTCAGTGACACCAAACGTCTGTATCATCCTTTTCTAAATAAAAAATAAAATTGAAAATATTTTTAAAAAATCAAGCAAACCACCTGGAAGCCATTGTAAATAAGTTAAACCTGTATATGAGCTCTTATCTGACGCAGCACAGCTTTTGCATTCTGAAAAAGCAGCAGCTAAAGAACTTATTGTTTGGTTGTTCCAGATAAGGGTCGCAACAGCATGGTGTCGACCGAGAGCGCCTCCTCCACGTATGAGGAGCTGGCGAGGGCCTATGAGCACGCCAAGCTGGAGGAGCACCTGCAGCATGCCAAGTTCACCATTACAGAGTGCTTCATCTCCGACAGCTCATCTGACCAAATGACCACAGGCACCAATGACCCTGCAGACAGCATGACCTCCCTCAGCACGCCGTCTGAACCAGGCATCTGCCGCTTCACTGCCTCACCACCCAAACCGCAGGACTACGACCGCGGTAAAAATGTGGCTGTGCCCATTCCCCACCGCGCCAACAAAAGTAAGTATAAAAAGAAGAGAGTCATGCAGAGACAGTTCTGCATGATACCTGCATTGTCTTGATTTAGCACATGTAGTACTCCATGTTGTTACAGTTAAGACACTCAGTATAGACCACAGCTTCTTCTACCTTTTTATTGTGACCCAGCGATATCCTGATAAGCTATACAAGTAAGCAAGGCCACATGTTTCTTGGCTGATATGGGGATCACTCCAAGGCTTAGTTTCTGGCCACACACATGAAGAATTAAATCAAAACCACCGAAGTCTTATGTTATTATGTAGGAAGAAAAGCACAGGCCATATTTATTTATATGCATTTGGAAATGATTAATTTAAGCAGCTGAAATGACACAAATGCTTCTTTTAAATCAAAATGTCCTGACTCTCCATCCTCTCATCAGGTGAATTCTGCAACCTACCCCTCTACATGAAGACAGACCCATTCTTCCGCAAGCAAGGGGAGCTGCATGACCCGTGCCCAGCTGTGCCACCACGGGAAGCCTCAATCCGCAGCCTGACGCAGCGGGCGTATCACACCCAGGGCCGTCACAAGACTCTAGACCCTGCCAAGCAGCAGGCCCTGACGCTGGGCCATTCTGGGCTGAGCAGCTTGGGTTCGAGCTCAGGCACTGCCACCTTGCCCCAAAGGACTCTCACCATGCCCAGCTCCAACACTGCAGCAACAGCTTCCACTTCCAGCACGAGCAGCAACCCCACCAACAGTAACAAGGTGGGGGGCTCCAGAGACTCGCTGCTAGAGAGCAGCTCCTCTGCACTGGGGAGACTGCAGAAACAGAGTGTGGGGGCCTACTCCAAGTCATACACACTGGTGTAGTCCACTCTGTCAGACTCAGACTTGCATTGCTGTCCCACTCCTCAGCCAGCCCCACTCTGGCACTCTTCAGTCTTGGCCAGAAAGGGCATGCAACCATCTTTCTTTAAACCCAACTAATGGTGAACTGCTCTGTCTAATTTTCCTCGGGGTAGGTGTTCTCCCAGACAGAGACCCAGCTAACCCTACTTTTCATGTTCACCTGGGGCTCTTCAAAAGAATTACTAACTCCAACTAACAGTTCCAGCCGGCTGGTGCTCAGCTCTGCTCAGTTCTCGTGGGAGCTGCACAGCAAAAAACCAGGAAGCGATTCTGTGGTCATTTGGAAATATTGATTATAATTGAGGAGCTAAAAGCTCTGTGTTTATGATGATGAAGACTACGATAGCCAGTATGAAGCTGTGTGGCCATCCTGTCTCTCATACGCACACACACATACTGTCCTCCATAGTTTGAGTATTATTGTCAATTTGCAGGACTTCCAGTTAAGTTCCCCTATTCTTACTGTATCTTTCACCCTCTATGTGTCTCTTAAAGTCCCAAATAGCTATTGGCAGATTTTCTCTTAATGGTGATTCCAAAAGAAATTATTCAGGTTCACTTCCAAGAAGGATAACATTTCTATCACATTAATGTTCTCTACACATCTCTCTCCAGCTGAACAGTGTCAAATCATGACAACCCAAATGAACCAGCTATAATTTCTCACATTACAAATACAGAATATTTGGTATTATAAAGAATTTACATATATATTTCTATGTAGGTATATTATTGACATTTAAGTGAAATTATGACAAAGTATAAATTGTATGTACTACAATAGTGTTGTGGTATATACAGCAATTTAATGTTAATGTCAAATTTAAGAATGAGACAATCGCTCAATCATGAAATTTAAAAAAAGAGAAATTTAAAAATGGTTGGACTAAAGAAAGAAAAAGTTTAGTATATATACGGGATGTTCTGTATGTTTCTGTATGTAGACCGACTAAGAGAAGAGTGTTTCGCTCCTGTATGGACAGAGACAGAGTGGCCCTTTCCAAGCCCCATGTTGAGATGGGAAAAGCAAGATAGGCTACTTAGTTTTAGTTTCAGTTCCTGAAAAGGCAGGCTGGCTGGGTGAACGGATAGATAACCTCCCTGGTTTGCTTTGCTAAGTGTGTCTGGTAGAAACAATCACGGCAGAAAGCCTTCTGTAATATTATTTAAGTCTGATTATGAGGATATAGGGTGTTTGACTCTATGAAGCTTGTCCTGAGCCTGAGTGGCTGGTAAATACAGCAACATTCAGAAACCAAATCAGTGTCACAGAGGATCCACAAATAAGTTTTACGTTGCTGCAAAGAGTTGACAGACTTGAGTTATGATACAGAATGAAGGCTTCTGTCACAGATACAGTAACACATCCTACCAACCTCTCAGCCAGCCTTGGTGTCACTCGGCCGACCTTTGCTCTTCAAAGAAATGGATAACTAGCTGAAGGAATCCCAGTCATGATGTGAATGAAGTAAAATAATATAATGTTGAGCGATGTTATATGTCAGGGAGTTCAGTTTTGAAAATTATATAATGTTCACTCAATTGATATCTTTGTTGTTGCCCTGTCTGAAGTACTGTATATGTCCACACCCCTCCATTTTGCGCTGATGAACGTTCACACCAGAACCTATTGGAATGTCTTTTTGAAGCATCTCCATGATAGTGTTTTGTGGTTTATATTTATTTATCCATTTGCTTTGTTTGTTTATTTGTTTAGGGGAGGGGGTATCTGTTGATTTTGATTTATAATATTCATTTTAATTTGTTTGGGGTTTTGTCAAAATTTTGGTTCCAGAGGCCAAACAGTACTAAGGTATGTGGTCTGTGGCTAAAACCAGTTCAGCCAAGTGAAATCAGGGACTCGTAGCTCTTTTGATCACACAAACTACTGTTGTGTATATACTGGACTGGAGTCGGTCTGTAATCCTGAAGCACTCAGACTCCCGCCCTTTTCCCCCGTTCAGATAAATTAAAGTAAAAATTCACCACCCTAAACATACTAGATCCATCATCTCTACCTTTATCAGTGTTGTTTATAGATTAAGTCTTGTACATAAAACACAGTTTTGTATGAAGAGCTATTTTCGTCAGAATAAATCAGGGGACACATCAGGGTTGAATGCCCCAATTTCAAAATTGAAATAGTATCAAAAATAAAATATTTTACTTCTGAAATGGGCAAAAAAACAAAACATTTTTCTTTCCCTTTATGTTTTTGATACTAATTTGTTGAATTTTTATTCTTTTTTAAAGGTCTTTTGATGTTGTCATTTGTCCTATTTACTTTTTTATTATCATTATTTTGTATTTTGTTCATCCTCAAAAAATCATTGCATGCTTGCTAAAAGGGAAAAATTGAAGGAAAAAATGTATGAAAATCAAAAACAAACAAACAAAAAAAACAAAAAAAATCAACAAAAAATGTTGAGGGTATCCCAAACATTTGTTTGAGTTGCTTGTTATAGCAATTGCTTGTGTTCAAAAGTACATTTTCTATGAAAAGAAAGCAAAAACTAAAAAGATCATTCTAACACCTTGTGCAATAAAGCTATCTTTCATACGTCATGGCTTCTGTCATTCTCAACAGGTTTGTTTGCACATCATCTGAAAATGTTTGAACTGACATTCATAGAACAACAGATAAACAGCCAAAGCAGTGTTTCATGCTGGCAGATCATTGGACCAATCTGTGACGGGTTTATATTACAACAAGACCAACACTAAATCTAAGTCTAAATGTTAAAATAGAATATAAAAATATAATTCAATTCAATTCAATTCAGTTTTATTTATATAGCGCCATATCATAACAAAGTTATCTCAGGGCACTTTTTCGAGTAGAGCAAGTCTAGACCGACTCTTTATATTTACAGAGACACAATAGTTCCCACCATGAGCAAGCACTATGCGACAGTGGCAAGGAAAAACTCCCTTCTAACAGGTAGAAACTTCGAGCAGAACCAGGCTCTAGGTGGGCGGTCATCTGCCTCGACCGGTCGGGTTGAAGGGGGGGGGGGGGGTGGCAGGAGGAAAGAGAACATACAGCAGCACAATACAGTTCCACATAGGGATGTAAAGCAATAGATATGGTAATGGCATTGATGTTAACACCAACAGAAACAACACTAAGAGCAACATTATAATATAAAAATGAAAGTATCTGGTCTTGATACTCAGCTAATAGTATTAAAATAAAATATCAGCATAGTATGAAAATACAAATATTTATCCAGTATGAAATTGGTCAAACCATTATGAAAACGAGATATGAGAGTTATACTGACTTAAAGGGGTACTCCAGTGATTTAGTATCTACTCCTGTGAGAAACAGATTTTAAAGAGAATGGTCAGAACTAAAGCAGCAGAGGCAGAGATATCCCCCAAAACACTGGATCCTACACTTCCCATAATGCAACTTGATAGCATCTTTCCCTGCCTGATAAACTGACATCTCTTTAAAACTCCACACCACCAATTTGTATAAGTATATACTGTAAGTCTGTAGCCAAAACTAAAATAACCCTGATGACATCATTAGGGTTATTTTCGCAGACTTGACAAAGCTCCTCCAGAGCCACAGAAGACAACTGTTTTCGGTTTTCACGGGAAGCATAGCACTCCTCATGTTCAAGTAAATTGAACTTCATGTGTAAAATTGGTGGAGTGCCCCTTTAAAAGTACAGTTAATACGTCTACAGATGGTCATACACACTGTAGGTACAGAATAATGTGTATTTACTGTGAAAAAAGGGTTTAGCTTTAGATTACAGGCCACAACGTGCAGCGTAAATCTTCCCACTTTATGGTGTAATTTGGTGTAACAGTACTGTACGGATACATACACACATACAAGGGAACAAGATATGAAGTTACGGAATAAGGAGGTAGCAATCTGGGAACTTATACTGAATACAGAATGTATACTGTATGTATTTTTTAATGAACGGGTACCTATTCTATTATTGAAACATATACAGTAAGTAGTATAAGAGCATACTGTAGATAAGTAAAGCACCTAGACAGCGAAGAGCAACAGTCCTGATAATGTGTTAGACTTTGAGGTGATGGTGGAGACTGAAGATGCACTGTAGCTGCTCATCATCCTTCCTTCACTCACCACCATAGCTGTGGTGTAAGTTGTCTAAGATTTGTGGCACCAGCTTTCTGTTTGACCTCAGTGATGCTGATCAGTTATCAGGCAACTTGTGAGAATAAACCAGAGTTGAATCTGCAATCTGAAATGTCAGGAGTGGACAGGAAAGGGGACAACAAGGAACTTAGTGAGCCACGTAACTTTTTAATCAAATGGCACATAATAATCCTCAGTGAGTAATGAGATGTGACGCGAAGACGCCCCTTTCTTCTTACCTCTACAACCACGAAGCCACAAGATGGCGTCGTAACATTATAATGTCCGACCCCTCTGCATAGGTTAACAGATACTGTGACGAAGGTATTCTGCCAAAAGAGTGCAGTCACTCATGACGGATATGCTGTGAATAATTGATGTTTTTCAGACTCACCTGCACCAGTGCCTAAATACTACAGCTTCTAGTTACTACAGCAGAGCTCTTTCTGCATGTAGTCTGAGTTGTGAAGAATTAAGCTTGTTTATTAGAGGGATGCTTCATGGACAGTTGAGATAAAAAGTGTGCTTTAACCAGATTTAGCCTGGGTCCCCGATTATCCCTGGGGAGCAGCAGATATATATTCATGTCTTGTTGTGTTTGTTTATCATTTGTCAATCAGGAAAAGAATTTAAACCACCCTCCACTATTCCACAGTGAGAAATGTGGATAATAATAGCCTGTCTTATATGTCAGATGACAGCGGGGTGAAATGGGGCTTTTCAAAAAACTGTCATGGGCCTCCCCTCCATTTCCACATAATCATAACACTGAAAATTGTAACCAACAAAATTATATGCTGGATAGTCCTGATTGCCTGGGCCCCGTTGTTGTGACAATATTAATCTATTTGCTATTGTGTGGCTTCGTAAATTATAACTAGACGATGCAGTTTTAACAATGAAGTTCCAATCAACATTTCAAACTTGAGGTTCACACATTGTGACATTAATGGGGTGGAGGTACCTCTCAAATTGTAAAAAAGCTCAATGAAAGACACAAGAAAGCTCAGGACAATTTTACAAGATTTAATTTATTAACTATTATACAGTTCACATAAGGCCTTCATCTTCAAACACTATTCTCAGTCAGACAAATTCCATGGTTTGCTCTTGGTGCACAGTACATAGACTTTCACGTTTCAGCTATTTCACTTTAGTATTTGTTTTGTTCTCGTACTAATTTCATGTTTTAAAACAGGAAGAGGCTTTCATCCTTCTCCCTTGGTGTTTTTTTAAATCATGCACTAAACTTAAGTGGCCTTGAACCATTCACAAAAATTGTAAAAATGGACTTTCAATCATTGAAATACACACTAGAAATGTTTTCTACCATTGACTAAAGGGTGGTGTTCCCCAACATACAAATAAACAACCATTATAGAGTAGTATGCACTCACTTGTTGCTCATTGAACGGCAGATTTGCCAAGGTTGTGTCAGAAGTCAAGTGATGCATTAAGATTATATACTCCCAGGAATCGTGTTATAGTGGGACAGTTGGCTTGGTTGGTGCTGTGCCAGTCTTAATGTTACAGCTTACAGCTCTGAGCAGATTGAGAAGAGCCCTCAGTTTAGTCTGATGAACACATAAAATGACTGACTTCCAACAGCATTGCGATTCCAAAAGTACCAGTAAGTGATGATCCCAAATACTACTACAACCAATGATCTAACTAGTCTGGGCATTGTTGCAACCAAGAACCATAACAGAGCCACAATCATCCAGAACTTATGTCTGGTGGTCCATTTTTACTTGTTCCCATTGAAAAGACAGTGCTTCCTCTCGTAAGTTTAATGGTTAAAATTATCGGGTCTTCATTAACAATGTTACCACTGAAAATGTGCTGTTTGTTTTCCATGAAAAGGGAGGACAATATGCCAGCACAAAACGAATTCACTAGAGCAGGTAAACGGCCAGTGGTCCTTCCTGAATGTGTCCCATCCACAAATATGTAACTTCTACTGGTCATTGTATTGTATAGCAGGACTAGCAGTAACAGTGCGTTGAGAATACTAAACCTTCTGAATTAAAAGGTCCTTAATATTAGATGAATACAAAGAGCTTGGACAGCCACAGCAACACATCCAGCAACCTATCATGTTTCAAGCGTTTGGTTTCCATGGACACCAGATGGCAATGTAGAGTTGTGTTATGGTATGACTAGATTACACATTCAATAATGGCAAAATTTCTCCTTCATTTGACTGATGGCAGGCAAAGTCCTCTCTGATATTATAATGGTATAATTAAACCAAACTTCCCTAAACATCCACTCCGATCAACCAACAGCTAGAAAGAGGACAAACTCCAAAAGAAAACTATTTTTCACATGGCTCGATGAATGAGGAATCAACCTAAAATGGGACCTCTGAATCAACTTAAGGAACTCAAGTTTTTACAAAAGGATCTTGTTTCACAAGCCTGCACTGATGCCACACTCAACCACTAAACAAACAATATGAACAATTAATCAATGTGGCATTTCTTCAAATGTAACACTACACTATCAAAAAGTGCTTCAGATAAGTTTGTGGATACAAAAACAAGTTTGATGTAAACAAAGTTTGATCTGCCAGAGCTCTGTAGAGACAATGGGTATGGCTGTTTGAGCTGTGAAATTAAAAACACACAAGAAAACAGTATGTCAAGAAAAAAAAAAACCCTTTTGAGGGAAAAACAACAGTGATCATTAAAGTGCATCCCTGGATGTGTAATCCCCCCTTCCTTTCCCCTCCCCTCCCCATGCTGACCCCTCAAGTAGAGCCGATGAGAGAAACCCCAAAGGCAGCCAGAGGAACCTCTGCTATATGGAGCAAACTGCTGCCCAAAGGACCTACAGAGGAACAGTCTAAAAATCCAGTGGCAGTACTTTCATGAGAAAAATAAACTAAAACAGTTTTACACAGATAAAAACATGGTGGCCACAAATCAATTCTTCCAGCTTGGCATGGAGGTTTCTATTTCTTGGTAGTGTAGGATAAGTGGTGGCTGTTGACAGAAGAGAAGCTTGCTGTGACAGCGACCTCTGTCCTCCACTTCTGACCTGATGTCAAATTCCAGGCAATCAGGGGGCTCAGAAGGCAGAGGAAGAGTCACTGATAATGGTAGCCTGCCCTGATGCACACAAGTATGGATACAAATGGGGGGTTAGGGAAGTTTATCAGTCACTTCCAATCTCTTCTCTTCATAACCTATGTTGTCCATGATCGAAAATGTAGTGTGCCAGAGCACATGTTTTTTTTTTTGTGTGAGTTGGTGATAAGGTCCAGCATCATCATGGGCACAGGTGGTTTCACTGTCTCTCACAGTGTCTCTTGTTCGGCAGGGGAATGGTGGGAGTGGGGGTGCTGGTGGAGGGGAGGGAGCAGAGACTGCAAGGGGGACTGGGGGGTGGTGGGCGGGGACTGCTGCAGGGGGCTGAAGTGTGTGGTGGTGTGGGGAGGAGAGGAGCGGTAACAAGAGTAGGCAGAGCTACCGCTGAGGGTGGTGGTGGGTGAGGCAGGGAGGCCTGCTAGGCCAGTGGGGGAGTCGAGGAGGGGCTGGTTGTAAAAGAAAAATGCACACTGGTGGATGAAGGTCTCGATGATTGTCTGGTAGGTGCGTGTGGCAGTCAGGGCGTCCATAGTGGTGAAGTCTGGCCTCATGAGAGTGGGCCAGAAACATATGGACAAGTTTTCACTGGTCATCAAGTTCAACCTGTTCAGCTGGCTCACCCTGGGAAAAACACACAAGTAGATACCAATTTATTCATTGCAGAAAAAAAACAGATGGGTGTCTACCACAGAAGACCAACAAATCCATGAAACTGATTTAAACAGTAGACAGGGAACTTACTTGTGTAAGTGGCTCACTACATATTTGAAGACATCATAATTCTCCCTGGGGAACCTCCTCAGGACATCCTTCATGGTATATAGCCTCTGTTCTCTGTCATTGATTTCTGCGAACACACACACACACAAAGAATTTACCGTTAAAACTGAGACCTCATCATCGCACACAGTAATTTGAAACTAAAATGTCTCTCTACCATGAAAATTATTCTTCAACACTAAAACACCTAAAACAGAGCAAAGCAGGTCTGCCAAAACCTTCCCTGCCCTCATCCCTCCTAAAGAAATAATCTTTTTATGTTCTAGTAAAGGCCCTCCCAGCCCAGCAGTGTTTGCTTACTGAAAGCATCCAATAGGTCCACCTGCAGAGCACAAGGCACCAGGGGTTCAGGCAGCTCAGAGAAGAAGCTTTTGAGGCCTCCAGCCACAGTGTTTATGGAGAAGTCTTTCTCCACTAGGTCTAATCCGTGGTCTGCACAAGGAGAAAGAGAGTTAAAGGGATCACAGAAAATAAGCTGTCATCAGGACCGAACAATCAGTTGAATGTCACTTTCCTTTGGTAACTCTCTGTTTATGTTTTGATTAGGCAGCCACATAATTACATGTCAAACAGCTGGTTCAAACAAGTCTGATGAGCAACTCACCCTGCTCAAACTGCCTCTGCATGCTTTCCATCTCTGACTTGTTGCCGCTTACGCGGTACAAACCCTCCGTATTCAGGCCTGAGGAAAAAAGAGTGCAGCAGAGAAAAGGGGGAAGACGTGGGGGGGCACAGTGGGAAACAAGCAAAGCACAAACACTTCATTAGCCCCATTGCAAACAGACATGACAATACAGATGCTGGCAGTTTCTAGAGGAGTACTTAACTGAATAAACCCTTGTATTTCACATCATATTGCAGTCATAAACAGGTGCACTGGTTTAGGAGATCTAACAATAAGCATGTTTAGATGACTAATCAATAACATTAATTTCATAAAAGATATTTACCTATAGTGAAGAATGAAAACTGATAAATGACCATTATCAGTATTTCACAGAATAAAACTTAAAATCATATTTTGCATACATCACATGCACAGCAGCACAACATGGTTAAAAGACAAAACAACTTACCTGTAGTCTCAATGAAGCGGACACACTTCTCGATGAAGAGTGGGATAGGTCTGTCTGGGGATACCACACTCACTAGGGGGACCCCAAAGTAATTGCTCTCCGGGGGCTTGGGAATAGCTGGACGGGCCTTTGGTCTTGTTTTCTGTGAAGTAAGAAAGACAGAGGACTCTGAGTGTCTCAAACAGAGGTAATTATGCTGATACTAAGAGGCACTCATTGAATTCTAATGAAGAAAATGTGTTGTTCCCCATCAGCAGCAAGTCAGGAGTTCCTAACATTCAGGCACAAGCTTAATGTCTAGATACTCCCTAAACAATTACCACAGTTTAAACATGCTCACTCAACAGTGACCTCAATATATTTTATACTATCTGTGCTAGTGCTATTATATCTATAGAAATGACAGTAGTTTTTCATAAGAGCAATATCTAAGAAAATGGTTAAAAAACAACCAATTAATTAATTAACAATTTCTGTATGAGATTATGGACAAGTAAATGAAAATGAGCTACTTTTTCTGGATTAAAAACAGAAAAAGGTGGTATAATACACACCTTGGCTGTTCGTCGCAGGCTCTTCAGAATGTTCCTCTTTTTTGGGTCCTCACTCTCCTCATTAACAAGACTTTCGCCTTTCAGGGTCCCAAAGTCATCTTCCTTGGACTTTGGAAGAGCTCCCATCTCATCATCACTGCCTATGAAGCTTGTGCGAAAGCTGCTGAACTTTCCAAGCCGCTTGGAGCGGTCACGGTAAAGACGAGGCTTCACCCCCGCTGCTGAGAACTTCCTCCTTCGCTCCAGAGAGCTGCTGTCTGCTTCGCTGTCTGAGCCATTTCCATTGGAGTGCATCCTGTTGGAGTTGCGAATGGTGATGATTTTGCCTTGTGTGCTGTCATGTGGCACTGAGTAGATGATCTCTTCATTGCTAGGGCGGGGTTTTGAAACAGCATCAATGGGTTCGGCATAGTCTGAGGGATCGTAGCCCACATCCCCACCAGGAACCCAGGTAACAGCAGAGGGTAGGGAGCGGCGATGACCTAGAGTATCGATATATGGGTTACGGCTCATCTTTCGGAAGTCAAAAGTGACACCTGGTTTAACTCTCACTTGGGGGGGTACTTTGTTGTTGAGTTTGTTCTCAAAGTCTCTGATATCGGAGATGACAGAGATGTCACTGGAATCCAAGTCAGGCAGGTTGAAGCTCCCACTATGAGAAGTGAGTGTGCCATCATAGTATGGTGGTGAGGGCTCTACGTCATCCTCTGAATCCAGGAACATGGTGACAGGACTGGGAGAACTGCAGCGTGGTGAGTACACATTTTCATTGGTGCATGCTTCAGCGACATTATCGTACATGTGTGTGGCCTCCACAATGTTGCGTTTCTCTACCACCTCCATCAGAAAAGAATGGAACATTTCTATCCTGTGCAGGCCTCCTACCACCCCCCCAGATCCACAAACCACACTGTTGAAACGACCCTCAATCTCATGGGCTAGATCCTCCCCCTGCATCATCTGTTCACAGGCATAGTCGCTGTCAGTGAGCTCTGCCTGGCTATCTCCCACTGCCAACAGCTGAACTGGGATGATGTCCTGAACCTCACACAAGAAGGCACACAGGGTCTCCAGGGAGGCTTTTCGGGAGACCGAGTACACAGCAATATAGCCGTGTACTAGCCTGCTCTTCCGCAAAGTGAAGGAGGCATGGTAAGAGAGCAGAGAGAGCTCTATAGCCAGCTTGTGTCCACCAACTGTCTGCTCCAGCAATACAGAGGTGCCACTATTAGACATGGGCCTGCAGTGCTGATTCATTAGGAAAGGGGACAGGAGCTGCTCAATGTCATAGGAGTCTCCACACATTAAGCACATGACAATGCGAAGGTCTGCCTCTGGGGCCGGCTGATGAGGAGAGTCTCGGAGACCGGGAGGCTCAGGGAGGAGGGGTGGGGAGCTGCTACTAAAGGATGTGCTCCTCCGAATATCCAGAAGGCCTCTCAGCACCTGGTTGATTTGAGTCTCATTGACATTATGGCGATAACCCACACCAGGGGAGGCAGGGTCTAAAAAGCTACACTGCAGTCTCCTTGCAACCTGCTGTCCCTGTGTTATTAGGTTTAAGGCAGTTTCTCCACCTATATCCACATATGATCCTACGCCTCTTTTAGTGACTAAAAGCAGTGATGTTGGCAGCTGTGCTAGCTGGCTATCCCTTCGACCTAGAGTTGATTCCCTAAGTCGCTCAAGGCTTTCCACCACATAGGAGAGTGACTCTTTTGAATTATACAGACACAGACATCCATGAGGGGTGAAAGTAGGGGTGTGGAAGGAATTTACTGGAAGACGTACATTTCCCTCAATAGGCCGCAGTGTCAGTTCATACATCTTCCCGTCTAACACATACCAGTCATCATTTGTGCAGAGAGCCCTAATCTCATTGGCAAATTCTCTGGCCAGTCCATCCTTCCCTAGTATGACAAGGTTAATTCTGTCAGCCTTGGTGTCCCCAAAATGAGCTTTCACATCAAAAAAGGGGTAACATGTGGGGAAACGTGAAACTAAGAGTTGTTCAATCTTAGAGTCTCCACAGTGAGGACTGCTGGGGCAGGTCTCCTTGGTAGGGTGATAGACAAAGTGGATATGCTTCAAAACCAGAGCATCTCTTTCAGCTGGAAGCTTCTGTAGCGCCTTGAACCTTTGTTCCTCCCCCAGAACCTCCTGAATTGCCCCCATCTTCTCCTTACTTGGCTTGGCATCCACCTCAAGCTCATAAAAAAGCTCAGAGTACTCCAGTAAGAGCTCCTGGAAGTCTTCTTTAGCACGGTCAATCATCTCCTTCTGATGACGGTTGTACAGGTCCAAGTACTCTGGCTCCTCCAGCCACTGGTAGAACTCTTCATTCATGATAAAGCTGCGGGCCTCCTCCCAAGGTTTACCAGGTGTGACAAAGGGAGAGGAGGCCAACTTCTGTTTAAACTCCAGCCTCATCTCTGCCCGTCTGCACTCATTGCGCAGATGCTCCAGGTGGGCATTAAACAGTTCCTCTGCTTCAGCAGTCTCCAGTAGGTCTGAAGGGATTCGCTCATCTTCCATGTTATCAATGTGAGATGTATCCTCCCATGGTGAGTCCTCCAGAACAACAAACCAGTGGGCAAAGTGCTGCTTGGACTCTAGGACCTTCTGTACCCCAGACCAGCTCAGCTGATCTATCTCATCCAGGTCAGGCACCAAAGAACTAAGTGCTAAAGGAAGAGTGCTCAAGTATATTTTGCGACGCCTCTCAATATGTTCCTGCTTCAGACGGTAGACATGCTGTTGAAAAAGCTTCTTGCATTTAGCCGTTCCCTCCAAGAAGACATATTCTTTATACTCTGGGGAGGTGTTCATGCGCCGACTGGTGTTTAACCAGGTTTCATTATGATTCTTTACTATACGATTGATTAGCCATTCATAACGATCCTTGGCAGAAGCTATCTGCTGACTCTGGAGCTTCAGGGCTTCAAAGTAAGGTATGATCTTGGGCTTGCCCCTGCTCTTATCAATAAGTTGAACCAATGTAAGGAAGGCAAGGTCCACATTTATATTTGAGCGTGCAGATGTCTCAACTACTGGTAGACTCTTTTTTGTGATGGCAAAGGTATGTGAGTCTTTGATGTAGCGTTCAACTCCTTCATCACATTTGGTGAGGACCAGCACAATGGGCTTCTTAGTCTTGCTAAGCTGACCGTACAGGTTTGTGACAAATTTCAGCTGGTCATCAAAGTTGCGGTTCATGCCCCGGCTGACATCAACACAAAGCAGGAAGCCATCAACCTGCAGCTTGCCCTCTGGCATTTGTTTTTGCTCAAAGTCTTGCTCCAGGCCCAGCTGATCCGTACAGAAGTACATGAGCTTCTCTGCTGAAGCCAGCTTGGTTGCAGCTGCCCGTTTGATATAGGGCTGCATAGCAGTGCTACGGTGTGGCTGAAATGTCTGGTCGTCAATGAATTCAGTTTGCTCCACAACATGCATCCTGCACTCAGGCCCCTCCTCCAGAACCCGTGATACCTCCCCCCAAAACAGAAAGTGATCATTATTAACCACTCGACCCCCAAAGTCACTGGTGCTCAACACTGATGTGTGGTCCAGGTAGAAGTCATCAGCACTAGGCCGCACATACCTATTACACAAGCAGGACTTGCCAACCCCACATTGCCCCTTCTCCTTCTCTGTTCCTGACAAACCCACCACAATGAGGTTGTAAATGGGCGATCGGGCATCTTGCTTTTTTGCCATCATAGCCTGCTGACGCTCATCCTGCCATAAACAGGCACTGTATAAAGGATTTCACTTGAATGTTTGTCCATAAAGTTGCTGATCCACAGAGGAGATCAGATTTCACTTTCTTCTGCTGGACTTCGATTTCAATAAATAAGAGTGCAGTGATATGAGCAGACGGTTCTTTCATTCATTCCTTACATGAATCAAGTCCTGTAAAAAAACAACAAAAAAACAACAAACACATCAGACAACCTGGGCAATCTTCAAAAATACATTTTGAATTAAGGGCAATTTAGAAAACTGCCAATTGCGTGAATGTCAGACCTTTAACCCTAGGACATATTGGGAAGAGTTAAAATAAAAACATATCATTGTTAAAAATTCTACTTTGTGTGGTAATGGACTTGTGTAATTGACAGTACTTTTACTAACAAAATGTTCAACATCTTTGCAAATGTCTGTAAACTTCCATAAGGCCTTTTTGTATTTCTATCCTTCTTAATAATTAAGTGATCTCTAATAATAATGGAATATGAGAATGACATGAGTTACATTTTATTCCATTTTGTGCCCATTTCCTTTCAATACCAAATGATATTGAAGGAATGGACCCTGTCAATGGTGAAGGTCAGGTATTATGTTTAAGAGCAACCAATGTTGGCTCTTTGAGTTCAAATGGTTATTAGGCTCCTATTCTATTCATGATGATGACTATGGCCTTGATCATGTATCAAGTCTGATCATTTGTCAAAAGCAATTAATTGTAAAATGTGTGAAATCACTGCATTAATATTATTACTGTACACACCAAGCTGTTATCAAACACTGCCGTAGTTTTTGGCATTATATCTAGTCACCAGCAAAAGCATAATGAAGAGTGTTACAGGACCAGCAATGCCAACCAGTCAATTACTCCTGACAGGGACCATAGATTTTAATTGTACAAGTAATGGCCAAAATAAAGTAAACACAATTTCAAATGAAGAAGCACTCTGATTTTTGTAAATTTCATTAAATTGTCTAGCATATGTACTGTCAATTTTAGGGCTGCAACTATTAATCTCATTGTTGAATTAATCTGCTGATTATTTTCTCAAATAATTTACTTTAAAAATGCCCATCACATTTTCCCTGAGCCCAAGGCGACATCTTCAAATTGCTTGTTCTGTCCAAGGTATTCTATTCACTTTCATAGAAAACTAAGAAAACCAGCAAATGCTCACATGTGAAAAGCTGGACTAGTTTTTGGCATTTTTGCTTAAATATTACTTCACTTTAAATATTACTTTGATTATCAAAATTGTTGCAGATTAATCTTAAATCCATCGTGATCCATCCATCATAAATCAATCCAACTGATTAATCAACTCATTTCAGCTCTGGTCCACTCGTCTCAAGATAAAAACCTATGATATAAAACCAGGATCAAAATGATTACATTAATCCCACAAGAAAACATGTTGGGAGTGGTGCTCTTTAAATGACAATGTCAGCTGATCAGTGAGTGGGGTGACAAGCATGAAAATGACTATGTTGTAGGCACCTCGGTTTTTCAACCTAAATGAAACAGCAGCTATCAGCCTAATCTCCAAAGACTAAACAGTGAACAATGAAGACCAGTGAGTACATGTACACATGTACAACCTATGCCAAAGATCACTGAACTTGCTGACCCCGTCCAGACACTTAATGTTAATGCCTCCATTATTATAGCACTGATGCAATGCTTTTACAATAGTCAGCTCATCATTTCTATAAAAGGGCAAAGGACCAACTGCAGAATTTCACTTATGTGTAATATGATTCACTGGAGTCAAACATGACAAAAGGAGAAACTATGGGCTTGTAGTGAAATGAGTAACCTGTCACATGAAGTGGCCGCACATTAGAAACAAAAAGCAACCATGGGCAGTCCACACCGCTCAGCTGAGCTAGGCCTGATACCCAAATGAACAAACAAGTTCTTTGCAAATAAACAACAACCAAACTGCCCTGTCTAGCAGCATCAAAACAACGTTTACTAAAGAGCACCTTCGAGCTATTTCATATACATAACCTACTTGCTTAGATAAGATTTTGTAACGTTATGTGTTTTGCAAAGGATTAACGGTTAACATGGGCTTCAGGGCGCACAGAGAGGGGCTGACCACGCCAGGCCTGCTGTCTACATAATGAAATTGCAGAGCCGAAATCTGGGATAGCCTACCTTCTACACGCCGACAGACAATGTTTAAAGGGAATTTATTTACTCAGCTGTCTAGGGTGTAGCAGTGGACAGCTTCACTAGGAAATAGCCCACAAAGACGAGGACAGAGCATGTTGGGTACATACCATCGCATTTCTCCCTTTCTCCTCTTGCATCTGTCAGGCCAGCGCTTGCCGCAGCCCTCGCCGCTTGATGTGCATAAGCATAAAGCCGCAGAATACACCGTGGGTCGTCTCAATTCACAGATGATACTGATAACACTAGGTTACAACTTGCGCGATGGGGTCATTTGATTTAAATATCCATTGCCCGTGCCTGCATTCTCTCGTTTAGCATGACTGTTTTCGTTGCAATTAAACACGGGGAAGGAAGAAATAAATATCCCAAATGATAGATCGATCCAATTCTGTTCAGGCAAGGTTTTCCCCTTTTGGGAAATTCGGGCGTATACAAATCTGCTCAGCCGTCTTCCTCTCGGTTCACCACGTTGCTTTTTCAATAATTATTCTGTCCATTGTTGTGCCCACATAATGCTGGGCCGGTCGCGCACACGAGACAACGGTGAGTTTGTTGCAATCGCCGTGGTGTTTCGTCTGAAATATGCTTCTACTGCAACAGAGATGTGTTCGTGTCCCGGTCAATTTGTGAGCAGATTGCGTGTGTGAAAGTGGTATTTCTGCCAGCTTTCCGATAATGGCGGCGGCCCTCCTCCCCGGACCTGGTTCTCCTCTTCTTTTCTTTAGGAAAAGGGAGCTGTAGAGACAGAAGCAGCGGAGAGAGGGACTCACCCAGCGGCGCCCTCACACAACTGCAGCAGGTCGGATCTCTGCTGCCAGCTCCCCACTACACTGCCTATGCGGGGCTCGTTACTCCAAAGTAATCGATTTCTCAGCACCCAGTCAATATGTAGTCAAAAGTATTGCCACATCCTTTGTTCCATACTCGCACTGGAGCAGCCATTCGTCACTGAGATACATTATTTTGATATTTGATAAAATGTCCAAAAGTCGCTTAATATTAGCTAACGTTAATGGCACGGTGTCCAGTCGTTCCCAATCTAGGGTCCGGGGCCCTCCAAAGGGTCACAAGAGAGATCTGACGGGTTGTGAGATGATTAATGGGAGAGGGAAGAAGAAGAAAAAAGTTCGGATACACAAATCTGTTTTCATTTTGTTTTTACTTTTCTCTATTCTTTGTTTTTGTGTGAAATATTAGCTATTGATTATTGAAATAATGTGAATAACCATGTGAGAAGTTTAAAGGGGGCATGTCTCTCTCTTTGGTGGAACTGCTAACAACTTATAGACATCTGAAACATGACAAGGAGCCACAAGTAGACACTGATTTTTTTTTTTATAAGGGGTCATAAGCCAAAAAGGTTAAGAACTTCTGATTTAATCTTTTAAAAAAATGCATTGCAATTTACAAGCTTATCATGTGTTGTTTTTAATGTAACAGTTTAATCTGAAAAGTAACTAACTAGAAGCTGAGAAATAAATGTAATGCACTAAAAAGTACAATATTTTGCTCTGAATTGTAGTGGAGTATAAGTATAAAGTATAAAATGGAAACGCAAAATTGCACTTAAGCACAATAGGCGACTTCAGTAAATGTACTTAGTTACATTGCACCACTGATAAAAACCCTATATAGTAAACTCACTATTACATAAACAGTTAGCAGGGAAATGATACTGCAGCACGCACAGGGACCTTGAGAGGCCCTAGAGTTTCCCAAAGGTGCAAAGCAAGAGGAACATCACTTCAATAGAAATCGTATTTCAAAACATCTATACATCAAAGTGTAGTGCAGGCAACCATGTATAGTCTAATATATTCATAAGTTGGCCTGTATAAGTTCACAGTACGGTACACTCCCATTCAGCTCTTCCATTTTTAACATAAGCTGGCATCAGTCATCAGCATCATATCTGATTACTTTGGGCATGCCATTAATTTTAGCTTTACCGCCTCCTAGCGGATTTTATAGGCTATAAACTGCCTGAAATGTTCTATCACCTTTGCAATGAAGGCTTAATGCAGTCACAGTTTTTACTTTCTATAAAGATTTCAAGCTTTTTTTTCTTAGAAAGTACCTTTGCTGTGCTGTAATTTTATCCGTCTGGATTCAGCGGCTCCCAGTGGGAGTGCATTTAGTCTAGGCTGCTGGGAAAAGAAAGTCAGCCTGGCAATGGATTGTATAGCCTACGAGCTTCACCTTCGGCTGTACAAGTAACCACCAGACTGCTACTGGAGAAGGATGTGGGAGAAAGTGTCCACTGTTCAACTTCAGTGAGGCTGTTCATGCACTCTGATTATTAAGTAAGAGCAGGTAGGTGTGTTTATGGTATATTACAGATATGCATGTGTGTATATTTTTGTGATGATGCATACAATTTTCTTGTCGTGCTTGTACTGTATTTCAGCTAAATGAATTCAAGCTTTTGTGCTCAACGGTGGTGAAAGAAATATTGAGATCCTTTGCTTTAATAAAAGTAGAATTGACACAGAGTAAAAATACTATTATGAGCAAAATCCTGCATGCAGGTGGGAGTTCTGTCATTGGTTTTTAGAAACCAATGGCAGAACTATGGTAAAAACTGTGTGAGTGTCAGACAATGGAAATTCTTGTCTGTCTGTGGCACTAGATGAAAAGTTAAGCAGTCATCAAACTCATTAGGTTTATCTTCTGGGAACCCTTTCACAATAAAATAGAGGCATAGGAGCCAGTTCAGTGTAATTGATATTACTACCACTAGGCCGAGCCCTAAGCCTTCCTATAATTAACATCAAGAGAAGTTGATCTAGTGATAAGCTCATGCTTGTTATTGTCCCAGTGATCATGCAGTGATGTTACATTATTGACTTGAAAACTCATCCTCATCCTCATGTTGGCTTTGTTCATTATCAAGAGGAGATTTAAGATTACTTCATCGCCAATAGATATGTGTTCCTTTTGTGTTTTTCTTTCCCAAGTCCTGCAACATATACAAATGTGTTTCCACAGCTTGTTGATTCATGGGGTTTTGTTTTACACCTTGGTCAATTTATAAAGTAGCCGTAGCCATGGTGTAATAGAGATCTGGGGGATGAGAGGAAGGCAACGGAGGTGAGGACGGGGTGAAAGGTACAGCAGATGGGTGCTGAGGGAGTTCAGCACAGATGGACAATAGGTGGGAAATGGCGTCTCTACCAAGGACATAATAAACAGTTAGGAAAGCTAGGTTAGGTAACCCAAACAACATTCAAATATATTCTTCAATTTTTTAGTTTACTTCAGGGATAGGGTTAGCTATTCATTGAAGCATGAATAATGCAACATAACAGGTCAAAAATGGGAAGGAAAGAAGAAAGAGAGAAATAGACCATTTGATGATGTAAAGATTAGCATGGTGAGATTTAGATAAGCTAGATATGTGCTAAAGATGATATCTGATACCCACTGTCTCCTTTATTCTGTCAGAGAATTGGAAGAAAGAGAGGAAAGGAACAACCCATTTTCCACCCCGCCCAAATAAGTCATCATTCCTCTGTGATTCATTGTTACATTGAATCGGAAAATCATAGCAATTTAAATACAAAATAAGGGAAAGCAATTACTATACCTCAGACTCAAACACTGTACACACAGGCAGTCAGTTTATGACAGGAAGGTTATGCTAGGATTCTTTGAATTTCTTCCACAACATGTCAGATGTTTTTAATGTGATTATCTGAAATTGAAGTCAGGCAGAGGGTTGTATTAAATCTTACAGTGTTTTGGTATTGAGTTTGACAGAAGTGGATGTAGTGACAGTTGAGGAGGTAGTATGTGGGTGAACTCCTGAGAGGAAGTTGGTTTCACATCAGCTCGGTCCTACCATACATATTTTAATAGCAGTTTTGTCAAGGGTTAGACTCCACTGTATCACACATAACACACTGGATCCTCTGCATTTTAAACTAATTGAGGAAGGAAACCATTTAAAAGCAGGTAGATGTGCACATGCAGGAGAACAAACATTTAGAAAGGTATAGTTCACATCAGAACTGAGCTCAAACAAATGGTCATGAAGGAAGACCGTGAACTTCAGGAAACCGCTAGGAAGGATATCCTTCTTACACGAACTGCAAAACAAAGATATGAAAAACTCCGCTGGAAAATAAGGCAGGAAGACACATCAGAAGCTCAGGTAGTGAAGATGCACTCTATGGTGAACTGTAGTTTCTTTCTGATTGACTTTAGTGTCTTTTAGATTTCATTGGCAGTAAGGTTGTGCCAGATGTTCTTATGTGTAATGTGTGCAGAGTAGAGAAACCAGATGTGTTAGGAGAGTGCCCCCATGTTTTCCACATGCATGTGGTCACTCGTGCTATGTCTTGGCTGCCCTTCAAAGGTAACTCATGCTGCCAGCAATCTATCTGCTGTATATTCTGTCTGAGATGCCTGTGAACTGTTTTGACCTCGGAAAATTTCAAGTTGACTTTTCTGATGACTCCAAAAGAGTAAATAGGGGTTACAAAATACCCAAACATGCCTGACTGTGTAGTTTTGAACAGAAACTGAGGTTTCTATAACACCTATCAGCGTAATAAATGTGTTGCTTGTTTCAAAATATATTATTTATCTATTTATAGACGTTTTAGACAATCTTCTGAATAAATCATGGCCGCTTCCAGTGATCTTCACCTTACAGTGGTGGAGGAGCTTTTTATCCATGTGACCGTGAGAACTGTGTTGTTGAAGGCAGTAGCTGCTGGGGAAGTCTTCCTTGCGATATTTGTCCCAAGTGAAGGTCCAGACAAAAGGACCTTCACTTGGGACATTTTCATATGTTTACAGTACGTCCTGAAGTACACAGACCACAGAACCTCTTGTCCAGAATACTTCCTCAGAGCGCTGCTTGGCTTTGATAGGGGGACACAACAATCCCCACCATTCTGCTGTAGTCATCCTTTCTGTGCCAACTAAATGATCAACTATCATCTCATTGTATGAGTTTCTTTTGATTTTTGCACTCTATACAAAATTGACCTGCAGTGCATTTTAGGTGATGCTGGTGTGAATAGAGCACATACAATTGAGGGGGAATGCAATGAGGTAACTGAGTAAACTAAGGGGGCATGGAGGCTACATTTTTCAGAAAGAAAAGTGGTGAGAAAATATTTGACTGAATAAGTTCAAGTGAGGGAACATAGGGACCTGGCAGGACTGCTTTCCATATATAGTAAAGGAGGCAGGGCAGCAAAATGAGGTTTTGAGTACAAGATCTTTTAAAAAGTTAAATGAATGTGTCAATTCTCTCCGCATATATGCGAGAGTGGTAGGAGGGAGCAGCATGGGATATTGAGACAGCCAAAGATTGAGAAAAAGAGCGAGAGGCTTTCTCCATCTGGGTAACATTATTCAGATTCCTCAGTGTTGGATATTTGATGATGCTGGCAGAGCAAAGGGAGTGAGGCGTGGAGACCGAGTGAGGGAAAATGGGGTGAGAGGAAGGATAATGAAGGGAAACCAGAGGAGGGCGCTGTTCTCTCATAGAGATGCTGCGGCCTTGACAGCACTCCCCAAAAATGCAGTAGAACGGGAGGGAACGAAAGAAGGGAGGAATCTGATGGTCCATGCAGACAGCACATTTTCTGTTGGATTATTATTGTGTTTAAAAAGCGTATTTCACAACAGTGGAAGACAGCCACGAGGAGACAGGCAGTCTTGCTGGTGAAACGCTTCAATAACTCACATCCCATGTGAATCTGTCTCAGCTTGTGGGAGAAGAGGGAGGGGGCAAACTAAACAGGGAGGGAAGGAAAGAAGGAATGTACTGAGATCTCATCATGTGATTTCTGTTTTTTTTCTCTCCCTTTTTATATAGCTGCACAGTGATTACATGTTTGTAGTTTGGGGCTCTTAGCAAATTTTTCCAAACCCTCTCAGCTCTCTCTTTTTTTTTTTTTTGCATTATCCAACAGCTTACTTTCCCTTCACTTTTTTTGGGTCCAGTTGTGTGACGTGTGAGTGGAGTTCCTGCCCTTGTTTCTTGCAGCACAGTTTAGAGGGAAGGAGAGGGGCTCACGGAGAGGCGGACATTTACTTGACCTGTCAAAGGGAAGATGAATTGAAGGTATAAACAAGAGGGGCTGTTTGTGTTTTGGCCTGAGTGCGTATGCTTTGTCCTCACAGGGCAGCCAGACAAGGAGGAGGAAAGACACGGAGAAAGAGACTAAAGCCGAGAGAAAGTGACTGAAGTCGGGAGGGAGAGAAGAGGATAAGTTACCTAATTCTGTCGCCTAAAGGCAAAGGTGGATGAGAAGTTACAGGTGAGGAGTCTTTCTGACACGGGAGGAGGAGCACCAGCCTGGCGGGGGGGAACCACCAGGACAGGATGAGGTACCAAGGCAGGGTAAGATCCTGACTACCATGATGCTCCTTGTTGTGTTTTCATGTTTAGTGCTGTACACTGAGTGGATTTTGTGTGTGTGTGTGTGTGTGTGTGTGTGTGTGTGTGTGTGTGTGTGTGTGTGTGTGTGTGTGTGTGCGCATTATCTGTGCTTACACAGTGAAGCACAAGATCCGATCCACCAATTCACTGTCTCACTCTTGCAGGGAAAAGCAAAACAGAAGAATGAGTCACTTGGAGACCTTTTCTTTTCCCTTTTTTTTTTTTGGCCTGCGTATGAGTCAGTGTGTATGTGTGTATTTTGGTTTTTGTATAAGCTGTGAGCTTGGTATTTTTCCACCATGTCCATTACTGGCACATCAGTGGTAGAGAGCCAGCTGTGGTACCAGAGCAGCTCGCCCTGGGACAGAGTGGTGGGGCAGGCCTTATAAGGAAGACAATCTGAATGTAGTCGGCCCAGCAGAGCTTAGTCATGGGGCCTGGAGCCAAGTCCCACTGTTAGGTTAGCTTCCACGCTGGTTGTCGCTGCTGCTGCACCTACAAACCTGCAGATTTCTCTGGAGCTCCCTGGTACTCAGAGTCAAATCCCCCATAAAACACTCAAGCACTGCTGGACTCTCGCTGCCGTAAAAACCAAGCCTCAGGTCAGTTCACTGACAACAAAGCTGCAAGGATTACATTGTATTTCGGTTATATCTCCATCCCAGACCTGCAGCCCTTAAGGTATCTCAGCCACAGTGTCTCCATGAAAATGAATTTCAGATCCTTTAACATTCCCTCTACCCTAGCGGTAGCACTGGTTCTATGTTATGGGGGCAAGGAAGTGTTTTGTCTCATCATTAAAAGTGATTTTTTTTTGCCCACATGTTACGCTGATAAAATTCTTGGCATAAAAGTAAAAATTGTCCTCATGACTTCTGAGAGATAGATCTTTGAAAACAATGTGTGCAGTGTTTTGTTGCTTGGAAAGTCTGATGTATCAGTGCACATCCAATGCTATCTTTCTTAAGTAGAAAAAAAATCAAGTGAGTGTGACAAGATTATTATACAAATTTGAATGTTTCAGACATTGGAAAGGTGGACACTGCACAGACACTGTCAGCACAGCAGCTACTGTACACGTTAATAACATCACAGATGAACATAAAAGGTACAAGATCTGAGGAAGATGGAATGAAAGATTCACGCCAAAGGAGTCTGTTACGGTTCAGAGCCAGGTCGTGCTGGTCAGTGTCATCTACCATGAAAGGTTGATGTGTATGCTAAACACATGGAGGTACTTTCTGAGTTTCATAATAATGTGCAATCCCACCTTGAGCTATGCGACATTATTATGTGATAAGCTGCAACCACATGCACCGATAAAAGTCAAACTAAAGCAAATAAATGTTCTTGTGCAAGTTACTAGATTGAGTGAAAAATTCACCCGCATCGCCTCAAACCACATGTCATTGTAAGCTGACAAGCTGTCAAAGAATTAGGGGAAATTTTGCAATTGATCCCACTGCACCTTCACTGCATCCCTCACATCTAAAGCTGTGTAAGGATCAGTTTTGGTCTGCACTGCTAATTACACCACTTTTGCCTCGCAGGCGTCATGAATGGAGGTGCAAATTTCTTGTTGACCAAGCATGCAAAACCACATATCCTCAGTGTTGGATATACAAGCATGCACAGTTGCTGACACCCACATAGAAACGTTTAGTGGCATCCACTGAACACCTGCCCTAAACCTGACCCTAGCATTCATTAGTTGTATCCTTTGGAAAATCTGACTCTTAACTGTAATTACTATCTGTAGGAAGCCCACCTGCAGGAGTGGGAGAACAATACTCCAGGGTGAAGCAGAGAGGAGGGGCTGCAGTGGAAGTGTCCAGTGGCTTTCCTTTGCTCTCGCTTCTTGGCTATCTGCCACTGTTGTCCTCTTGTTTTTTTAAGGATTTTCCTGCAGCTAGTGCTGGGAGATAATGACCTTTTACCGGAGTTAACCAGCCAAATGAGACCCTTGAGAGGCTCTTGCATTCAAGAAAAACAGAAGTCCTGTGGAAGTCTAGCCCCTTTGTTCCACTTACTGCTTGTTTTTTTTATTTTTATGAATATGTATGGAAAAAACAGCAGGGCTTCACTCATAAGCCTATCTTTGATACTGAAGATAGAGTGCTGGTTTGGCTGGGGCGTAGTGCATTGATTACACACTTAATTGTGTGTCTGGATATTTATCATCAGTAAGTATTGACTTCTGACATTTGTATCTCTTTGTATGTGTGTATGTATGACTGTGCATGTGGTTGAGTGTGTATTATCTTACTGTAGGGCATATCTGAGAATTTCACGCTGCCGACTGGTAATTATTTCCTGTCTGCACTATGTTTGCCATCACAGTGGGGTTGACATGTACACACACTTTCCCCGTGGCATTAGTTAAACCCCGTCTGGTGATATAGAGCTGTGTGTACTGTACATACATCATAATACACTATCTCACCATTGCATAATAGAAGACTCTATCCTGTCTGTTTATCATTTGGATTCCTTAAATGTCTTCATTGTTTAATCTTGGCAAGGCTTGGTGGAGCTGTTCTTACTTTGCGTGTTTACAGAGTGTTGTTTTGGTGATGTGGCCAGAAAGTCTGGAGTCATTCACCCTGATATTTTGAAGATATTTCTGAAATACTTATTGCCTTTACTCATAAATTGATTCTATCTTGTAATATATTTGTTAATTCTTTCATAACTGGGTGAATGTATCATGCCTTAGATGAAATGGGCAAAGACCTTTTGCGCCCCCTGCTAGTCAAAATAGTGTAACTACATCTATTGGAAGGTTATGAGTAGGAACAGAAATCTTCTCTGTGCAGTAGTGTTGAAGTGCTTCATTTCTGTGCCTCTCTGTAATGTTCCTCTTCCTCTCTCTTCCTGCAGGAAGTGGATGTTGATGGAAGAGTGCGCCTGGTGATGGAGAGTGCCCTGACTGCCCGGGACAGGGTCGGGGTGCAGGACTTTGTCTTGCTGGAAAACTACAACAGTGAGGCAGCCTTCATAGAGAACCTACGGAGACGCTTCAGAGAAAACCTCATCTATGTAATGAAGCCAATTTTCTGCACATGTTCCAAAACATTTGACTTGGTGTGATGAAACATATTTGAATGTGTTCTAATATTTTGGCTCAGACGTACATTGGCTCAGTATTGGTGTCGGTGAACCCTTACAAAGAGCTGGAGATTTACTCCAAGCAGCAGATGGAGCGTTACAGAGGGGTCAGCTTCTATGAGATATCGCCTCACATGTGAGTCACTTCATGGTCCTCAAACATTTTCTACCAAGCTCCTCTCTTGTCTTCCGCTGTTAACTGCCCAGCTTATGATCACATGGCATGTTGAGAACCATATATTACTTAATTGATTCTCTGTGATCAAACAGGATTTATTGGCATGAGTCATTCAATAATGTGCTGGGTCTGTGTGTATTATATGCTTTAAAACTGAAACCTCCACACAGGCTTTCTATAGCTTAATAAATATACTGTATAACGGTGCAGCTAACAATTATTTTCATTATCATTTAATCAACTAACTGTTTCAGCTCTAACTACCTTTATATAATTAACATGAAACTCACAAGAACGCTAAAAGTTTTGTGTGTGCAAATTTTGTCTCATAATTTATAAATAGATCATGAAATAAAATATTTAATCCTTTTACCTTTTACCTGCTCTACCTGCTTGTAATGATGACAAATGAATTAGATGATAAGAAGCATGTAAGCACCTGACTTTACAGTTTAACTCTGTCATAACAGATGAAACACCATTTCCATTGCATTTTGACTGACGTCGACTTTATCCCACCACCATGTTTCAACCATATGTTGACGTGTAGTTGAAGCTGCTTCGTGTTTTCCCTCAGCTACGCCCTGTCAGACAACACTTACCGGGCCATGCGGACGGAGAGGAAGGATCAGTGTATTCTCATATCGGGCGAGAGTGGAGCAGGCAAAACAGAGGCCTCCAAGAAGATCCTCCTCTACTACGCTGTCACCTGCCCCACTAATAATCACATGGCTGCCCTTGGCGACCGCCTACTGCAGTCTAACCCTGTTCTGGAGGTATTTAACCTTTGGCACAGCCACTATCACAATATATGATATTATCTGGTTGATCTAAGAAATCTGAATTACCTTTTGCACATTTGTCATTTGTAAATACGTTTTAATGCTTTTTCCTGATTGTTTGATTTTATTATTCTATTGTTGCTCTTGATTTCACTTCCTCCCTCTAATTTCCTGGCTCCTTTGCTTCGCGCAGGCGTTTGGCAATGCCAAAACACTTAGGAATGACAACTCCAGCCGCTTTGGAAAATACATGGATGTTCAGTTTGACTTCAGGGTAAACACTCCCTCCTTGGCTTTCTCACTCTTTATAGAAATCATATGTGCTTACACATACTGATACCAGCAGTTAGTTTAGTTATATCAAACATTAAAACCTCTAGAATTGCTAAACCTGCTTTTAACAGTTGTTGCCTGCTGTCGTCTTTTTCTGTAACTTCTGTTAGGGGGCACCAGTGGGCGGTCACATCCTGAACTACCTGCTGGAGAAATCACGTGTAGTGCACCAGAACCACGGTGAGAGGAACTTCCACATCTTCTATCAGCTTCTGGATGGAGGGGACGACAACCTGCTTAACACACTGGACCTGGAAAGAAACCCCCAGAGCTACCACTATCTGGTCAAGGTGTGTGTGGTGCAGAGGTTTGATGACTTACTTGCTTTCAAACTGAGGCCATCAGTTGTGGTGTAATACCTCATTGCCTTCTTCAGGGCAACTGTCCCAGACTCAGCTCCGTCAGTGACAAGAATAATTGGAAAGTTGTGATGAAGGCCCTGCCTGTTATTGGCTTCACAGAGGAAGACGTGCAGGTCAGTAACAATCACAGGCTGAATGCAGGCAACAATCATTACTGTTTTCACTCATGTCTTCTGGTTTACCACATTTATATGGAGTGAAAATAGTCTCAATATTATTTGTAAATGTGTATTCCATGATTTGTAACTGAAAAACAAGATTTGTAACTGAAAAACAAGATTTGAATATAAATATATGGCTGAACCTACCCCTAACCATGCCTAGCCCGGCATCCGCTTTTTGCCTGGACTGGCTGTTTTCCCAGCAGAACAACTCTACCACCTAGCAGTAGCTTATTTAAACCATATATTTACATTTATAGGTTACTGTATAGAGTCTGTGGTTGGTAAATGCATGTGCTCTAATCGAGGGGCGACAAACTATTCTGTCTATTTAAAAAAACGTCTTTCCTACTTTGAAATTAAACACGAATACGCCGAAAGCCCAGATGTCCCAGTTTTCCACCAGCACTTAGACACATCATGCATTTACGAATCTGTGGAGCTGGGACCAGCATTAAAATAGTCTCAAAATCCCGAAAGCGAAAGTAACCTGATCCGTGCGTAACAGGAGACATTTGTATGCGCAGGAAGCTTTTTGAAAGCGAAAAGGATCAGATCTGAGAAGCTGAAGTTAAAAGTCTGTAAGTAAAATATTTTCAAATTGGTTTTTTTTTTCAGTTACAAATCTTGTTTTTCAGTTACAAATCATGGAATACACATTTACAAATAATATTGAGACTATTTTCACTCCATACATTTACCACATTAACACTTTAACTGGTAGAGTCACAGGAATGGATCCAAGACGAGCTTATGTTCACACAATTTGCATTATGAATGTTTATCATTCTACGTTTTTTTACACTGGCCAAACATCACATTTCTTATCATCATAAACACATTCAGGAAAACTTTACATGAATCCAAAATTAGTGTTTCAAGTATAAACCACAGGACCCTGTGCAGGTTTAATAGTGAAAAATCTGTATTTTTTACATGTGTTGGTTTTCACCAAAAAACATTTTTGTATGCTTAAGGCTTAGCCAATTTTACATCATAAAACATTTTCAAAGGCTTTTTTTAAAGTTTTGAATCCTGCATTGTTTACATCAACTTGCTTCCTCAATCATTTGTGGTGACCATTTAAATATGAACGTTACTTTGAAAACCTTTTCACTTAAAAAGAACTATTTCTCTGGATCTGATTGTTTATTAATGATCATATTCTCAGCAACTGCAGACATTCATTTAAGTTCATCTATGAGGTTGTTCTTAACTGTTTTTCCTGTGTCTGACCTCAGAAATTGCTGAATATCATCGCCAGTGTTCTCCATCTGGGAAACACTCATTTTGGGGAAGGGGAGGAAGGAGAAACTTATATCACCACTGAGACTCAGATAAACAATCTTGCAAGGGTCAGAATAATCCCAGTAATATTATTGGATGTTCAAATATGCACAAAAACTCGCAAAAAGGCATAGCTGAGAACAGATGTGTTGTTGTTTTCCAGCTGCTGGGTGTTGATGGCTCAGCCCTCGGGGAGGCACTCACTCACAAGAAACTCACTGCCAAAGGAGAGGAGGTGACGGTCTTTTTGTCCTTGTTGCTGATGTTTTCAGTTGTTTGGTGTGTATTGTGTTATTTTATAATTTTGTGTCGTACTTGCGTTTGTGCGTTACAGATGATCAGCCCGCTAAATTTTGAGCAGGCATTGTCTGCCCGTGATGCCTTAGCCAAGGCTGTGTATGGTCGGACTTTCACTTGGTTGGTGGAGAAGATCAACCAGTCGCTGGCTCTGAAGGTGCATTAACAGTCCCAATCATCATGTTGCGAGGCTGTTGCTGTGTTTTACCACTGATTGCATGCTGTGTGCTTATATATTTTGCAGGATGAAATCTACCACAGCAGTAAGGGCTCCTCAGTTATAGGGCTCCTAGATATCTATGGCTTTGAGGTCCTACAGCACAATAGGTACGGGTTGCATTGATTTCCCTTTTTCTGTCACATCTTTATGCTTCTTCTCAGCACAGTCTGTAAACCAAATCCTTTGTCAGTATCTGTCTCTAATGCACGTAGCGTTTGCACATAACTCTAGCACATATTTGACCCAATTTCCCTTATATTTCTGTCTACAGTTTCGAGCAGTTCTGCATCAACTACTGCAATGAGAAGCTCCAGCAGCTGTTTATTGAGCTCACCCTGAGATCTGAGCAGGAGGAGTATGAGACAGAGGGAATTGCAGTGAGTCAGTTTGTTGGTTGGGTAGTCGAAACGAATAAGTTTGTTATATTTATTCATATTTATATTTCCGCACTAACACAACATTGTTCTCCTGTCATTTCAGTGGGAGACGGTGCAATACTTTGACAACAAGATCATTTGTGACCTGATAGAGGAGAAGCACAAAGGCATCATCTCCATTCTGGTGTGCATGACAACTCCTAGTTTATATGTTTGTCTCCGTATATTGTCTTACCATCTGTCGCTGTAGGTAAAGTTAAAAAGAGTGGCTGTTTTTTTTAGAATGAGGAGTGTCTGAGGCCTGGAGAGACCTGCGATGTCTCCTTTTTAGAGAAACTGGAAGACACACTGGGCGGACATCCCCATTTTGTCACGTAAGCATCTTATATCAAACATTATTTGGGCACACAGTACAAAGACTCTTACAAGCCTGTGTATGTTTGTACATCTTCGTGTGTGTGTATGTCTTTCAGTCATAAGTTGGCAAATGGAAAAACCCGCAGGGTGATGAGTAGAGAGGAGTTCAGACTGCTGCATTATGCTGGAGAGGTCAACTACAACGTCAATGGTAAGCTGTATTTATCTCCAGGTCAACCAGGTGACTATTTTTATTCATGCATTCATTCCCTTGTTAGAGGAAGTTTATTTTGCAACATGACCCACAACCTGCTGATTCCTTAATGACTTCTGAATATTATTGTTTCACATTCAGGTTTCCTAGACAAGAACAATGATTTGCTGAACAGGAACCTGAAAGAGGTGAGGATAATGAAAGTGCACAAGGTAGAGCCTCACCGCAATCTTCAAAAACCTCTGTGTGTGTGAAGAGGAAGAGGAGGGTGCACCATGTTGACATGTGGTCGTGTGGTTTGGTCTCTGTTCAGGTCATGTGCCAGTCAGACAACCAGATCCTGAGGCACTGCTTCCGCAGAGAGGAAGTCATAGACCAGAAACGCCCGGAGATGGTGAGAATTGTTCTTGCTTTCTCTCTCTTTCAAAAACCAACACATGCAAAGAAGATACAGAGAATTTCCCACAGTTTCATTTTTTTTTTTTTTACTTATCCTTTAGGCTGCCACTCAGTTTAAAAACAGCCTGATGAAACTTATGGAGATCCTCATGTCTAAAGAGCCATCCTACGTGCGCTGTATCAAACCTAATGATGCCAAGCAGCCAGGTACACTTTTACATCTTGTGATGTAAATTTGTTGTATGTTATGGCACTGTTATTCTCAAATAAAAGCTGTTTTTGAAATATTGTTACCTATGCTATGATGGCTTACATGGCGAATCAAAATCCAATTTCCAGGGGTTAATGCTGCTGTTAATAAAACTCAACAATTACTGCAGATGTTTCCCTTCCAGGGAAGGGAATGCCCTCTGAAGCATTTTAATGTGAAAGAGATTGAGGAAGTGTTGGGTTTTCATCAGGAACAAATTAACACAGGGGATGTGATCAGAAAACAAGAAGGTTTGTCACCAAAATATAAAAAAGGACATTTAAAACAAGTTATAAAGTAGAAAGGCAGGTCTCTAAAATAAATGAAGGCCTGGCTGTTACTTAATTTGAGGTAAATAAAGGCCTCAGTCCCTTCTTGAGAACATACTGTATACTATCTAATGTATAGTATATGCACCACTGAATAAGATCTCTCCCTGCAGGAAAGTTTGATGAAGTTCTGGTCAGACACCAGGTGAAGTACCTGGGCCTGATGGAAAACCTGAGGGTCAGGAGAGCTGGCTTTGCCTATCGACGTCGCTTTGAAGCCTTCCTGCAGAGGTGACTGACCTTCTCTCCGAATGACTTACAGCCTCAGTGGCTGTTCATTCTGTTTACTCTATGTTCTGCCTTCTGTCATTATAATCATGTACAAATGGCCTTAGGTATAAGCCCCTGTGTCCTGAGACGTGGCCCAATTGGCATGGCAGACTTGCAGATGGTGTGTCGACACTGGTCAACCACCTCGGCTACAAAGCAGAGGAGTACAAACTGGGCAGGTAATGTATTGTTGGAGGGAGAGTATAGAGTGGGAGGAGAGTTTGGTAACGGTGGTCTGTGAGTAGCTCAGTGGGTACAACAGATTATAGGGCCACCTAAGCTAAATGCATGCATGCAAACTGTTCATACTCAAAAGCAGTTTGGATTGTTTGGAAGTGTTCCTTGTACCTTCGTGTTTATTACAAATTTCTTTGTCTACTTTCTGCAGGTCAAAAATCTTCATCCGTTTCCCAAAAACTCTCTTCACCACTGAGGATGCACTAGAAGCAAAAAAGCCAGAGATAGGTAAGTAAGTGGTAAGGATTGTAAACATCAGAAAATGAAAAAGGAAGCAATGGACTCCCAGTCAAATATTACCTTTGTGGGATAAATCCTACACTGAACTACGAATCAGTTCCTTCGCTGGAGGCCTCCACAGCCGGAGCTCTGGAACACCTCGATGGAAAAGCACAAATCCACCTTTACTCTCTTTTCTTTGTTGTGTTCCAGCTTTGACCCTGCAGACATCATGGAGAGGCTACAGGGAGAGAGCCAAGTACCAGCGCATCAGACACGCAGGTCAGAGCACCTCGACCCCCTCACAGTTTCCTACCGCTCCCTTACACAACAGTCTCACCGTGTCCCTAAAACTGAAATAAATACAGGGTGGTCAGGTTTATTATATTTGTATATTTTAATCAATCATTTTAATGCATATTAATTTAGCCTTCCAAACAAACTTTAGTTTGAGTTACTTTTCAGATGGGGTTTTACTTTCATTTTTACCTCTCTTTAATGCTGATTCTGGATTTCTTCCATTGTTATAATGGGACTGTCTGCTTTGTAAAAATGTATGTACATGCACATAAAAATACTTTTGGATGGCTACATGGTCCACGTTCCAGCTCATGTATTTGAGTGCACATGCTTGTTCATGTAGATTTGCCTTAATTTCACTTTTCATCAACATGTCTATCTGGGCCTAAGCGGACTTTCTGTTTCAGTATGCTATACTAACCTTGGGACGTTCTCTTTGGCTGAGTATAAAAGTTATCTCGGTGTTCATTTATGCATGTATGTGTATGTATAGTGATAGTGATCCAGTCTGGGTGGCGAGGGATGAAAGCACGCAGGAGGGCTAAGAGGCGTCGACAGGCTGCTGAGTTAATACGCAGGTGCTTGACTGATACTTTGTTATTGTTTGTTTCTGTATGTATTTTTTGCGACTTCATTTTGCAGGTATCGTTAATTTCCTTCCTTGAATCCTTTTTTGTTCCAGCTTGATAAAAGGCTTCATCTACCGTCATGAGGAATACTGCTCTGAGAATGAGTATTTCCTGGATCACGTACGCTACTCCTTCCTGAAGAATCTACGTAAAAACCTGCCCAAGAGCGTTTTGGACAAAAGCTGGCCGACACCTCCTCCCTCCCTGGTTGAGGTATAAAACAGGCCGTACACACAGAAGGTCATTTTGCTGACTGACATTATTACATACAGATGAAAGAATGAATAAGTACAAGTAAGAATCTGTAGAGTTATTAATGCAAAATCTGCATTGTCATTTCCATGGTGCTCTACAGGCCTCCGAACACCTGCAGAGGCTACACATGAGAAACATGGTCATGAAGTACTGCAGGAGGGTCCAGCCTGAATGGAAGAAACAGGTACACTGACTACAGAAGGCCTGACCTTACTTTTTTTTTTTTTTAACAAATAAATCTTTTCTCAAATAAATTTTTTCTTTGCTCTAGATGATGCAGAAGGTTGTAGCCAGTGAGATCTTCAAGGATCAGAAGGACAGCTACCCTCAGAGTGTTGGAAGGCTGTTTTTGGACTCCAGGCTGGGTACGTGTTGATACATGCATTCATTACCTCTGTACATACTTAACACCATACAGAGGATGTACCAAATAAAAAAACATGTAACATTTACAGACGCTTTCCCATTGCTTTATATAGAGCGTGAGCAAATCAATCTCAAAGTCGTCCAGACCCTCAGTAATGACAAAGTGCAGGTGGGACTGAACTTTTTTTTCCTATGTGATGATGATAATAAAAGTGCTTCATAACCTTTCGGCTGCCTCACAGTAATGTGTCTCCTTATGCCTCTCAGTACGGTGTTTCAGTCACAAAGTATGACAGGAGGGGTTTCAAGCCTCGCCCTCGCCAGCTGCTCCTCACTAACACCTTTGCTGTGCTGGTGGACAGGACCAAGATCAAACAGAGGATTGACTACAACGCTCTGAGAGGTGAAAACCAGCCCCAAGTGGGGCATTTCTTTCTTATTTATAATGCTAAGGAGGAGTTATTACAGTTGTTACAGTTTCCAAATTAAGTTTATTTTTCTTTTGACCTTCAGCAGTCATAATAGAAATATCCATGGCAACCAAGTGGTGTTTGTGTCCAATCCCCTTGTCATCCTTTGACAGATAAAATGTTTCTTAAAGAAAGATACTTTTAACTCAGAGGACGACCATTTGTAATGAAACCAAATTTAGGAGATGGCGACGTAGCTTTTGGATAATGACCTCCTTTTTGGACTGATTGTTACAGATACTGAACCAGTAATTCATTTAACTGACAAAAGAATGTGGCTAAAGCGTTACTGATTAATTCATTGTGATTGTGTTCTTTAGTTCAGTGAGTCAAGGCCAGGTTTTCTCTTTAAACAGGTATCTCTGTGAGCTCTCTCAGCGATGGGATGTTTGTTCTGCACATGCCCAGTGAGGACAATAAGCAGAAGGTACAGTAAGGCAAAGCAGTCATGACTGTTTACTGGTGCACAACCATCTAAATCCAGCTGTGTCCCTCAGGGCGACGTGGTGCTGCACTGCAGCCATGTGATCGAGCTGGTGACAAAACTAGCCATGATGGCCAGCAAGGTCAACTACGTCAACATCAGCCCGGGCAGGTGAGGCCTGTCAGACTGCTTCTCTATGGTGGTTGTTGCCAACCCAACAGTACTCATCTCCCTATGCTGTCTTTATTTGTAACCCCCTGTGGGGCCTGCAGTATTAGGTTTGCTGTGGCTCGAGGCAAGGAGGGAATCATTGATTTCATCAGGGGTTCAGAGCTGAAGGTGGCCAAAGGCAAGCGAGGACATCTGCTAGTGGTGAGTCAGCGGCTGTTCTGTTGTCATGTGTTGAGCCTTCAGGGAGGAAGGCTTTTTTTTAATTTAAAAAACATTCCGGCCAGCTGACTGTGTTCAATCTGATTTCATTCTGCAGACTGCCCCTCGGATCAACACCACATGAAGAAACAGAAAACACCAACCAGACAATCAGTAATCCTTTCAGCTAACTGGAGGATTGCCACTCAGAAGTCGTTGTTGTTATTTGTTAGTTTGTAGCCGACAGGATGATACCACAAGCACACACAACATCCTCAACAGAAGGAAGATCCCTTATTAATTCATATACTACATCATCATTATTACAAGAATGTCTTCAGTGTTGCAATAATTATTGCTAATTATTTCTAAAGATTAGAAAATCATAACATGAAGTCGTCACTGTTTCAAATGCTTCATTTGTCATCATACAAACCGTACACAAATGTATTTAAATATCTCAAATATAAAATATCTTATAATGTATATCACTTTATCTCTATATTGTAAGAGAAATAAAACAAACCACTTTGAAATAAATAGCATGTTAATAAATATATAAATAAATAGTAAATATATCTTTGGAAAGTCCAGTAGATTGAAGGCTTGGGGAAAAACAGGATGTTGGTAAGTGTTCTTCCTGCTCTGCAAGCTTGTTGCTAACTTACAGTTAGAGCTAAGACAGAAACTCTGGGAAATACCCAAGAAAGCCCTTAAATATACAGTAAAACATCATGTAAAAAAAAAAGTGACTAGCTTAAAGAGAGCTCCATGTAAACACCACTATTATTCCAATTTTCTGTTAGGTGATGATTGTCAGTTCAGCCTTTTTCTTCCTTTTGCCTGTTTGTGTGCATGTGTGTGTTGCTTTCTTTTTTTCAGTGCTGAGGCATGTGTGTTCTTGAAGCCAGTAGGAGGAAGTCTCTTGCCAGCTTGGTGAGGTAAAGGTCTAGATCCCTCAGAATGATGTAACCCTCCACTCGGCTGTCCCACACTGTTTTGGAGCTGGTTTCTGGGTTCAAGGGTGCCCGTACCGTAGGAGAGGTGGGCCTCACCCAAGAGCTCTGTATGTAACTCATCTAAAGAAGAAAGCAAAACAGTTTTTATCAGACCTTGGTGTCACTTCCTCCAAAGTACTTGCGTGGGCTGAAAAGGGGACAAAAAGTGCGTGGGTTTCAGTAAGAAGACTGTGGATACCTGACTGCTGACTTGTCTCATCAGGTCCCTCAGGTCAAGCTGAATGTGCCTAATGCTCTGAGGTAAAGTGGTGCGGACCGCCTGCCCCGCCATCTGCTCTTTCTTCTCCTTCTCCAGCTGTTTTCTCTTCCACTCCAGCATATTCCAATAGGTTTGCATGTCCAAGAAAGCAGCATGCAGTCGTTCCCAGTCCTGAACGCACACAACAATAGACGGCCACATGATTACATAATCAAAATGTTGCACAACCCCCTTTCCATGCTTGAAGTTCTAAAAGGGGAATTCCACGCAAAATTTTACTTTCTGCAAGAGCAGACTTTCAAACGATGTCATCGGTTTTGGTTTTTTAATCCCCATGATGGAAAAAAATTCTCAAAACAATGTAAGAAATTCTCTGTAAACTCTGAAAATGTGTTTTTGCAGAATAACCAGAGAGAGATTTTCCAAACAGATACTAACCGTCAGCTTTAGCCAGCTGTAGAAATCTGTAGAAAGCAATGGCAGGTCCTTTAACTGTCGGCTTCTGTCCTCAAAATCCTTGTTTCCCATCTGCTGCTCCTTCTATTAAAGCAAACATAGTAACGATTAAAATTTTGTAGTCAGTGAAAGCTAATGCTGGATGTGCACAGAGCTCACAGTAATAAGCTGGCCAGTCAGGAGAGCAGGGACCAGTTTTCAGTACTCACGTATTTCCTCTGCAGCTGCTGGACATGGGTTCGGGTGGACCTCGTGAGACGAAAGGAGTTGTTATATTTATTCCTCTGGAGGACAGGAGATGGAGCATTGGACTCCACACAGTTCAGTACACAGCATAGGAGGATGAGAGCCCGCCACCAAACAGTCATCTGAAACAGAGACATGAGCAGAGTTATGAATTATACATCATTTATTGTTTGTGCTGTGCTGTTATATTAAATCAGTGCTATCAAAACGCCGATTTGCACAGCTGCTTTTCAGGTATAAATTGAAAAAAACAAAACAGAAGTGACCTACAGTAGGCCCCATCACTTCCAACACAAACTACAGCATTCCGGTTAAGTACACTGATTCTCTTTATGGGAACTTAACTGTCAATTTCTGTATTTAGTATCTGAAAGGAAGTCCACTAATATTTCTGAAGGAAAATCCACCCCACATCCTCCAACCCCTGCCACGCGACATCCCCATACATGCTTTCTTTCTTATGTAATTCAGTAATACTACAGTTGGTCTGGTTGCACATGCATGGAAACAGAAGTGTCTTGATTCCTCTAAATGGTTTCAGTGTGGTAGGAAGCATTTTCTCAGTATTGTCTCATTTTTGTTTGTCTCCTTGCACCCCAAAATGTCTGTGCAAGGTCCTGAATCCGAATCACCAGACAACAGATTACAGATTTTGCTAGCACGCCAAATCTCTGCTGGAACTACTGTTGCAAGTGGCTGAGTTACCAGAATTGTTATGTGCGTTGTTGGTGCAACACAGTCTTCGTGATGAGTCAACATCTTTCTCATTCACTTGAAACCATCACAGTGTTCTCCAATGATCTCTCCCAATTCTTGATAACAGAAGCTCACTCGGTTTTACACAAATAAACAGCAGAAAGGTTACTGGAAGAGAACTGATTATGAACACTGGATGTTATTAAGCATACAGAAACACAGCAGCTGTCTGACAAGCCTTTACTTGAAGTTTGACGTGGACACTAAGTGTGTCCTAGAAATAAAAATAAAATGTTTCAGACATTTACATGCACTGCCAACACACTGTGCATCTCTCTCTACAGTTGCCTGCTGTGACATATCTTACATTTGCTCACACGGTGATATAGTAAATAATTCCAAAAATAATATATAAATGAATATATATGGATATAAATTAATAATTCAATTTAGATGTTGTCAAACTATCAAATTCATGTCTAAAGTATCTATATGTTTAAGATCGGCTTACCTTGGAGGAACAGTGAATGCCACTCTGAGCCAAATACCTTTATACTATAGTGAGGCTCATGTACTGTTTATATATGTCATGTTTCTTTCGGTTTCTCACAGATCTGGAGTTTTTTCTTTTTTTCCTTTCTCTCTCTCTCTCTCTCTTACTCTCTCTGTTTCAGCATCTTGTGGTCACATATGATTCAGGCAGAAGTGAGTAAGCTGTTAAGTAAGAAACCTAGCATTAGGATGGCCCCCATTAACAGATCTCAGTCAAGCTACAAAGACAATTAATTTCTTCATTTCTTTCTGTCTTGGTTTTTAAAAATTTATTTATTTATTTATTTGGTCTTAGGCAGGTGGGGGAACGAGTGTTTTCAGGAGCACTGATTAAATGTTTAGGTTGCTCTAGTCTATAATACCTATTATTTAAAGTGATATTTTGAACTTATATAATAAACAGTTTCTACTCATATTATGTGATTACGCCCTTGTGGCTTTAAGTACATATTTATTTATTTATAAGTTAAATGTCACACAGACAAGCTGACAGACAGATAAGGAAAGAAAGCAAATGGGAATCTCAGTGTAAAACCTTCATCAGTGTGAACTATATAATAACTGCTTTATATTCTTTTTAAATGTGACATTCTCGGGTACAATTACAGCAATGTGTGCTAATGTGCACTGTCCCTATTCAATTAAACAATGAATAAATAAACTACGTTATTTCGCAGTTATTCTGCAGAGTTTCATCACGTGGTCATTTCACTAAGACAGTGAAAGTGGCAAGCTGTTAAAAACTACCAAAATCTGAAACTTTGGCAGTGAAGTTTAGTCATGATTGTGCATCTTAAGGGAATATTTCAGGAGTCTCATGGAATAGATGAGTAATGATGACTGGCACAGTTTCACTGAATCTCACAAAACAGAGAAAAACCCACCTAAAAAGGTCCCTGTTATCAAAGTTCCTGATATCAGGGCAATTTCTATTCGTCTGTGTTTTACCATTTACATGTATTTTATTCCACCACATCACACTTTTATTGGAGCCCTCATCCTGATTTTGTCTGAATATTTTTATTTCTTGTATTTTATTTCACTGGAACTTGTTTCTAATATCTTTATTTACCAATAAGTTTTTTTCTATTTGTTTTTATTATTGTTGGTTTTTAATGTGCTTCCTTGTATGAAGAACTTTGTAACTTGTTTGTTAAAAAGTTCTTTTCAAATAAAGATGATGATAATGCAGATGATATGATTATTATCATTATTATTGAATTATTATTAAAGTCATCATTATTGACGAAAATCATGACAAATAAACTTTGTCATAACTTCTACAAGCCATTAACAGAAACTTTGACTGTATATTTTCGTATGGTCTTCAGTCACATCTCTAGGCAGAGCATTTAAATGTATGATTTTTTTTTTTGTCTGATCCTGCCATGTTCTTGTGGTCTCCTTTCCAGAAAATTGAGCAACCATGAAGGGGTTGATAATTCTTTGGAGGTAAATTCCCAACCAGAGATAAATCCAATGCACAATATGGGAAGTCACCCAACATTCAAAGGAATGGCAACTGGGGGATATTCTGTCATGATTATAGCTTTCATTTATTGATGAGTGAACGTCAAAGAAATATAGCTGAAAATGTGTACAGTACCGGTGCAAGGTGCTACACTTGTGCAGACTTCTTTGATTTAACCCTGACTAGATGCAAAATAAAAACTTCTTCTTTGAGTTAAATGATCTCTGAACAGTCTCTTCTTACACCCATACCTCCTCCCCCCAACTGAGCCTGTGTCCACCGAGTAAAGGGCGTGACAAGTTCACACTGTCAGACTGAAGACCTGAGTACAGCTTTTTTTAAAAGTTAAACATATGAAAGTATAAATTAAACACACACATATATATATATAGATAGATATATATATCCATCCATTTTCTATACCACTTATCCTCTTAGAGGGTCACAGGGGGCTGGAGCCAATCCCAGCTGACATTGGGCGAGAGACGGGGTACACCCAGGACTTGTCGCCAGTCAATCATATATATATATATATATATATATATATAAGTTGGATTGTTTTAGTCTGTGAAGGATTTGTCATACTTTTCTTTTAATTAGAGTGAAAGCAGCTTAAACACTTACATTCTCAAAGTTTTTGAAGTAAAAAAAAAGTTTAATTTTGAGACCACACTTGAGGACAAAATCAAGCTCATTCTAGGAGCTTACATTAGGTTCAGGGTGCAGCAAGAGTGGGGATATTTCTCTGAACTGAACAGGTGTGACAAAATAAATCTCTTTTTATACATACATACATATCTCATAGTAATGTCAAGAAAAGTGAAAGAAAATGACAGGGCAAAGACGAGATCTTTTTGTGAAATTTCCTCTGATATATCAAAAAAATTGAATAAAATTCCTCTTCACTAGAAACACTAAACAGTTGGCAGTTTCAATTTACCTCTTTGCGGTGTGCCAATTCCTCTTTGGCATATCAGTGTTGGGTTTTGCTTGGCAGCAGGAAAGTCTTGACAGTTTCTTTGAATTGAACTTATGACAGCTGAGGCCATAGGTTGTCACTGTTACTGTAAGTGTTCAGCAGCTCACTCTGTCTGCAGACCTACAAGAGCCATGTAAAACTGTAAATTGTTCTGTCTCTGATTTACAGTTTATTACTTTCTGATCGCAGTTAACCTACTGTAACTCCCAATACATCTATGACCCAGTTAATTCAATTAAAGCTTAACTAACAAATTATGTCTTAGTTGATAATATGATGCTGCCATTATTAGTCATTAAATGTACAAAAAAGACACTTCTAAAATGCATACAGTAGGCCACTTCTATACATACTTTACATGAGGAAATACAAACTTATACAAACTACGAGATGAAACTGAGGGTCAGTGTCACGGAGTCACGGTGCATAAACAAGCTGACTTCCTCTCAGAAAACGAAAATGCTTAGCTCTTCTTGAACTGTCATGGTGTGGTAAGAGGAAGGGGAAGGGGTGCGTATGGAGAAGGGCTTCCCTCATTTTTATAACCTCCTCCCCCCATTTTCCCTTCATACAGTAATGTTAAATTTCCCTTGTGACACGCACAATTTACTCTCAGTTTATTTTCAGTCTCATTCATTTGTGGTTGCAGGCATCCCGTTTAGTTTTGTTATGCATTTCCTTCCCATTTGAGACTTCTTCAATTAAAGACATCTAATGCTGCACTGAAGCCCAGTTCTCTTATTCAGATTATGGTAAATGAAGTATTTCCTAATCACATGGTCATGACTGAAAACGTTCTGAGCCATTTAGGTATTTTCATATGCAGGTATTTAAAGGGCTTTACTATAATTTAAAAAAGCCTAAAAAGTACTAACAACAATGTTCAGTTTTTGTTTTTTCACAGAAGATGTTTTGACTCTTCACAGTATAAATAATAAGATTATAGCTGAATTCCTTTTTTCTTCAGGGTCACTGGGACCCTTGAATAGAATTGAGCCATTGTTAATATTGTTGGTAATATCTGTGCTTTTCCTACTATAACAAGTAAAAAAAATATCTGCTGAGATCAAAGTCAATAAAACCTTCAAAAATTCAAAATCCTAGTGTTGATTTGTAATACATAACAAATACAGTTAATATATTTAGGAAACATTTCAGTTCTAAATCATAACATTTATTGTCTGTCTTCCTTGTGCATATAAGTCAGATCAATTGATTTAAAAATAACACACACTGACCAAATTGCTTTCACAGATGGGTGAAATGATTAGAGTGAAAAATAAATGATTGATTGAACAGTTTAATGTAAAAAATATATGAAAACCATATTGCGCAGAAATAACATTAAAAAGCATCTAAACAATCACAGAGTATGGTGATTAATGGTTAAGACAAATACAAAATAACTGCAATGTCCCCGGTTCTATATGGAAGATCTAAAATGCCTAAATAAAGGTTCAATTCCAGTTCTCTTTCCCAGCATTTCCTGTCTGAAACTCTCCTCTCCAAACTGGTAATATATATTTTTTTAAAGTTCACTCAGCTTTTGAAGAAACCAGTGCCACTAATGTATAGTAACATTTAAGGATCTGGATGTACTGTAATAAAAACTATAATAATAAGTGTGCTAAAAAAAAAAAACTACTTTTATTCCATTTTGTATACACAGATTAATGATATGTTTACGTACTATTTTAAGTTAAAGTATCACATTCAAAAGGACAAATTCAGTGCACTTTATTTAGCTTTTTTACAAAGCTGCAACATATAAAAGCAGCCTTTTTCCAATGAAGAACCTGCTCACTGGCAAAATATCGAGCAAAGAATACAAACTACGGATAGTTAAAATTGTTATACATATATTTTTTTGGTCAGATAGAATAAGTTATAGACTGTGATGACATCAGAGGTCATGGCAGGCCAACAGAGTTGCAGCACACATGAGATAAACAAGTTACTGCTGTTTCTCACCTGTCTGTGAGTTGTTTGCTTGAAATCACTGACACAACAGGGACATTTTGATGCGCAGAAGAACAAAAGACAGCTGCACAAAGCGTAGTCGTGACAACAACACATTTCTGTCCTGGCTCGTGCAGTTGACCTGGTAAAAACACCCCAGGCTTTCTATTTAGTTTGGATCACTTTTATAAAAGAAAGGGTAAGGGTATTTTAGGAGGCCGGCCTAATTCGCTGCTAGCCAAGACTCTTCAGCCTATTGTACAGCTTCATACTGGGGTTTTTAAAATGTGTTAGTTCACTATTACATTGTGAGACATTATGCATATACATGACTGTTTTCTTCATTATCTACGTCGTATTTTTGAATACCAAGGGTTACAATGTATCTAACACAAAGTATTATTTTTGCTCACTATAATTTTTTTCGGGAATCCAGTTCAACATATAAAGATTTAATCTTTGGATGCCACTTTGCACAGTTGCTGATAATAATACCTGATTTCAGGTTAATCTCTAAGATTCAGTTTATTTTGGAGACAATACAGGGATGTCTGAAGTTCCCATATTTATTTACCAAAGGGCAGGCTCTGCAGTTAGTTCTTTGTGTAGCAAATAAAAAACATTTTATGGAGTTAGTTGCCAGATGGTAAAACCTATTTCCCATGGTATTCACTTAAGATCTAACTAGCCACACATATCATTAAGTACTCTTAAAAGTTTCTGGATTGTACTTAGATATTCATTTTTTGTACACACAAAGAGTTGTGTAAGAACTATAACATTACAGTTACGGGATACAACCTGGTGGTTTACATTTGGATAGTTTAGCTTCAAACACTGACAGGACAGGAGAATATGAGAATAGTCTCACCGAGGTGACGAACTCTCCTCTGTAAAGCTGAAGACCTCAGTTTATTCTCTCGCATATAATGGTTCCAAGTTAACATTATTTGGATCAGTTTGTGTCTTTTCTGTGATGAACTCCCTCTGGGTGACTGTGGATATCAAATTTAATACTTCACTATAGTTTAAGATCTTTTAAGATCACATATAAATACTATTAAGAGGGCAAATCATGCAGGAATGTTTCAGTTGACAGATGGTACAGCTAGAGAGAACATTTACTGAGGCAACACATCAAATCAAGGTTGATGGGATTTGGTTCCACTCCTGAAAAGAGTAGACTACCTCTAACAAAAAAGAAATTGACATGCAATGAAATAAAATGTTCATTGTAAAATGAAATCCAAAGGCCCCTTCTGGTGTCTGGAGGGGATCTTTAGGAGTTTTAGGGACCTGGCTGCAAGCTGCAGCCATCCTGCATCCATACCAGTGACAACTAACTTTGAGTAAGGAGGAAGTATTTTGTGGAAACATGAAATGTGGGTCCACTGCCGTTATTGAACAGAAAGTCATCGTTCAAAGAAAGGTTTCAGTTTCTGACAGACACAGGTTTGGCTATAGGTCTACAGTACATACCTCTTAACCATATCATCATTGTATTTCATTGTATAGCTCTATTTCCCTCACGTGAGTCTTGATTATCCCCCATAATCATTCCCTTGACCTCCTGTTTACATATGACACTCTGAAGTGCACTCTTGGGACAGTCAGAGATAAATATTGCTCAAAAACATCTGAGGACAGCTGCACAATACCAAAAGAAAAGATAGACTAAGACAATTATTTTTATTGGGTCACCACCAGCCAGGATAGGGGCTAATTTGTTTAGACAGCTTGATGTTTGAAGTCTTGAGTCCTGGGTCTTTTTACGCAATACTTATTGACTGCACCGGTCTTTATCCCTATAAAAGCAGCAGTAACTTCGCTGAAAAGGTAGATGCGCTTAGGGTTGTTTTTGCCATCTCGAGCTTTATTTTGTGACTCCCTCTGGACCAGGAAAATGTATGCAGCCGTTACGCTCTTCGTCTTCATGTGCTTGACTGCCACCACCCGTGCAGAACACCATCAGCCTTGTCGTAAGAATTTGTAGTTTCAACATTTGGGTTCTTTTTGTAGCATTTGAAGATCACTACATTTCATATTTGAGTCAACAGTAAACAAAACTCTATGGTTATATTAGTTTAAATGTGTCTAATGTCTAATATTTTCTTATCAGCATGTGTGAGACCCATCTAACTGGCATTGTTGTTTTTCAGATGCACCCAATATGACAGGATTGATGTCTGTGGTGAGTTAATTTTTTTATTAGTCTTTCAAGACCAATTCTGCTTCTGGTACTTTTTATAGCATTTTTTTTTATTTTTTTTTAAACTGTATCTTTCTCTCTGAATGTATGTTATGGAATGAAACCAGACGTCCCTAAAGGGTGAAGTGAAAGCATTTGGTGCGTTCACTTATGACTCGATGGGCAAGAAACTACGGTTCAGGTCAAACGAGAGCTACCCCACGAACACATCCCTAGGTTTGGATCTGCTGATGTTTTTTGATGAGGTAACTGATTTCTTTCTTTTTTTTAAAATCCCACCATTCACTTGATGCTGTTTTGTGCCTTGACATCTGAAATCTGTGTCTACATCTGTCAGGGGATATTCTACGAGATTGACAGCAAAAACCAGAGCTGTGAGAAAAAAACATTGCAATGCACCCAGCACCCTCTAGATATACCCGATGATGCAACGTTTTCATATACGGTAAACATTGGGAGTCCATCCATTGAAGGGGAGGGATTAAAAGTCAATACATGGACAGGATCAATGCCAGACACGAAAGGTGAGAGTGATGCTATAAAATAATACATGTGCCTCCTTTGTGACAGAGATGTAAAGTTGTGGTGACATGCATTTTGACTTGAATGTTTTCCGTCTTCCTCTTTCTCAGGCCATTACTCCATGTCCGTAACCATGGGATGTTTGCCTGTCACCGCGCTCTACTTCTCTGAGTCCACATCATTCTTATTCAGGTTGGTGAATTTCTTTTTTAAATGCTTGGGGCAATTAACACTCCAGGGATATTTATGCAACTTTCTATAAGAAATGTCCTTGAAAAATCTCCATGTCATTTTTGTATCACTTTCTCACAGCAACATGGACATTGAAATCGAGATCAAGGATCCTGATCTCCTCGTGGTACCTTCCTTTTGTGTGGGACAGCCTGTGGAGGAGACACCTGAAGGGACAGTAAATAGTTTCCTCAATGAGTTCATGTAGATGACATCTCGCCAACAGCAAACCAAACCCCTATCCAAGTGTGGCCTGCCAGAATTTTAGACTTTTCTCTCCTTTTCATGTGTGACTCGAGTTTTTCCTGTGACACTGCACTACATCACATCTGCTTCCATCACATCTTCCACTCCCCTATGAAGCTATGGCTTTGAATGGATCATACTGTATACATACATTTTGATATAAAGGAAAGAGATATGACATGGATTAGAGAATTAGTCATAATTACTAACAGTTGGTGGCTTTTCAAGTTGGTACTGCTTACAAAACCTGTAAGATGTGATTAATGGAACAATAAAATGTCAAAGCTGTCAAAAGTGTGAAGAGACGTTTTTTCATCCAAGATTATTTCCTTATTAAGTGTGTTTTGACTTGAGTTTGTACAACTTTTGGACAGGGAGGTTTTGCAGCAAGAAACAGCCATTTCAGGTCTGTATGGCCGGATTAATCCACCAGGGGACCCTGGGGCAAAATCATAGGTTTGGGCCTAAATTGACCCCCTGTTCACTGTACTCTCTGTGCATTCTGTCACCTAGAAATACCCATCAAGAAAAGTGTAAACAGCAGACTACACATGGCAGCTTAATTATGTTCTGCCCAGAGATCCAGTGGCAATTAGTTTTTGTAAACACAATATCAGCCAAACAATATTATTATTAATATCAGTATATATGAATTTATATCAGTGTGATTATTACAAATACCAACATGAACAGATAATAGTTGCATTAATACTGAGTTGTATTAATAAGAGTTTTTTGGTTTGAAGGCCAGTCTCTGTTGTATGTTATGTTCATACCAGCATCAAAATGTAGCAAAAATTTAAAAAAAAGAACAATAGGAAATATCTGTCATTTTTTTGTCCAATCAGAAGCAGTTGCTAGGTAACAAAGTCACCAAAAGAACACAAAATAACAGAGATAAAACATTTCACATGTGCATCCGTCTACTTTGTTTGTGTATGTAACCATTGTAAGAAATACATGTTGGAGTCATTATGAGTATAGATTAGTAAAGATTTGGGCATATGGGCAACTCCTGGCAGCTTTATATATTTATATTTATTTGAATAGACAAAATTATAAGTCCACTTTTTGGCTTGTTCTGAGTCATTTGTGCTGACACCATGCATTTGGGTTTAAGGCCACTCATTAGGTGCTGATTAAAATAAATAACTACGATATGTGAGCTTTTGTTGATTTGTTTGCATCAGGAGGTTTACTAAATGGTTTATCAAATGGATCTAAGTCTTGAAGATGTAAATTAGTACATATCATATATAAATGCTAGTTACTAAAAATAATGTTTTAAGTATACTTTTGTTGGCATTATGATAGTTCATCCATTCAGGAGTACACAAAATGGATAAAACAAGAGGGCAGCTTGCTCTTTACATGAAACAGACTGAGCAGGCAAAAACAGGTGACTTTGATTCACTCTGGTCATGAAGGGATGTGGTAGAAATTTATTGGACATGAAGGAATGTTTAATTTGTGCATTTACATGGTTAGGTAACCTGAGAGGTATTTGAGTCCTTCGCACTTGGCATACACTTTATGTGAAGAATTAATGTACAATAGCAGTAATTGTGTGGATTATGTTTAGATGCTTTTATGTAATCAATCTATAAACCAAATAAGTCGCCACCAACCAGCAAACTGAGCAGATGAGCTACACAGAGTGGGCTAAAACTGGGTTAATGTTTGTCAAATTGAAAGGAGAGGTCAGGTTATTAGTTAACCCACAATGTCGTCACTTGAAGTTATAGGTCTCTGTCTAATCTGTAGGCTACTTTTTTTTTTAAAGTTATCTGTGAATTTAATATGTTTATACATGTGTATGTGCAATGTACCAATACATGTGTGGTGATACATATGTAGCCTAATGTAGGCAGTTAAACTAAGCTACCTCTGCACTCACAGAGACATGCAGATGAATTTCAGACACGGGTGTTTTTGCTGCAAGTGGATATTTTCCATCACAACGAGTCGGTAAACTTGGGATCTAAAAGCTGCGATCCCACCAGAGGAAAGTCAGACACGACATGGCCCCTGGCACCAGCAGTTGACGGTGCCGCCGACAGGTGGCGTGTGTGCGCCGCATGCACAGCAACGAAAACACAAACTGTACCTTGCTATGTTAGCCACCAAGGAGCTTCTTGACGTTAGCTAGCAAATAAAACTATTATTTTTGAGACTTGGGAAATGACAGTTTGTGCGGGAAATTAACGAAAACGTCCTCTTTGCAAAGTCCGCGACGTTTGGATTATTTGTGTTTCGGTCCGTCTTTGATTTAAAACGAGGTAAGTTTTGAGGTAAAATGGCGGATAGCTTCGGTTAACGTCCAGGGAGTTTGTCATTGATGCTGCTATAACGTTACTGGGTAGCTGGCCAGCCACTTGACATTAGGGTTAACATGGAAATACGACAAGATACATTTGAATTCACGTGATTAATAATGGCGACCTAACATTTCAGCTGGTGTTATGTAGCTAGCGTTCTCGTTAGCCAGCTAGCCGCAGCTAACGGCAATGCTAGCAACTAAGCTGAAAATGTGTTAAAATCCTACGTTGAACCACAACCCTAGCGTTCGTAGCTCGGTGCGAATGAAGTAGTCAAGGGGAGGAACTAAAGGTGGCTAACAAGATCATGTCTCGGCTATCATAACGTATCGATGGACGTAGAATTGCTCGCGTTAGCCAGAGAGCCGCTTGGCCGTCGTAGCAAAGAGGAAGAGCCGAGAGGAAACATCTGGAGTTGAGTTTGTAGTTCGGAAGTGTACAACTGCGCCTGTCGCAACTGTTTTCGGATCAGCATGTTTTAAATGTGAAGTAACGTCGCTATCACAACGACCTGCCACGAATACTTGTAATGTTACGCTACTTGTCCAAGAAAGTAACGTCACGTCACGTTACGTTACGTTACGTTACATTGCCGCACTCAAACCCCAGTATGCGTTCCCATTTATGGTCCTCGGAGTCCGAATTCAGGCCCCTCGTCTGTTCAGAACAAGAACAACCATGTCATGTTTACACTGCGTTTTGGGATTTCCCGTTGCAATGTGCTAGTATTGTGTAAACACGCCCCACAGATCTCCCTTCTCCGATTATATCTGCTGTAACGTCAAGTTACCGGTGAAGTTGTGAAGCACTGGCATCTGCACACCTTAAGTTACTCGTCCAGTTGAAAGGCAGCCGTACACAAATTCTTAATTATATAAGGCTCATGTACTTAAAACTAAAACCTTGATCTGTGGCAATATTCATATCGATGTGAAAAGTTAATGTGTATTAGCATACACAAGAAACATTTCAACTTTAAACTCTACTTAAGTGGGCCCCAACCCCCAACCGACGACAAGCCTAACTTTGCACTACCTGCAAAACAATGTGCAGTGAGACAGGTTAGTTCACCCTACAGGCACTGTCGGAGTATCTGGGTTTCTCTTTAACTTATTGACAATTACGGAGCATTTCAGTCAGCACAGGGAATTTGTAAACCAAACGAAAAGAGGTTCTCCATGTTTACCAGGACCGTGCATGCATGGAAAGTGCAGTGTTCAATTTGAACACTACCAGTTTGGAAGACCACGCACTCACACATGCCTCAGTCAGTGCAGTGTGGTGAGCTTGTAACTAATAACAGCATGTCAGGTCATTTCCCAGAGCATGAAACTTTATTACAGAAAAAAGTAAACTATTTGTAATAGAATTACCATATTACTTTTGTGTTTATCTCTATTATAAATTGTTGTTCATGCTTAATAGCACTAATGACATTGGTCGTGTATGCCATTCTTTTACATAAAAAACCTTGAACATGCTGTATATTTCACATTCATTTATGTTGTGATTAAGTTATAATTCAAGCATAAAAATGATTTAGTAATGTCTCCTGGTTCGTGTAGTATTTATTTACTGTGGTGGGCCCAGAAAATTAATGAATCATGTCTACAGCTTTGTACATGCTGTCATTAGCTCATTATGTGTCAGTCAGCAGGAACTCAGTTGTACATTTAGTGTTAGTTCTTCAGTACAGGTGTCATACTGCTCTGTCAGATAACTAGCTGGCAAATGGTTAATGGCCAATTTTGCCTTTAGAAAACCACCTATCTGTCTTGCTCAGTGCGTTTTGTGTTCAACTTTGGCTCAAGAGGTCAATACAGGTCTAACAGTAGGGGAGGAGTAAGACACATTACCTGCCTGTGAGTGTGGCCACCAAGGTTAACACTACAGAGTATCACCATTCTAATATCCCTGTTCTTTATGCAGCATTTCACATTTTACGAAAGGAAGAAAATAAGGTCATTAAATTAATTTTCCCCACCCAGCTGCAAAATGTGCAATGCCACTGTACAGAATCTGCACTGGTTATTTCTGTCAGTTGCCTCCTTTGTACTATTAGTCCAAACCCGGCGATTGAACTTAATTTTAGGCTCCCTACACCTTCTCTGTTGTGTTGGACTTGACAGTGCAGGGCCCATTTACAAACACTGACTTTACCACTTACTGGTGCTTTCCAAAGTTGCCAACTCTGATGGATTCCCATCATTTGTTCATCATCATTTGTTAACAGAGTCCAAACTGATGTCTTCAGATTGCTTATTTTCTCCGAGCAGCAGTTTGTGAACCCAGGCTGTTTAATTAATGATATGAAAATAAGTCAAACATGCATAAAATCCTTGTGTATGTGATTCATTAACTAGAAGATTTTTTATATTTTTATTAAATGAATGACAAACTGTTATTCAGCTGTTAAAAATGACATCAATCATCATCATATTCATCAAATAATTGATGAATTACTTCAGCACTAGCTAGTAATACACCATAGAAAACTAGAATTTCATGATTCAGAGGATGACAAAAGTGATAATAAAATATATTCTCTGTATTTCCAACTGTGCTGTTTGGGAGTAAAACTGATTTACAAGTTCAGAATTATCTGCATATTTAAAGATGATAAAAGCAGGATTTGTGAGTCCTCCGTGTGCAAAATTGTGGAAGTGAGTCAGTGCAGTGACAGGAGAGCAGCCCCATTAAGCCTGTAACAAAAGCTTGTTTGTTGAGCAGAGCTCTGAACAAGACGTGTGATTAAAGTAGGGCTGCATCTAATGATTGTTTTCGTCATCAATTAATCAGTTGAGATTAATCAATTAATGGTTTTGTCTACAAAATGTCAGAAAATATTGAAAAATGTTGCACAGTTTCTCAGAGTCCAGGAGGAAATCTTCAGATTGCTATTTTTTTGTTTGGCCAGTTGTTCAAAACAGAGAAAAGCAGCAAATCATTAGCAGTGGCTCTTTATTAAAGTGTCCCAGTAAGTCTTGACAGTGTGACAGTGAGCCTGTATGCACAATACCAGGTCCCTGAAACTGAAGCACCTAAATGGAATTCAGCCATCATTCTTTTTATTATTTACACCTGGGATTTTTCAAGCTTTGCAAATGTTTTATAAGCTATGAAATGCATCCATCATGTCTGTTTGGCCTCAAGGATAAACATACATTTCAGTGAGAAACACTGAAAAACAGCACAGGGTCCTATTTAAGGTGTAAATGCAGCTGCTGGTGAGTTCATGAGCAACATTTCACAATCTAATGTTTTTATTGGGGAAAACCAGTCACTTACACAGGCATTATTTCCTAAGTAGCTAGACTGTGGCAGTGTTTGTGGTTCATCAATAAAACTCCTCTGCTTTGTCTTATTTTCTAGGAGACACCTTCGTGCTTGGGGTCCAGAGCAGTAGAAGCACCTACTCCAGCAGATCCAGAAAATGTTAAAGAAATGATAGCAGCGCAGGATTTGCACACAGAGTTTCAATTTCCTCAGTAAGCAGTCACAGAAATGTATTATCCGATTAAACATGTCTGTGCATGCATTGTTTGTATGTATGTGTGCATACTATGTTATTGTGTATACTGTGTTATTCCTAGAAACTTCTATGTTATTTTTGAAGTCTGTTTTGTGATTGTAATGACTTTATGTGTTGTGCACAGGGAGGCAGAATCTCAGTTGTCTTCAGATACTGACCTTGAGGATCATGATGGCAAAAATGCAAAGACAGGAAAGGGCATGGTATGTTTTTCAAACCTTTATATCTTCATTTATTCATTCTCTACCATGTTTAATCAGAGTCACAGGGAGGCTTTAGCCAGTCCCAGCATGCATTGGGTGGAAGGCAATGAAACACCCTGGACTGGTTCCCAGTACATCACAGGACTAACACAGAGTAGAAACCGTGTTATATTATGCAGCAGCTGTGTTTGATCAGAAAATAAGTTAAGGCTGCATCACTGTCTGCATCAAATGTCTGTAATGTGATCTAGCCCCACACTGTGACAGATCTTTAATTCCCAGTAACCTGATAAGCTATTCAGTCTACACACACATTTAATGCACGCGCACTGAGCTCAGAGTTACGACAACACAATTACACACTTTCATCTTCCAATTAACATCCTTCTCCCCAACAGGCAGCCAAGAAAGGGAAGAAGGTGCTTGGAGACAAGGCCAAAGGTGGGGGCGCAGGGAGGGTCCCTGGTCTTGGCTGGGTGAATGGCCATCATCAGGAGAACGGGATGGAGAATATGACCCTGTTCGAGGTGGTTAAATTGGGGAAGAGTGCCACACAGGTGGGTACACACTAGTGTGGTGAGGAGATTATGTCTTGTTTTGTAGTTTCTTCTTCTCATTGCTTTATTCTGAAAATATTCTGAGTGGTGTGGTATCTCTGGGTTATTGAATCAATTGTATCAGGGCTGCATTATTGGGCCAGCATCATCATCTCTAACATGGAGATTTGTTTTGTTGTATTTGGGTTTGATGCATGAATACATCATGTGGTAAAGTGTCATGTTTTATTTTCTAGTCTGTTGTTGATGACTGGATCGAAGCATACAAACATGACAGGGACGTTGCTCTCTTGGACTTAATCAACTTCTTTATTCAGTGCTCTGGCTGTAAAGGTGAGTATCTGACATGATGTGTGTTAATATGTAGCGGTTTGGGTGCCTGAAAGCAAATGAATATGATGAACTTTGCTGTGATTCCTTCACATAGGTGCTGTGAGTGGAGAGATGTTCAGACATATGCAGAACTCCGAAATCATCCGAAAAATGACAGAGGAGTTTGAGGAGGTGATGCAGGCTGTGTTCTTACATGTCTTTAAAATAAAAGACGAATCTAACCATAAATGTGTGCAGTTACCAAATACGTGGGAGACCTTTTTAATGTGGCAGACATAAAGGGAAATTAACAGTGTGAAACGAATGTGATCCTCCTGACCTGAATCTCTCTGCTATCATCAAACAGGACAGCGGTGACTATCCATTAACTCTGTCAGGACCACAGTGGAAGAAATTCAAGACAAGTTTCTGTGACTTCATTGCGGTTCTGGTGCGTCAATGTCAGTACAGCATCATCTACGACGAGTATATGATGGACACAGTCATCTCACTCCTCACCGGCCTGTCTGACTCACAGGTCAGGGCCTTCAGACATACAAGCACACTAGCAGGTCAGTTTTAATGTGCATGTTTCACTTCGGTATTCTGCATTTCCGCTCCATGCCTGTCTGCACGCTCATGCTGTTGTTGTCCGGAAGCGGTCATTCCTTCAGCTGTGTATCTTAACGTTGTCATCTTTGCCAGCCATGAAGTTGATGACAGCCTTGGTGAACGTGGCTTTGAACCTGAGCATCAATATGGACAACACGCAGAGGCAGTATGAGGCGGAGAGGAACAAGGTCGTTGCAAAAAGGGCCAATGATAGGTTGGAGCTCCTGTTACAGAAGCGTAAAGAGGTGAGAAGAAAAATAAGTTGTCTAACACTTGCAACTACACTTTGATTATCACTCCAAACTCTTTAACAGTAAGGTTTTTGGAATGTATTCAATGTTTCTCTCAAATATTGGGTCTGTCCGTACTGCACGCGTATCATAGTTCCATTAAATACATCATAGCTGCATTAACTCACATTTCATTCATTTATGTTTATATCTATTTATATGCACTTTGCACTATCTGGTTGGATGCTAAACTGCATTTCATTGAACTGGTACTTACTGTGTGCAGTGACAATAAAGTTGAGTCTAATCTAATCTTAATATATGTTGGGCCTCATTCAAGAACCGCTCGTACGAAACAGATTCATTCTTATGTGTCACCTACGAGTAATTTAAGAGAATTTTCACGTATTTAGAATTTTCTCTGAGGTATGAACGAAGTTTATGAGTGGTCCAGACCTTTCATACAAGTCATGTATAGATAGTCAGCCTTTCTCTACATTTGACCTGAAATCATAACGCCTTCATCTGAATTAATTTGGAGTTTAAATAGGATACTGAAATGAACTAAAATAAAATATAGAACTTATGCACTTACTTAATGCAAAATGATTATTCTGTTCACCGTATCATCATGGCCTTCCAATTTACTGAGAGTTGTTGATTTTATTGGCATATTTCGGCACAGAAACTACAGTTCAGTAGGAAAAGTCTCTCACTCTGACAGCTTCCTCGGGGTCTTTATGCAGGTTGCTGTCCAGTATCATCCTCTGTTGCACCGACAGTGTAACATCACCCACTGTAAGCTATAATATCATCTAATATCTCCATAACTGTTACGTCCCCTTGACCACCTCTCATATTAGTCATGGACTGCTTTTCCTTAGAAAGACGTTATTGAGCGTTTAACTTTAAAGTAATTCCCTCTTTCTTTCTGTCACAGTAAATCGCTTCTCTGATGACTCCTCATTGGCAGCTGTACTATTAATATTTTCTAACTGAATCCGACTTGAAACAGTCGTACGATCAAGCTTCACAGAAAAAAAGTAAGAGAGGTTTAGGAAAAAAATCCAAAAACATTCTTGCATGAGGCCCATTGTCCATGTTTAAAGGTTTTTGTTAAAGGAGAAGGCTGGTGATGGTGTATACTTTTCTTCATGTCAACAAATCCCATGAAAAGACCAAAACCAACAATGAATTTATGGTACTTTAGTATTGCCTGTGTAGCCAAGGCCTCATTTAGATTATTCCATAGACCTGTATTAAAAACACATGTTCCTTCATCACGATGAACATGGGCATTTCATTTCATTTGATTTCAATCCCACATACACCGGTCTGCTGCTGTAAATATTCACTAGTGCACCAAATGTATATTAGTCCATGGCTGAAAATAATCACCAACAAATCTAGTATTTACTTCAGTTTTGGGAAATTACTTAATATAATAGAGAATAATGCCCTTACCCTTTAGCCTTAACCTTTAACCTTTCTAAAACAACTTCTAACAGAGCTCCTCCTGCTAAACCTCTTGAAAGTCATACTGTTTAGTTTTTGTGTTTGAGGGTTGAACAAGGCAGAACAAGGGAATTTTGTTTTTGAATATTTTCATGCAAATTATTTAAAAAGTATGACTTTGTGTTTATCTTTCAGCTTCAAGAAAATCAAGATGAAATTGAAAACATGATGAATGCAATTTTCAAAGGAGTGTTTGTACACAGATATCGGTATGTGAATCCTTGATTGACTTACATACTGTATGTTGACAGTGAGATTTCACTGAGGGGCCTTCACAACAAGCGGGAACCGTTCAAATGTTCATTTTTGGCTTTTTGGCGCCCTCTATTGTGAAATAAATGTCAACACTAATATGAGTTCATGATTTTACTTCAAAATGTTCTGTTTACACAAGGGCATGTTATAGGCCTAATGTCTACATTTAATCAATTCTCTTGTGTTTGCCAGTGATGCCATTGCTGAAATCCGAGCTATTTGTATTGAAGAGATTGGAGTGTGGATGAAGCTGTACAGTGACGCCTTCCTCAATGACAGTTACCTGAAGTATGTTGGCTGGACAATGCATGACAAGGTGAGCTAACAGGCAGCATCTATGTTGTGTGTAAACAAATTAACCATACGTAGTCCTCTTAGCTGGAAGATTTTTACTGTGAAAAGCAGCTACTGGTAGTGTCGAGTTTCCAGTAAACATGACTGTAATCATTACAAAAGGTCCCTGTTTTCTCTCTCTTGTCCCATTCTTCGGCATCACTGATGCTTAGTGCTCTTGCTCAGTTCTTTAATTTTTTAAACTTATTTTCTTTTATGTATAGGATAAGATTATGACTGATGTTTTTACATTCTAAATCATCATGAGAAATGCATTCAAATATGGTAAATATTTTATGTATTTCTACTGTGACTCCAGCAAGGTGAGGTGCGGCTGAAGTGCCTCACTGCCCTGCAAGGCCTGTTCTACAACAGAGAGCAAGGCGCACGTCTGGAGCTCTTCACAAGTCGCTTCAAGGTGAGCCAGCAGCTGCGTCACTTCATAGTTAGAGGCTTCTTGTGCACCATTGAAATGTGTTGGAAATGTACAGACTTTTCACTTGTTGCGTCTTTATACACAGATAACGAACGAGCAATAAGATAATTTTGACTTCATTATGCCCATGCATGATATGACAGCTAATGTTATGGAGATTGTCTAGCTAAGATATCTGAAACATAAACTTACTCTCATTGACAGGACCGCATTGTGTCTATGACTCTGGACAAGGAATATGATGTTGCAGTGCAAGCCATTAAACTTCTGACACTTGTCCTACAGTGAGTAACTTCCCCTCCTCTTGAATGGCATCATTCTGCATTTGATCTTGTTTTATGAAGCCATATTACGTGACTCTAAAGACATAATACTGAGTCAACATGATAAACAAACAAAATCTTGCTACAGATTGGGATTTAATATATTTTGGCACAAAGTAGAGACATTACCCTTGTCCATTAGTGCTCTCAGATGTCATCATGTTTGTTTATAGTTGAGGTGACTGTTACTGAGTCTGAAAAGGGCAGAATATGACCTTATTTTGAAAAATTTAAATGCACATTTACCTTTAAGTCTGCTCATCTTTGTCAATCACAAATTCATTAAACTGGCCCGTATCACTAAGAATGTGTGCATTTCATCTAACAGGAGTAGTGATGAGGTTCTGACAGCAGAGGACTGTGAGAGTGTGTATCATCTGGTTTACTCTGCACATCGACCCATCGCCGTGTCAGCAGGAGAATTTCTGTTTAAGAAGTAAGTGTTGTATTGCATCTTTTAAAACTTACCAAGAGGTTCAGTTGAACCATTAATGGAAGTGGTTATCATATCCAACACATTTATGTTAGGTCACATCACACAAAGTGTTGCAGATGAGGCCCGTTATAGTCTGCTTGGGTTCACATTAGCTTGCATCGGATACCAAAGTTAACTGTGTGAGATTACATTAAATATATTAAAGTAGAAACAAGAATATGCATTAGAAGTTATGTTTAATTCATTGAACATGTACCCCCCTTCAGCAGGGCATCTACACAATGTATTCTCATAGAAATAGCACTGAAAAATACATGCGTAATGTGCATATAACCGTTAGCTTTACGATCATGAAGTATGCAAACAGTGGAAAGCTAATTTGTTATTGTATTTAAATGAAAACTAAATCTGACACATTTACATGATGGACCTAAGTGCTCATGTTAATTAATGTGCATTGTCCCTTCTTAAATAAAATAAACATAAACATAAAACTAATGGGAAATTCCTGTGAAATCACAAAATCTGGTAATGTGTGACTCCTGGTCTTTATGTGTGTGACGCCCCATGTTTGTCCCACCTCATAGCTTTCCCAAAGGGACTGCAGACAGAGCTTGCCTTAACTAGGCATTTTTAACAGCCTTTTGTATTGTGCTGCTGATTGAAGGCTCTTCAGCCATCAAGGTCCTGAGGAGGAGGGATTACCCAGGAGGGGCAGGCAGAGCCTCAATGGCAGCCTTATCAAGACTACTGTCTTCTTCTTCTTGGAGAGCGAGGTAAGCAGGCCTTTGTGTCTCACTTCTGAATGTTAACCCTGTGCTCATTGTAATAAAATGTCCATTTTAACAAGTCTGTTAATCTAGTTTTGAGTGTTAAAACATTTAACCATGTGATGTTTTGCAGCTCCATGAACATGGGGCCTACTTGGTGGATAGCTTGTGGGAGTGTGGGTCAGAGCTGTTGAAGGACTGGGAGACTATGATCAGCCTGCTGCTGGATGAGCCCATGCCAGGAGAGGAGGGTGAGGCTCCACTCTTTCAGACATTTACTGGCTCAGATTTTCAGCTCCAGTATGAAGAAAAGAAAACTTTAAGCACAGGCGCCATTTTTCTTTTTTACTCTTTCTTTGATTGGTATCAGGACAAGTCTTTTCAATACGTTGTCTGTACCTTTATGTGTCTGATTTTTAGCCCTGACTGATCGCCAGGAGACGGCTCTGGTTGAGATCATGCTCTGTGCCATTCGGCAGGCTTGTGAATGTCACCCTCCAGTAGGCAGAGGCACGGGGAAGAGAGTGAGTGTCTGGTTGTCATGCTCGACATAGAGGGGATTAACTTTGCTTCTTGAATGATTACATGTTGCTAACATGGTTGGGTTATTGTGCATGGGAAAGGTCCTGACTGCAAAGGAGAAGAAAACACAGCTGGATGATCGGACACGGATCACAGAGATGTTTGCAGTTGCATTGCCTCTTTTACTGGCAAAGGTGATTACTTGTGTTCTGCTCCACAGCCAACATCTTGTCAGAGTTGACTTGTACATTTGGACAACAGGTTTGATTTCTAACCATTCAACCTAACTGCTTTCTCTTTTCTTGTCATAGTACTGTGTTGATATTGATAAGGTGACCAATTTGCTACAAATACCAAAGTTCTTTGATCTTGACATCTACACAACTGGCCGGTTAGAAAAGGTTTGCCAATTTATACATTTGTTCTTGAATATGCAACTTGTAAATTGCTTGCAGTGTCAGTGAAACAATGTGCTTTCATGTTCTCCTTAAGCATTTGGATGCCTTGTTGCGGCAAATCTGGGAGGTCCAGGATAAGCACACAGACACTGAGGTCCTGGAGGCCTGCTCTACCACCTACCACTATCTCTGCAACGAAGAGTTCACCATCTTCAACCGCGTGGACATCGCCCGCTCCCAGCTTCTCGATGAGCTCGTGGACAAGTTCAACAGACTCCTGGAGGACTTCCTGCAAGAGGTGGGTGCTGTATGATTTATCTTTGCCTGGATTGTTTGAAAGCATGGGTGACTGTCCAGGATTTCACAGATTTGATCTCTTGTTTGTCAGGGTGAAGAACCAGATGAGGATGATGTCTACCAGGTTCTGTCTACACTCAAGAAGATCAGTGCTTTCCACAAGTAAAGCAGTTAACACGTTTGTGCTTATAATTGCTATAGATTGTTACTTGAAGAGAGAGTAATAGCATTTAAGTCTTGGGTTTTGGTTTTCTTGTATGAGGTAAGATGTGAATAATGACATTTGCATGAATTATTTATCATTTGCATTGTTTTTGCTTCCAGTGCACATGACCTCTCTAAGTGGGATCTCTTCACCAGCAACTACAGGCTACTCAACACCGGTCTGCAGAACGGGGATATGCCTGAACAGGTATCGCAGCCCTAACAGCAAAGTCTTTCTTAGTAATGTCCCCAAAATGCTAAACCAACAATTTTAGTCAGTCAGCGTGTTTATGTGCACCTAGGTATCCAGGTTACACTCAGGTTACAGAAATTAGGTTACTACAGTGCGTGTAAATGCGATTACCTGCGTAACCTGATTTGTTTGAGTAACCTGGTTACATGTGGAACATTACGGCTCATCTGATCTGCTTGCCTCCTTCCCCTCAGATTGTGATTCACGCAATGCAGTGTACACATTACATCATCCTGTGGCACCTAGCGAAGGTTTCAGACGGCAGTTCATTAAAGGTATTTACATATAGGTCATTACGCATTTTTTTGGGATACATGGCAAAATAAGTGTATATGGAAAGGTGTGAATAGGATATCAGTTAAACAAAACATTTCTGTGTATAAATTTGTCAAATAGATACATTATTACAGTATCACATTTAGTTGGAAAGTATTCTACCACCTGAGTTCTTTAAAGAGGTTGAGCTTATTGATTGTATATGCTAAGTGGTATTCTCTGCATGGCTGAAGGTTTCAGTAAGTAGCGAACTCCTATCCTGAGCACCAGTTTTATCTGTGTTTTATCTCATTATTTGGACTGCTGAGCTATTGTTTTTGAATTAATATAGATCTATCAATACTTGGACAATCCTAACAATTAGCTAGTTAATTTGAAAGGATTGTACTTTCTTGACTTGCAGGACTGTCTGAACTAAACATTTGCTCTTTTTTAGGGTGATATGGTGACCTTGAGAAAGCAAATGAGAGCTTTCTGCTTAATGTGTCAGCGTTACCTCAACAGCATCAACACCGCAGTCAAAGAACAGGTGGGATTATGCTGATTGGACTGTTTTATTCCTGACTTTTCTACATGACCAATCTTCAGTACCACTGAAGATTTGGTTGGTCTGTATTTTCATAAATGCTGAAGTGTTGTGTTTATTCCAGGCCTTCACCATACTGTGTGATCTGCTATTGATCTTCAGTCACCAAATTATGTCTTCGGGCCGGGAACAACTGGAGCCTCTGGTCTATACGCCAGACTCTTCTTTACAGGCAGAGCTGCTCAACTTCATTCTGGATCAAGTGTTCATTGATCAGGATGATGACAACAACAGCACAGGTCAGTCATCACTGGTTTATCCAACCACACGAAAATTTGAGTGATGGTTTATTTTTTAAATATTTGTATTATTTTGTATTTCTCAGACGGACAGCAAGATGATGAAGCCAGTAAGATTGAGGCTCTGCACAAGCGAAGAAACCTTCTTGCTGCCTATTGCAAATTAATCATTTACAATGTTGTGGAAATGAACACCGGAGCAGATATATTTAAACAGTATATGAGGGTAGGTTAAACTCTTATTATAAATCATTTATGATGAATTCTTCCTACCCTACTCTTCTTGTTAACAGTATTCCTTCTTTTTCTCCTTAGTATTACAATGACTATGGAGATATCATCAAGGAAACGATGAGTAAAACAAGACAAATCAACAAAGTACAATGTGCAAAGACACTCATATTGAGCCTGCAAACGGTAAGATTCTTTGCCCAGGTGGAAAATTTTACAAATAATAATTTGTAAAAAGTCAACATATTTATTCTTGCTTTGTTTCATTTCTTTAGATACATTAGTAGACCTTTGGTGCCTGCAAGTCTTGCAGATGATCTAAAACAAAATATTAAAAAAATGAACTGACTTTCATGTTAATCTATGAAGCACCACTTTAACAAAAGGCTGCTCTTGTGTACCACATAAATAGAGGAAGATGGTGGTCTTCTTGAGACTGATTTTATAATAAGAATAAATTGGGCTACTGCTGACTTGAGTTACAACAGATCACAAATGTATTTTAGTCTAGGATTCAGACCTATGAAACCACCTGTAAACAAATGTGTATTTCTGTTGTTTTCCGTTGTAGTTATTCAACGAGATGTTGTCTGAACTTGGCTTCAGTGTCGACCGCTCATCGTCAGCCTTCTGTGGCATAAAAGAGCTCGCCCGACGCTTCTCGTTGACTTTTGGCTTGGATCAGTTGAAGACCAGGGAGGCTATTGCCATGTTACATAAGTAAGTAACAGTCCTGAGCCAGCACTTTGTGATTTACAGCTTTGCATGCAATGACATCTGTGTTTTAATGAGCAAAGCTTTTCATTCATTATTTCCCTCTGTATTTGTTTTAGGGATGGAATTGAGTTTGCTTTTAAGGAACCCAGTCCCCAAGGAGAGGGGGGCCCACCTCTCAATCTATCCTTTTTGGATATCCTGAGCGAGTTCTCTAGCAAACTACTTCGGCAGGACAAGAGAACAGTGTAAGTTTGAGCCACAAGACGTGTGCCGTGCTTTGTGTTTGTGGTGAGCATGGAGTCTGACGAGGAACTCTGAAAAGGTCCTAACTGTGCCTGTTGTCATTCTGACTCTTCTACAGTCACATGTATCTGGAGCGATTCATGACGTTTCAGATGGCCCTGCAGCGAGAGGACTGTTGGCTGCCCCTTATTTCGTACAGGAACTCCCTGCAGGCTGGAGGGGACGACGACACCATGTCCGTCATCAGTGGCATCAGCAGTCGAGGGTCCACCAGGAGTAAGAAGTCAAAGCCAGCCACTGCTAGCAAAAGGAAACTGCCTGAAGGTTAGCAATTTTGGCAGATCAAAATTTACTTTGTGTACTAGATGAATTGAGCTGCAACATGACTTAATCTGCACCATACTAACTTGTGTGTTTGATGTATTTTTAAGTGCCCCCTCTCTTAGTTTTAAAGAAATAATAGTACCAGTTTGATGTTAAAGTTGCTAAATGTGTGGTGGTAGTCGCCAAATATACAGTCACAAAGTGACTGGAAATGTTGGGGTGTTTTTTTTTTTGCCTTTAAATTTTCATGCATGTGTTTTTGTGTCACGAGGGAACATTGATCCTCCTCGGCACCTCCTCCGCAAATACAATAAATTCTTTTCTCCAGCAGAAGAGAACAGCTGCAGCAGCAGTGATGCAGTTTGGGTGAACCGTGAGCAGAACGTGCAGACGCCAGTGATGATGCATTCGCCCCACCTCACCTCCACTGTACTGAGGGATCCAAAGAAGATGAGGCCAGAGGACAGCTACACGGCCGCATACACCATGCCAACAGAGCAGCATTCCCATCAGCCTGTGCCTCCCCAGCAGCAGCCACACCATCACCACCAGGCCGCCATTGATTACAAGTACGAAAACCTTTCTACATACCTATTCCTTTTCCTTACCTTCAAATGAATATTTGCAAATGTTGCTGCTGTTTACAGCATCTCATGTTAAACACTGTCCCACAGTACCCAGGTTACTTGGATGTTGACACAGAGGCAACAAGCTGAAGCCCGTCAGCAGCAAGAGCGGGTTAGCATGCACTACTCCAAGATGAGGAACCACATGCAGCAAGCAATGTGAGATGGCACTCCTCTTCAGAGTACATTAAATAGGTTTGAATTGTGGAAGAAAGCTGGGGAATTTAACATTTTTTAAAATTACATTCAGCCAATAGACAGTATGTGAAAAAGCACAATCTCCTAACAAGTATCTATGTGTACTCCTCAGTCGTCGAGGCTCTGGACTCATGGAGGATGATGAAGAGCCAATAGTGGAGGATGTGATGATGTCATCAGAGGACATCAATGAGGGCATGGATTTTGACACAATGGACATCGATCTGGTAATTTAAACCTGCAATAACTGGTTTTTTGGGCACTTGGGGGCAGCAGAAAAAAAAGTTGTGAACACAATGTTGACATAAGTTGACATGACGAACATGTTAGCAAACAGTTTCTTATTGACACATCCAGCAGTTACAGAGCACCATTATCATTAATTTGGAGTCGTGTTTGTGTCCACCTGGTGAATGTTGGTCCAGTATCAACTCCTCTTTTAGCTCTGTTTTTGGTCTCTACCACATCCTGCTCTTTAGCTGCTAATTGCTAAATGTTCACCAGCTAGTCACTAGTGTACAGTGAGTTTTTAGAGATTTTTAGCTGAAAACAGCTGCCTGTTGCAGCTGAAAACGACACTATGAGAGTGAACCAAAACAGTAACGTAGTGGGCCGGACAGATAAACAATGAGCTGAAACTCACTATAAAGCTCTGTAAAGCCGAGAGGAGCTACAGATTCAGGTAATTCTCTGCAGGTTCACCATGAGCAACCCCTTTCACATTGACACATTGTTTTCCTATTGTCATTTGATACATTGTTATTATAAAAATATTGATTATAGCTGCTTTAAGAAATATTCATCTGGATTCTGTACAGTACAAACAGACAGCACCTTATGTGTGGTTCATGGGTAAATATTTACGGTAAATGTTACAAGCTCCTCATCCACATTTTGTCTGTTATGTCTGTTTTGTCCACTCATGCTTTACTGGTAGCAAACTTTCCGAGTAAGTTTCCTCCAATTAAAAAAAGTGTTGCTGCTTTTCTATGCGGCCAAATATTAGAATTTGCACATCAGCATAATTGTCAGCATTTGATTGCCACGGTATATTTTTTTCTACATGTTTTTTCAAACTATGAAGTTCAGATAGCCTTTTTTGTCTCTTATTTCCATTCCATTTTGTGGTGCATTGTTCTGACTGCTGTTATTTTTCAGCCGGCATCAAAGAATCGCAGAGAGAGAACTGAACTAAAACCGGACTACTTTGATCCATCTTCCATCATGGATGATTCGGTTAGGATTTTCCACTTCTTATAATACCATTTACTTATTTCCTTCTTTTCTTTAATTTCATATGTAAATGTATTATTTGGTATTGTACAGAGGCTGTGGGTGGCCATGGTTGCTCATAATTTTTAGGCCTGCTATCTTGAGGTAACTGAGTTTTCTCATGAGCATGACTCATTATTTAAGGATAATTAATTATCCATACAGTCAGATATTACAAGTTACAGCACTTCTCCACCAAAAATCCATCTTTTGAGTTACAAATACTCACCTCCTGTTGGCTTTAAAGGTGGCTCTGAAAAAACTGTAGCTTTCTCCATCATGGAGGACATCAGCAAAAGCGATGTCAAAAAAGCATCAACATTTCCATAGAAATGTCTATGAAATCACAGTTCACCCAAATACTTTGCAAATACTAACGCTTTCTCAATCCTATTTTAATTTGCAGGATGCTGTACTTTTTAAACAAGCAGTCCAAATGCTGCATTTCTTTTTGTTTTCATAAAATGGAAAACACAGTTGATATAAATTCTTAAATGTCCAAACAATATGTCCTGAAAAAAAATCTTACTTAGCAAAAACTGTGCCAGAACATTGTTTTTGCTATTTATATGATTGTGGATTTCTAAATTATTTTTTGTATGTCTTTAGGTTCTCAATGTTTCAATGTTCTAAAACAAGTTGGATGCATCAAGGAGAATGTGTTATCAAAATCCATGGAAGATAAGATGGATGACTGTTCTCTGTGGAAATCAGAATGGAAGGAAATGGACTACTATCAATGGTTTGTGAGACACCAATGTTTGCCTCTTCAACACTTTGTTAAAACTTAGAAGGAAAGCTTGAATTTGAATTTTGTTCTGATATTTTCACACACCGGACTTTTGTCACACTGCAGCAGAAATTTTTCTATTTTTGTTCAGTTACCCTAAAAACAACTTGATGTAAGCTTTTACTAAGGCGAAGCAGTACGGACATTATGTGGCAGGTGCATGGTGAGGAGACAATAACAGACTGAAATTCAAATTAATATTATATACCTTTAATCTTTGTAATTCAGCAGACAAAAATTGTCTAATGTAAATACATAGTGGCCAATATACAGGAGGGGTGAACACAATTTCATGAACACCAGTGGATAGAAATATAATAGCCCTGCGAAATAATACTACCTTTATGATGCTTGTAGCGTTCAGTTGTCGTTGAACACTATAATGACACTGCACTTTGTCACAGAGGTGTTAATTCAACTCTATCGTAATTTTACAGCCATATTTTTAGAAATTATCATAGGCTCCAATCAATGCCTCTCTGACGCAATCTAAACAGAAATTGAACATCATGAGCTTCATAAAGACAGCATTTATTGCAGTTGTATTGAATTGGACTGCATTACATTGTAAAGGTGTCAGTGATACTGCGTTCACCTGCTGTACTTTTAAACTGTAGACTCTGGCATGGCATGTAGCCATATATTGAAACATGTACACAGTAAAGTATAAGGTGAACTGGCGTCTCATACTGTTCAAAGGCCTTGCCACAAAATGATATACGACATTCTCAGATTTCTTTGTGACGGTATTTTTTAGAAATGTATGTGTTCTGCTTTTATACCTTATAGATGACTTTGATTTATAGATATTTTGTAATGACAATCAAATGTAAATTAATGGTTTCTAATCATGTTATTTCACATAGATGCTGAAATAATCCTTTTTAATGAAAATGATTATGTTACTATAGATACGGCCAGCTGTTTGTATTTTCTTTTCATCTCTCTATAAAGAATGGATGCAAATGTAAAGTATTGCTCAAATGTAGTAATTTGACAAATTGATGGCTGCATCTAAAATTATTTTTTAATATTGGGAGCATTCACAGTGTCACACATAAAATTTTGACCTTAAACATATAATCTCTCCTATATCTTGACTATTTTTCTCCACTGTATAGTATCTAATAATACAGACATGCCATAATTGCAATCTTTAGAAGAAAGGATTTGAAAAATGGTTGAGAAAGGTGTGTGTTTGTTTTGTTTGGGGTTTTTTTCCAGTTTGCAAGTGTTCAGAAGATTTTTTCAAAACGCCAATTTATTTGATGTACCACTGTTGCGTGTATAAGAGTCATAGAATTACTCACAATTACAAAGTTTTAGAATTCTTTAGTATACTATTATAGTATCAGAATTGTATATTATACAATTACAGATGTGTAATATATTGTGAATCGGTGCTCATTTTATATTTGCAGTTTCTGTTTGCTTGAATCTTTAGAAAAAGGTTAAAGAAATAGAATGTAACTATCTGAAATTAAATTTACTAATTTGCAAGTATACATACAGTACATTGTTTTGTTTGTCTTTCAATGGATTGTTGTGATATTTCTTTACCTCTGTGTATTGGCCTGGTTGGCAGATTAAGATGTTATGGAAAATGGTGTATTCATATTGTAGTTAGAAACAAATCCCTAATTTCCTTAGAATCTCACTATAAACTGGAGAAACAGATCACATGGTCTTCAACATTGCCATATACATACTAACTATTCATGTTAGGCAAATGAGAAAAGTACATCTAGGAATTGCCTGTAAATTTACATTTATCATTTCATTTTGGATCTTTTCTGTTTTGCATTGAACTGCTGAAAATGTGCATACATCTGTATGTTTACACATATTTAAATATTGTGTATATTAAATTTGTGTTTTTATTCTATTTTCAAAGTGCCCATTGCATCCTTTAAGATTTGTATTTATGTCTGGAGATGTAACATGAACAGAATAAACCCTCTGGGACTGTGTGATGATTTTAAGAATACGGCTGTCAATCCACACTTCCAATTAATTAAGTGTACATATGAATGAAGGATACAAGGACGACTGTCTTTACCCATGTTTCACAAATATCATAGATTTTCTCAATATCATCCAATGTAGTAAACAGAAGTGCAGTGGGAATTTTGGAAACCATGGCTTTACTATAATTAGTTAAATTCAGGTAACTCTCTTAAACACAAAGAAGTTGTTAGTTTTAAATTGTGTTATTTAAGGGTATTCGCTAAATGCTGAAGTTCACTAGTAGTTGGCTTAATTGCCATTTAAAGCAGTTGGACCACAGTGAGCACTGATGTGCGCCCACATGGTACCAGTACCGCTCCAGGAACACAAAGTTCCGGATTAACAAAGCCCCCGGAGACGGCGCTCAGCGTCCCACCATGCACCAGTGAGCTAGCAGCAGCTAACCACCACATTTGACCCTGTGTGAGCCATGATGAATTAGACATCCGGGCCGTGTGAATGGAAGATGGCGACACTTATCCTCCCTGGTGAATGGATAAAAAACTGGGAAAAATCAGGAAAACACGAGTTGTGAGTAAAGCCGAGCTTCAACACGGCGTCAGGGGTTTTAGTGTTTTAGCAGCTGTCGGTCGACGTAAGCTAACTAACAATAAATACGCAGCTAGCGTCTCAAGTGTTAGCCGTTAGCTAGCTCGATTTCAGCAAGTAAATCGACTGCATTCACAGTAAAATGTCGACTAAGTTAGAGGATTTTTGCTTATTTTTTTTTTCAAATAACGTTAGCGGGCCATTTGAAGTGTTTTCTAGCTTGCTGGTGTTGCCGTTATTGGCCCTAGCAAACATTTCAAGTGGCCCGCTAACGTTATTTGAAAATAAAGAAAAGCAAATCATCTAACTTAGTTAGCATTTTATTGTGAATACAGTCGATTTACTTGCTGAAATTCAGCTAGCCAACGGCACCTGCATGCTAGCAATCTGGCCAGATCACGCTGCCACTGGACATTTTGTTTGATCCGTAAACACGGTGTCTGTCAAAGCTAAGCTAGTTAGCTCACCCTCTGCCTGCATCGATGTCGTCCTAGCTTCTAAATTTAAGTGGATTTGTTGGCCAAGTTCAGCTAAATAGCCAGTGTTATCTGCCAACACCCAAGCGGCGAGCAGTTGGCGAACAAAAGCCCCACTTCACATCCAGCGTTGTGTAACGGTGATCGAGTGGAGGGAAACGTTAGCTGCGGCACCGTCGACTCGTGATAAACGTCGTGTTGCCTTGGCAGTGTGAGAAATTAACAATGACATTTAAGTTAACGATTTTGTTCGATAAACCTTCTCCTCTTGGACGAGGAGACTCACGTTGACGTACCTGGTCAGCAAACGTCGACGTTAAGCTCGATATTTGTCTGTAACTTGACGTTTAACCCGTTAGTTATAGTTAACTGGCAGAGGTTGTAGCTATATTTCGATACACAATTATGCGCTTGGCGCTAACCAATGACATCTGGACAGCGAGCAGCAACTTTATCAGCACAGCCTGCGTCAAACCCACTAATCTAGGCAGCACCATAGAAGCGCCTGGAAATCAATACGTGGGGCAGAATGGGATCGCTAGCGTTATCATTCTTAAAAGGGAAAACATTTAACATATAAGATTTTCACTCATTTTCTTGATCGCGGCCATCACGTACAGGCGGAGACACAATAGGCTCATCCACAGTGCTAGCTACTTAGTGGTTGTAGGCCTTGCATATTTAAGTAAGGCCTGCAGTGAGATGCACCAACTCGAACTACTCCATTCTTAGTCATGTGTAAAGCCTGTGTCTGGCTGACAGCACTTTGACAGAGGACTTTGCAACAAACTACAAACTTGTTCCTATCAAGAAGCAAACTCATTCATGTACTATTTTAATGATGTATAATATTCCCTTTCTGGTGTGTTTCCAACTCTTAATACACATCCCCACTGATTGTAAAACATTTTAATATTTAATATGATCTCAGCTGCTGTGTAGAGATGAGGTGAAGTAGTAAAGCTTCAGTCAATCCAGCAGCCACATAACGTGCTAATTAAATGTTGTTCATTAGCTAAATATGTGATTATAGTGCATGTCTGTTGGGGTAGCACAGTGGTAAATCCTGCAGTCTGAGGGTCTACCTTAAAGGCCCCATGTCAACAAGCTCTACTGTAGACTCCCTCTCACTTCAGGGATGCCATCCTGTGCAGTGACATCTCTGTGGCGGGCAGCAAGTAAAAGGGCAATTTCCATGTGCTGATAATCAAAGTGTCACATTGTTATTACATAACTGCTGTTTTGCAGGTCAGATAAAGTATTTTCTTCACAAGCTGTCCAACACTATTGTGGCCATTTGGATCTGTCTGTGTCTGATATCAATCAGTTGTGCTAGTGAAACAGTGGGATTGACCAGAGTCAGAGAGGCCATGGTGTGAGGTTGATTTAGAGCTGTACCTTTTTTCTTGAAGTAGTGAAAATGGCCTGTCAGCCTCATGTGAATATCAACCACGCTGTGTTTGTCCTTAGGGCCCTGACACACCGCTGTCAGTTTGGCGCCATTGAGCATCTCTGGCTGATCACTGCATGTACTGTAGCTCTCGCAGCGCGTCTACCATCCTGATGACTAGTCAGTGCTCTTAAGCAACCATTAAGCTGATTGAGCACGTTGAATCGGTGGCAGAGGTAGTCGGCTAGTTTATTGTGGTGTCTTCAGTTGTTTTAAAGGAAGACGTTGAGGCGACACAAAGTACCTGATCAGTCTGCCTTTGTCAGCGCTAGCTCTTTGAGGCCAATTGAGCTGTCAATGAGGACATCCCTCAGTTAGGTCTTTGGTTCTGTCAGCTTGGACACATCCAGGAAAGGTTTTCTTGGAGTTTTGGAATATCCATAGTTTCTCATCCATTTCTCATTTTATCTGGGATATTGTAGATGGGGTATGGTTTTGGCATAGTGTTAAATGCACAAGTAATCCAGATGTTACAAGAATATTGGTGTGTGGGTAATTGTAACCAATGAAGCCACTGTGTTTGCATTGATTTTCATGGGTGGGAATTAATTTAATAAACTGTATAAAGCTATGTTAGAGGGACTGTAGATATGTTAAACATAGGCAGTTTTGCAGGCGATGGATTGTCATGTATGAGTAGCCTAACTGACCAGACTTTTGTCTCTTTACTTCATAGCGTACAACTCTGCAAAGAACTTACAGAGAAAACAGATCATGGAAGTGAGATTAGAGGTAAGTTGAGAATGACATCAGTTCTGTTATACACTCGTCTTTCATTTGTCTGTCGATGTATTTAAGCTTCCCTGTTGTACACACAGAAACACGTCCATCATGGGAATTATCGTGGTTTGAACAGATCGGCCATGTAAGAAAAGGAAATATTTAAAAATGATGTAACAAAGTTAGATCAAAATGGGTAAAATATATGTCAAGTTGAGAGAAATACTTTGTAGTCAATTTACAGTTGGAAGTGTTTATTATGGCAAAAGCAGTGAGATAAAGGTTTATTTATATTGATGTAATGATATGAAGATGGCAATTCAGAAATTGGCACGCCATTAATGATCATTTTAAGCCAGTTATGTTTGTTTGTATTATTTTAATTGGAAAATGTATCCATTATACAAATAAATGTTCATCCACAACATGCTGTTTTTGTTTGTGCCAGAGAGGAACGACGAAGCATTTATCACCATAACTAAACAAATGGCAATCATCTTTAAACAATATCCTCTTCCGTTAAATAATTATTAATTGCATTGTGAAATGCCACCAAAAGACCTGGCAACTTGGCTGTGTCCCGGAAAATTTAGTTTCCTTTGACATTGTTCACAAACAACACATTTTTTATTTTCCAGTTTCTCTAAATACTGCCACACTGCAGATAGCTTTTTCATAATGTGACAGCTTTCAGTCAAGCTGTGACTTGCCCAATCACACCAGTGTATTTGCTTCAGTGTAATTATTTGCTGAATGTCACCATGACTTTGCTGTTGCACAACAGTAAACTTAGGTGTGAATGCAAACCGAAATGTTTTGAATAAGTTATTATCCATTTATCTATTAGTCAGTTTTCACATTTAATATTAAAGAGTCTTTTAAGGTCAGTTCTGTCAATTCAGTTTAAGATGAACTGTGTCTTGTGTCTGGTCTGTTTACCCCTCCAGATATACAGGCCGCCTTATACGAGCTCTGCTGGCAAGTTGTACAGGGGAACCTGAAGTTGGATCTCGTCGCCAGTGTCCTTGGGGACATGATGGTACCGGTTTAAAGAATTTTTACTTGAGGATTAAAACAATATTAAACTCATAGCAGTGTCTGCGCTGTATATTTTAAGAGACAAACCTTTTTATTCCGTGTTTATTACCTGTTTTCATTCCATCATGCTATATGTCATTGGTTCAGAATTTCAGTTATTGTTTGTAAAAGTTTGGTTCTGGCTTACTGGGCTCAGTTATGGTTGTACTCTTAATGCCGATCATATTTCAATGTTAATACAGACTGACCATGGTATGACAGAGAAGCTATATGACATTTATTTGTTTTTCAAATATTAAAGACATTGGCTTAGAAATCAGTTTATTTCTGCAAGTTTGGTAAACATACAGAGCTTGATCTGATACTGACTTGGACACAGTTTTGTGATTTGGGTGTCATCGTGCCAGCAATGTTTTTTTTTTTTTTGTTTTTTGTTTTTTTTTCAGCTTGAACATTTTCAGTTAATTTTTGTTTTGCTTTCAGGAACTCCGGGATGACATGCCATCAATTTTAGCAGATGTGTTCAGTATCCTAGGTAAATTTGTTTTTGTTTTGTTTTTATATTAAATGTTGAGTTATTGTATCTGAAGTAGTGCATTAAAAGTAACTCAAATATACTATGTAATATAATAGCTTTTAGTGGTTGGCAAACTTTTTTTACTGTCATAATGTGTTTTTTTTAAATTATATTTTTCACAGATTTAGAGACTGGTGCCCTGGAAGAAAAAAACAAACGTGACCATTACACACAATTGGTGGGAGCGTGTTTGGTAGGAATCATTTCTGTATTAACGTCAAATTATTTTATATAACTGACTCTTGCATGCACTTCATCGTCAAAATACGAGAACTTGTATGAGTTAGTATTTCACTTAATTGTCACTGTTGTAGCACAGTTATACTCAATAATTTTCATTGTGCTTAATGTGGGATAGTGTAGTTGTTTGAATTTGACAACTTTGGGGGAAGTTTATACCACTGTTTATTGGTGCCATAAATGCATTACTGATTTTGATACCCAGGTCTGTAATAAACTGCTAAAACCAGTTAATTAACTCCATTTTTTTCAGTTTTTTGTTCCAGAGGCCATCATGAAAGAGAGGCTGGATCCAGAAACCCTTGAATCTCTTGGTCTGATTAAACAAGCCCATCAGTTCAATCAGAAGATTGTAAAAATCAAGACTAAACTTTTGTAAGTACAGATGTCGACATACATAAATAGAAAAAGGTGCATGTTCAGTGTACTGGGAACACTCATGCTTCATAATGCATAACCAATATATGTGTAATCTTTTATTTCCTCTCAGTTACAAGCAACAGAAGTTTAACTTGCTACGGGAGGAGAATGAAGGCTACGCCAAACTAATCACTGAGCTTGGCCAAGACCTCTCGGGCAACATCACCAGCCACCTTGTCCTGGAGAGCATCAAGTCCCTCATAGGTACCAAACAAGTCTTTTTCAGGGTGACTGCATTGAACGTGATGCTGCTGTGTCATTGTTGCTGCTGTTGTAAATTGATAATAACGGATTAGATGAGTCTGAGGATATAGAAAGGTATCACCTGGCTTTTCACCAGAACCCACGCCACATCTGATTTGACCTCCTCCTTGTTAGTTGTTGGTCCTTTGTTAGATTCTGCATTGACTCTGCTATTTATGTAAGGTGTTGCCTGGCCAGGTACCTGTTTATCAGTTTGTCAGTCCCCATATGCACCTCAGCTGCACCGAGGCTTTGGAACAACCTGTTCTCATTAACTGGATATTCTGGTCTCAAATGAATTATTACGTTTTCTTTTTGAAGCCCATTGTTAGTCTTTCTTAACCTTGTGTTATATAAATACTGTTTACTCACTGAACAGTTTTTTCCAATTGCCTGCTTAGTCTACCTTTTTTTTTTTTCTGCCTGCAGGATGTTTCAACTTAGACCCTAATCGTGTTTTGGACATAATCCTGGAGGTGTATGAGAGTCGATCTGACCAAGATGAGTTCTTCCTGTCTCTCATCAAGTCCTACATGTGTGAGCCGCTCACCCTTTGCCACATCCTGGGTTTTAAGTTCAAATTCTACCAGGTAAGAATATCAAGAACGAGTAATGAAAGCTAGAATGTGTCCAATAGTATGAACTGAGCCATAAGCAGGGAAACCGAAAGCTGAATATATTCATGTCGTGGCCTGCATGTATATTTCAAAATGCTTCCTAGTAATTTTACAGTGTGTTTGTGTTTGTTAGAGCCTTTTACCAAGCCCATTACAGATATCTGAAACAGCAGAACAGTCTGTCCAAACAATCCCAAACTATAATCCCAAGATTAAAGAATGACTCGAATTTCATTTGTCACTTATATTTGATTTCCATGATGATGTATTGATTTATTTTCTTGTCTTTCTTCAGGAGCCCAACGAGGAAACCCCCAAGTCACTTTACCACATTGCTGCTGCTCTGCTTCACCATAACCTGATAGAGCTGGAAGATCTCTACGTACATGTAAGGAAAAGGAACAGCTAGAGTCCTGCTAATTGTCACATTAGTAAAAAAGAGATCACCATTCAAATTCATATGTCATTCAGAATTTGGGAATATGAGTTTTGCAAACCTAAAGCTAGAAGCTGTAATCCTGTGGTGTCTTCAGGATGATTTATGTGACATACTGTATATATTCACTTTGTTATAATATCAGACCTTTGTGTCAAATATGAAATGTAGTGTTAGTTCACCTACATCAGATATATGTAGCCTCTGTTATATAATTTGTCACTAGACTGAAAACTCTTTTGTTGCCTCTGTCATTCCAGCTTATGCCACTAGATGCCACCATCATAGAGGAACACAAACGAGATATCTCAGAGGCCAAGCAGATTGCCCGCAAGCTGGTCATGGTTGTGTTGCCCTCAGAGAAAAGTGAAGACAAAGAAAAGGAGAAAGAAAAGGAGGAGGAGAAGAATGAGAAGGTATCAAAGCATCTGTAAATATAAGCCTGTTCTGAGGGATTTCTGTCAGTCTGGATGGATGTTGAGTGCCAGAAGACTGAGAGTGAGAGATAAATAAAAGTTTTAGCATGACAGGAAGGACACGGCACAGAAATATCCACTTTTTAAAAGCTATTCTGCATCACGTGAAGTCAAATTAACATGTAGAGTAACTTTGGGAGTTACATTAACATTTTTGACACAGAATAATATTAAAATTAAAAATTCACACCAAATTTTCAGTTGAGGTTTAGTAAGGTGGAAAAAATTGGAAAGTAAACCTACAGTAACCAGCTTCAAATGTAATGACCTGTGAATCATTATGTTTACATTTTTCAGTCCAAGTTGTCTCAGATACTGCATTATTATTTACCTTAGATAATATACCATGTTTCCAGCCTTCAAAACATGATCAGGGATGTGATCTTTCCGGATTAATCTGGAATTCCGGATTATGTACCGTTGGTTACGTAATGTAACCCCCTTTCTATGAGTATAGGCTCTTAAATTACTCTCTGTTTGGCCCACGATATGTGCGCTTATTGCCGTGTTGGCAGCTGGCAGAAAACCCTGCGCTGGAGCACATAAGGCGTTTGAGTGAGTGAGTGAGTGTGTGTGAGTGTGTTCATATTTGGCTGAGTGAGTGAAAGCTAAGTAGCTAAAATAACTAGCTAGTGTTTGCTTATCTGCTAAGTTAATAAGCTAGTTAACTAGCCAGCTGTCAAAGTTAGTGCTAGTCTAGACACATGCAGCACCTGGCTATATGAATGGTTGCTTTTCAAGTAACGTTAATCCTTATGATTACTGTGATTACTGTGAATAACCATATTTAGATAATAGCTTGATTAAAGCGTTTACATGGTTCGTACTAACGTGATTTCCCCAATAACCCTGGGTTTACATTGGTTAATTGGATACTCGATTAGCTAATTTGTAAGGGTGGCAGTGAGGACAGTAATGTTGGCTGTGTCTTTCTGCGCTCGCTTCGGCTCTAGTTGTCTGCTTTGCGCAAAGCAGATAGTCACACAAATAATGTTAGTCAGACTGAATGTAAACATACACATTATTTTGATATTGATAACTTTATGTAATTACAGCACTATAAATAGTTATCCTGCATTTCTATGTGAGACCAAATGAAGGAAATTGACAGACTATTACATTCTGAAGATAATGTCTTTTAGGTATTTTTTTTTGGCATATACGGATTTATGGCCAGGCTAACATTGAACAGCCCTGAGGTTAAATCTATTGATGTAAAATTACCTGCTTTTTTTTGTCCTTTGCCAATCACATGCCTGCATGATATAGACACATAGATAGGACTGGTTTTAAAAAGCCATCACAGTGGAGTGTGACAGTAGCTGTGCTCTAACTGCTTTATTGAGTGTTACTGAACTTTGTCACATTTAATAATACACAGACACTCAGTTGCTGCTCTTTTCTGTGTCCACAGCCACCTGATAACCAGAAGCTCGGTCTGCTGGAAGCGCTACTTAGAATTGGAGACTGGCACCACGCCCAGAGTATTATGGACCAGATGCCTTCCTTCTATGCTACTTCTCACAAGGCCATTGCACTGGCACTCTGCCAGCTTGTGCACCTGACTGTGGAGCCTCTTTACAGAAGGTGCTGATTTTTCCATGTTTCACGTACAGCCCCCTATGTGTCGTCCGACCAGAAAGCATGCACATGTTGTACCTCTTATTCCACTGTTTGAACGGACTACTTTAACTCCGCTTGATGCCAACATTTCATGCATACAAGTTCAGTAAAAAATTAAAAATAAGTAACTAAGCTGAAAAAGAAAAGAAAAGGCTGTGACACACTGGTCTGCTCCTTACAGGGCTGGCCTCCCGAAAGGAGCAAAGGGGTGTGTAATGCATCCACTGCGGAACAAGCGGGCCCCTCGGCCTGCAGAGAGCTTCGAGGACCTACGCAGGGACACATTCAGCATGCTCGGCTACCTGGGCCCTCACCTCTCCCATGACCCTATCCTCTTCGCCAAGATTGTGCGTCTGGGCAAGGCCTTCATGAAAGAGGTACAAAACTGTAACCATTATATTATTACATCTGTACTACAGCCTAAATCTTAATTTGACTTATATTTGGTGTCCTTTGCTTCTCAGTACCAAAGTGATGGCAGACCTGATGTCAAAGAAAAAATGGTGAGTATAAAACTAAGAGCTTTTATTTGTGACACTGTAGATTCATATTTAGAAGAGTAAAAACACTGTTGTTTCTTAAATGGATCTGCAATTTTATCTCAGTAGTTTATGTTACTGTGAGGACCTTATTCATGTTGATTTTATTTTCATTACAGGAAACACTATTGAGTTGTTTCCTGAGTATTGCAGACCAGGTGCTACTCCCTTCTCTCTCTCTGATGGAGTGTAATGCTTGCATGTCTGAGGAACTGTGGGGTCTCTTCAAACTCTTTCCCTACCAGCACAGGTGAGACACACACACACACACACACACACACACACACACACACACACACACACACACACACACACATGTGGCACTGTTTAATTGAGTTGTCGGATAGTAAACCCTCAGGCAGCACTCCAGGATGGTGTTTACTAGCTGGCAAGGAAACGGTAGCACACGCGAGCAAACTCTCAGTTCATCAAACCATGCTTGATTGTTTAAAATGCCTTTTTCTGTGTTATTTAGCAAACCATCTTTTTTGCTCCAGAATAATGGCAGAAATTTATTTTTAGAGGCTTTTTCTGAATATTTTGTCACACCGCTGATGAGCAGTGACACTCCACACTCCCAAAGGTTTTGTTTTACTTTAGTTGTCTGTGTCAGTTTGTCACAGTTAATAAGAACATAGCAGCACTTTGTAGATTATTTCACTGTCTTGTACACCAAACTGTGTCGACACTGTCAAAGGAAGGATTTGATATGAACTGCAAATGGACAAGTAAAGCAGTTCATTTATGCCCTGCTATGTCAGTGTATTTGTACAGTGGGTTGCTCTTTGTACTGAATTTGTAGATGCATACGGGCTTTTTAAATATTCCTTGACATTTCTTGCACCAAATGTGACACAGCAAATTACTTGATCTGATTTTCAAGAGTAAGTCAGCCGTTAAGGAGTGGCCCTTTTTTTTTTTTTTAATTAAACTGAATGGCTGAATGCAAATTAGGTAGAATGGACCCTGCTGTTATTTGGCTAATAGTCACTCACATAACGGCAGTTTAACATAATGCTGGATAGGAGGTGGCTATTTTACTAATCTAGGACTGTTTTGAATTGCAAGCTTAGGAAGGTGACAAGTGTGTGGATTCTTAGAGCTGTAATGTTGTACATTCCTGTTGCCCTTTTTTATGTCCTATTCTGCCAGTCCTCCCAATGTTTTGAGTGCTGCGTAGTTAAACATACTGTTTAATTGTGCTTCCTCTATCTATGCTCCCTCAGGTACCGGTTATATGGACAATGGAAGAATGAGACATATTCCAGCCACCCACTGTTGGTTAAAGTCAAAGCTCAGACTGTGGAAAGGGCCAAATACATTATGAAGTAAGTCACTTTGCAGAAGTCAATGTGCCATTACTGTGCAGTCATCTGTCTTTCTGTACCTTTGGTTGACTTTTGCTGTGTCTCCGATCCAAACACCAGGTCAGTACTTGTGTTCCTGTAGGCTGCGTGCTTCCCATTGCATATGTGGTTATTTAAAATGTGTAGCTATTCTTTTCCCCTAATTCAGTCCTGTTCTGTTCTGCAGACTTTTGCATTGCTTAGAAAAGATAAAGTAAATCTTGAATTAAAGGGAAGCCCTTCCCATTCATTCAAGTCGAGTCTCTATACAGTTTGTCAGTATGGAAACATACAGCTCAATGTTTTCCCTGCATCACAAATGACCTTACTGTCATCTGTGGTAAGTCATTTCAGAGGGTGGAGAGATTCAGAAACTGGAAAATTTTGGACAGTAAATTCAGCTTTGAACACATCACGCCATCAGCAGACGTTCACTACCATCAGGACATCAAGGCCATCTTTTTTCTCGTCCTACTGTTTCTCCTTCACAGAAGCACCCACTTCATTTGCTAGTTCACCCTGCTCACAGGAACAAATTCCATAAAATGTCTAAAGGCTGTTAATATCTGGTATTACTGTTCTTTATTTTTTGACTTAAAAAAGCCAAAGCAAACAACCTCTGATAAGACAATAAGGTTTATGTAGATGAAAATGCAAATATTTTCTAATTTAATAAAACTTGACTTAGTAGGTTGGACTAGATTGGATAGTAAAAACATGCATAGATGTGTTAATGTGTTATTTTTCACCAGCCATCTCATGTTAGACTGTATTGAAAGGGCAGTTAAACAGCATAGCAATTAAAATGGGACTTGGAATACTGTGTCTTTGTGCTGGTCAAGTAACTATTCACTGCTACACTGTTCTGCTATTGAAGAAATCAATGATTCTACTTTTATCTTAAGCTGACAACCATGAGAGCATTTTCCAATTGCTGTGAAACCTACAGAAGTGACAGCATTTGCTTGCAGCGCTCTTTGCATCGCCTTGTGTTTTTAATCTGCTGTTTCCTGTCTTGTGCTTTTTTCCCCTCCCTAGGCGGTTGACCAAAGAGAATGTGAAACAATCTGGAAGGCAGATTGGCAAGCTGAGCCATAGCAATCCCACCATCCTCTTTGATTATGTAAGTGTATTTTGCTCTGATTATTTTATTTCACTTTGATCTCATTTTGAATGATGTCAGCAAACTACAAAGAAAATTAATTCCAGATTTTTGCAGGAGAAAATAATCAATGTTCTACAACAAATAGCACCTTGTTCACTCCGTATACCAGTTATGTTTTTCTGACCCTCGCAATAGTGTCTGCTCTGGGAATTGCTTACACCTAGAGCTCTGCTTACAAGTCATGCATTCAAGAATCAAAGTAAAAACCACTTTGTAAAAACTCACAAAATTGGTACTGTGTTCCTGCTGCACTGACAAAAACAATCACTTTGGTATAATACACAATACTGGCTTCATGGTCTTTTTCTATTTGCAATCATTTTTTACATTAACATTCTTCCTCCTTTGGCATTAAATGAAACATTTTCACCTTCAGCAAAGTATTGTGCTATGATAAATCCTTACACGTCACATGTCTCCTACTGATCTGTGTTGAAGATGGATCAAATTAACATTGTTTAATGTAAAGAATATTTGCACATGCAGTAATGGGAGGATGTACCATATCGAGTGGTCGGTATTTCTGGACGCTCTGCCACCTACTTCATTAGTATTTTCAAACACGACTCCTTTTTGTAATTGAGTTCCCTCCCCTGATCTGTGGCTATTGATGTGTGGATGCACATGTATCATAAGGATGACTTAAGCAGATTTGTTTGGCCACTCACTGGAGGTAAAGAGGAGCTATCAGGTCAGGTATAATGTATATCCTCTAAAGTTGCTGATGTTTTATCCCCTCCTCTGTCTTGTTGTATATCAGATGCTGTCTCAGATCCAATGGTACGACAACCTCATCGTTCCAGTGGTGGACTCCTTGAAATACCTCACATCCCTCAACTATGATGTTTTGGCCTGTATCCTATACTGTTCCCACTTTATTCAGTCAATTAACAATAGACGTGTGTTTTTCTGTGTGCGAGTGTGTTGGAGACAGTGCAGTGTTAGAGTAAAGGGGACTTCTTCCCCGTTTTCTATGTTGTTCCACTTAACTCTGTCTTCAGATTGCATCATTGAGGCTCTGGCCAATCCCGAGAAGGAGAAGATGAAGCATGACGACACCACCATCTCCTCATGGCTTCAGAGTATGTGGCTTCACAGTTAACTGGCTTGTTACTGTACAGCAGTCACAGCCTTCATTTGCATGGCAAAATGAGAGAAACTGTTTGATGTTTTAATGAGTGCCTTACACCTGTTCCTTTTGTCAATCAAGGCCTGGCAAGTCTGTGTGGAGCCGTGTTCAGAAAATACCCAATTGAGCTGGCTGGCCTTCTTCAGTACGTCACCAATCAACTAAAAGCAGGGAAGAGGTAAGTAGCTCCCAGCGACAAATAACAGGATGACTGGTTTGCAGGATTATTTGCCTTTTAGTGTGTCAGGAAATGTGCTTTGCTTTACACGTCCTTCCTCTCTCTGCAGTTTTGACCTGTTGATCCTAAAAGAGGTGGTGCAGAAAATGGCTGGCATTGAGATCACAGATGAGATGACCTCAGAGCAGTTAGAGGCCATGACCGGAGGGGAGCAACTCAAAGCTGAGGTATATAGACTAAAGTATAGTTACAATTACCTGATGTAGTCTCTTGAGCAAGATCTGTATCACTACCTGGAGTAGTGTGCTGCACCTGAGCTCACTCACGTCATTGTCATTATTGATGTGACTCTGCCAACAGGGCGGCTACTTTGGCCAGATCAGGAACACTAAGAAGTCATCACAGCGTCTGAAGGACGTGCTGCTGGACCACGAATTGGCCTTGCCACTGTGTCTGCTCATGGCCCAGCAACGAAATGGTGTGGTTTTCTTGGAGGGTGGAGAGAAACACCTCAAACTTGTTGGCCACCTCTATGACCAGGTATGCACCCTCTCTCAGTAAATTAATCTAATCGATCTCTCTTTTTTTAGCAGTAAACAGTTGAATGTCCCTGCAAACATTCTTCACACCTCGTAACAAGATAAATCTAAATCTTTTCCTTTCTTTCTTTCTTTTCTGATATAATTATTTGTATTCCTGTAGTGTCATGACACTTTGGTGCAGTTTGGTGGCTTTCTGGCCTCCAACCTGAGCACAGAGGACTACATCAAGCGGGTTCCCTCCATTGACATCCTTTGTAACCAGTTCCACACTCCGCATGATGCTGCCTTCTTCCTGTCTCGGCCAATGTACGCCCATCAGATTTTGGTGAGTGGATCACTGTGTCAGAGCTTCAATGTGCATCATGTCACATTCGTGTTATTGAGAGAGATTCTACTCTTTATAATCAAGACAATGATCAGGCATGCATTTTGGCCAGGCGATTCACTCCAAGTTAGATTTTGATTGTAGAATTGTGTGATGGTGTGTTTATTGTTACCATTCTGCCTTTTCTGTCGTCTTCCTCGTTTTGAAAATCCGAGCTCATGTCGGCTCAATTTTGACTTTTGACTCCACCTAAAATGGAGAAAGGTGCAGTGGTTTTTCTTGACAGACTGCCTTTCAGATTTAAAAAAATCAAGTGGTTGATATCTTTACAACAAGGTTTTTGTAGAAGTGTGACATTGCTGTTGTTGCTCTTATTATTAGTATTGCTATTATAATGTTGCTCTTAGTGTTGTTTCTGTTGGTGTTAACATCAATGCCTCAACCCAACCGGTCGAGGCAGATGACCGCCCACCTAGAGCTTGGTTCTGCTCGAGGTTTCTACCTGTTAAAAGGGAGTTTTTCCTTGCCACTGTCGCATAGTGCTTGCTCATGGTGGGAACTGTTGGGTCTCTGTAAATATAAAGAGTCGGTCTAGACTTGCTCTACTCGAAAAAGTGCCCTGAGATAACTTTGTTATGAATGGTGCTATATAAATAAAACTGAATAGAATTGAATTGAAGTATAGAAAATTATGTTAGTAGGTCAGTTCTTAATTGTAGCCTCTCTATAACTGCATTTTGTCATTTTATATCATCTTACTTTTTGTGGTAATTGTATAAACGCATTTGTTCACTAAAACTATTTCAAATCAAGACACTGTGGTCTTGAAAGAAACATTTTGATTTAAAGAAAATGGAGCCCTTACTCCTGTGTTACTACGCTCTCTTCTCACAGTCTAAGTACGATGAGCTGAAGAAAGCAGAGAAAGGCAACCGCCAGCAGCAGAAGGTACACAAGTATGTGGCAGCCTGTGAACAGGTGATGACACCGGTGCATGAGGCTGTGATGTCCCTCCATCCGGCCAGGGTCTGGGACGACCTCCGCCCTCAGTTCTACGCCACCTTCTGGTCCCTCACCATGTACGACCTGGCCGTTCCACAAGCTGCCTACGATCGTGAGGTCAACAAGCTCAAGGCCCAGATCAAGGCCATCGAGGAGAACCCGGAGATAGTAAGTAGTTGGTCCACAGCCCACACTTCAACTTTAATTTTAGCATTTTACTGTTAACTGAAGCATGTGTGTAGTGTGGCTTACAGTCATTGCTGCAGCAGAATCCCTGTACATTTAGTTCACAAAAGCAGCTAGTACAAAGGATTGCCGGACTCTGTGATTGTATAAGAGATATTTTTGTGGTTTTCTTCCAATCTAGCCCTTGAATAAGAAAAAGAAGGAGAAGGAACGCTGCACTGCCCTGCAGGAAAAACTGCAGGAGGAGGAGAAGAAGCAGGTGGAGCACGTCCAAAGGGTTCTACACCGCCTCAAACTGGAGAAAGACAACTGGTTGTTGGCCAGTGAGTATCCTAATGTTCATGCATCTTAGTATGTACAGTCTTCTACGATACCGTGACTTCTCTGTTGAGGGAAGAAAACAGTTCATCTGTTTGAGTAAGACTAATCTTTAAAAACTACAACTACATGAGTGGAAGCTTTCAGAAGTAAATAACAGATGGGCAAGATATATAACTTTGCAAAAATATGTGTTAGGGACAGTGAAATTCAGTTTTAACTCCATTTAGACACAATAGGTCTGTTAATGTAGTAAAGGGGGACGTCAAGACAAAGCTGATCAAGTCATTTTGTTGATGTTCATAACATCAATGTTTGAGGTAAATCTAATGTTCATTCCCTGTCTGTCTGTTACTAATACAACTTTAAATGCTTACTGACAGAATCCACAAAGAACGAAACCATAACAAAGTTCCTGCAGCTCTGTCTGTTCCCTCGCTGCATCTTCTCTTCCATCGACGCCGTGTACTGCGCTCGCTTTGTCGAGCTGGTCCACCAGCAGAAGACGCCCAACTTCTGCACCCTCTTGTGCTATGACAGGGTAAGACACTTACAGTATATACATACATACAGAGACTCTTAAACACTCATGATGATGGTGGTTAATTAAACTACATTTTATAGCAGCCTCCTTAAAGCTACAAAGTGCTTTTGAAGAGAAAAAAATAAACATTAATAATTTGATTAATGAAGGACCACAATTAAGTGCAGCTCTGAGACACTGAGCGTCAAAGCTTTGACGTACCATCTGGCAAAATGTATGCAGACTTTGTAGCTTTTTCCATGTGCAACTCATTTTATAACATGATACTTTGTTTTGTAAGCAAACGCATTACATTGTGTCACTCTGCAGGTGTTCTCTGCCATCATTTACACTGTGGCCAGCTGTACAGAGAATGAGTCTCACCGCTACGGACGCTTTCTCTGCTGCATGCTGGAGACGGTGACCCGTTGGCACAGCGACCGTGCAGTCTATGAGAAGGTGTCCAGTTCTATCAGTTCTCTACACTTGTCACTTTGATGTATTTGTAGAATTTTCTGATGTATGATCTGGGAATTAATCTGTCTCTTTCTTATTGTGTGATCATAGGAGTGCGTCAATTTCCCTGGCTTCCTGACCATCTTCAGAGCCACAGGCTTCGACGGAGGGAACAAAGCAGATCAGCTAGATTATGAGAACTTCAGGCATGTGGTGCACAAATGGCACTACATGCTGACTAAAGTGAGCTGCCCTTTGTCTTTATTTGTCTTCTTGTCTAGAGAACAGCAGTCAGAGCTCCGTAGTGTGTATTTATCTGTGACCCCATCATCTGTCTCTGCTCCACCCAGGCTTCAGTTCACTGCCTGGAGACGGGAGATTACACCCACATCCGGAATATTCTCATTGTGCTCACCAAGATCCTGCCCTGCTACCCCAAGGTCCTGAACCTGGGCCAAGCTCTGGAGTGCCGCGTCCACAAGATCTGCCTCGAGGAGAAGGACAAGAGACCAGACCTCTATGCCTTAGCAATGGGGTAACACAGCATTGTGTGCTGTTCAGCTCTCTGTGGAGCATACAGTTAACATATATTATGTGAAGTGTGGTAATAAACATAATGGGAGCATGGGAAGATGGGGTCCTGAAGAAAGAGTAGTGCACGTTATCTCATTTTTTGAATTTATACATGTTTTATTTGAATATCTGTTTAGATAGTAGTGGCAAGTGAGGACTGTAACCCAGATGTTTGAGTTTTGTTATGAAGAGGGACAGTTAGACAGGCAAGATTTTAACACCAGTGCATTATATTTTTAGCTCTAGAGTGGACTTGGGAGGCATATTAATATGAAGTATTAGATCATCTTGTCTAGCCACTGTAAATTGGTAGAACCTGAGATTCTTAATGCAGTATTGAGTCTTTAAAGCTACACTATATTGCAAGTCCAGTTGCTTTTGTTTCACATCTGCTAGATGGTGATGTCTGCACTTACGTGCATACTGATCACCACTTATGAGTGCCCATGATTGTTTATTTATAGCCGAGTATGCAGGGGTTAGTATGTGCAGAGAAATGCTGTGCTGCGCTCAGTTACCTGCATTTTCCTGTCTCTGTTACATTTTATACAGCGTGTGACATATGAGGTTTTGTCTCTGCCTGGTGCAAACCCTTTATGCATCTTACAGTTATTCAGGTCGGTTGAAAAGCCAGAAGGTGCACATGGTCCCTGAGAATGAGTTTCACCACAAGGAGCAGCCAGCGCGCAGTGCCACCCCTGCCAGTCAACAGAACGGCCCCGGCAGCACAGGCAAGCCTGCCACCAGCACAAGCAAGACAGAGGAGGGGACGTCAGAGGATGGTGGTGAGTGATTATTACAGACATGGCAACGCTGTTTTGAATGCAGTACAGGACAATTTTATTAAGTAAGGAACCAGGTACATTATGGTATTGTACTAGATTTAGCTTATTGCCACTGCTGAATCATTCTGTTTCAGATTTGTTGTTCCATTACATCTGGTAAATATTAAAATGCTTAAGCTTTTTTTGTTGTTTATCTGCGATATTTTCCCCCAGAAAGGGTTTGGCTTCAGACAATCAGAACAACAAAAAAACTAAATAATAGGTTGATTGCCATAAAACTTAAACATTATGATCTTTGTTGTACAGCTCTAAAGTTTGCTACAGCATTTATACGTTGCTGTTGGGATTTGTTTTACACTTAACGGGTGATACAGATCATAATATGCATGTCAGTAGTATTTATGAAACCTGTGCTCATACAGTTCTTGGTTTGTTTTTATGCAGATCGGGGCAAAGATAAATCTCAGGGGACCACAAAGCCAGTGAACAAAGCCAACAGTGCAGCGGCCAAAGTGACCACCAGCAACGGGAATGGTGCTCTCAACAGGTAGGCATCTTAAGAGCTGCTATGACACCAGGTTATCTCAAACAAAGCTTTAAAAAAGCAACAAAACTACTGATATCATGTCCAGCTACACTTCTAGTTGGTATTGCCTGTAAGTCTTTTGATACAATAGCTCAGAAGGAATATAATACTGAATTAGGATCAGCAGAAGCTTGTATGAAACCTTCTTGAATAAATGAAAAATGCATCTCTTTGCAGCACCAAAGCCGCTAAAGAACGGGACGACAAAGAGAAGAGCGGGAAGGAGAAAAAAGAGAAAAAGGAGAAGACACCAGGCAGCACTCCCGAGACAAAGGCGGAGAACCGTCGGGAGAAGCAGAGAGACGAGAGAGCGGGGAAGGAGGAGCGGGCGGCACGTGAGGGTAAGGAGAAGACCCCCAAGGCAGACAGGGAGAAAGTGAAGGCTGAGGAGAAGACCAGCAAAGACGACAAAGCCAAAGCCGGCAACGCGGAGCCCGTGGAGCCATCCAGGGAGCGCGATGCCATCAAGGAGTCCAAGAGCAAGGAGAAAGGAGACAGGAGCGCTGTGGCCGGGTCCCTCAAGTCACCAGTTCCCAGATCAGAGTCAGCCGAATCTGAGAGGGGTAAGGAACCTTTCTGGTTGTTTGTTATACTGCTGTGTTCTCCACACAGCTTTATATGGAAACATTTTTCGACTGCACTGCCAGACCACATACACTGTCTATAAAAGTATTCACCCCCTCGGACTTTGTCATGTTTTCTTGTTTTGCAGTATTGAATCACATAGATGTAATTAAGATTTTAAGGAGAACTTTGGAATAGGAATTTTCTTGTCCCTTAAAACATGTCCATCACTCAAGAATGGATACATCATAGAAAATGTTTTAGAAGGTAGAATGTGCAGCTCAATTAAACTCAAATTTCCCTCTTGTCTTTACAGATCACAAAAGACGAAAGCTCGACAGTCACTCTTCTCCGTCCCACTCCTCGTCTGTTAAGGTTAGTATGGCTTGAGGAAGGCTGTGCCCGTTTCTTCTCTATCTGCCGGAGCGTTCCCTGCCGTTGCACATTCCAGCTGCCCTGAAGATCACCAAGGAGAGTTGTCGTACATGCAGGCATGGCATCTGGAAACCCCAACCAAATCCATGGGAGTTGGAAAGCATTCCATGGACATCAGCATAATATTTTGCAGAATTGGGAGAAAACCCATCAAGGACTTAGCCAAGAGAATATTGTATATATTGAGTATTTTCATATTGAAATATTTATCTATTTTCATATAAATGAAAGCAGTCAGTGTGCCTTGGGAAGAAAGAATTTTTTAAGCATTTCTATATTCCTTGTGGATTTTTTGGTTTTTGAGAATAATATCCTCCTGAAGAAAAGTGGCTTGCCAAATCAAGAGCTTTCACTTTTTCCAATGGCAAAGATTTTGTTTTTGTAACACCGAGAGCAGTATTTCACTACTTGAAATGGTGCCCAAGATTATTTTCCCTGTTTTTGCGAGCTGAGAAGATTCCCTGGTTAAAGTGATGTAAAGTATTTTACTTTCTCCTCAACGTGCCCGGATCCAGCACAGAGTCGGATGGTGTCGAGCAAACCACTCTGCTGTAGGAGCACCCCTCTGCTGCGGCTGAGTCATCGGTCCCCTATCTATCTCCGTTTGTTAAAACGGCCTGCATGCAACCTTCACATCACACGATGCGTATCCAGTGAGTCCTGCTGGCCCCTGCAGCGCTATCCCCACAACTACCAGCCATCAGCATCAACAGTCGTACTACCTCCTGGCAAGCATGCAGTGGGAAATCAGAGCCACCAGCAACTGAGATCGATGGAGAAAATGAATGTCGCACTTTTGAATCAGCCAAAAATGCAGAGGAAAATAAGCCGGCCCCTACAAAGAGAGAGAGGGAGGGAAAGAGTGGGCGAAGCCTGAATCGTCTGGAGCGTTGCCCAAACCACTGGAAGCTTGTGATAGGTCTTTATTTTACCCTTCCACCAGAGAAATAGGCTCCCTGTGTCTTATCCATTCCTGAACTGTAAGTGACAGCAACAGTTACCTATGTAGGGATGCAGTCAAGCACATAAGAATTGAGTGATTTGTCTTACACACACAGGCACACACACACACACACACACACACACACACATTATTTACAGCACTTGCACTTTAGATGTATTGAATACCAGCTGCGCTGTAGGACCTCTATATTATGCTGCCTGAAATTGCAGACATGACTAGCAGTTATTTCATATATGCTCAGGGTTTTTCTATTAAGTATTGACATTCCAGATGTTGAGCCTATGAACTCTCCTCTATGTAATAACCTTGTCAAAGCCTTAGTCCTTGAAGGTCAGAGGTCAAGGGAGAAGTATGCTGTTGGTCCGGCCAGCCCCGACTCCCCACCCCCCCACCCCTTCTTCCAACTCTCTACTGCTGTCTGACAACCTCCTCCCAACCCCCCACCCCCTCCCAGCTCATCTGTCATCTCCATTCATCCCTACAGGACAATAGCAACGAACCCAAGGAGTCCACATCCAAGGTTTGAACTGACTCTGCTACTCATACTCAGATTGTCTGTTTTCTCTGTTCAGGGGCCAAAAATGTGTACAGCTGCTCAGCAACTCATTTTAGATGTCTGTGATTTTCTCCATCCATCTATTTTTATATTCTCACACTTTGTAATAAGGAAGTTAGTAAAGACGTAGTGGATTATGTCACCATTACCAAAGTTGATAGTCACCCTTAAAGCTGCATCAATCTATATATTTTGGCCACTTGGAGACAGCAGCACAAGCTAAAAACACTACATATGACGTATTATCACCTATTATCACCTATACATATTATTCATCTTTTGAGATAGTAGCAGTCCCTTAAAAAACCTTCAGCGTTCGTACAAAGTCTTGAAGGTTTGGAACATGCTTAATTTTAACCGTTATGTTTTCAAGGTTAGGAATATGCTTGAATTTGAATATGCTCCTTGAAAAATGCTTGATTTTTCTACATAATCTTTTAATATTTGAAATGAAACGATCCCGTTGTTGTATTTGTTTTATTGTCTCCAGGCATTTATAGTAACTATTTAGATGTGATGATAGAGGCTTCGAGAATCTGGACATTTTTGGTTTAGGTACATTGAAAGTGCTTGAATTTTACTCTTAAAAGCTGTACGAGCCCTGAACCTTATCAGCCCCATTCCCTGATTTATTCCAATATAGGAAAATAATTGGTGACTTAAAATAAATTCATTGTAGACAACAAAAATCATTAGTTAAACCCAAATTGAATTTGAAAAATACCGAGGTGTAGCATCAACACCAAACATTGAATCACAACTGATGAACAGAAAAAAGTAAAATAAATCTCAACTAACCTAAATCAAGTACAAATAGAAAGAATAAGAATAATTTCATCAGTGTTCTCCCCCTTCAAGCTAATATGTAGTAGACACAAGGCTAGACTTGCTGCCTCTCTATGGATATGTTTGTATCATCTGCACATCTGTACCTTTCTTTCTGTTGATCAGTGTCAATGTTACTTTCTCTGTGATTCAGTGTTATAAGATATAAAATATGAAATCCTAGTGGGTTGGATAAAACTGTCTGGGTAAAAACTTAAAAAGTGACTAAAAGGTCTTATGTTTCACTGAAAAACATCAGTCACTGAATAGCATGTGCCTGCTTAGGACCATATTTATTGTTCCACATCACATCACATTTTTGCAAAAATAAGTATATATGCTCTGTATGGTAACATTTTACTTGAAGTCCCCCTGATACCATAAAATATGAAGAAGAAAAAAATGATATTACAGCTGTGTTTTATTATATTGTCATTCATTATCTGTTTATACACCAGCCTCCACTTCTGGGAGGTGTTATAGTGACACTTGTATCTGCCTCCAACTACATTATAGTGTGTTATAAGCCCTTTGTTAAATGTTTATATACTGCTTATAAATGCTAAATAGGGGGACTTAAACTGAAGTGTTGCCCACTGTACTGTATAATAGATTATTGATGAATTTTTCCAGTTATTTTCAACTTGAGTTCTAGTTTTTGCTGTTACGCTAATTCATCATCTACTTCACTGTTGAGTCCTGCTTTCACTGGGAGCTAACACAATTGGGACCAATGGATATTAGTCAAAAACATAATTGTTAAATCATATTGGCTGGTTGAGTCAGGTGTTTAAGAGCAGTGCCTCCTGTAACTTAGCTGTGACGTGTTGTAATGAATGAAATTGTGGCCAGAATCAGTCAGCTTGATCAATAATGCTTACAAAGCTCCCAGTCTGAGCATCATTAGTAGTGCAACAATGTCATTGAAAAACAGCTCGTATGTATTTGCTTAAAATGTATTTGTCAGATTCACATGTGGTGATTTTTAAGTATTTTAAAACTCAGTTATAGATACATGAATAAAAATATAATTATCAGTCAATATTTGGAACTTGGGTAAGAAATGATAGTTCAGTAGTTAGTTGTTTTCACCTTGTTTTGTTACTAATGTGGTTTATTTATTTGTAACAGTAACTTGAATTTGTAGTGAAATTAAGACTCAATATAAAGGCACCCCTGACAACTTAAAACTATTTCTGTTTGTCTTGTTCTGTTCATATAAAATTGTCTTTGCAGCACCACGTCAACTACAATTCAGTAGCCCGGTCCAAGAGCAGAGAGAGGGAGATGGAGAAGAAAGATTCAGACAACACACAAGGCCGATCCAAAGAGAAGAAGGAAGAAAAGGATCGGAAAGACAGGAAAAGAGTCAGTATTTAACCAAACCACTGCACTTTGTGAAATGGGTTTTTGGAAAGGTCACCCATGTGAATTCATGTTAAGTTTTTTTTTCTTTTCTTGTTTTTAACTCCTTTTATATACGTCTTGTTCTAAAGTTTGCCCGTGTTCATATTAGTTGGACTAAGAGTAGCAACAAGTGATAGGTGAAAAATTTTCATACTTGGAAGTTATTGTTTGTTAATGCTCGACTAACATCTGTCAGTCAGTAAATGAATTCCCGATAGTCAGGATGTGTTGTTAACGTACTGTATGTCGTGTTGTTTCTCTTTTAGGACCATGCTGTCAATGACCGCGAGACGAGCCAAGAATCCAAACGTAAGAAGGATGAGAATGGAACAAGTACGTTTGTTCTTGACAAATCTGAAGTAGCCATTTGGCCCAACACAAAGTGCTCTGTAAAACGAAAACACTAACTAAATCTTCTCTTCCCAGATTCCTCCAAAAACAGCAAGAGCACAAGTCCTTCCTGTGACTCCCCGCTTTCAGCTGAAAAAGAGAAGAGCAAAAGATCCAAATCGTCCAGCAAAGAGAAGGCCGAGTCTGTGAAACCTGAGCGGACGTCCTCGGGAGGCAAAAAGGTCAACTCCGTTCGTCACACTCTGTCCTGATCTGTTTGTAGAGCACACTATCTGTTAATTTATGAACTTGTAGTCTTATTGTCCCTCATATAAGAAACCCTTTCAGTTCAAGTTTGTGTTTTCATTGTTTGAATAAAAGATTTAGACGAAAATGAACACTAAATATTCATGTAGCTTTATTTCCATTAATACTCATCTGTTTCAATTCATACTTCTTTGTGTTCTTCTGCTACAGGAGTCCAGACATGATAAAGAGAAATCTGAGAAGAAAGAGAAGAGGGACAGCAGCGGAGGAAAGGAAGAGAAAAAGCAATATCCTTAAACGTGACACCTAAATCATAAATATGGGTGTTTTCGTTGTTTTTAAGTGTGAATATTTTGATATGTAAAGGTATGGAGTGTTTCTAAATTTTAGGTTTTTTCCTCACTGCTTCACCATATCAGTTGGGGTTACCTGCTTTCCTTTTGTGGCTGACTTAGCTTGTTTTAAAACAATGTAAAATTTGTGCACCAGTGTTTCAACATGTATTCAGTACAGCCTCTCACCGCACTAAATTTGTTTCCCATTTGTTTCCATTACTAGAGAATTACCTCCATTTTTATCTATTGTGAGTCACCAAACACTCAGATGCAATAACAGTTCAAACTTGCAGTAGATGCCAACCAGCCAGCCAACAGGACCTGCTTGTAAACATAATTAGTACACTAATCCTCAGCCTATAACCATTCATCTTTTCTCATTTGAGCATTTAACTGTAGGCTAATTTCTGTCTTCAGCCCCCTCTGACACAACCCAAACTGATTATGTGCTCTTTAACTTGGATCTCATTATTTCAAAATGACATTTTGAGCCATTGTTTCGCAACTACTGTTGCTCATTCTCTTTATAGCAGCCAGTTGTTTACACACTGGCACTCTAAACAAGCATTAATCGAGTTTTTGTCACTTCCTGTAATGGAAAAAGGCTATTATTTTGGGGTTCCTGATCCACATCATGTCACACCGTGTCGGATCACACCCTTCTGATGCCACAGTTAAGACGATAAAAAAAAAAGAAGCAGCCTAGATGCTCCGAAGCTCGTCTCTCTTCTGTGACAGAACAGATGTTTTTGACAATCAATTATTCAGTCAGTCAGTATTTCAGTCTTTGATTAATTTACCATTTCCCTTAACAATCATACTCATAAATCCTCTGACAAGCACAGATAATGTGCACTAATCAATGAAGGTAAGACACATTCAGCTTCTTTGTAAACAGCCCTCGATACAACATCTATGTGGTCAGTGTATCATGTATTGTCTCTCGTCCTCTGATCCACAGCAGAACTGGAGAAGCTGTTTTTATCTGCAAGACATCTGCAACTCCCTCTGTGCTATGTTGTTAACTCGTACTCTCATTTCTGCCTGTGTTGTTTTGCTGTAAACTCCCCTCCCAAGTGTTGTTAGCTGTAGTTATCTCAACTTACAGATCACCTCATTATTTTTCCATTTCAGTATATAGTAAATCAGCTGAATTATTTTTTTGTTAGTTTTTTATTATTCAATATGGGCACAATGTGCTGCTCTAATCACATTGTTATTATCATCCTAATTAGAAAAGTGGTTACTGTCTGAAATGATCTCTTAGTAACATCTGGTCATGGATTCAGTAACCTCATGCTTGAAAATTAGTATATATATATTTTTTTGTAAGTTGTCAGGCTTTGCTTTTTGCTCGTTTTATTGGAGTTAACATGCTTTCCATACTCACTTACCTCATACCCTTTTTGAGATACTTAGATACTTTTTATTTATTTATCTCCACCTTTTAATCCGAGTAAGACAGTCAGCGTAAGTGAGGAAAATGATACAAAGGACCAGTTTGTATATTGTGTACAATAATAAAAAGGGTAACATGAAATTCACATCATGTTTTTTTTTGTTTTGTTTTTTTTGATGTCCCTTACAGTCTGTTTTGTGATTTTGTGTTAATCAGGTTTTTACATAATTTATAAAAATGCCAGTTCAACCTTGATTCAAATGTAGAGTTGTTAAAAAATTTAAAAAATTTAAAAATTAGACAAAAAATTCTCAAACTCTGTACTCCAAATACTGTTTCGAAATGACTTTTGGAGATTTTATCTGCTGTACTCAATGAGTGTAAGCTTTTTTTTTTTAAAAAAAACAAAAAACCAATAAATAAAAGTTTTCCTAGTGTGTCACTTTGATATTGTTTCCTACTTTTCTTTCTGTCCTTCTCCACAAACAGGAAGCTGATAATCCACAGAATAGTTACTCAGCCGCTGTAGAAACTGGGTTTGAATTTTTACTGTTTGTGCCTCAGATACAGTTGGATGGCAGAAACAGGCATTTTAAAGTCACATTCGTCCCTCAATTTACATTTTCTGTTCTTAGTGTAGCTTGTTGACCCAGAACACTGAAAGACATTTAGGTGATGAGTCTTGCAGACATAGCTTGACACTTGACTGGAACTTTTTATTATGGATATACGTAGCTGTTTTAAAAGACTGATTATTTTTTGTTAACTCTAAATCCACCTCTGTGTGTTTACTGGTCAAAAGGACTTCTACGTCGGTTATAATTCTACACAGTTTCTCTTCAGCGTGTTGGATAGAAATCAGTTCAGTTTCATAAAAAATCACAGATCAATTAAAACTTCTCTCTCCGCTAATAACTCCCTGAGTTCAATTCTCTCCTGGAGTCTCCATCCGTAACAGCGGGTAACCGGGGCAACGACTGCACGCATCATCCTTTTAAGAGTCTGGCAAAAGTCCTGCCTGGAGCTCCGCATTTTTAATTACATGTTCATGTTAAATTTTATAAGGGCGTTCCCAGACAAATGGGTTATTTTAAAAATCCTAATTTATTTGTGGATCATTACCGGGATCCCAGTGTCAGCAATTTGCATGTAAAACAGTCAGATTAAACAGAATTAAACTTTAAAAATAACTTCAGAAATAAACAAAATTTGCGACAAAATACTAGACCACATTTTGAATTCTACTTTAATTTTATTTATGGCACTACTGTGGTATATAACTGCAGATGATTATTGTATGGATCATTGTGATGACAAATAAAATGACCCACTATTACGCACATGAAACATGGTGACCCTCGGATCTTCAGTATATCCAGAAAAATGAATTAAAAGAGTCATCATCTGCTCGTGGCAGCACATTTGAGCTGCTGGATTCATATTGGAAACTGCACATCCTGGTCGACAATAAGTTTCCTCAGAGGAAAACACAGAATTCAAACTGTCAGTGTTTCGAGATGATTTCATGACATGTCAAGAGAAAAGTCCTGTTGGTTTGTGGAAGTTAATAGTAAACTCTGAAATAAGACTTGCATGATGTGAAGTAAACCTGCAGCAGAGCAAAGTAACTTCTGATTGATAACTGACAATAGATTAATTTCTTCACGGGTAAAAATGATCCAACATTCACAGTGACAGTTTATGTAATTGTTGCTTACATGTTAAAAAAGATGAGAGTCCAAAAGATGAATATAAACCTGCTTTTATTAAGGAAATGTAATAAAATCCTTTGTACATGACCTCTCCACAGAGGTTCATTGTGTCCACACATGCAACTCTCATGGTTGAGGTACTGTTACAAATGAACTGGAAAAACTAAAACCAAACTGGATCAAATGTCATTATTGGACGCTAACTAAACCAGGGTCCATTTCAAGTTGCAGTTCGGTCAAACTATCACCAAATTCACATGCACTTTATCTGGGGAGAAAAGGATGAGAAAGTCTGATATACTAAACAAATGTAGGCGTACATGGTTTGTAGCATTTGTAGGTTGTTTTTTTTCCTTCAGTTTATAAAAAAGTTCACTTATACAAACAGACACATGTTTCATTTGCAGCTCTTTCCTCAATGTACAGTTCACCAGCTCACCTTCTGCATAATGCATAGACACAGAAAGCTTATCACAACCAAAGAAGCTATGGTGTGTTATCATTTACCAAAAATGTTGAGATTCACAGCTGCAGATACTGCATTTACATGAGAACAGCTTCTAAGTGTGTACAAAGTGTAAACCATAAGCTCAGTTAAACCATTTGAATATGCTGATACATAAAAAGGGGTCACTCTCCTAGTCCCTACGGATTTATAATGCTTTTGATTTCAACAATATGGCACTAAGTGATTAAAAGCGGACCTCATTTCAATAAAAAAAAATGGTCTTGTTTCAAAATAGTGGCAGTTGAAACAAATGCAGTCTCACATGGTTGATTTTAAAGAAGCATCTATGTGAATACAGAGCCAGTTGTATTATAATGTCCAACAGACTTTGAAAAATAACACCACCTAAGCAGTTTCAGATGACCACTAGTTTCATATTATTGATATTTTCTGAGTAAAAACTGGGGTACAATGTTGTCACTTTAATTGATGCTTAAGCCTACTGATTGATGCTTGTCCTAAATATTATGAAACTGAAAATAGTCTTATAGTAAAACAAGAAAATGACTTTACTTCACTAAATATAACATTTATCCAACTTAAGATTTCACCACAAAAATATTGTCTGTAAAGGATTCAAATGACTTAATAAGTACTCCAGGATATTTTGATTGCAAATCATGGCTTTTTTTTTTTCTTCTTCAAAATAGAAAACAACTGAAATTACAACAGTTAATCTAATTGTCATTTGAAGCAATGTTTTGCCCTAGTTCCACATTTCTTTTTTTTCAAGTGAATTAAATTTTAATTGCATTGCCATGACGTCAAAATGCTCCATAAGGCACTACAAGAGGCAAATCTCATGTTTCCAGAAGCAAAAGTCCTGTTGCGTCATTGCCCTCTGTTAGTGTGACGGGCCTCACGACCCAGAATGAGCACTTGTTGACTTGTAGGCTTGTGTCCAAGCTGATGACAAAGAAGGCTGTTGCCTTCAGGATGCCAGCCTCGGGGTGTCGGGGTCACACAGAGTGGCTGTTTCCATCCAGACGCTCCAGTGGGAATCGACACAGTTTACCTCTGCAAAGCCAAGAGATGTGCGAAGGATGAGGATCAAAGGAAATAAAAGATTTTCAGCTGCCACTACACTGTAAATCATTTTAAAAAACACAAGTTCTCCTGCTGCCTTAGAAAGGTGAGTTAGCTAAACTTAAGTTGAATGATTAGTTCAAAGTCATCTCATGAGTTGTAAAAACGTAATGTTGAGTGTAGTTGGCTGGACTTGAGAAAACAAGTTCAATAAACTTAAGATATTAAATTCAATAAACAACCGTTAAATCACGCTGACACACATTAGAGTCAGATATATTATGAGTGCACTGGAGGACTGAATTCAATACTAACCTTCACCATGGTTTGCAATGTTTTCATTATTATAAAAAGAAACACCCATGACTTTATTTAACATTAGAGAACAACAGCAAGTTTCCATCAAATCAAAAGACTTCAAGTCACAACTCTTGTTTTTAAGTTCTGAAGTGGTGTGAACTAGATATTTTAAGTTATATTAACTCAAAAATTATTAAAACATATTTACATTAAGTTAATAACAAATGATTAGATGATTCCACTAAATTCCTGTACAATGTTTTACATTGTTTAAACTGACACAGCATGGAAGCAACAATAAAGGACATACCCTCTAGATTTTAACACTCTCTGTCCCGTACACATTGTAGCCTTCACGGTACGTGGCAAAATTCTGGGTGTTTGCCGGAGGGGCTGGCTTAAAGTTTTGGGCATTCTTTGCCAGCTTCAGTCTTTTGGTTTCTTGCCGTGACTTATAGCAGAACTCTATCAAAGCCACGGTCATAGCCAGGCCAAGCCCTCCAACCAGAATATAGAAGACTCCTGCCACGTTGCTCAGGCTTAGTGCACTTGTCTTGTCCTGGGGGAGGTAAAGACCACCGTTAAGACTTTTTTAAACTGACACTCTGAGGCTGACCTCAAACAACATGTACACCCACACCAACACAATTCCTATATGTACATCCTGCTGCTCTATGACTAAACAGTAACTCTGAGGAGGTTGCTAATTGTGTCTACAAAACCCTCTGAGATATAGATGCCTGATTTAGCCTGTAAGTGAGATAAATTGGAACAACTTAAATGTGTCTAATTCCTCCTCTCAGGTTATTTCTACTCTGCAGAGCTGGGAAGGTGAATGTAGAGAAAGTTGCCATCTATCCTGCTTTATGGTCTCTTTACGAGACCACGTCTAGCGGAAGGCGGTCGTGGTCGTACAGGTCTACAGATTAAACCCTCGATTCACTATCATAGCTGCTCAACTTCAACACATTGCATTTGTACAATCAAAGTGGCAAGCTGTGGAGGGCGAATTGAACCATTTTGCTGCTATTAGAAGCCAAACAGTAATATTGAAATTAATTTATGTGAGTTTAACCATTTGCATTCTAACCCTGGGGGACATTTTGGAGTCCTAAAGGCAGTAAATTCTACTTTTTATATGTTAAAAAGGCAGTTAACTGACTTATAAACTTCTTTACATTAATTAAAGACGTAAAAAAAAAAAAGTTCTATCTATGAGACATGACTATTAAATACCATTTGACCACTTTGTGCTCGGATGGTATTTAAAGGTCAGTTTGGACTTTGTCAGAATAAGGATGCCTTTGGGGAACTAGCCGGTCACATCGGAGTTAATCTACGCAGTTTGCATACAAATGATGAAGACCACCAATAAACAACATTTCAATAAAAGTGTGGATGACAAAATAGCAGTATAATGGTTTCAATTCTATGATTCAACTTTTCAAAAAAATTTACGGTATGAATAAAAAATAGTATGCAATCATGCTGCAATTTTACAAATCTGGAATTGTCTACATACAGTAATAATGGGGTCATGTCAATGTAATGAATTATGATCAGAGTGTGAATAAATTAGACTATGTGTACAGTGAATCTAGTTTTTAATGGTTTTCACATGTTATTCTGAGGGCAGACAAGCAAGTATTCAGATATATGTCATGTCCTGATTAACATGTCTGAGAGAATGTGTGCTTTAGATGTTTGCATATGAACAGTTAGGTCAAAATGCATTTTTCAATCAGTATAAAAAGACCTGCAGCGACTGACCTTACTTCCAGAGTCCTTGGTTCCACATTCACCCTTATCGTACCACCATTTGTTTTTCAGCTTGTCTAAGATGCCTTGTTCACTGAGTTTCAATACTGCAAGGTTTACAGGAGTTCTTCACGTGGGAAATAACATAAATAACATTTTATTATGTTATTTTATGTTATTCAACTTTTTAAACTACTTTATACTGTGCAAAGCGATAGAGTAGGGTCCTGGCCAACACATCACAGATAGCAAGCAACACTACAGTATATATGTATATAAATATAAATATATGACCTTTCATGATCCATGACTACCCTAGCATGCCAGACCCCACCTATATCGCTTTGAGTAATCGGCACACACTGATCACAGGAAGAGAGAAGATTTGAACTTGCAGAATAAAGCAGCTGCTGCATAGCTTTAACAGAATAAAAGAAAACAGAGGCAGTAATTGCTGAGGGCACATTTTTTTTGCTATGGGCAGCCTTTTTGATGTTTAGCAAGGTGGATCTAACAGGAACCCTTTCTTGACTAACAGACAAAACACAGCAGTTCAATTTCATTAACAGCTATTAGAGGCTAATGTCTCACAAAATCACCCCTTTAAATCTCAGAAGCACAGTGTTCAGTGTGATTCCCACACAGCGAAACATCTGTACCAATCAGGTGAGCAGAAATGCTAATTTATATGCTGCTTCCACATTGATGAATCACGTCTAAAGTGATCTGAGTTTATCTATCTTTAGTTAGGGTGTTTTTGAATCTTTATCAGCCACATAAGGTCAAGAAAATGTTGTCTTAAGAGTCTCTAAAGACATTTTTTTCTGAACCAAATCCCTGATGAGGTGAGTCATAGTTTGGGGTTTTTGTTTTGCAAGACATTATGCTCAATTTCCTTGACTGATAGATTTCCAGGCTTATTTCCTTTCAGAAAAAAGATCAGCACTCGTAATCCAACATCATCAATATATTGTATTCACCACTGTGTTCTTTGTATGTCGAATAGAATACAAGTCATGTTTTCTGATTATTTATACCAAAGAAAAGTCATGCGGGATGTTAAGTGGATGATCTGCAGTCCTGTTCTCCAGTCAGACCTCTTTGAAAGGCAAAGTTATGATGACAAAGACAAATTTAGATGCATGAATTCAGATGCAACAACAAACTATAATAATTGACACACAGCTCACTTTCGCACCAACAATCACACCAGAGGACAGAATTTAAAATCAGGTTTTTTCCTCTGATGCAGACTCATCAGTTTCTCTACTTTTTGACTTTTCGTGGCAGAGGAGCAGTGAGGAGCGAGAGATGCGAACATGAACTTTGAACTAAATGGTTGTTACACTTTATGAATCAAGTTAGATCCAGTAGAGATCCTACATATGGTGATCTGTAATTGTATTATTTGGACAATTGCACATTTTGGATGCTAAAGCTCTGTGTTCTTACGATGCCTTTTAGAGACACTGTGAAGACGAATTACAAACAAAAAAAGCAAACAAAAAAGGCGTTTTTATCCATTTGGCTAAAAATCGACAATTTTTCACAATAGTTGTGTTTAAGGGTACCGCATTCATCCCAATAAAATGTGACTACTGTATTTGCATTCAAACGCTTTGTTTTCCTCAGTTTAATAACTTGTAGTCACATAAAAATTGGTTGGTTAAGATTATGAATGGTTGTGATTGGATAATGTCTACCCTGTCCCACAGCATTGTGGGTAGGATGATCTACTCTACTGACTTGCCTTTTCTCTTGTTATTATAAATTATACATCTGCATTTTTTCAGCTTGAAGAAAAAAAAATGGGTGCAACAATCTGCTGGTCAACAGATAAAGACCCAGGCCTCGGACACACCACCAGGTGGTGGCCATGGACTTTTAAATAATATACTCTTATCTGAAAAACCTAAATAAAAACAGAATTTCATCCATATATACTGTAATTCTATGCATAAAAACAGATTATAGAAATAGCTAGACAGACAAGTTTGATGATGACTGGAAACCTCTGGACTTAGCTCATCATTATATGTGGATAAAAATACCCTAAATTACATTTGGGCATAAAAGATTTTCCATCTAAATTCAGAGAGTACAGCTCTAAATAGCTGTCATCATCCCTGCTGGAGCCTTACAGAGAAATCAAAGTGACTTCAGAGGTGAAAAAGACCACTATTAAAAACACTCAATGGAGGTAACAGAGAGGAAAAGGAAAAAGCTACATCTGTTTCCTTTCCGAGTCCCTAAGCAGCTTGGGTTCGTTATTATTTTGTCCCAGAGACACAAAATCACATCATTAAAGTATTTTTGCTCTGTTGTCAGTTGCAGTGTGGTCTGTATTGTTGAATAACTCCACCTGACATTTACTGTCACAGAGAAAAACACTGTGAGCTGTCCCAAACCTCTGATGTAATAGCAGTTCACAGCTTCACGGAAAGTGAATTCAAACAGATGAAAAAGGGGATTTATCAGACCTGGGCTGACTCACATTTACAAAGAACTGTGCTCAAATCAAAGCAAAAAACCAAGAGTAATAATAATGCGCTGCCGCTACGGCTACTAATTGAATTTCTACAGCACCATTTTCCAAACAGATACAAAATGTTATGAAATGTAGTGAGCAAAAGCAAGTCGGTTATAGTAACACTGAAACTGAATTGTTCGTTAAATTAAGGTCCACAGCACTGAGCAAAATCTGCATATTATACTGGAGAGTAAGTCAATATACACATAAGCATTTTAAAATGTATATATTTATGTTTATGCGTATATTTAGCATTTTTATCTTTGTATTTCTACCATTTATATTTCTTTTTCTACTTCTTAATTTTACTTCTGTATTCTTAGTGCACATATTGTATGAGCAGGTGACAAATTAAACTTTTTCCACAAATCTTTAATCTATCTTAAAATGTAATTTAAATCTTTACTCTAATCTTAATCTTTAATGAAAATGTGAAAATAGGAAAATACATGTGTTATATTACATGCCATATATAAGTACGAAGGGCAACGGGGAGCTCATGGTCAAGACATAAAAACAAAACACACACATTATTGTCATATAGTCAATAGCGACCGGCACCAGCATACTGGATACAGCGGATACTCTGTCTTCTCTCACTTCTGCATTCTCTCTGGTGACGTCTGATTTGAAAAGGCTTGTTAATTATGCATCCAGCTGACCAATCAGATTTCATTCAAATCTGGCACTATTTTTTTACATGATTTTCTTCAGGAAGCAAATCGATGTATCTATGTTTAATAATCTAAAGTGCCTTGATTCTTACTAAACTAACTAAAGCTCCTTAGCAGGCAAGAGTGAAATGTTTTAACATTACTGACTAATTTTGAAAACTGGCTAACTTTGTTACGAACTTGTTAAACACCTCTATGACAATATGAATTATGTTTTCCGTTGCATTAGACCTCAAACGTTAATCAGGTTTTGTGTTAAAACGATGAATGAAAGTATGAATCCAACCCTCAGAATAAGTACAGGGGGTGGACAGAATATAAACACCTGTGCAATATATTGCAATGCAATGCAACAGCTACTGCTATAAATTTTACATTTGTGAAGTTTAATAATTCATAATGTTCAGAGAGGAGTTGATTCACCTCTGTAGTTATTTAGGAGTCATAGTTTGTTTTTGTTGTAGTATTACGTTGCATCGTATGAGACTACAAGCTTCACAAAGATAGTATTTATTGTTGTATTGGATTTAATACATTGTGCAGGTGTTTCTTTTATTGTGTCCACCCCCTGTACCTGTTCTGAGTCACAGTGTAAGGGTCGACTTAACCTCTGCTCCCTCTGATTTAAGTCACATCAGAACATTCCCCTTCAGTCTGTCTGCAAAACAAGAAAACAGTATCTAACAACATTCATGAGCACACAGAATAACTCACATGAAAAACCCATGCACAATACCGACTCTCATGGCCAAATTAATACGTAAATCACATACTGTGTGATGTCAAATTAAATAAACATCACACAGTATAAACTATAAACTACCTACAAGGATGTAAATCTTTTAAATCATCCAGCTTTGATTAATGAAAGTACCATTACCAGTCGTAGATATGTGATTTAACGTTCTGGTTTTAGTGAGCATTAACATATCTCTATTGATTTCCAGTGTATATAAATATAAATGCCTACCAAACGAATTTGATTTCAGCGCGCTGTTTCATTAATTTGCTGTGTAAGTCACATGTTCTCAGTGGTAGTTACATACAATATATTTCCATTTCATTGTTAAATTACCCACACGTGCATTTCTGAAAGTGAAATAAGGACAAAGAAATGTGGCAGTCAGATGTGATAGTGTTACACTGATCATCTAGTCTCTTTCTAACCGAGGGGTCGAGGCAAAGTGCCAGCGAGAGGAGACGGCTTCTTTGTGTTATCCCACTGGTAGTATCCATATCCTGCTCACTCAGGGATGGATGACTCGAGTCAATAACAGCAAAGTTTGCCTTGTCTCTTCTCTCACAATATGCCAAGTAGACTGTGGTCATGATGCAAGCTGAAGAGCAGAGGCAGATAGTTGGGCTGTTACCACGCCCTGGCGTCTGAAACACAAGATCAGGAGCCTCATTTTTTATAAAAGTTGTACAACAGATTTGATTGAAAAAATCCTCATCAGTGTCAATATTTCTCAGAGGATGTGGAAAAAGGTTCCAGCTGATAATAATGAGTTAAGCTCTTCTTCTGTGTTTTAGCTCCTCTTCTTTGTTTTAACACGTTTAAAGTGAGACTATGTGACTTTGAAAGAAGAAATAACAATCTTTTGCTTACAAATGAAAAGTTTAATTCATAGGCAATAAATATCAGCCCTCCTTCAGTATTCAGTTTGCTGCTTACAGCCTTACTTGGTCCACTTGGCCACCAGTAGCTAACAGTGGCTAATGTTGTCTCTACTCTGCTGTTACACTATATTTTAGCATGTCAAAGAAAAACACTTCAATGATTTTATTACAAATGTAAAACAGGAAGTAAACACACCAGAAAGTTCAATGTGCCATTGTCCTGTAATTACCACGTGTGGCCACAGTGGCCGCTGTTCAGCAAAAGTTGCATAGTCTCACTTTAAGGTCTGAATGCATCTTCACTCAGTTATTTGTACATCAGCTTTATGCTCACTGTGAAAAATGATCTGAATACGAATGAGATTCAAATCAAATCCTCTTGTACAAATGGGGCCCCTGGTCATATCTTACACTCTACTACTGCAGGGTTTACCAGGTCAGGGTGGCCATGGATAGACTTTGACTGGCCTTGGGTCAAGACCAACCAAAGGTTTCTGTCAGTCTTACGCTGGATTTCGGTGAGAGGATGTTGGACAAAAAAGTTTGGACCGTTAGTTGTCACTCTGTCATTAGAATTCTCACGTTTGCCTGCGATGCTTAGTCCCCTCAAGACAACGCTGTTCCCCGTGCCTGCCCTAACGCCCAGGCGGCAGATTGGAGAGTGCATACATAGTTAAACTTGGAGGTATTTATCGTAAAATGAGATTATTCTCTTTAATCCTTCTGGCATTAGTTTGAATGCCACATATGAAGATACAAAGCTTTCATGTTGGCCTGTAGATATAAAAAAACAGAGGAAAAGATGGTTTCTGTCTTTCATAACTACAGACCAAAAGCATAGAAATAACTACTCTGTCAATATATTAGTATACCAAACACTTAATGATCAGTTTTCTGATCTTCTTCTGTCCTACTTCTGCACTTTGGTTTATCTCACAACTTTGGGCTTTTTTCTCCTCCATTAGCCAAGTAAAGGGTTCCCAGTTGATCACAGTTACACGATAAAAATGGAAAAACAAAGAGATATTTGGGCCCAAAGACTACAGTCAGTGACGACAGCCTTGCCGATTACTCTGTTCTAGGATACCCGACTTTGGTGACATTGAGGCTGACCTTAGAGTCACCTCCCCCGCTGCCGCACTCTCCCTTGTCGTACCACCATTTGTTTTTCAATTTGTCCAAGAGGCCTTGCTCATTCAGTTTTAACACTGCCAGGTTAACAGCATTTCTTGAAACGATAAAACATAACTTGTAAGAAAATGAACAGGTCCGTGAGAAATCTAATATAGAATATTAGTAAAAGATAGTGATAAATATCAATGGTTCATAAGGGGAGCACGGAAGGGAGAAATTGGTAAAGAATTTCACTGGTGTGGAAGGGTAAGAAGCATTTTTACAGCAAAGAAAATGTTAAATATTAGAGAGGTGGCATGGAGGGTTACATTGCTTGTAACTGAAGTGTGCGGGATGGGGACATTCTGTCATTGCTGAATTAGAAATAAGATGACATCCAGCATGCAGCTTAACATTCATCACAACTGACAAACCAGCATTTTAACTAGCAAAAAAAGACATATTTCAGTGTTGAATTAGAAGCAATGCAAAAGGGCACCACAGAAACCGGGAGGGAGGAGAGGTTGAAGGGAAAAGAGCAAAACAAACAAGGTTGGGGAAGGTGACGGTGCACATCGACATTCAAATGGATTTACTGAGAGTGACTAATATACCAATAACCTTAAGAGAAAGAAGAAAGTAACAGAGACACAAACCAGATACATAGGACAGAACAGAAAATGGCTGAACGTGTTAATTAAATTTAAATAACTCATAATACTGTTCACTCATTGATGCACTTGGAAAAAAAGAAGAATTAAGGAGTGAGGAAGAAGAGAATGGCAAAAGGAGACATCAGGGTAGGTGGAATACTATAACAACATGGACGATATTGTTATATTATCCCACCCACCTTAATGCAGAGCCTTTAGGTGTGGCCACACCATAGCCCTTTGAGTCGAGGTTGCCGCCCACTTTCATGGTGTCACATGGCTTCCGTTGCTCTATGTACTCGTTCATAGTGGACTCGAGAAGAAAGGCGAACTTTCCCTTCGACTTTCGTACTCGGGAAACCCCATCTGGTGTTGTCTTGGCAAATACTGAGGGTTCAGCTGATTTCATGTATGACCACATTTTCTCATAAACTGCTATTTTGGAGCGCTGCATTTGAGGACACAGAGAGAAGACAGAAACAGTTTAGTCATGCACGTAACAAAACATCGACAATCATGAAAACATTGATAATGTGGATTTGAGTACAAGGAAAAGTTCGACATTTTCGGAAATACGCTCAGTTGCTGTCTTGCACGAGAAGATAGATACCACTCTCATGTCTGTGCGCCGAGTGTGGATCTGGAGCCAGGAGGCAATTAGCTTAGCTTAGGGACTGTACGAAAATGATTGGTGCATTTCATTTTCCAAAAAAGCAAGACCCTCCCAAGAGTTATCAATATTTTCTTTGGACCCTCTCCTTGACCTACAAAAAACAAACTGAAATACCCTCCCCCCAAAATCTCAAAATAATATATTTAGGGCAAATATTACACTCAAATCAACTAAATCAGCTGAATCAACAACTATTACTGCCACCTAATGAATAAACAGGGCACAGACACACTCTGGACAGATCATATTAAATCATTAATAATGATAAAGACCAACAGCTATTCTGTTTCTCAAAACTGACTTATTGGTCCTATAATATATATGTATATATATATATATTATACATTTTACAAGGAATTTAAGAATGAAAAAAATATATATATATAAATCAAGGACTAGAAAAAGTCAAAAGCCCCTTCCCTGTCTACCCTGGGCTTCCCTCTCTCAGAAAGGAAAACATATTTTCATACAGTCCCTTAACATAAAGACTGGAAGCAGGGGAAACAGCTAACCTGGATCTGTCTAAAGTTCAAAGGCATGCCTACCAGCACCTCTAAAGCTCTCTAATTAACATGTTATATCTTGTTTGTTTAATCTGTACACAAACAGAAATGTAGTCTTTATGCTAAGCTAAGATAATCCACTCCCTGCTCTCGCTCCATACTTCACGCACAGACATGTGGTGTCAAACTTCTCATCCACCCCACAGCAAGAAAGTGAATAAGCGTATTTTCCAAAACGTCGAACTGATCCTTATCAGCACGGAAAAAAACTGCTGCACTTCCTGGCCACGCCCCAGTCCATGATGTCACATTGGCATTGCCAGAAGTGCAATATGCTTAAACATTTCAACACATAGAGGGCAGAGCTCTGACAGCTTTCTGCTTCTTGTAATTCAGAGTGGATTTACCCTTTACATGTCAACAGTGCAGCAGAGGTAGTGGGCTTTATGCCAGCAGCCTGAAGTCTGACAATCTGGCAGCTCAGCAGAAGCAAAATGCAGGCCATGTTTGGTATCAATACTCCCCGACAGAAGTGACCTCCTCCTCCTCAGTTTGTGTCCCTACCAGCAGGTCACAGCTGGAGTCACAATCATCATGGTTTCATTTTTATTTAAATCAAATCAATCCTTTCACACACCCATCTTATGAGTCCATTTGACGATTGTGCTTATGCAACATTTAAATAACAGTCTGTTGTGCAGTTTGGTGATACAACAGCTTGAGGTAAATAGTGACTGAAGACATTAACATTAAGTATTGTACAACTGTAGGTTCTCCACTGAATGTTTAAAGCTGGGGTAGGAAGGTTTCTTTTGGCATCACTGGGCAAAATTGCCATATTAACCGTGCAGCATATTGTAATTCAAGTGGTCTGAGAGCAGACCTCCATTTCAGCCCCCCCTCTTGCCTCTGTTTTCAGGCTTCAGAAAATCTATCCCGTGACGGTAGACTTTAGCCAATCACAGGTTATTTCAGAGAGACGGTGTGTTCGTATTGGCTAAGCTACAAGAGCAGATGTGTGTACACGTCCCTTCAGACGGTCAAAACCTGATTCAGTGGAGGAAAATCCTGCCGAAAATCCTGAAACTTGTAATAAATTTCCAACAACTCCTTTGCCTACAGCAGCGTATAGTACAAAACAACAAGTCCCGGCTCCACACGGAGCTTCAGGCTCATTACGTTCAATGCCATGGCGCTCATAACGACGAGTGGCAAAGCGGCATGATGACAAACAGTGGGGAATAACTTTTGACGGGGGACAGTGGTGCGTGTGTGCGGTGTAGTAGCCTCTCTTCCCGCTGATAGATGGTGTTGCAGCTGCCTTTGAAGCTTGGGGCGCTCTGCGGCCGTGAAGCGCTGGAGGGGCGTCTTTGAGAAAACAAGTCACGGCAGCAGGGACCGCGGTCTCAGTGAGGCTCACGCCGTGGAGAACAAGCCCTATGAGGGATACAGTTTAACTGGGGAACCGACTCCTTCTGCTGCCGGTCGAAGTTGTGGGTTTGGTGGGAGGGGCTTAGCGGAGTGATACGAGGCAGCAGAGAGAGAGGCGGAAGGTTTTGCCTATGTTGCACAGATTCTGCCTACCCCAGCTTTAAGTGCAAAGACATCACATACGCACACACACATGGCTACAACACACCAGGGTCAGTGTGCATTCATGTCAAGTGCCTTGAGGCCATAATGCAGCCAACAGCTCCTTCTCTATACCGGTGCCCTCCTGTGGGCCAATCTTCTGTTTAATATCACTTGAAGAATTTTTATAGGTCATGTCAGGGCTTCATCTATGATGCAAGGTGACAAGTTGTTAATGAAAGCTGAGTCCGTTTGTCATATTTGTATTTTGGCATTTTGATATATTTATTTTGGGCTTAGTTTATACTGAGTAATTCCTGTTTTAAAGATTATTATTGTTTAATATGTTATATATTATGTATAATATAGGAGGGGCAAACTAGCTGTGATTTGCATTATTCAAATGAATATATATCTATTTGTATATCATTCTCAGTCTTAGTAGTAAAGTCAGTCTCTTCAACTTAGTCATATGTTATATAAGTTGATCTAATTATGTTTCATAATATAAAACCTACTGTTTGCTTTTTAACCTGTTGTTAACCATTTACATTTTTTTTAAAAGGTGATCAATTGCTCAAAATTTGAATGTTTTTCCTTTAGTTTGGTATTCTATATTAACATAAACCAATCCAGTTCAAAAATGAACTGGAGTAGTTATTATTGCACTTATTATGAATCCACATGATATTAAGCCAAATACCAACTGTTTGTGTTATTTGTTGTTTGACAGTGTTTACAGTGTTGACTCCTTCTGTAATGGCACTGTCTTTAACACATTTGACCTGCTTCCTCTGCTTAGACTGACTGATGGCCCAGTCAGCTGCCAGCTGGAGCAGCTACAGACATGCACAGCACAGCCCTGCTCTGACACTCAGTACGCCGCTAAAAATGGCCAGCAAGAGGCCTATCGCCGGTCACCGGGGAGCTGGAGTACACAGCTGTCTACTATAGAAGCTGAGTTAAACCGGGCTAATGTGACCATCTCCTGAGCTCGGCGAAGGAGAAGCGCCTCAGAGGAAACTTTGGGCTGAAACTTTTCATATTTCTACATGTCTTCAAGGGGCTGCTTGTCAGGACTGTGATTAAGGCATGACAGGCAGGTTCACTATCACTCTGGCAAACAGGAAGTAGAAGTGTGAACAAGCATCTGACGTCAGAACAAGTTCTCAGAGAAAATCACATTATCTATATGACTTTTATATGATTTATATAACATTTTATTTTCATTTTATCATTTATTAGTGGTCTTCCATATTTCTCATTTACGACACACATGATAGTTGGAATTGGAAATGGAATATTTTTCTGAATATGCTATTCTGTATTTATTTATTTATTTATTGCATGTTTAATTATTTGAGTTGTCCTTGCTAACCAGGCACTATCGTATGTATTTACTTGCTTATTTATATTATTTGATATAGAGGAATCACATCTGCATGACTGGTTTTATCCAGCTTGTATGTTCAGTAGTTGTGTGAGTCAGTCCCACATCACATCTGATAGGTGAAAGTAAAAGAAAACATCAGCGTGAATTGACAAACTCTGTCAGCTGAGTGTTGTGTACGGCTGTGTTGTGCAAATAACTCACCGGCGATGTAATGGATTGTGGGCTCAGGCTAGTAAGTGAATCATTCTCGACATATGCACAATTTCAGTTCAGTTGAGTGTTCATGTAAACACTCTTAACATGACTGTAATAGCTGATGACAGGCCTGACCATACAGTGTAAAAACAGTGATTCTTTTCTGGGTTACATGGAGACGCATGCTTGTCAGGAGCAGGTTGGTCGTCTGTGCTGGAATCTGTGAAACTCCTCAAGCTGTCAGAGTCATAATTCTCACTACAGCAGCCGTGGCTTAACAAAGACAAATGATTCAGTAAATTAATGAACAATCTTTTAACTGACAAACAGGTCATATCCTCCGGCCAGAGAGGAGTTAGTTTTTACTGCCCCTCACCCATTCTGGAAATGAACTAGTCTAAACTCAAATTCTTCCAGCTACCAGTTCATCCGTCAGCAGCTGACTGAAGAGCTGAGAGTGATTCATGGCCCTCTGTGTGCGTCTGTCACTCTGTCATCCCAAAACAGAGACGACAGGCCAAACAAAGCATGTGCAATCTTTCTGCTGTTTTATTTTTATCTGCATGAAATTCTTAGTTATGTGCATGGTGTAAGTATGTAATTAAAACTCATTTACTGTATGTTCATGATCAATGGAAACAAATTAATAAAGTAACTAAATAATAGCGCGGCTTGTTTAGCAGCACCGCTTTAATTAAAGTAAAAATGATCCCTAACACACTTTAATTTTATAATTTAACGAAAACAAACAGCACAACTTTCCTCTTATTTTTACTAATATTATTCACTGTTGCCCCTTTAATGAACCAAGTAAGTTGTCAGTCTCAGCGGCTTGTTGAAAGTAATTCTGCTAATTTACTGTAAGTAGAGGCAGGTGAAGCAGGTTGAGGAAACAAAATCTGCAACAATCCATCACAAAAGAATTCATATAATGTCTTAAACATGAGAATTAGATGTTTATTTTAAAGGAAAAGGGGGAAACAGCTAGCCTGGCTCTGTCCAAAGTTTAGAAAACCTCTAAAGTTCACTAATTAACACATTGTATCTCGTTTGTTTTAATCTGTACAAAAACTGAACTGTAAAAATGACAAGTTGTGGTTGTACGGGGAAATAATTCCAGCACTCAAATCCCCATGAAACAACAACTTTTTAACAAATCTTGTTTTTGCATTTCTGTTTGTGTACAGATTAAACAAAGGAAATATAACGTGTTAAATACTGAGCTTTAGAGGTGCTGGTAGGCACATTATTTTAGATTAACTTTGGACAGAGCCAGGCTACCTGTTTCCCCCTGCTTCTGGTCTTTATGCTAAGCTAAGCTAATCGTCTACTAGCTCCGGCTTCATATTCAGTGTATAGGCATAACAGTGGTATCAATCAATTTTGATCTAACTGTCAAGAAAGTCAATGAGCATATTTCCCAAAATGTAGAGCTATTTCTATGAATATTGTACACAAGTATCCTGAACTAGATATGATACCTACGGTCTGAATGTTGCATTAGCAGAAAGAAAGAAATACATGTGCCTGATCATTTGAGAACAAAGCATGTTTTAAATCCTCTCTGAAAACCAGAAAAGAATCAAAATAGTTGTCATCATATATCATGTGCATTGAGGAGGCTGTATGATCTGGATTAAGTGATGCCCCTTCTTTGAAGATCACTGTAAAAGGTATTTACGGCTCCTGTTAATCATTAGCTTTGAGTCACCAGATTTCAATAAGCGTTGCTCAGATTGGCTCCTCTGCACTGACATTTCCAGTTTGGAGGAAGAAAGGCAGAATATTTGTCACTCAGGATGAAGTCACTACACGCCTGTCAATTATCTCCTCAGGAGCACCTCTGACGAATCGCAGCCTGCCAAATACATCATGGCACATCCACTGCTGCTTATGGAGCTGCTTTTAATGTGATGATTCACCAGGAAGCCTCAAAAAGAATCAATTTGATCTATTTGGTGAATATCAATTTGTCTTTAAAAACATCCAACAGACAAGTCAAAGCAGTATTTTAAGGCTTCTTCATGTGTCATTCACCTACAATACCTTCTTTGCTTACTTCATCATCTCTTTTATAATGTTAAGTTTAAAAGACAGATGGAGAAGTCTGCTGAAAAGTTTCCAGTTTGACGCTATCGCACTCGTTTTCAACTTGAATGTGAATATGGGTATTTAAGTGAAATCGGCAAACAACACAACTCCAACAAACTTGTAGTGTCCACTTTAATATCGCATCTGCTGTCTGTCTCTGTAGTCATAATAACAGAGCTTCTACTAGACGTTTAGTTTGAATTATTACACAGTAAATCTTTTTCAGCTGTGTGACTCAAGATGTGCTGTATTAAATACATTTACTTTGTGATTTTAGAGAAAACTACATCTAATATTTCCAATGCTTATCCTCCCCCTAGATGTCATATTAACTAAATCTCTTAAACAGACATTTTATAATCATTGGCAACCACCTCCTTGAACTCTACTGCAGTCTCTTCTTGTTTTCAACATACTGCAGTTTGCTGGATTCTCATTCTCTTTGCAAAAGAAAATCTTCTCTGAACAGCCACATTTTTCACAAGTTGAAGTAATGTTTAAAATCGCCGTAGACAGCGAGTTACCGATGACCTCCTCCACACTGATCATGGTGATTGCTCCATTTCGATGCTTTTAGACCTCAGTTCAGCTTGGCACAGCAGACCATGCCATTCTGCTTGAACGCCTTTATAAATGAGTTGGGTCACAGAAACATTACACATGCCTCCACTCAGTCACATCCCTGCACAAATCATTCCTCTCCACCGTTCAACACACAAAGAAGAATAAGAATCTTTCATCCCAGAGGTAATATGGTCTCTTTTGTCTTTCACGCCTTTTCTCTTGAGATCTATGCACGCTTTTATTTGATTATGTTTGGACTGACTCTGTCCTCTCCTGCCAGCAGATAACCAAACCTAACAGACAGATAGAAACATGCCGGTCTACCCTTACTGTATTGTAGTATTATAGTGTACACAAGCTGTCTGTAAATCTCAGAAGACATTGTAAGATAACTCCCTGCAGACTGAGGCAGAGTCTGAAACCAACACACAGTGCCTTCCTGATAACTCCCAAGTCTAACCAGGCTTTGTATTTATGAAACGTCTCGGACTCGCTTCGGAGCAGTCACACCAAGAAACCGTCTAGGGCCAAAAATAGACACAGCTCAGAGCTGGACATTGGGTGTGAATGACATTTCCATTTCCAAGGAATAGGACGTCTTCTTTGAGATTGCAGTTTTGTGGCAGAAGCCCACAAATTGGAATTATAATGATATCTTGTAGCTCTTCTTGAAAGTTTTTGGTTTTTTTCCAAAAGTTTCAAACACATCGACTGAAGCAGCCTGATAATCAGACTGAACTGTCACTTCATTCTTTATGAATCGCTGAACAAATCGGAGCTGAGGACAGACATGAAGACGGAACTACATCTTCACAATTTAATGCAGAATTTCAAAACGGTTTACTTATTACAAGACCTGCAATCTTACGCAAACTGTCACCTTGCTTTTCTGAATGGCCAACACTAACTGACATTGAGTTATTAGTGTTTATAAGACTGCAGCCTTATCTGTTTGTTATTATTAATAGACGTTTATGCACTGTGTGACCTTGATGAGAATATTTGCGCCCATTTTGTGTGGTGGAGATAGAAATTAATCTGCATATTAGTGGAGAATCAAAGTTTGGTTTATGACTCTACTGATGGATAAGCATAATTGTCCCAGTTGCGTAGCTGAATTATTCCTGTTGCCAGAAAGTGCAGAACTGGAGAAAAAAAAAACTTTTGGTTTTGATGGAGAGAACCAAAGTTAATTTTGTGGGCAACATGGATTTTCAGCGAGGCTGATAACAGACATTCCCTCCTAAGCCTAATACCATAATTTAGTTTTGTGGTGGTCACAGCAGGACTGATGTTCTGACACTTTTAAAATATGAGCTCATCTTGTCTATCCATCCCAAAGCAATGTATTTTAAATCACTTAACGAAATAAATGCATGCAATTTTCTTTTAGCTGTTTACTCCTTTAGTAATACATAATTCCTCTTTATAAAACACTGTGTACCACTGTTTTATGATGTACTGAATTAATCAAGTAATATTAGTACTTTGGAAGTGCTGTATCAGGGGAAAAAATACAAATCTAGACCTTCTTTTATTGATTATTCATTCGATTTATTACCTGGCAGGTAATAAATCAAAACCCACAGGAAGGCTCCAGAGACTTCTTCAGCTCTGTGCTTGTGGCCAACATTAACTAATGTTAGAGCAGCTCTTGTTATACAGTGCAGCAACAGCATGGATGACAGCCAGCTGAGACACTCACCCTAAAGAACTCCTTAGTGGAGCCTGAGTCTAACGTCCCATAGGCGATCTCTGTCTGCTTGGCCAGGTCCTCGGCACTCTCGATGGGGGAAACCATCCTCTCCACGGTGAGGAAGGCAGCCAGGTTAGCCGTGTAGGAGGAGATGATGATGAGGGTGAAGAACCACCACACTCCTCCGACGATACGCCCGGAGAGAGACCTGAGAGAGAGACGTGAGAGCAGCATGCTCAAATCTACATGATGTGAGGGGAAGAAGGATCATTTTCCGCTGTGTCTCCTGTGTTTGGAACAGTATCAGCTCAGAGGTTTAGCTCAGACATGCCTCCTTAATTTGAGGAATTTACCCTTAGAGAAATTGTCCAGTTAACCCATCAAGTGCGTTAAGTGATGAGAACTACAATATTATCCACATATCCCTGCCACTCCATGCTAACACTTTTGCATAAATTAATTTATGTGAAGTATCATTAACTTAATATAGCTGCCTTTACAGCTGATGGATTTATTCAAAGTAATAATAAGCCTCATTAACTCAACAGAACTCCACCTTTAGTTTTGGAGCTAATTCAGGTGAGCAACCATCCCAGATAGCCAAACGTGCTCGGCCCAACAGCGCCCTAAATCCAGCAGCCTGCAGAATCCTGCCAGACCTGTGATGCACCAGAATATGTCCAAGATTACTTGGGTTGATTTCAGGGACAAGACTGGCTCAAAGCTAGCCTGGGTTCTGCTATATTGTGTGTATTTGTTGAAACAAAGCAGGTCCTGGTCTTCAACCTGACATTACCAAACAACTTTGAGCATTTTGGTGTTTCAGGTAGTTTATCTACTTGTGGTGTCTGATGGTTTAAAGCTGCAGCCAGTGTTTGGTGCATCTGTTGTACAATGTAACACAAATTTAGACCAGAGAGGACAGAACAAGTCTGAAGTAAAAGCAACATGAGAGTCTGTCTGCTATTGAAGTCAGGGTGTGATGAGCCAAACCGCTCCGTCACACAGATACTCCCATCCTGCTCACTGGTCCTTAACCAATTCTTCACAGTTTTCACATGAGCGTAAAGGCTCCGACTTTAAATCTGTGCCTCACAGTGCAGCCCTGGGTTCATATATTTAAATTTGACTATTCTCTCTGGTACCATCCCCAACTTCCACGATCACACACATTTTCCACTGAATGTGCTGCTCTCAGATGAACTCACATTTCTCATTTCAAACGAGGATCCATTTGCACCGCATCACTGCATTGCAGATGCACTGCTTTGGATTTCTCCTCATATATTGTTTTCATAGCTTATTTATGTATTCATGCTATCCCTGTGGCGCTTTCAAGTTGTAAATATTTTCAGAGTTGCAATCAAAACCTACAAAACGTTGTGACTCTATCATCAAGGTTTCAGAGAGGCTTTTATTCTGGGCTGATTTTGTTAAAGTCTTATCTGTAAATGGATTATAATTGGGATAATTACCAAGAATGACATCACATTAAGGTCAGTTAAGGTCATACTTGAGATGAGTTGGTCTAAAGTTGTAACCACAAAAAAATGCAGATTTTCCATTCAAAAGCTGCACATACTTTGGAGTCAAAATAAGATAATTTGCTGCTTGACTGGTTTTCACAGATTTATTATTCTGTGTAGACACACAACTCTGCAAATTCCAGCTTTCCAGAAGTGGCTCCATCTGTGTTTCTGTCGTTCTTTATGCTCAGCTACAGGCCTGGGTACCTGAGCTTACAGTATATTTAGCCTGCGCCACCAAAGCTGTAACTGTCAGATGCAGCTATCATCCGTCTCACTCCACTAATGGGACTTACCATGCTAACGTCCCGCTGAGCAGTTGAGAATCCACAATATAGACAGTGAAATGCTATTTAGATGGTCATTCACTGGCTTTCATACAGAAACTGCACTGTATCATCAAACTAAAGACTTGTGTTAAATGATTCTTTTGTAATGTTGATTTTTCTTGTTAAATGATCATGTGTATTTTTAGTGTTGTTACTAAATGTGTGTATTATTAGATGCACGTTTTTTTTTAGAGAATACCAATAAACCAAAGGGGTTTTCTCTGCGTCTTTCCCTAAAAAAAGAATAAAAGCTGAAAGAACACGTATTAAAAACCCACATTTTTTCCGACGGCACATCATTAATCACTCCATTCAATGGCAGACTAATCCGAATCTGTGAAAACATCTCCTTTTGTCATCGCTCTTCAACCAGCTTCTCTGCAATCTTCTGAAGCCCCAGAAGAAAGGATGGCAGAAGCAAGAATCCTTGAAGAGGAGGTCAGGCACACCACAACAGTGATGAGAAAACAGATGGATGGATGGATGAAGAGAGGGGATGACTGGATGGCCATTGTATTGGGAAAATACATAATGCAGTTACGGTGCCACACAGAATACATTATATGCACCAGGTTGATGACCGTAAAATGGAACATGCAGCAAAAACACGGTAGCCCTCCAAGAGTCATGGGGAATTTGAGCAGCTACTTTGAGTGAAATGTAATGACCCATGTGCATTTTACAGCCCTCAGCATGGTGGATATAAGTTATTTTGTGGATGCAAAGCATCACTGCCAGCATGCAGCTTCAAAACAAATGGATGCACAGGAGAGGTTTTTTTTTTTTGCTCAGAGAAAAGAAAAGAAATGAGAGGAAAGTGAAGTGAAGCATGAGGTTAGGTGGACAGCAGTACTACCAAAGCTCAAAATAACCTATATGCACCATGGCAGGATGGATATGTATGCATGGGACTATAAAATGCAGAGAGATGACGAGGACAACTGAGAGGTTACGGAGAGTGAACACAACAACCAACCTTGGTGAGATATCGCATCCTTGCTGCATGAAGGCACCCAGGGAGAACCACAGGCTATTAAAAATCCCAAAGTCATTTGGAGGGTCTGGGGGGCTCTGAGGGTCTTTGACCTCATCGTTCTCGTCCAGATGCCACTCATAAGGGCTGAAGCGGCTCACCAGGAAGAGCACCACACTCACGCCGATATAGGCAAAAACTATACACATCCAAATCTCATAGGCCAGTGGGTCCAGGAAGGAAAACACCCCAGGCTTGGACTTTTGAGGCTTCTTAATCATAATGGAGATGCCCAAGCTCATAAAGGGCTTAGAGAAGTCTATCACTTCTTCCCGTACCAACGTTATAGTTAGAGGAGCCACGGCTATGTCAGCTCTCTGTGAAAATGGAAAACAGGCACACTGGGAGTTAGTCTTACAGAACAAACCATAAATAACCAAACAAAGTGTTAAATATTGATTTAATAAAGGAAATACTGATTAACCCAAAGTCAAACCAATAACCATGACTAAATGTAAGTCACACCGTCTTATAATCACATAATAAATGGCCAGGCACTCAGCTTTAAAGTGAATCCATGGAGTAAACAGATTGGATGCGGTGAAATGCGGCAGCTTAGAATATACTGAATTGCAGACCTGTGATAAAGCCTCCCATTTGAAAATGAGTCACTCAGCATTTGTGTTGGCTAATGTCTTTGTCTTGATCCAAATCTCCTCCATGAATCAAGGAGAAGGTTGGAAGACAGAGGTGGAGGAGCTTATGCAAGCAGTCCGTGAAATGTGAATCAGCCTGTTAAATTCACCTCCATCAGATCCTCTGCAACACCTGACAGGCTCATCAATTAGTATCTCACTGCGGTGACAAACGTTTGCAGCGAGATGCTTTGAGAGGAGAGTGGTATTGTAACTGAGCTTAAAAATATGGAAATATCTAACACAAAGGAGGCATATCTTACATAAAGTTAGGAGGGGCCTCAGCCAAAGGCAGGTGTCCAATATTCATTCTAGTATGAGATAATTTACATCTGAATTGCTAATTAATGACAATACAAATTCAGAGTTGATGCAGAAATATTGCAAGAGGCCTTGTAATGGCCATTTCAGTTATGACACGGGGGCTCTTTCTGTCTAAGCTAGTAATACTGCGAGGGCTGTCATAACAGCAGAAACTACAGGTGTTAAATTGAGAAATCTGCACTGAAGCACTGGTTGCATGCAGATTTTTTTTAGATTCCAGTCTGCCGTGTGAGATTTTTAACATTATTCATTCAGCAGCTGAGGTCTCATAAAAGATGCAAATCATCTTGTTAAAGCCAGTTCAAGTGTGAGAGAGCCACGAGATGCATGATAAAAAAAACCAGTCTAGGAGATTTCACAACTGACGAAGGGCTTTCCAAAACTCACTCAGCCCACTTTGACCAAAAGTGCAACATATTTTTTTCTACGTGACTGATTATCGCCATTATCTTTGAATTATCAGGTGTGATACAGCTGTAAAACGATGACAGCACAGGGGTACTTCTTCACCAGCTGCTGCCATCTTTGCTACTTTAAGACAACAGCTTTCACATTCATCCTCTGTTGATCATGACATGGAGTAAAGTGAATTCACTTGGCTGACGAGAAAATTAAGTTTGATATTTTACATGGTAATATTCACTATAATCTTGTATAATATGTGCTTGGTTTGTTTTGACTAAAAATGGACTGAGTGAGTTTTAGAAAACCTCTCTCTTGTAGAGGATACTTCAAGACATTTACTATACTTTAGAATAATCTGAACAAATCTGATGGTTAAGTAGCAGGAAATGATAAATGATGAACAGTTACCCCCTCCCCTTTATGAGCTACACAGGCGGACTGACACTTACCCCATAAACCAGCTCACCCACCATCCCATTCCACGTCTTGGTCTCTGGGTCTCTGGCTCCGTACTTCCCATCCGGAACTACTGACAGCTTATATTTTATCCCCACATGTTTTGCAATTTCAGAAGCTAAATCGACACAGTAGCCTTCATATCTGTCATTCCCATCCATCTGCATATAGTTTTTCTTGTACATCACATACGGAGCTTCCTGTTAATCAGACATAATTTTGAGTTCATTGTAAAGAAAGCACACATCCACAGTGGCCAGACCTCATTGGTCACACAAGGCCTTGATTGGTACTGGAGCATGCACACATGCAGGGGTGACAAACAAACAGATGTGGGGAACATTAAAAGACAAACAGAGCAGAGGTTAAAAGGATCTACACAGCGTCAGATACTGGGGGACTCGACAGACTAAAAAAGCGGGCCGCTGCTGGAGTAAAGAGGCCGACTGGGCCAGCGGGAGGAGTGAAGCATCTAACACATATAAAGGAGGCAAAGCAGGATGTGGGGACTCCCTCATGCTAACCTCATCCACAATCTAAATCTGTGGAAATGGGCGATAGGCGGGGGTTGCATGTGCTTTGCAGCAGCATGGCGCAAGGAACAGGACAAGCTGAATGGAGCACTTTTCCAGTTCATAAAGTAAACGCCAGTGACAGCAGAGAGATAAAAGTCCTCAGAAAGTAATTCATTCATCAAGCAAATATTAAGCGCAAAAACGTGTGAGCCACATCAGAAGAGTAGCTGTATGACCAAATAAAACGTCATACTGATTCAATTTTCTTTGCATCCGTTTTTATCATGACAATAAAATAATCTGCTTGTTGTCTTGATTATATTGTTTGACTATTCCACATCACCTCTGTGCCTTGGATTTCAATAAAATATCATGTAATTCCTCCAAAACGTAAAACATGTTTGCCATCAAACCTCCTTTAGATGAGCTCATGTCACCTTGAGGATATTCAGCAATGGTGATTTACTTTGTCATGTGGCATTTACATGTTTTTCAGAGGTCATCTGACTTACAATAGAAGTCATGTTCAGAGGAGACTGTTAGGTGATGCTCTCACAGTATCCAACAGTTTGACTCCTTTGTTGTTTGAACTAGTGCTTCTTTTCCTTCTCTTCCATTCTGCAGTCATGTACAATGTTATAAAAGACAACATGAAAGAATCGCATCCCTATAGTAACAGGATGACCTTTCATTAAATATGGCGTCTTCTTTACAGTTATGGGATGTAAGAAAAGCAACATGAAGTTAATGACATGACTGATGTATCTAAAATAATAGTTGTCTTTATTCAAATCAAAGGCATGCCTGGCAGTGAGAAAATAATGCAGTGACACTACTCTTCTGTTTTTCCTTCCTCGCTCTGAATACTGTTGTTATTTCCTGCCTGGTCATGAGGATAATGAGTTTCTAGACACTGAAATGAGAATGTATGACTATTACATTCTGAATTTGCCTAAGATGGAAACATAATAAGCAAAGTCAGAAGGAACGAGAGGCCATGGTTTTAAATGTAAGATAAGGCGCACCTTATCTTACATTTAAAAATGGCTGATGATCTCTAAGCTGTGATTACTGTCTGTAACTAGTCTAACTAGCACTGTGTCTAACCCTGAGCCTGATATACTGGGAGCACTGTTTTAGAGATACATATTACAAGTCAGTGCCAATTTTAAGTGAGTTGAAATAACTTTGAACAAAGGGATAAACAGCCAAAGGTTGCAGCCTTTGGCTGTTTACGTCCTCCCTGTGTGCAGATCATTTCATGTCTCCAGTCAGACACAGCTGATTTTTCTCAGCGTCACTGGCACTTTACTTAATGAGAGGGAAACATTTTTACTTACGTATGCACTGAATGTAAATACGATGGTGTCTATCTCTAAAGTTATCTTTACCAAAGCCGTTATTGTGACGTCACTACTACAACAGCCCACTGTAATATAAAAAAACCAAAATGCTTTGGCACCCACACGGATACAGTTGAAACACTCTTTGTGAATCGACTGTTTCAACATGTAGTGAGTGGATGGAAAGCAACTCAAAACAAAATAATTCTACCCTCCCAGGACAGATTGCAACAATGGACACCTTGACCTTGAGTGGCAGAAATTTTAAGGTGAAACACTTAAAACCTGCTTGAGAGTGTACCATAATAGTAGTGACCACAATTGTTCGGTTTTCCACAGAAGAGGACTCGTTGGTGACCTGCTGATCCATAATATATACAAATTTTTCGTACTCATTCCAGTAGCCGATCTGAAAAGGACACAAAGGTTCACAGTTATTACAAGAAGCAGAAAGACATTTTTACAGTAGAGCCTCCGAGTACGTGTGAGTTGGACAGCTCTGTCTGTACAGCAGGAGACATTGTTGGTTTTGCCTGATGTATGATTTTATAAAAAGCTTGTAGTGGTGCTTCTCACTTCACCTGGGCTACACTTCAGCAGAGTAGGCGTAATCTATTCCTGGCTCAGCAAATGTTCTCTTACATAACAAGAAAGCAGCACCAATAAAGCACTTGAAGACTGATAAAATGAATAGCAGCAAGACAAACCTAATAGTCTAAATGTGCCTTATCTAGCCGGTGCAGTAGGTTGTTCTACTGTGCTATTAATACGACACATAGCACACACAGTACAATCTAACACAAAAACAAACACTGGCCTGTGTCTACTCAACCTGAGATGATTCCAGTAGCTGCATTGTGTTAATTTCTGTTACACTCTGATGTATTCAGCCAAGAAGAAGTCAACATCTCCCACTTCTGGTAGCTGTGATGAACAGTACTCACTCTGTTGTCACTGCAGATTGTCTCACACTGAGTTTGGATGTGCGGGCCGCTGTGATGTATGTTGCCTTGTGAGCTGAACTATGTGGACAGTATGGGGCCACTCTTCCTTTTGGTGCCAGCTTTTGTGGGGACCTTGTCAGAGTTCAGGGTCGTGGAGCTAGCCAAGCCACAGCACTGTGGGTCCGTGTGTGTGTGTGTGCGTGTGTGTGTGTGTGTGTGTGTGTTTTCAGACAGTATTGTTCTTGCCTTTGGCCTGCCCAATTATACAGAGCCCAATTACGGCACTGAGGGATCGTGTGGGTGTATCTGGAGATACATTAATGTAAAAGTCCAGCTGAAATTAGAAAAGTTAATCCTTTTTGCTATCATAAATCATTGTCAAAATGATTTTCTAATTTATTGTTACTCATTTTTATTATTGAAAATAGGAAAAACTTTGGACATATATCAGAAATGACCTTTTAGCCTCAAAGCCTCTGAGGGGGCTGTTTGTGAACAGACTTGCTCTGCTAAATGTAGTAGTGTATGTAGTGTTTTGTTAGTGGTATTGAACAAAAGGACATAATCACTCAGCATCTGGACTAACAGACACTAACAGACATTGACAAGTGCTACAGCTGTCAAGCTAACTAAATAAATGACTTTCTGAGCGAGTGCACTTCTCCCCCGGTTGACGTTTGTTTGCTAGCTCGTTTAGCAGGCCAAGGCGCAAGAGAGGAGACGTGTGTCCATGCTTGTAGATGAAATGGACACACTGTAGCTGAAAGCTAATGTGTGTTGGGTATTCTCAGTTCTTAGCTCTCTTCTGTCCGTGTCTAAGGCTGATGTGTATTCAAATATAGTGTAAAATAAAATGTTCTTATTGGCTGTATGCCCAAAAATATAAATTTCCTCCCTTTTGGATACTGATTTAGTCAAAAAGGGACAAAGGACAGAGCAGATCTCTGTGCTGTAGCATAAAGTACATGCAGTAATTTCAGTTGCACTTTAATGCTACAGAGGCAGGTGCAAGTGTAATACTGCTGCTGCTGGGATTGAAGCTGTAAAACCTGCCTTGCAAGAGTTGCTAAACCACCTAGCAGCTTCATCATAGTGAGGTTTAATTGAGAGATTTACTGTGATGGTGTTTTAAAGGCCATGTCAGAGGATTTCCTTGAGGAAAACACTGAAATTTGAACTGAACTTTAAAAAGTCACATTTAAATAAACAATACTTATACACTAAATATCAGACTCCTACAATCTTGCAAAGCGAGCCCACAAATTACACTCTGCCTAGACTTCATAGGCATTTGTTTGATCAAATTTCAAGTGACTGACAGTTCTGTGCTTCATTCAGGGCTCAGCATGAACCCTTTCAGTCACCTGGAAACACTTAGCAGACACATAGCTGTTCATGATGTTTCCGAGTTTTGAGTCATTATCTAAACTCCAGTACCTCCCCAAAGGTTTGTAGATTGGTCTATCTTCCATCTGCAGGCCTCGACTGATTCTCAGTGGATGTTTTCCAGATTAAAATCGCAGAGGGGATGTGAGCTCACACGATTTGGGCTGGCTTTGCAAGACTGGGCTGCTGGCAGCTTCTGTCCAAATCTGAATCAACCCTACTACTCGGATACTGCCAAACACACCAAGAGAAAGTCAAATACTTATCACAGAGCTGCTTGAAACTTGTCTTAATATATGTTATTGGATTCAAAACATACAGCGTTAATACCTATATCATATGCTAATCCTGCTTAGAGCATTTCATTACACTTTAATTAAATTATGATGGATGTTTCCGAGGCTATGCGCTCACTGACCTTCCTTGGGCCTCCTGTCTTCATCTCGTACACATCAATTGTGTAATTAGCTCGTCGACCAAATGTGTCAAACTGGATGTTTCCTGTCATACCTGGTACTTGGACCTGCCAGGCACCAAGAAAAGAATGATAACGCCTGTTCCTAACATACAGCAAGTGAGCAAACTCTACATGAAAACATGCAACAAATGGTACATATTTCCAAGAGCATCATGTTTGGATACTCGCAGTCTGCTAGAGAGGTGAGTGTTGTGGCAGGCAAGTTTTGAGTGACTGTGAGGTCTGGTTTTGGACCAATCAGATCAATGTGGAGGGGGAACAAGTCTATAAAATACTGCAAAAATAGTGGATGTGACAGATAAGGGAAACATTGCTTTTACTATTTGCTGAGACAAAGAGATAGTTAGGTCAGAGTGAATAAGTTTACTAATCACTAAATTGTTCACTTGCTCACATTGTAGTAAGTAAGGAATGGGCGTAAAATAATACAGGTGTAATATGCTATATGGAATGAAATATAGTGCAGGATTGGTTATGTGTTATGGTACATGTTCATAAATCAGGTGCTTTACAAAATGTATCCTTTGAGTTTTAACAAAATGAAAGAAAAAGGAAAAATAGACAAACTTTATAACTAGGTACCATGAAAATAAAATCGATAACTTCTGATGCAGAACAGAGTGAAGAGTGAGATAAAGCAAAGATTGAACTGTAGAGTAAATAGAATAAAAAGAAGAGCCGTTTACAGAGACAGTGAACGCCCTAAGTCCTACCATTTTCAGGGCTCTCTCTATGTCGATGCCTTGGCTCCAGGGCACAGCGGGGTTGGCGAGGCAGTCGCCAGCACTCCCCCTGCGAGACACGTCCACTCGCTGGCGTCGAAGGTACCGGAAGGCCTCGGCAATCACGAGGATGGCATCGTGGGTCAGCGCTGACGTGTACTGAGACAAAGGCCATGAGAAAACCCCAGTGACGCACTACTGACATCATGCAGACCCAATGCCACACTGCCCTGCTACTGTATCACGGCAAGGTTATTATCTCCGCAGCTGTACTTATGTATACACAGAGAGCAGCGCTGCTGATGAAAAAGTAAAAAAATCAAAGCCTTTCAATATGATTGACACAAAAATTGCACGAGCATGAAAGCAGCCTCTATTCAAGGACAAGCAGGTGACAAGTTATGCAGGCAAAGTCTCACTGAAAAGATTCAGATTGACGTATTTTCTCTGGTTTCAGCAGAGTTACTACTTTAAAATGTGAAAGAAGAGGGGTGGGGGAGAGAAAAAGTATCTTTGAAGATGTTAAATAAAATGGAACTGCAGCATCGGCAGCTATGCCTCACTGACCTTCAGTGGGGTGTTTTTGGCTTCTGGAAATTCTCTTTCATCCAGGCGCTCCCAGCGCTGGAGGAACTGCTGGACGATGGGGCTGTCTGGGTTGATGATCTGGAAGCCTGTGATGTTGGCTCCACCAGAAAAGACCCTGTCCAGGCTCATGTTGGAAAAACCCTGAGAGCAAAGAGCACAAGTGGCTGGTAGTGGAGCAAGGTATCATTAGCAGCAAAGAAAAAGCATTTAAAAACTGCTTTAGCTTGACCATTATTAGCTTATTTCTTTGTTCTGTTTAATTACTACACTCAATTGTAAGTCTATCATCACTACACACTGAGAAGTTTGACTTTACTACAGAGAGTGTTGCATGTCTTTGCACTGCATTGCATCACACCGAGCAGGGTTATTGTTTTTTTGTTTTTTTTTACTGTCTCTTGTTAGAGTGTTTCATGGTGCAAGCTCTCACCAGGTTGGCGAGGATATAGTGGTATCCTCTGCTGTTTTTTCCCGAGGTCACCACCTACAAGTCACAGGAGGAGACACACAGTGAGCCACATTTATATTTCGTAACACCGAGAACATTTAGAGGGCTGAGATTCGGAAAATGACAAAGACCTTCAATTTCATAACACAGAGTTAGTTGGCAGGAAGAAACGAAAAAAAGAAAGACACTTTAGAGCGACATTTGCAAGGGCAAGAGGGAGCGTGTGATCACTTTTGTACATTTGTGTGTGTTTGTATGAGACACGCAGAGAGAGGGGAGAAACTGTGATGGCAGCGGTTGTTCCCTTCCATTAACTTCAACATGTAAAATAAGGTCAAGGCTCCGGCAAACCTCCCTCTATCTCTGCAGCTGTCTGTGCTCTACAGTCTGCCTCTTCCCTCTCCGCCTGTCTCAGTCACACACTAGACTTAATTAAACCCAAAACATTGTACAGCACCTGTCTGAGCAAGCAGACACACAGAGAGAGCTGCACTCGCTGATTTCTTTTAACTTCTTCACCAGTCGAACCTCTCTCTCTCTCTCTCTCTCTCTCACTCTCTCTCTCTCACTCTCACTCTTTCACACGCTCTCTCTCTCTCTCTCTCTCTCTCTCTCTCTCTCTCTCGCTCCACATCTCGCTGGATTCTGATTCTCCATCGCACGAGTACAAAGCTTCAAAAAGATACTGTGGGGGTGGATAGTTGATTTTTTTTTTCCCTGTCTTTTCACTTTCTGCACTCCTACACAGTTTTGATAAGTATACTCAGGCACTGAAATCATCTAAATGTTAAATGTCCAGAGTGATAGTGATATCATGTTGGAGAGATTTTATAGAGGACTTGAATACAGATGAGAAATTTTACAACAGCACTGAAACAGATCATGCATCCCTGTGGTATCCTTCTAGTACTATTTCCATATGATGTTTAATGATATAATAATTGTCCAGTTTCTTATTAAGTGGCTCTTTTCTGCATGCAGTCTCACACCTGTCCTTCCATTCACACGTGTGCACTCTAAAACCCTCTGCCTACTCCTGCCTTAATGTCTCGTAATTGTCTCTAGAGAGGGAACGTCCTTGATGCTTCAAGGTTGGCCCTCCAACCGGCTTATACACTCTGAGAAATTTCAACAATAAATCCAATTACCTTCCTCGAAAATGCAAAATGATTTCATTGTGTTCGACATTTTTGTACCTCCACCACCGACTCTGAAAGCCCCATATCCTGCGTTTTCCTCATAAGCAAAAATTCCTGGAAGCTTCTCTGCTTATTGTCTTCCAAATTGTCTTGAAAAGCTTTTCATTTGCTATTCATCCGTGTGTGAGGGAGCCGCAGTGACCCAAGTGTAGCAACACAGCGAGCACTTAATGAAGCTGCAGTGCCTGGAGTGACTGGCTATGGCTCCCGTTTGTCACCAACACACTCAGGCAGAAAGCACAAGACTTCACACTTCTATATGAGCATCTAAAACTGACACCTCAACTGCTGTTTCTGACTGAAACCTTGTTTAGCTGTTAGAAAATAATCCAATGTAAACATTTATTGCTTACTGTAGCTACGAGGCGCACAAAAACAAATAATAAAGTGGTTTTAGTTTATTCGGCTGTCTACTGGAGAGTAAGAGGAGAGGTAAAAGTTTAGCACTCTGAAGGCAGTTCATAAACACATGGTATGTTTCTGCAGCCACGATTCAAATATTTCAAACATTTGAGTCCTGACATTTGAGAATGAATGTAAAGCTGTGATGTAAAGCCAATGCATTTTAGAATCTAAATGGTATATTTGACATATTACCTGATAGTCATTCACTGTTTATTTTATTTATTCTCATGCACATTTTGTTGATAGACTTACCACTAGGCTTTTGTGTCAAGTATTTCTTTTTGAAACCCCCTGGCAGCTGCATTGGTAGTCAACTATTCTAAAGTTGGGATATCTGGCTGGTAATTCAGAAGAAGGCATGATTCTGGGAGGTGGCTTTTGTTTGATCGTGTTTGTATTTACACAATGAATCAGTGGGCCAACACCAAACTAAAAACTGTACAAGCTCTGATTGACATACACTGTAGTCAGTGTAGTCAGTGTAGTCAGAATAGTTAACAATTAAAACAGAGCGAGACATATAAATTCCTTATAGATGCAAAAACTATGAAACGCTAACACAAATGTTCACTGTCCACCAAGTTATTATAATTTTTTTGAAATTCAACTTCTTAAAAATAATACAGTCATCACATTTTTTGATGTTCAGTAAATACTCTGAAAATAAACTAAAAAAACATGATTACCTTTGAAAACATAAACAGGCTACATGCCAAGAGTGATTTCTTCTCTTTCCTGGAAAGAGGCCACCTGAAAAGGTTCTGAAAACTGCAGTGCGCCCTGGGCATTTATTTATTTATTTATTTTAGCCTAACATACGTCAACCGAGTGCTAGGGATGAATTAATCAGGTTGTTTTAGGTACAACTAATTTTTCAACTATATTACAACAACACTCAGAGTTTAACAAAGGTTAAAGCAGTCATGATTTGCAGTCAAATTAATAATGTGAGCAAAATTTTTTACATAATTATCAACAGCTTTTCACTTGTGTGTGAGAGGTGCTCTCAAGTTCTCAAATGCTGCTTACAAAGACATTTTCATCAGTCTGCATTTTCATGTGTCAATACATGAGCACTACACACATTCTTGTAAAGGATAATTTCATTTGATTTGCTGTGGGATTTGCTCCATCCCTCTGTTGGCAGTGCTGCTCTGAAAAACAGCATCTGGGCATAACAAATATTTTTAGGATCCTGATGCTCCAGTTTCATGGTCCCCTGGGATAATCGTGTTTTTTGAGTATGTGAAACCACCAGGAGCCTGGAAGAGGTCAGGCACTACTGTTACTGAGAGAATGACACTTTTATTGTCGAAGGACTCAAATCTTCCTCTCGGACAAAATCCACTTCTCACAAAACAGCTGCTTCGAACAGCTCGGGGGAAAGAAGACCTGTGGCCTGTAAGCAAGAAGGAACCTGCAGCACTGATTGTACCGACTGGTTCCAACATTTTTAATGCTCATTGAATGGAAAGGATTGTCTAAGTGCCATGCCCTGTCAGCTGTTTTACTACAGTTAATGCTCTCATCTGGCAACAGTCCAAGGCCTCGCGGATCTGTGATGAGTCCAACCAAGAAGGCTGAATCATATAATGTTAAATAGCATTTATGACAGGCAATCAGTGTGCCCAAAACATGACATGCCCTTATGACTGAGAATAGAATGACTGGTAGAAATATATTTTCAACTTAAAGGTACCGTGTGGAGTTTTTGACCACTAGTAGCGCCATGGAGCAATGTTTTAAAGAGTGGGTCCCTATTTTGTTTGACGTGATACACATTCCTTCTCCGTTGATCAACAGCTGGTGCCGGTAACGTGCCAAGAAACGTAGCAATGAGCCAGCTAAGGTAAGAAAGAAGACAGCTGCAAGCTAGGAAACACAGACGTAAATGATGCACGTTTCAAAATATTTAAAAAAAAATCTGCTTTACAAATGTTTTATGAGGAAGGAAATGCATACAACACCTTTGTTAGCCCTCAAGGATATACACAATGTGTTTTGGTGACACACGATGAATGAAAACATTACTGTTTGTTTACAAGACAACTGCACAGGGTACCTTTAAAAGTCTTTATGCTAAGCTAGGCTAACTGGCTGCTGGCTGTAGCTTTATATTTAGCTGACAGATTCAAGAGTGGTATCGATCTTCTCACCTAATTCTCGGCAAGAAAGCAAGAGTGTCTCAAAATGTCTAACTATTACTAACTTTAGACACCAATATAAAATTGTTGTTCAGTCTTTAAACCCGTATTAAGGCACTGGTGTTTCAGGAGGAAGCTCCCCTGCAAATAAGGACTGAGTCTTAAAGTCTGCAGTTAAAAATAAAACACAGCACATCATCTTCCACCCCCGGCCAGTGTTGTTACATCTACACCTTAGTATTCACCTCTTTGTTGAGGATATAATCAGAGATATGGGGCCATCTCCCCGTGCTGTGGAGGAGGAGACAAACAGTAACAGAACACAGACAGAGAGGGACAAAGAGAGAGCAGTTGTCTCAGGTCTCAATTATCTGATTTGTCCATCCTCGAGGCTCCTCCTGCCCGCCTGGATGAGCAGGTCTGTGCTGTGCTGTTTGAAGCAGACCTGAGCCGGGCCGAGCTGCAGGACGATCAGCCTGAATATTCCTGCGGGAATCGACTCTAATTAAGCAGACTGGAGCCACAGTCCTGTGCAGAGCTGGACGTCTGCCCAAGTGCCTTCAAGAGGATTTGACTCTCTTCCGACTGATGGAGGCTTCTCTTTGTTACAGTGATTTGTCATCTGCCTTCTTCAGAACTGGAACGGGCATCCTAAGGTCGATAACTGTCCCTTTTCAACAGTCAACTAATTATTGTTACGCTACTCAAAACAGGGCAAAAATGTGAAGAGGGATTTAACTGTCAAAGAAGTGCATTAAAGAAAGAAAATAAAGCAGAGGAAGGACATGTACATCAGTCAAACATTGCTTCAAATGCCCTATTGTTCACCGATCCGCACCACAAAGCTGAATCTTTGAATGTAAAGTTGTTGTGCCTCATTATGAAACGTCTGTGTGCCTTTCTGTCTGTCTGCACATTATACACAATATATATTAGACAGATTTTGATGAAACCTTGAACATGTTCCTTTCCTGTCTTTTTTAGTTCTAGGCATTAATATTTAAATTGTATTTTAAAATAACCCTCACCCTTTACTGAATTCACTCGGTACAATACAAGCACTTGAATTATGGTCTTTTGCCAGTCCCGTTCCTGGAACTGTGTGCAGTCTGATGGTTTTAGTGGCTGGTTCTTCCGCTTGCAGTAGCCATCAGCTACACACTTCTGAACTTCATACAGTCCTCTTATTGCATGCCAGTTTCAACAAAATAAAAAATGTGTCTCAGGTTGTAATGTCCTTACTATCCTTGTTGCAGTTGTGCACTTGCCAACTCTCCCACTTGCGAGTGTTTGATGTTTTTCATTTTGGTTTGCTTTTAACTCAGACTTCTCTAGGGTCTCCTTTAGATACCTGAGCTACAAAGAAGACTGTACAAAAACCTCCTCTTTTACAGTCAACGTTTCTCTTTTTCACGGGCAATGTTTTCTTGTTTATAATCTGAGTAAAATAAAGAAAAAGGAAGGTTTAAGCACACGTAGTTGTCTTGTTGTTGTGGTTTATTTGGTTCAACCTGAGGTATCACATATGCACTTTTCATGCTGTTCTTTCATATTTTTATTTGCAGTTCAAGTTGAGGTTTCATATATGCACTCAGTGGTAAACTAGCAAGGAAAGCTTGGAAAAGAATGGAAACAAGGAAAATGCAAAGGATAACTAAGTATTTTCAACTGTTATTATCCATTATTTTAGTATAGCCTGATAACTTATCAGAGTTGGGGCTGTTATGTTCCTTGGTCTTTAGTTTGTTTTTGGTTATAAATGCAGTAACAGCAATCTAGAAAGGTGCCAAAGAGTTCACTTCATAGAAATTGTGTCTTGTACACTGCTTCCTTTAAAATGATTAAATGTTTAATAATTGAATGCATTTCTTACTCCTTAAAACATTAGCAAAATCTTTTTAAGCGATTTGAAAACTGCATCGCTTGCATCATTTTCTTCCTCTCCTCCGTCACTGATGCATTGCTAACCTTTATGTCACATTACTGCCACCAAATGACTATACTCATTCCCGCCCTCTGCAGTCTGCAGTACATCACCTAGTGGCTCTAGAGATGGCAATGTTGGTCAGTCGGTTCACCACTTTGTTCCAAACTGATGGGATGAATTGCCATGAAATTTTGTACAGACAGTCATGGTCCCCAGGGGATAAATCCTAAAGACTTCGGTGACCCCCTGACTTTTTGCTCTAGTGCCATGAGGATCATATTTGTGGTTTTAAGTGAAATGTCTTAAAAACTATTGCATGGACTGCCATGAAATTTGGTACAGACATCAAGGTCAGTGAAGGATAAATTCTAATGACTTTGTTGTTTAGCACCACCAGCAGGCCAAAATGTGCCCTGTGCTTTGGTTTACAACCAAATACCTGCTAAATTATATTCCCGTCAGCTGTACTTACTGTACTTACTCTAAACTAGAATGGTGAACATGTTAAATATTACCCCACAACCTTAGCATGTGAGCATTGTCACTGTGAGCATGTTAGCATGCTGATATTAGCATTTATCTCAAAATACCACTGTACCTAAGTACATCCTCACACAGCCACTAGCATGACTGTAGACTCTTAGTCTTGATTAAATATACTGTATATTTGGGACCAGACAGCCAAGTAACTCACAGTTATGGTTAAAACTCCGCCCCTCATTGAAAATATTTATGCTACAGAAACCATTTTTTACGTCATGTCATTAAAGCCAATGCCCATGCAAAGCAACAGACAAAACTAAAATTGACATACAGGATTAAATAACATCCACACAGATGTAATCTCATCCCTAATCCAGCATCTTGTTTTACTATCCTACTGACTCGGTGTGGAATTCCAGTGCACCTCTGGGTGCTCAGCACTTCTCCTATTTCCCTCCACAGCACTAGACAGGGAGACTCACACTGCATGGCTCAATTCCCACAAGCTCTCTGCCTTTCCAGTCTTTTTGTTTTTATTTCTCTCTCTGACTCTTGCTCTGTCTGTCCACTTTGCAGGAGGAGGCTGGAGGTGACTGGTCCTTTGGCAGCGATTATAAATCCACTGCGCTTCTATTATTGATGAGAAGCCTTAAAGGTGTTTATCGCTCCGTCTTTACTTTACTGAAGGGATGAGCAGACTGATACTTTTAAAGGCGGTAAGAGAGCCAGCAGGGGAGCAAAAAAAAACCCACAGCACATTTATCAACAAATAAAACCCTGTTACGAGTGAACCTACAGTACCTTGATGAGAAAAAATAATTAGCACAAAATGAATGAATCAATGTCTCCACATAAATTCATTTATAATGATAGAGATTATAGAGATAATATAATTTTAATGATTATAGCCTGTTTATGAGGTCCAATCCTAAACACTGGTTAAAAGATAAATCACGTCCAGAATGGTTGCTTCCTGACGCCTGAGTGATCTCAGTTGTGTTTGCTCACTCTTGCCTTTGTGAGAGATCTTCCCTCAGGCTAGGAGGGTAGGCTATTTATAGTTGGCTCATTGTTGTTGCTGTTATGGGACAGTGTGTCCTACTTACACTGGGAGCTGATATTACATTAAAGCGTTGTTAAGTGTTGATGTCACAGCTCATATAAGGAATCCTTCTCCAGAGACGAAGGCATGTCTTGCCGCTCTCAAGCATCTGGAGAGACACTTGTCTGACAGATGCTGCCTACAAGGCCACCATTCCCATTAATCCGCCACAGTAAAGAGATTAGGATCAGATCGGCCTGACGTGACACCAAGTGACCACCATTATTTGATTGGATAACTTGAATCTAATATGGAGGCAATTTGAGAACATTTGAAGAAACCCTCTGTATTAATGTGAAGGGCAGAGAAAAGCAAACTTCTCTTAATTAATGAAAATGTTCTGTGCTGTCACTAAAAATATTCTCCCGCGTCAGAGGAAATGAAGACAGATCTGCAGTGAAGGTCAGAGAAAAACTTGTAAGGCCGGCAATAATGAAGATCATTATGTAGAGGGCAGAAGCCTTTACACACAAATATCTCATCAAAGAACAGAAGGTTAAGATGTGCGCCGGATTAATGGTTCAAATGAGCACACACACACATAAAACAGACTATACTTGTGAGCTTAATGGTTTATATGACACGTTACTCTGCTGTGAAGCTGCAATAACCTTTTAGCTAAATTTTATTCAGAAACATTTAGGTTAGGGTTAGGTCAGGATTAGGTTTAGTATGTGGAGAATTAGGATTTTTTTAATTTCATGCCTTCCACCACGGGGTTTTTGCTTACAATCTTTTACTAACTAAATAAAAGCAATTTCATAATGCCTTAATGTATAAGATAATATATACATATCATAGGTAGGTGTCAGGCTAACATGAAACATGGAGACATTCACATACATAAGACATAAATGTACAGTTACACATTCAAGTGCTGTCACATTTGTTATCACACTTACTCACATACACAACTCAAAAAAACCCATTCAACTGCATCAATCTTGAGAAACAGTACACTTACAAAATCATTTGTAAGGCAAAATGTCACCACATGTGCAACATAGCTTCTAATTCTAAAATGAACACTAATGATCTTCTGAGTAAGTAAGTAAATTCCCAGTTAACCGTCATTTAATAATTCTTTGACAATAAAATATTCTATACGGTGCAGCCACAGGGCACACAGCACGCATTAGCAAACACTGCATCTGAATCAAGACTCATGTGGGAAAAGTGTAGCTGATGATCACCTAGGAAACAAGGATGAGGAGGCTGTTTAATTCCTCCACGTGAATGAAGCCCAGGTGACCTCAAACAACGTGCGCACAAAAAAACAACAAATAACAAGCCTTAATTGAATGTACCCGTCTCGCCTGTTTTAACATCGTCTTCTAAATGAGAGTGTCGAGATCTGAGGCAATCAGGATGCACTCCAGGTGTTTAGGGTAATAATGAAAAAGAAAATGAAAAGTGGGGATCAGAGCAAGACAGGAGAGTGCCTCATTTCACTGAGTGTCTAAATGGAGGCGGTGTTCAAGGCAAAAAGTGAGGAAAAGACAGTGTGTTTACTCCTTTAGAGCAGAATAAGGTATAATTAAGGGAAGAAATTTAGTTTCCAGCGTGTTATATTTCTCAAATGAAGGCTGAACTAGTAGTGTGTGTTGGCTCAATACCTGCTCCAGTATGGAGTTGATCCTGCCCACCTCACAGTCAATGAGAAAGCGTTTCTCCTGCCGGCGGTCCATCTCCTCGATGATGCGTCTGTACTCTGTGGGGTCCACAATGTTCCCCACCGAGCGAGCTGTCACCTGCCAGTTATTGGCAACAGCCGACTCCATGATGGCCTGGAGGATTGCAAAACCTGGAGGAGCAGAGGGAGAAGAGCTCCATCACACAGCTGTCAGTCCTTTTGCTCTTTTAGAGCACACCAGCAGGTAAACGTCATGCTGAGAATCCAAATGGCTATAAAAAAAAAGAGCTGCAAGGGTTTCAACAATGGTTAGCAACATGTTTAGTGTCTGAAAACAAAGTCATGATGCATCGTTGAAGTGTTTATCTGAATAAATAAATGCCCTTGTAAGAACTACCTGCAGACATGCTGCAGCTTGTGATAGTTTTGAGTAATTATCCAAAATAAATGGAGACAGAAAATGTCTATAGCAGGTAAACAAGGTATTGTAGCAAGTGACATGGAACATGCCAAAGTGGTTTCAGAATAAAACAGATCTGATCTGTATCCACTTGGGTCATTAATGGCTCTTTTTTCATGTTATAATATCAGAGAAACCAGACAAAAGTTCAGGAAGATGGTATGAGAAGAGTTCTACATGCAAAGCAGATTCAGCATTAAAGACGAGATGGAGCGAGAGTCCACAGAGAGGTCGATATACCCACAAAAGTAAGTTAAAGCCCTCATAAGAAAGATAGAGAGGTTACAGAGCATAATTAACTAACTATTAACTGGGAAATGAGTGCGTCCCATGCTGCCTTAGCGGTGTGTCACAGGAGGTCGCCTCAGTTATCTCTTTCCTGCCTTACTGAGGAATTCAAACTCGCAAATTTACGGCTAGAGTTGACACAAGTAGAGAGCAAAGACACAACAATAAGACATGTAGCACATACTCCTGCAAATGTAGTGAAATGGACTGCTAAAGAAGCAGTTCAGTGAGCACAATTGGCATAAGTCAATGGTGTGTTTACTTTGCAGAGCTCACTGTGCCATGGGATGAATCAGTAGCTGAGGCTACATGAAAGGAAGAAGCTGAGCTAACAGTAACCTGTGCTGAGCAGCGACACTGAAAAGCTGCAATAAACTCACAGGAATTTGGATAGTTCCTCTGATAGTTTACTAAGGGGGTTAAGGATACATGGTCAGCAGTCATGATGGGCCACAAAGGCAGTTTCTAAATCAGCCGAAAAAAGAGACATCTGTGACTCTAACTGAGAGGAAAAGAAACCAGAAAGCTGTTATATTTGTTTGAAATAGTTAAGGTGACGGAAGTCATTTGTGGCTTTGGGAAAACAAACTGGAAACATGAACAAGAGCAGCCATCAGAAACAAGTTCCCTTCAGAAACAACATGTTATGGTCATTTTAAGCACCTGCAATCATACTCCTTGTTGATAAAGTTTTGTTTCTACGGAGCTTATAGATCTCTCAGCTTTGTATGCATCAATCTCATGTTGTTGAGAGCATCAGTTACTGGGTGGCATTGGTGAATTTGGACGTACAGTTGGTGCAGTTAAAAGGAAGCGAAGGCAAACTGTCTGATTACTGGGATTGTTCCAGGAATCCAGAACCTCCTGCTGAAATATATGAAGGTTTCGTGGAGCCGATTCAACAAACATCTGTCATGTGAGGACAAACGCACACTGTCCTATGAGCTGAGTGTCACATAGATGCTTAAGGGATAATAACATCCGATCTCGGGTTTTGGAAAACGTCGTATTATTCTGTCTGGTTACTTTTCCAAAAGGTTAAGAAACATGGGACCTTTCAGATTTTACAGTCAAAGCACCTTTTTACTACTTATGTTATCCATCTTAATTCTGTACATTATTATAACATTAACAAATGTAAGTTTCTGAGTCTACAGTTAACAATCCAGGGACAAACCATCGCTGCATCACAATAAATGTAACAGCAGTTCTTTATAAACTGTTATGTACAGTATCAGTTGTTGTTATGAATAAATTAGGCGTGTATTTACATTTATATTATGTTTATTCTTTTGGACAATAGGTACAAGATTATTATAAACCCAGTGTTTGGCTGGTTGACCTGAAGTGACAGATAATGGGTCACTGCCACAGGCACAGGCATGAGGCCATGTGGCTTTTTAAAGTGATCAATCTGTTGGCAAGTGTCAATCCTTCTCTTTGCTGAAACAGCCGATGTCATACTGGCTTTGTTTAAGTTTTTTGAGTTCAGGTTGATTTAAGGGAGTTAAGTGAATTTAACTGAGCTGACTGTGTAACATTAAGATTAGTTTTGTAGATAATATTAATGTATTTGAGGGTTCAAAGACAGAGAAGGGATTTCTATTTTTGAAATGTCTTGAAATCCTGAGATTAAAATGCTTAATTTTAAGAAATAATGTAAGAAGTAAAGTGACTATACTTAAAATGAATGCAGCTCAATACAAATCTGGTTCACTGTATACTGAGGTTTAGAGACAAAAACTTCTAAGTAAAACTGGGATGAACTGCAGCCATTAAAAAACACATCATGTAGGAAGACCAGTGACCCCTGAAAAGGTAACACCTTATCAAGCAGAAAAAATATTAATAACACTAAGACAGCAAAATATATATCAGTTCCCAAGACAGATAATGACAACATACATCAGAAATTTGCATATGTCCATTATCTGAAGAGCAGTGCACAGAATATGTTGAGTGGTGCAGGAGCTCATTACAAGCCATATTGGGTCATAACTAACAGACAGAAAAAAATGGTTTACCACAGCCAACACACTACGGCTGACTGGACTAAATGAGCAATAGCAGCATCACATCCTGTGCTACCCTTATCTCTCAGAGCAGGGATAAAACTGCTGATTCCATACAGCAATGGATATTATTACGAGTGCTGAATAAGCCGGTGTAAAATGTGTTTATGTAAATACAAGTCAGCTACAGTGCTGGAAGCTAATGTTACACAGGCTAAATGAAAACAGGTTCTCACTCTGGATCACAGTCAAGTGAAGCACAACCTCCCTGCAACACAGATCAGACTGCGCTTCACTATCATGGCTACTGAAGCTGTTATATCACCTCCTGTATGTATGCTTTATTGCATTATACAGAAACGTATAGTGCTCATTAATACTTCATACTGAGTTTGGGTGGGTTACACAGTTATCCATGCATTATTTGTAATGGTATGGGTATTGTAAAGCCTCATCGAGCCCCTTAGACTGTTGCACATGCCCTTTTAATATTAAAGCTCCTCATTTCTTGAATTATTGAATTGTTATCGCTATTAGACCTACATTTTAAAGCCCAGTTCACAGAAGTAGGAGACAACTCGTGTCCAGCAGTTAAACTTTTGCAATGAGCAATATTTGCATATTTATAGATTCTGGACTTTCCAATTAGGGAGAAGCCGCATGTGTTTTGAATGTCTTAAACAGGTCTGGAGGGGATCTGTTTCTCTAAACTTTTAAAATGCATGTAGAAACTAAATTGTAGACACTGTATCCGTTTGAATCAGCATGCATCTTAACAGGACCAACTGTATGTCAGACATTGCCTTAAAAATGGTTAAATCCAGATGCAGGCAATTCCAATTAAACTACATGCAGGGGATGTCGAGTTGCTCTCGACAGATTTTCTTGTAGATTCAGAGGGAGGCGTAGCTCAGATTAGCTGATGACAATGAATCTCACCATCCATTTTTCACTGTACCAGGTACTGAAAAATTATCAATTTTTCTTTTCTCACAGCTAAAATCCAATTTAGTTTCATTAACATGTGCAAGGTTGTAGAATATTTTTAAAAGAGTATTCTACTGATTTGGCATTGCACTCCTATAACATTGTCGGACTCACGATGGACAGTTTATAATAAGTATCAAAATCACTGCAGCAGAACCAGAGATATAATCTGGTTCCCACATTACCCATAAAGCAACTGGACCACCAATAGTTTGGGTCAGAGATACGGACTTGAGGCAGTTAATCAGACTTCATACAGCTCCCTCTGGAGCTCATCTGGCTTTATACAACTTTTATCCCCTTTAAAGAGGAAACTGTAATAATACTTCCTATTTACCAAAAAGTAAGTTTCCTGAGTTCAGTTGAATTTGATTATGAATACATCTGACTAGTTAGTTATGGCGACACCTATCCTAAAGATGATGTGAGAAGCATAACGGCGTCCTTCTGGGGCCACTAGCAGGGCTTTTAGACCTGTCTTTAGCATTCAAAAAAATCATCCATTTCCAAGAACCGGCTGTTCTCAACTGGCTCAGCTGTCCACTGGTGACCATTACTAATGGACATGTGAGCTGACATGTTCCCAATAAAGCTCCTAAGTATTCAGAGCACAGCAACTGAGCTGACATGTCCACTCTCCGTTCCCCTGCAGGTGACCTTCACAGTGAAGCGCTCGGCAGACAGCACTCAGATCAGGTCTGGCCTTTAAAGACAAGTGGCGCTCGCTGGGCGCCACCACATTAGCCACTCAGGAGTCTAAAGAGGCAGACAAAATGTGTGTCCACATGTCTGATACTCAGGGAGGTTAAGGAATTCAAAGGGGTGTGACTGTGCTGTCTAAGTGCATTGTGAAGAGTAAGAGATAAGTAGCTGCTGAGCTGACCTCAGACTGGATCCAGCTCTGTCATCATCCAGACTTTATCAGGTCAAACAGCCAGAAAGATGTTTTTTTTTTTTTTTTATCAGCTCGAAGATATCAAAACAAGAATCCAGCACAGTATATCTCTGGTGGCAGAGGGGAAATAAAAAGGCAGAAGCTGAGTGTCAGATCTCCTCCCAGTATTCTGACACATAGCACTGAACACCATAAGCTGGGATATGCATGACATTTTGAAACATGTTAGTAGCTGCTTAAGAAAAAGGATTTGGGGGGATTTACAAACGATTCCCTTGAGAGTTTTATTTTCATTCCTTTTCTGTCACTAAACTAAGCTGGATATTTTGGATTTAAACATTTGGGAGCTTGTCGATGTTAAGCTATTGAGACTGCTTAGATATGTGGAAATAAAAGCTAAGTTTGAAAGTCCTGAACTGAAGGAATTATCTAAATGTGACATTTAGTGTACTCTTGCTTCAATAACCACAATGCAAATGTGGAATCTGAACGTCAAAGGACATCCAAAGTCTCTTGGTGAATATTAACACTGGTGTGATTTATCAGTCGGTGCAGAAATGACAATGTCTTTTGGTCCAAGAGTTTTGGTTGACTTTGTAAACAGATGGTACGTTTTACAACAGCCAGCAGGCAGGACAACCATCAAGGTCATTTTACAGAGTAAATTATTCAGCAACGTCCTGAAAAATAATACATATTCAAAATCAGGAGCCTATTGTCACAAGGCTATATATAGCACAGAAAAACTATTTCATTTCTCACACAAGGAAATGTTTTACAAAAACAGCCTTGATCTCAGGCAAAACATGAATCAGTTAAGTGTTGTGTAGTGGTGCTAAATTTCAGTTTTCAGACATAACCTGATGCAAATAAAGACAGAAATATAGTCTCAAGAAAGATATCCAATAAAGGTAGAAATGTGTGTCACGGTACAAAATACAAAACACTCTCCAGCTCCACGGGGCTTTGGGCTTCTTTTAGTTAACTGTTAACTTACATTTCAGTCTCTGTGAGCAGGCAGCAGTTTTCAGCAAACAAAACAAAGTTAGCGATTAGGTTAGCGAGTGAAGAAAGTCAAACATCTACTGTAGCGAGATCCAAGCATTTTCCTCTCAGAAGTTGGTGGAGACCAAAACAGAGCAATTTATGATATAAGTGTGCAGAAACACGACTCCAAATGAATGCTAATGTTTCTGTGTGTGTAAAAACTGTTTAATACATTAGCCAAATTAGTGTCTGTCAGTGTATCTGTTGCTTTAAAGTTCTTCTGTCCCCAATGGCCATCAGTTAATGCTACTTTATAGCGGCTATAATCAATATTTTATATTAAATGGATCACATGACTACTTTTATGTGAAACGTGTCGCTAACTGACGAACCCACAGAGAACTATCATCCAACTCGAGTAGCCAAAGAATTAGTTATTGCAGGTTTAAATAAGTAAGAAGTCAGGCTGTAAATAATGAAAATCAAGAATAACTTTGATAAACAAAGACATATTTACATATTTGAGTTTTTGATATCTAACATAATGTCCCTATACATTAAATAAAGTGATGCAAGCACGCTGAAGTCAGAGGTGAGAGAGAGTGCGAGAAAGACACACACACACACATATAGACACTCATACAGTATCTGTAGGCAAAGAACAAAAGGGAGGAAAAAGCTTTGAGTTATCGCAACATCTGATTCCTCTGAGGTTCATTCTGCACCAGTACTCAACTACACAGCTTGGCCTTTCATCAACTCACAACTGAAATCAGTTTTGGTGGCTGCTTCTCAAGGAGAAAGAACAGAGGACAACTGTTCTCCTGAAGAGATTTTAAAATGCCTTAATATCATGCAAATGAGCATGACATTTGCAGTGCAAGGACCAATGACAGTCAGGCAGAGGGGCAGACTGTCGGCCTAATGTGTAACACAAGGTGGCCAAAATACTTCATCTGCAAGAAATCCGGTACAGAGCAACATAAATATATGCTGTCCCAAAAATGTTGTTACAAATGTCTTTTCCTTTCAAGCTATGATACTATTAGCACAACACTGAGATTATGTTCCACACTGTATTTATGCTCAAGTCTACAAACACAAAAATTGTTAAACACAATTTGCTTTGAAGTTTGTCCACAAAGTGCACCCAAAGAAATGCCTAAAGATGACGGCAATTGTAAGAGCACGCAGCACAAAGCAGAGTTGGCCTGCATGTGGGATTCACTTGAATATATGAGCTTAGTTGCCCACACAGCACTGCCCAGGAGATCAGTATGTACTCCTCTGATATGGTGTTCTTTGCAGCTCAGAGGGATTGGTTTTATAGAGTTTAGCACTATTGGCTATTGGGTTCAACTGTTAACAAAATAATATTGTAGGTTATTCACAGTCATGTATAGCGCGTTGGAGTAAAGCGTCTTCTAAGTGGCGTATTATATCATTGGTTGTTTTTCTTTAACAAATTAGTTGATTTAATAATCTGTTTGCTAAGGCCTAGATTTTTAAATCCTGAAGGAAAAATATTTGATCAAATATCGAATAATACATTTACCAAGAGATTTACTTCCTCTGTGACAGACAGAGTTGGGAGAACGAGCCGGACTGAGGCTCTGCTGGCACCTGGCCGTGTGTTTCTTCTTGTCTGTCTTGGGCAGCGGGCGGCTCACGTGACGGCTGAGCGTGGTGTGCAGTCTCAACTGTGACTCAGTCGTCCCTCCCCCTCTCCGGAGAAGGTGACCTCTTTAAAATTCTCTTGCAGGCATCTGAACTGCGCCGTTGTCATTGGATGCCCAAAGCTGAGCGCGACACCAAAGGGGACTCAGACGAAGCCACTGAACCTACTTCAGAGAAATCTCCCAAAATCTCAAAGCTTATACGTGGCTCCACACTGAAGACTGTTTTCAGTGGGCAATACTTACAGAGCCAGCGAAATAAAAAGGATTAAAGCTGCCATATGACAGTAAAAGGACACTTTTGAGTACAATTAGCCTAACAACGCCTACTCCCAATGCAGACCAATGCAGATAACATCTCCCTGTTCCAAATTAGCTGAACTGCAAAGAGCCCTGCACCCCCACACCACCCACTCCTGCCAAATCCCTGAAAGGAGCCAATCAAACAGATTATTTCTTATCTAATGACAGCTGCAAGGTTGCTAACAGAATGTTGAGCATTTCTCCTCGTGTTTCCTTTCACCTTTTATGTAAGTTTTATTCACATTTCATTAAATAATTCATAAACTTTTGTTGCACTTAAAGATGATTCACATTCTGAAGTCATGCACACATAAATACGTAAAGACAGACAGAGCAAGAGAGCCTAAAAAAAACATACACATCTAAAGCATAGATATTTGTATTTGAACCACATACAGAGAAATAGAGCAGGCAGGCTCTAGACCATCTGCGAGAGCTGCACTAACTGCCGGTTCTTTTTCATCTCTCCTATAAAAAAACATCACCCTCCCGTCTCTTAAGCAAATAAAAATGGCGTTTTCTCTTGGGCAAACAGGGAAGTGCACATCACATTAATCTCTTTCATAATGCAAAAAGACCACTGTTGTAATGGCCTTGTGTTATCCTGAAAGCAAGTGTCCTGAAATAGATGAGACACATTTGAGCAACACAGAGACAAGAGTCGAGGCATGAACAGAGCAGTGCCTACGAAGCAGAGGGGCGCTCTGTTAGTCACCTGGTTTCTTATGGTAAGGTTACAGCAGATTTGAAATGACAAGCTGGATCTTACAGAAAAAGGAGCGAGGGCGCGCCGAATTCATGACGTAAAAACCATTTGGTGCATCTGACAGCATGTCTGACAGTGCCCGGCCCTCTGTGCCATTTGCTGTTTTCTTATGCAGGAGAGGCACAAAGGCTTTGCTGACTCCTCTGTTCCCTCCCTCACTCTTCGTCTCCGTACGTCTTCATTTTCTTTTCTGTTCATGTGAAGATTTGGCTATTTCGTCTTCTGTGAGCAGCTGAGACAACAATGTTGAGCTGAGGGGAAAATCTTTAGTTAAGCCGGAATAAACCTCTTGCTCCTGAACTGCTCGTCCCTGTGTTCTCCTTGAGCCAATGGGAGTGAACAGACATTTAAAATAAGAGCAGGATAAGTGGAATCACACCTGGTGGTTAAAGATCACTGATTAGATAATCAATGACTAAAATTACCCTCTGTCTTGATTTCGATTTTTTTAAAGTGGCAGCATTATGAGTAGAGAGGCAGGGGGGGAAAGGGTATCATTGATTGTATATTGTTCATATTAACAGATATGGCAAATATGATCGAGCTTCAGGCTGCTTATTGACAAGATTTCAAGATGTCTCGGGTCAAATTAACTTTAATGCCTCCACAAGAAGCACAAGTAAATGAGACCATTAGTGAAAGACTGGTTGTCTCTATAGTTATTCCAACTGCAAAGCAAAGCTGCAGCAGGTCGACCCAGGCATTCTTCCAAAAGATATTCCCTTAGTGATGTTTTGATGATGGTGGTGGAGAGCTCGGTTTAACGTGTTGCTCCAAAATCTCCCATAGATGTTTAGTTGGGTTGACATCTGGAGACTGCGAAGGCACCCGACTGTATGTTAACTCTAGAACAGTATAAAGGGATGGTTACAAAATTAATGAGATACAGCTTATACAGCTTACATTACTGAAGCCACAGAAAGCTATGAGGGATGTAGGAACTGTCCAAGGTCCTGAAACAATGATCTCTGCAATGAGACGAGTTCTTTATCATCCAGTCTAGTTATCGCTTAAGCAAAATGCCTGAATGTTGTGTGAATGGAAGCAGAGCAAAGATGATCCAAATGTATATTTTATGTCCACTCTTGCCAGTTTATCAATGCGTGCATCCTAGATTGGTGCAGTACTGACTTTGTTCACATGTGCTGAGTTGGTTACGCAGAGATGCCCGGAATACATACTATCTATAATGAGGCCAAGCGTTGCAGCTCCCCTTTTATCGAGCAAAGAACAAAGATTTACAAAGTGATGCAACTGTTTAAAGTTATGTAATGTCTTTCTGAAGGTTGCTGTAGCTACAGTAGTGTCTAACACTCTCTGCAATGCAAGCCTGTCGGGCCAATCTGTTCAATGGAGAAGACGTCCATAACAAGTGACTGCATTCATTTAACTGTGCTTTATGATGGTCTGAGTCTATATTCACTACTTATCCATGCTGAGACATAAAAGAATCAGATTTGATAAATTCTGACTTTCTAGGCTGGAAAACTCCAGTAAATGTTTGGTATTCTGCATTAATAATTCACTTACGTGACTTTGTAGATACAATGGGCTTGATACTGCAGTGTGGAGCAGAGAGTCTGCAGCTTGATGTTGTTGTTTGGTGTTGTTTTCAAGCTGCACTGCCTCTGCATGCGTGGATGTGCATGGATCAATTGGTGCCATTTTGGGCGTCTGGCAGAGCGGAGTGAGCGCTTGATAACAGAGGAGGTTTGGTTCACGCAGGAACACTCAGAGACAGCTAACGCCTCAGCTGCATCTTCTCACTGAATGCACACCGCCCTTTGAGGTTGTCACCAATGACATCACCGCACAGCAGACACACACACACTCTCTTTCAGCATCTAAACTGCCTTCGTAGACACACAGATAATCTTAAATTCATTCAACACCGAGTCAGAGGGGATTCTGAAAAACAGTTTATCTAATTTGACACAGTCCTGCCTAACCTTGGATAATCTTTTTAAAAAGTGGCAGCATTGTGCTTTCTTGCTGGCATGTTTCTCTCCATGTTTTTCAGAATCCTTTGAAACCCATATTACAGAAAAGCACCTCTCAGTCACTACTTGGCTTTTCTGTTACATGTGTATCCCGGTTACGCTCTCCTTTGCTCTTTCTCTGTTCTCTAAAAGGCCTAATAGAGTCCTTAAACAGGGAGGAAAACAGCTCTCTTGAAGAAGAGGAGCTTGATTGATAAATCTCTGCCTTAGTCCCAATATTTAAGCCTGGGAGGAAAACAGTGTTTACCTATTGGGGGGGGGGGGTCAAGGCCTATTGATATGTGTCAATCTGGGAGTGAAGGTGCAGTAAGGTGTTCATAGAGCGGAACAGCTGCTTTGTGCCATTCGGTCTCTCTCTCTCTCTCTCTCTCTCTCTCTCTCTCTCTCTCTCTCTCTCTCTCTCACACTTTCTGTTAATGAGCCTGTGTGCCTGACTGCTGAGTGCAGCTCTTTAGCAACGTGCAATTAATCAGACGTTTCCTTGCGGAGACGAAACCAACCAGACATTCAGCAGCAGGGCAGTGTGATTGCACACCGAATGCAAATTCTCCACCACCCCGCACCCTGACCATCCCCATTTGTCAGACGGGCAGGAGAATGCAAGAAAAGCTGCAGTTAAGGTTGTTAGATTGCAGTCCTTCATGTTGATGGCAACAAAAAGAAATTAAAATCTAGTTTGCATTATGTAGAGTTCATGGATCAGGAGGACTACATTAAACAGTGAGGATTAGATTACACAGTAAGATCTCACACAAGTACTGTACATAAATACAACTGAGGTACTTGTACTTTACTTGAGAATGCCCATTAAATGTTTTTTAGATAAAAAATTATGACTATGTCGCTTTAGCCCAAGTGACAATTATGGGATAATTGTAGATGCTACAACATATCCATCTAAAGTTAGCCACCATAAGCTAAAGGGCATACCAGACTGAGTAAGGCTGTAACAGCAAAACTCCTGAGTGTGTTGAATTGAGAAAGGGTGCGTTTTTATTGCTTATGAACTCAACTTTTCATTTGTAAAAGAAAGATTGTGTGGTTTTGTCTTTTAAAACTTATACAGTCTTGCCTTAAACTATCCAACACTGTGTAAAATTGTCAAAATGTCCTTCACCTTATTGAGCCACAACATGCTGCATACACATTTACGCATAATGCATTAATAACAATAATCCAATAATGTACAATAATGAGTACTTTCACCTTTGATACTTTTTCGATGCATGACTGTTTACTTCTTATAAAGTAATTGTACATTGTTGTACTGGTAAAGGATCGAAATACTTCACTGATCTCAATACATTAAATGCTAAAAAAAAAACTGCAGGATGACATTGCTTCTCAAATGTAATACTCTAGGTATTAGACTTAAGGTCAGCAACAACATCAGCAAACTGATTAACAGCTCTGCATTACTGCCTTAGTCAGAATACCTAGAGGTCATTATAGAGGAGAGGACTAGGACGGAGATGCAAACTGTAATGCAATATAACAGCCTCCCTAAGTATCACATGGAGAACACACAGTACTTTTCTTAATATTTCTTTAATGAAACAATGGTTCTTAAAATCACCCCCAAGACACACATTAGAAGAAGTGCTTTTATCTATTGAGAGCCTAATGTCTTGTGGAAATATTTGTTTGAGTTTTATATTTCACGACAGAAGTTTCTCTTGACATCAGCGCAGTCTTTGCAATCTTAGAGGGTCGAGGTCATTAAAGGAACTTCAGCTCAAAGCACGTAGACAGTTCTTCTTGGTTAAAAGTAGGTACAGTGTTTGAATTACCAAAACACATTTCTATACGCAGCATGTTTTGCAATAGATTTTTGGTAATATGAAAGTGTTTTGTTAATCATTTAAATATTGTATGGTTTAATTCTGTTGTAGGATTGGTTAATTATCAGGATTATTTTGCAAATTGACATCATTTTGAAGATTACTGTACTACAGTATACAGTTTTTATAACTGACATGAATGGTATACTGTGGTACCCCTTGTAAAATGTTTAAGCAGCACATGCAATTTGCAGTAAATTGGCTAAATTCGAAAAAACCTGGTGTGGTCCTACTCAGTGGCCAGCTGGTAATGCCCAGATGTTCCTCAGTTCAAGAGGTCCTTTCTGCCAGCAGCCAATAGCCTGTTTAATGAGGACATTTCATAGCCAGTACATCCAGGATAAATAGGTGATGTTGCACAGCAGCAGATAAACATGTCTTTAATGACCCGTGTGTGTGTGTGTGAAGGCATCTTTTTCTTTGTTGTGCTTCACTTGGATCTGTGTGGCTTCTTCAGTTTCCGCTTTTTTGAATCAGTTATGTTTGTCAAACAGTCACTTCTTCTAATGAGACGTGGGCTGCATGAAACAGACAATTCTGTAAAAAGCAGTTGTGGGAAAGAAACTCCACTGGTCATTTAATAATCATTACGAATTAAAACAGCTTGCTCTCCAACATGAAAGTAAAGTTGCACCTATTTGATGTCGATACCATTTCCAATTTGACATACACATTGAAAATTGAATGTGCAGTTCATGCATGGATACATTAAGTGGTATCTCTGGGCATTTTATTTTCTATTACAGTCAAATTCCCATCACACAGATACAGTTTTGATTATGCCTTCAGGCTATGATAAAAAATAAAAGAAAATCCCTTTTATGGTGTGTGATGAAAGGGAAGACAGAGTCCACTTCCCCAAGATCTACAGCAGGGGAAGGACTGTTTCATTTTAATGATTTTTCCAATTTCAGGCTGACTTTAGGATGCCTTTGCTCTGATAAAAGGTTCTGTTCAAATGTGGCAAGTGTCTTGTTAAGGGACAGGCATTACACGTGTCATTGTAAAATGCCTCGGCAGCATATTACTGTCATATTGTCCCACGAACTATGAACAGTCACTCACACAAACATCTCTCAAGAGCCCCCTGCAAGTTCCTCTCTGGCCCTAAATAGAGCCCTCTTCCTATAATGAAGATTAAAGTGACATTTGGATGAGTGTTGGCCATATTGCTCCAGAGCCTTGATGGGGAGGAGCGGGCTGGGACTGGCAGCCAAAACAGGACGGCTAACTAGCCTCTCAGCAAACACAAGCTGTGCAGCATGTGGGAATCCATCCTAAACTACAGTGTTTACACTGTGTCAGGCTGTGGAAATGCATAGAGTATTACAGATGGTGGCCCGTTAGCCTCGGCACAGCAGGTGAAAGAGGCCAACAAAGTCAAGCAGAGCTCTAAGGGCCACATCAGGAGGCACTTCTGAGAAGGTCGATGGTGCCGTGGAAAGGCTATAAACACCTTCATTGTTTTTGTCTCAACTACGCCAGACAACCAATTATCAGCTTCTGCAATCTGTCACCAAAACAGAGACACATCGGCGAGATCAATGAAATGGAGCTTTCAACATATACATCACAATTATGGAAGTGTTGCTGTTGTCTTACTTGTGTCAGACATACATACATTTGTTGAAAAAAAAAAAAAAAAGCCACAAAATTGCACAAAATGGCTCCATGAGAATCATTTTCAGCTTAGACACCCACCTGAACTGGAGATACATAAAGTGAGGCGGGGGAAGTGGAAAAGGAGTGCACTTGTCCTAGAAATGCTCTATGTCAGTTTAAAAATACTTGGAATGCACAGTTCTGAACCGCTTGGCACATTTAACAGCAGAGACTGCACCCAGAAAATCTCTACATCTACGGAGTAATTTTAATTTTAAGAATTTTAAGAACACAAATGGAATCACATCATACAGTATATCATTGCTGCTGAAATAAATTCACGGCCAGCTTGTGGTCCGATCTACACAGAGAGATTGTTGTACTCTTTCTTAACGCAGCCTCTCCAGATGCTGACCCTCAGAGGACGACAAAGACCCAAGTCTGTAAATAGTTGGCCTACATGAGGGGAGCGGGAGGCCATGAAGCACATGCAGAAGTTACAGTATGTTGTGTTCTGTCTTTATATAATCCAATTAGAGCTAAATGATAGTCAGAGAGTGCCGAGGATTACAGGCTCAGGCGGCTGGAGTCGTACTATGGCGGCGGATCAGCAGCACCTGTGAATGACTCATTCCTCGGAAGCAAGGAGCTATTGACTGCCTCTGTGAGCAGCATTCAGCCACATAGAGAAGCAATTTAGGATCATTACTGGCATAGATTAAAATTTATCAGACCACTTAGAATGAGGATTGGGGATGAGGGATTTACATATTAAAGACTGATCATATACACTGTATAATAACATGTCTGCATGAGCAGGGCTTGGCGTGCCAATTACTTCTTCCACTTTCTCTAGCAAGGAGATGTTCTGCACTACTTATCTGTCTCCCACTGAAAGCTTGTGCTGTTTCCATAGGTGTGTGTGAGTGTGTGCTTTACTTTCCCAGAGGGCCGCTCTCTTACCTCTGTCAGTGTCGTAAAGGTAGACAAACTTCTCCCACTTGTAATGGCCCAGCAGACTGAGAACAGCTCCTCGTAAACTCGGCCTCATCTGGATGACAAACTGCACGTCAGCGTCGATGGGGAAGCTGGGCGTAATGAAGGAGGTGTGCAGCGCCCCACAGAAGGAGGTCAGCGTGTTCATGGACTTCCTGTCGTAGAAGCCGAAGATGGCGTAAACTCCTCGGGAGAACTGGGAGCAGACTGGTGACAGGGACAGAAAGCAGGTTCAGGTCAGGGACACGCGCAGAGTCAACACAGTCATTTAGGATCAGCTGTTCTTTCAGTCAGGAGGGATGCCAACAAGCAGCAAAAACTGGCCTTTCAAACAAGGTTAAGGTCCAAATTTCATGACATACTGAAAGTTGAAATTGCAGAGTCAACTAATGGCCAATGTAGGGGTAAAAACTTTAATGTAAGGTTGAGATGCGAGTGAATTCATGATGGCATTAATCTTGCAAATGAAGCAGCGGCTATCTGAATAAATGAGTGCCATGTGGGATGTCTGCTCCCCATGGCCATGCTCTGCTGCCCGGTGCCCTTCACTTCTCCTTGGTTTAAATGCAACTGCTTGGGTAATCAACTAGAAATAATGGGGAAATCAGTGCACTGGCCATAGCTCTTAATGGACAAATACCCTGAAACATGAGCATGCAAATGTACAAGCGCCGGGCTGTGCTGCAGTATAAAAGATTTATAACAAGCCGTATCTGCTGCCATCTGCGGGCCTATGGAAATGAGCTCCGGCCATAAACGTGCAGTGCATCAGTTACAAAGTGTTAACTATTTTATTTTATTTGTACATAATAAATGGTTTTAATAACACCAAGCAGGAGTGAGTCAGGGATATGACCCTTGTCTTTATGTTAGTAATAACCAAACCAGTTGAGCTGCTCTGACACATCTGACCCACTGCTCAGTGCAGATTCCAGCACTGTCCACTGAGGCTGCTCAGTATCTCTAATCAGTGTTCAGCCATGTTATTATCTAACTGATAAACACACAAATGCACTTTAAATAAGATTGGTTAAAACTGAAAAACATTTACGTGTGGAAATTCAGTAAAGTAATTTGACGGTTCTCCATGTGTTCAGCTGGGTGTGATGTTATTCAAAAGATGCTTTTGTTCAGCTTTCCATTAAGACAACCATTCAATCATCCACACATCCTTGATAGCTTGGTTCACTCATCTTCCCCTCAGTCATTTTATTATTCCTCCATCCCTCCATTTTCCCAGCCTTCAACTTAACTCAGCAGGGCGACACAGGATTAAATTCTAAACAGACACAAACGCGGCTGCACCATTGTTTTAGATCTGAAGGACCAATTTTAAGGTTAATTTCATGGACTTGATGGGCCATTCCTAAACAGTTAAATAAATCTCCACCTTCATGAACAGAAAAATATCAGAGCAGATGATCTTCTATTCAGGTTTGTATTCAGCATGCTTCACACAAGCTCTTTCAGCGGATTCAACATGATTCAACACAACACATATCCTCCTCAAATTACAGATTCACAAATTTCTTCTGCAACAGACAATATTCAGATCCTGCTATCCAAAAAGAACAGAGGGCAGCCATTAAACTGACACTTCTCAGCTCATGTAATATCATCCAATTCTATTCTCAAAATGGCAGCAATAGCTTTTTGTTTGTCAAGGTTAAATAGACAGCCTGTTCTCCTAAAGGACTAATGAAATCATATATTTGGGCTCATGAAGCAGTGAACACTAGTCAACTACAGTAAATTCCCCTGATCATGGTCAGCAATGAAGATACACATCATTTACTTTATGACAGAGGGGAAGTGGAGCTATGTTTTTGCACTGCAGGCTCTGTGCATTTCTGTTCAGAATACTAACACAAGCTTTATATGCATGATTAATATCGAACTGGAAAAAATCACCTCACTTCCATCTTACTTCCTCCATCACCTAACAAACACCCACATAGGCCTGTCACTACTGCTGCTTTCTCCTTTTCTCCCTCACCCATTTCTCCGCTTCTCTTCAGCCCTCGCCACCTCGTCAAACTTAACAAGTAGATGCATCATCGAAGTAGCACCAACACTGTCTTACGTCTTCCTGAAACTCAGGGCTTTGCAGCTTTGAGGGCCTCTCCTGCAGACAGCTGGGGAATCTTTTTTGAGTCTATCATAAAGCTCGCTGTCAAGGGATGAACCTGTAGTGTATGTGCACAGCAGAGCCGATCCTACAAAGTGAATTCTTAAAGCTCTATTGCTGAGGGGGAATAGAGGGGGGCTGCTGTCCTCGCCTGAAAAGGGAACACCGCACACAGTGAGAAAATTGAACTTCATGCATATAAAAAAGCGAGAATGAGGAAAAGGATAGAGGAGGACTCACACTGACTTGAGGAGGTGAACTTTCTCGGACTGAGTCACTGGTGAGGTTTGAGAGAATTGGATACCGCACTTGGACAAAGTGAGGACAACGACTTTACTTTTTGTGACGATAACAAATAACCTGTTTGTGCGCGTGCTGCTGCCTGGTGGGAAGATATTTTTCTACTGCTGTCTTAGAGAAGTGCCTGCAGCGATACTAGAGGAGAAGAGAGCAGCAGGACTTCAGTTTGTTTTCCTGGGGGAGAGGGAGGCGGTGTTGGTCTCAGCCACATGGGAATACCTGTCCTGTCCCAGGGTCACATGTTCAGTAAGAGAAGAAGGCAGAGGACACAGCACAAACATGCAGCTGCTGTCCCAAAATTACCAACTTATAAAGGATGGGGTGAAGAACAAACCAGAAAAACTTAATATATTCACCAACTATTTTATTACAACATTAACAGAAGGTGCAGAATGTGCTCTGACCGAGCTAACAGTTAAACAAGCTACTGTGAAGCCTGTTTCTTTGAAGATAATTCTGCCTATCAGCTTAATGAAGACCATTCATATCTCTTCAAAGCCCCAGTACACACCCCATATAGGCTATACACTATACTAACTATATTATGTAAGGCCTCTTTCCTGCCCTTAAATTACTTGCACCTTTCAACGTATAATAGCATGACTCATTAACAAGACTAAGAGTCTACAGCCACACCAGTGGCTCTGCAAGGATGTACTTAGTGGTGCTTTGAACTAAATGCTAATGCTGGCATGCTGACATGACACAATCACAATGGGCCTTTTTCACAGAAGACATTTTGACATGTCACAGTAGGAAAACCAAAGGTGTAAATAATAGATATAACGATGGCTGAATTCCATTTAGCTGCTTCGCATGCTGGCTCACTGTCGCGCTGTCAAGGCTTACACTTGAATAGAACAGAGCCATCGTTAATGTTATTAGTAACACCTGTGCTTTTCCTACTATGATAAGTCCAAATGTCTGCTGTGAAAAAGGCCTATGACAATGCTGACATACTGATGCTAAGCAGGTGTAATGTTTACGATGATCACCATTTTAGTTTAGCGTGTTAGCATGCTAACATTGGCTAATTAGCACTAAAGTACAGCTGAGGCTGATTGTAATGTCATTAGTTTTGCAGGTATTTAGTCATAAACCAAAGTATTGGACAAATTGAAATATTGACCTTCTGATGACGTTACATGAAGGGTCAGGAGACCACCAAAGTCATTACAATTAATCCTGAAGGGGACATGAATATAATGGCAATCCATCCAATCAGTGTGGAGAAATTTCACTTAAAGCCATTAATGTCGACCTCCTTTTGGCACTAGAGGAAAAGTCAGGACATCGCCAAAGTCATCTGAATTCATCAACCGGGACACCATGAATGTCTGCACAAAATTTTATGGCAATGTATCAAGTAGTTGTTCAGATATTTCAGTCTGCACCAAAGTGGTCAACCAACCGACATAGCCATCCCTAGAGCCAGCATGGCTAAGAATGGGGACAGTCATGATGCCTGCATGTCACAGTGTCTTGTGTTGATCAGTTACTTTAAAGACACTGGATGAATCTGATCACCGCAGATGCCAAAATCTTGGACAGGATCAAGCTCGCAAGCCTACAAGCAGGCAAGTAAACCCATGTTAGCTATAAATTAGGAGAAAAATGTGACATACTGTGGGTGTAGCACAAGTTTAAGTATCGATTTAATGTAACACAAAAGATCTTCATTTGGGTCTGTGTAGACTTTATTTTCAATCTCAGCCAACAATTGGTTTCCTACTATAAATAAATCAAAAGGTCAAATTCATATCGTAATAACTTATGTCATGTATTCATCAAACAGCAATACAGACCTCACTCAGAGTGAGTGCTGCACACCGGTTCTTACATCAGATTTTATGGGAGACATCCTGACCATTGATGTCACACGTGGGGTTAAGTAACCTTTGCATGATGTACAGCTGTGGGAAGAGCTATGAGCTGTAAATCAAGGTGATCCATTTTCCCATCATGATACACAGATTGTCTCTAACTTCAGCCAATTCAGAGAGTGAATTATGCCTTTTTCCTGCCAAACCAACAATAGTGATATACTGTATTTATAGTGGCAGGTTACATCAAAAAGCCTAGAAAATGTTGAGTCACAGAAACTTGGAGGAAATAGACTGTGCTGTGAATGACTGGGACTCCAAAACTAAAAGTAATCAAGATCTCTTTCCACTAATGTATTAAAGAAGATCGTCAAATGAGACAGCATTACTAGGCTGGACATAGGATGCCAACAAATCTTGTAAATGTGCTGACTGACAGATACTCAGCAAATTCAGTGTTTCCTCGTGGAAACGAGCTGGGCGGCTAAGCTGTGCCATCTTCTGAATGATGATTTGCAGGGTCAGAGCACACAGCCAACATCGCTCCCCTGTTATTCCAGGTAACATGTTTCCTTTGCATCTTTGCATTCTGCCAGCAGCTGTTCGGTGCGGCAGCTGGACAGGATGCACAGGGATGCTGTGGGAATATCTCAGGACTCTGACGGTGTCTGACACCGAAGCGAGGACACATTCCAGTGGGTAGCAGGTATTTCCAAACATTATCACAGTTGTAGTCATGTTACAGCCCAAGAGTTCACAAAGTTCACTAAGAACCAATTTTCACCCTCAATAATTCAGTTTCTGCTTTTACAGAGCCATGGAGGGGTTCAAGCCCTCCCAGCATGCACTGGGCAGCAGGCAATGAGACACTGAATAGGTTCGATAAACACACAAGCAATTACCCTTTTTTTATTGTAGTTATACATACTACAGTATATTCTGTAAATTCAGTGTTCTGATCGGCATCTCTTTGGACTGTGAGAGGCAAACCCAGTGGTGCTTTTTTTACATGATGCAAGAAAACCTAAATAACTTACAACCATGATAAGTATATTTTATGTTTTTATCCAATGAATGCCTTAAGGCTAACTTTGTTGTGCACAGGCATCATAAAAACATTAAAGTGTCTCTATTTATAGGCAGTTTCTCAGCAGAAAGACACGAAAAGGTGAAAAGTCTGTAATTCAATTTTCCTGATGGCAGGTTTTGAATAAGCAGAGTGGACACATGTCAGTAAAAAGACCAAGTTTGAAAACGTACATATTTAAGGTCACTGAAGACCTAAACTCTAAATGACACTGAAAGTAGTGCATCTTTGAAACACAAAAAAACACGTGCACAGGTCATTAACTGCACCCCCCCCCACACACACACACACACACACACACCCCACCCCCACCCCCACCCCACCCTTACCATTGAAGTCTGTTTCCAAAGCATGAAATAAGAGCTTGATTAGATTTCTGTCCTGTGCCGATCCTTAAAATCCTCCTGTGACTTCCACATGAATCCATTACAGTGTTTGACCTTTAAGGATGCTGTAATTCAAAAGATATTGTTCCATTTCATTTGGGCATCTCACTCCTTCAAGCCTTCCTAAGCTAGTTAGAACATAAGTAAGTTACGATGTAGGACAAACCTGAAAGTAAACTTCAGTAATCCTATTTTTAAATTCCATGTTTGAAAATGCATTACAATTGTCCACATTAAAATGGAAACTTCCCTGACAAACAGTATAATTGTATAATTCACAATGCACTCTGGACTAGAGCATACTTCTGCTGTACTTAAAATGAAATTGTGAAATGGATTTTGCAAATGCATTTTTAGATCGCATTCACTGTGCTACATAAATATGAAAATAGGCATTTAAACTGGGCTATTTGATTTGAATTTAGTGAAGATGAAATAAAAACAAAATGCCATCACTGGTTTGCATTTTCATTTGAATAATAGCAGATTTACATTACGTCCATTTATATACTGTGGGCAGACAGAGCAACCCCCCACCTAAGGAGGCATCAGGTCAACACTGTTCATAGTTATTGTAAGGCTGTCGTGTAATACTTGCTTTTATTGTGTCTACCCATGTGTATTTAGGTATGTATTCCTCCTTTTTATTTACATTGGCCTTATGAGAGAAAATAAAATCAAACCACAGCGCTAACATGGCTAATAATAAAAAAAAATTTAAAAAAATACATTATGCATAAACTGTTCATGAGCTTTTGACTAGTGACTCTTCACAGCATCTTATCTGATTTGAGTTTGAGTTTAATAAGCTGCACTCATTCTACTGACAGGCCTGTTAAGACCTGCTAGTTCAATTTAACCATAAAATCACAGTAAATGTTTGTTTTGAGATGAAAATCTGAATGAAGGCACAGTGCACACGGTTTAAATGATCTCTGTGTTATGACATTTAAGTGTTTCATATTTGTATCCGCATTACAGTCTGCATTGTTGTGCAATTCGTCTCAGTTGACCAACCACAGAGAAAGCAGAGGGCATATAGAGACAGAAGCCTGAGTAGGTGTTTCTCCTCAGGCAGTGTGGTTGCATGTTGGCTGGAATTCCCTCTTCTCTGCCGATTACGGCTTTGTACAGTGAAAGCCACATTTTCTTCCATTGGGTTACCCCCTGCAGATACTCACAACACGCAAAGAGCAGAGCAACACTGGTTGGATTAGCCCTAATCTGAGAAATACAACTGGATTCAGCCCACATGCTAAAACAACATGACAGAAGGAAATCTACAGCAGCGATACACAGTCAGGGCCTGTGGCTACTGGAGTCCTGTATGGAAGAATACACTTTAATATTTCACTGCACCGCAGTAAAAGAGCTGCTAACACTCCACCTACACATGCTTTGCATATACTGCAAAAACATCATCCAAGGACCACTATTATAAAAGACAGGAGAATACATCACACTCAATTTAAAATGGTGGAACATGGATTCACGTCAAAAATACATCAAGAAAATGCTGTTTTTGTGAGTAAAGTGGAAAATTTGATGACTGTGTGCAACGTAGCTTCAGTTTACTCAATACAATATCAAAATTCTTAATTTTAATCCATAAAATCTATTCATTTTATGGATTAAAATTAATTATTAAACAAAAGTCTTAACCTTTTCACAATTCATCAACTCTAATCATCTGTTCTGGTGCTCAGTATTATAAAAATAGACTGAATAAAGACAAAGTATCAAATATAAATAAAAAACTAATGAGGTTTGAATTGTTTCTTGTTACAAGTAAATTTAAAACGCCAAAACACTGAAGCACTTGAAGTGGTTTTGCTCCTTTACATTCAACCACTGAGGCTCAAACAACTTTTCCAAATTTATGAAAGCAGCTCCTCTAAATTATTCACTTCCCCGATGGAATCTTTGGTTTTCTTTTGCATTATTCTGTGTAGTTCACAGCTTGTTGTCCTTGGATAATCTCAGGTAAAATTTTGTGAATAACAGCAGAGCTTTCAGAGGCAGCCTCGCTGAAGGACGTTGTGTAAGACTGCAACAAACTGCTGCAGCATCACTGTGGCTTGTCAGTAGTGATCACCGTTGCTCCGTTACAGCTCTGACATGTAAGCACATTCTGATGCACAGGATGAAAGATTAACGGCACATCTCTAGTGGCTTGCCCCTGAATCTATTCAGTGCTATTCCGCCATTTTACAGCATTATGGCCAGCCTGGACTGGGCGACTCAGTTGGAGAAATACAAGAAATGAGATTCTTTCTTACAACAGCTGTGAGCCTGTTTACAGTGGTGTCTTCAGTCGACTGATATTTAAAAGCCTCTATTGTAGTTATGGCCATTTCTTTAGCTTCAGTTCTCCTTTGTTGAAAGAATGCTAACGCATTTCTGCTGCATGATGACCCGTGAGTGTTGTCTTGCCCCACAGCAATACACCCGTATAGCTCTTATTAAACTAAGGGTCAAACCATGTATTCATGTCAGTGAAAGTATCAGTTAGAAAACGGCACTGCCTGCAACTGAAATGACTCTTTGGTTAGATAGTTAGATTATTCCAAAGACATTGTTTTATGTTTTTATTATGCTTCCCGATCTGAGGATGAGTACTTGTCAACTTGGGGCAGGTCATCCAAACTGACAGGACTGTGGCTGCAGTGGCAGTACCTCAGATATTTTTATCTGTGCATCGTGATAAAAGGACATGCTTTTGGGTAAGTGTCTCTCTATTCAAGGGCTCCCAAATCGAGAGGATCCATTAAAAGCTTTCAAGTGAAACACAAACACACAGGATGTCCGATTGTCCAAATATCCAAGCAAAGGTGGTGGTGAATATGTTTTCCATGCTAAACAAGTTTTGATAATTGAATGTAGGCGTGCGCAGTGTAGCTTTAAAGCCAAGAGTGGACTTGTTTTGTCCTCTGATTATCAGTGACCTCTCTGACTCTGATGCTGCAATATAAAAAAATAACTAAACAGTTTAAATAATCACTTATTGTATGATGTATTACCCTGACCAAAGAGTGTGGATTAAGATAGAAACTATCATGCAGCATGCTCTCCCTCAGGCCAAACAATTTGACAACCTTGTCTCTGGTGCTCATGCATCATTCATGACTTGTCGGTTTAAATGAGTTCTCAGAGTTATGATAGACCAAGGTTGTATGATATTGTTTGGTTACATTCCAGCATGTTTGTTTTGCTACAGTAACTACAGCAAAAATGATGTCAAGCATTGCCAAATTGACATTTACCTTTAGATATTATAATATTTTCAAAAGCTCTAAATCTCTGATGATCCAACTTGTGAAAACACCCTCTGGTGAGCAATTATTTTCTGCTTCCACAAACCTCACAGCCTCTGAAACAATGGCAGTGTGTGAGTTGTTGCATTCGTAAATACTTAAAGGAATAGGTTGACATTTTGTGAAATATGTTTATTTGATTTCTTGCAGAGAATTCGATGAGAAGATCGACACCGCTTTGATGTTTGTAAGGTAAAATATGAAGCTACAGCCAGCAGCTTAGCTTAGCTTAGCACAAAGACTGAAAACGGGGGGAAACAGCTAGCTCCTTTCCCTTTCCTACACAGCTCTTCTGCTTCACTAAAAACAAGTTATAACACATTGGAATTTGAATGTGCTGATGTGAGCTGCTCCTCCTCCATCCCCTGCCTGCATTGTTTCTATGTAGATAACACGCCAAAAAAAATAATAATAATGGTATACTGTAGTTTTAGCAGCATACTTTCTTAAATGCTAAAATTTGCATACAGGCATTACAAAAACTAAAATGTCCTTATTTGGACACAGCTTATGAGTCAATATAGTCACCACAGTCTTAATAATGCAAAAGAAGAAGAAGTAGAAAAAGAAGAAGAGGAGGAGGAGGAGGAGGAGGAGATCTGGCTACAGAAGCTGGTCTATGCTGCATTAGTGGGACTGTCCATTGCCTACACACTGAAGTGCTCTAACATTAGCCTCTGTCTGAGCAGCATCACACTGGTTGAGTCATAGCAGAGGGAGGATAGGTAGCTATAATAAACACTCTAATAAGGAACACACTGTCATATTGACATTTGATTAAATCAAATTGATTAAATTAAAGTTCATCTCTGGAAAAATTCTGGTCTGAGCAAATCCATCCGGCTGCCACTATAGACAAGAGAACTGAAAAAAGAAAGTCTTTAAAAATGCATGGCTTTTTAGGTTATTTTTAGTTTTTTAGTTTTTTTTTTACATGGCAGTGGTACAATAACATCTACTGTAACTAAAAATGTGCTTGCAAATTACTCAGAAATAAAAGTTTTTCTTTTAAAATTTCTATTCATTTATAAGCAGTGTGCAAGTGTAATGCTAAACATAGACACAGTAACTGCTTTGGAAATAAAGATATGAAAGCATTTGCTCCCACTTTCTGCCCTGTCACCATATCCAAAAACTATAACCACTTGGTTTAACTCCTTCCTGACTGTCTCCACTGTCTCTTCCTGCCCTGACCTCAGCCTTCATGGATACAACCTTCCCATTTCTGCTTTTATGCACACAATCTGTCCTGGCCTGGGGCAAGGTGTCACATCAATACATCCTGCAGCTTCACTCCAGCCAGCCACAAATTGGTGAGCTAATAAACACAACAGCACAGTGAAGTTCTCTTTGTCAGAATCAATTCAATCAAGTTGGAAATTGTTTGCTGCAGTGTATCATTGGCTGTTTACAGGTGTGTTTGTTTTGTTTTTTAACCTTCACTGCTGCAATGCAAGCATCAAACTGAAGATTCAGTGTCTGTGGCCAGGGGAAGTTGGAGAACAGCCATATATTAGTAGAGAGGGACTGATATAGAGAAAATGAAAGCTTGGTGAGAATTGATTTTTCCATACTGGAGAACAAACTGGAGCCACACACACACTACTGCTGGACTATAGCCTTCCACCTATTGATCCACATTGCCAATAACACAGTCATATGCCATCAGGGATTTGTAACAATCATTATATACTGACCCAGCTGGAGGACAGCAGTGTTGTCCTGCTTTAGTCCATTCACAAACCATAGAACAAACGCAACAAATGATCTCTGAGCAAACAGTAATTCCTCTCATTTATACAACTGATTATGTCATTCGTCGATTTCACAGAAAAGGATGAAGTTCTATAGACAATCCCCCAAAGATCAAAAGCAATAAGCAGATTTAAAATCTCAGTCATCTTAACACTTGCTAATATTATCAAAATGAACGATGTGAGCTGTGGGAAAGCACAGTAATGACTAACCTGCGGTTCTTGCCAGAATAGAAATGTGTCAAATCATAATCATCACATTCATTTGCTACATCAACACCTGCCAGGCAAGCAGGGCATTATGCAATCCCGACTACTAAAATAAGAATCATGGAGTTTGGTGCATTTTCCAGCAATGCCTTGTCACAAGCTGGCCTGGCTGGTCTGCATAATGAGCTGCTCACTGGTCTTTTTCAACTGGGAAGCATCTAGCTCAGCGTGCATCAGCTTATCTCGCTAAAATTAATCCTCCTGATTATCTTGTTTTGTCTTCTTATCCTTTAGGAAGAAAAACCTTTAAGCTTCTTTTAAAAACAATGGATTCAGGTTAACTGAAAGTGAATCCTGGCTATGGTCTAATTCTCTAATAGGTGCATGATCCAAAAATATAAAGTAATTGCTTTTGTAATTCAACAGGCCTCTAAGTCTACAGGGCTCTTCATGTGGCAGGAATGCATCTTTTTAGTTTCCAACAAAAACTTGGTGGAAGATGAGATGACGATAAATCAAAAAAATGTAGCTTTAGAAGCATTATCCTGCAGAATAAATGCACAGGACTCAAAACATGTACTGATATCCTGTATAATGGAATTATTTGAATGTGGCCAAAAGACAACCTGTGGGTTAAAGATGACTGGAGTCACAAGAAATGTTTTTACTGGATGAGTAATTTTACCTAATGGCTTGATGTTGACCTTCTTGAAATGAAAAGTAGGAGAGTTTGTGCTTCATCCGTGATCTGGACGAGCCAAGCATATAATATTCATTTCTTCCTCGGTAACAACTGCTGAAGTGCCCTTGAGCTAAGCACTGACCCCACAGCCGCTCCACTGTAATTACTGGGCAGCATCAAGGTGTGAGTGTGTGAATGTGTGTAAACCTGCATCTCCCTGCAACTTCTCCCCAAGGCTGCTGCTGCTTCTTCCCCGCTACACTCACCGACAACTACACCATCTCAGCGTTTTGCATTTTTATAGCCGAGCCCTAGATCTATGAGAAACTGTGTTCAATTTTCCTTTCTGTTTTTGGCCTTTTTCTCACTTCATTAGGTTACACAGCCAATCTCTACGGCAGCTGACAGAGTTTGGAGAGCTGCAGCTGATCCTTAAGCGTGAAGTGTGAAGTGCAGTTGGTGGGAAGAGGGATAACAAATTCATTCTCCAGACAGAACTTGGTGCCCTACATGGCAGAGGAGTGACTGGTAGACCAATTATGAAGCCATCTCACACTCCACAGCCCTTCCTATCAAATCCATCATGTTTGTAGAGATGACTACAGCGATTACACCATGTTACAGTTGATACAGCAGGCTATTTATCCTTCAAAAGTGTTGTCAGAAGAATTTACACCACTGTGCTGCTGGTATAACCTAATGTGATATATTAAATAATTATCAAAGGGATTGACAATCAAATAGCCTGATTTGGACCCAAACACATGGACACATTGGTAGCAGCCTAAAGATGGCTACTAATCTGCATAATATTTGTCTAGTGGTAACAAATGACAATTAGGAGGCCCATTTTTACCTTTCAGATATTCAACATAAGCCTAATTATCAAGGTGCAGAGGTGAAGATTGCTCTAGGGACATTTTTTGTTTTAATCTTACAGCGGAGAGATGGGAACGTTTAAGGAGAAAGACGAGATCAAATGCAACAATTTGGATGATACAACCAACTTAACCAGTAGGCGCCACCACGATACACTTTGTAACTTGCATCCAAGGCCATTTATGTGATGTCTTACAGCCAGACACTACAACAACCAGAACAGCAATGTTAGTTTCCCCCACTTTCAAGTACAGTCATCTCAGTGCTGCTCATCAGGAATTACCGAATTACTCAGTTTACAAAATCACTGTGTTTGGCCAATTATAGGCCATCATGCTCCATCATCCAGCTGGTGAATTGTGGCTTGCACGACTGAGGAGTTTGTGTACCAGACACTTGGCAGGTGTCTGTGGGGTTTTTGGTTTTTTTAACTGTAAGACCTGTTCATTTTATTCAAACACCAATTTCAGTTCATAAACATCTGTGTCATTTTTGGATTGGCCTGCCTATGAGGCAACTGCAGCAAAAAATATTCCACATACTCTGTGTGTGTGTGTGTGTGTGTGTGTGTGTGTGTGTGTGTGTGTGTGTGTGTGTGTGTGTGAATGTCAGACTGGAGCCTGGATCATTAAGTACCCATGGATACAATTTGGCCAAAATATATGATGTCATTTTTTTAAAACCAAAATGAAAATTCGTATTAACCAGTTTATACAGTGAATAACTAGGCTACTCACAGGCGTGTGTGACGGAGAAACTGTTGGAGGACTCCAGGTTGTCAACATTGTAATTGAGGTGGAAGGGTTTCTCCGTCACATTCTGGTTGGTGTTATACAGCTGGACAGCAAACCTGAAGGCGCTGTGCTCCTGCACGGTAGAGCGCATGAACAGTCCACCTACAGGAAAGAAAATCTCACATATAACTGCGCTCTATGAGTTCATTTCCAACATACATGAAGAAAGGCACTTTTTATTCCCCTCGATCAGGATGTTACTTATTTACTGAGTGATGGCGCCCTGCAATTACGCATTAAGATTGCACAGATGAATGGATCAGTTAATTTTAAGAAAGGAAGCCAAGACACAAATGTGTTACCACTCACTAAATAATGCACTGCGGATACTGAAACTCGCGTTTTGACAATTTGGATCAACTCTATTTTTACCAAACCGCCTACAAAGACAGGCAGGATCCCACAATCTTCTGGCTGCATGAGAAGTGAACTTGGTAATGAATTATGCAAAAAAAACAAATCAGTGCGACTTACGGAGGCGTGTCCTATTTAGACTATTTGAACAAAGAAATGTGTATGTAGTCAGTGTATCCTATTGAACTTACCAATGTTGATTTGATTCGGAAACCCTGCCAGCGAGTCCCCCCAAAAATACAATAAAACAAGGACTGTCGCTATTGTGCGAAGCCACATTTTTCTCCGAGAATTGAAATCAACTCCTGGTCTGTATGTGACAGAGGAAAAGCAGGGAGAACCATGTACACGGGCTTGTACGCAAAGAAATCCACAAGATGCGGCGGGTCTCTCTCACTCACTGTGTGCACCCACGTTGAATGTGTGCCAGCGCAACTGCAGCGCCAGCCCTCTGCTGCTGCTGCTGGAAACCTAAAGCCAGTGTTTTATCTCAAAGATGGTGGTGGTGGTGGTGGAGGAGGAGGAGGAGGAGGAGGAGGAGGAAAAGCGTATCTCTTTACTGTGGATAAAGACCATTGAAATGGGCCAGTGAGAGAGCGAGAGCGAGAGGAGGGGGGGGGGCGTTTATCAAACTTGGTCTGACGTTGAATTATAATAAGAGCAGCCTCCCGTCTTCCTCCTCGCGTCACTGCAGAGTTGGTGTTTGAGGCGGTGTAGCCTCTGCTGGGTTTTGGTGTGTGTGGTGCAAAGGCAGAGCAGCACACACCAGCATCTAGTCAGTATGGACCAATAGTACACTGCTGACTTGTGAGTGTGTGTGTGTGTGTGTGTATGCACTGTGTGTATATAGGCCATCTATCTATCTATCTATCTATCTATCTATCTATCTATCTATCTATCTATCTATCTATCCTTCCTTTTTCTCAAATACATCTTGTCTCCCTCCCTGTTGTGTTCAGATGTGTAGCAGCGCTCATGCAGCAGCAGTCCTGCACACTAGCAGCATAATCTTAGGCTGTCCCCTGCAGGTGTTTGAGTGCAGATACTGTACGTGTGGGAGCTAATGCACTGATTTATCACTGTTTAAACATCTGGTTGCCAAGTGGTCTAACTAATGCTATATATTAGGATCCTAATTGACTTCCTTGTGTTAACTCCATTGAATTCACACTCATCTTTGTTGTTAACATGAGTCCAGAAGCAGCGACCTAATTTGAGGACCATCATACTGTAGTGGTGTGTTTGGATGTGTTCAGGGTTTGACTTCTCAGTGGTAAAACTCTAAATTAAAAACACACCAACAGTGGCATTAAAATATATTTTCTCTGCTGTGAATTTCCCAAATAATCTATGTATTTAATTCATCATTGAGATATAAGAATAGGTACATTTCTCCACTAACATCGATGAAAAGACATTTCAACATATTAACAATGTGCACATGGAACAAAGGCCAGTTTCTGAGGTAAGCGATTAGTGCAGAGCATATGATTGTCACTGTTTGCATCTGTATACACGTTCAGGCACTGTGTCATACTGTTGTCAGTCTTAAAGTAAGAAAGTATTGCATTAGCCAGCAGGACCCTGACTCACAAAATACAAAAATAGGATGAGATGCCTGAAGTTATCATCATTATTAACTGTCATACTATTAGTTGTTTGTCTTTAAAACTGGCAGTATCTCAGACAGACAGCAAAGAGTCAACAGGGATCAGTGCAGACAGATCTTTGAGCTTGTAGAGGCTTAAATTGTTTGTGGTTTAACATGGTCCATCCAATTATTACACCATCAACATGACAAGGAAGTTGTGCTCTGCCTGGCAATCAGACTTGCATGGGAGGAATGGGAATCACGGATACAACATCACTGCACCAGCAGCGCAGCACGCAGTCATCTCTATCACCTAACGAGCTGATTGCCAGGAAAATTTCTGGCCTTAAAACTTAACGATGTCAGCGAACCCGCAGCTGATCTCAAACATGCTCCTGTAATGAAGAGCTGGATACAGTTCTACTGAATCAGCTCTGCTTGATTTGGTGTACAAACTTGTTGTTATCTCTTTTTGTTTTCTTACTGCTTCTCATTTAGAACACTGCAGCTCTATTTACTTCTGTCTAAATCAATAGCCTGTAATGTCTGCAGCCTGTGCTAAATGCAGCATCTAGGGTTTTACCAAATCACGGCGCCTGAGTAAGTTTACAGGTGATTTTCAGTCTTTCATAGTGCTTTTTATCATTTAAAGCACATTTTGTGCTCCACGCTGCAGTGCTGTACAGGAATGGGATTCAAAGTTGTTGAACTCTTCTTTTAAGGATGACCACTCTTCTGCCTGAAGTTCATCCTCTCTAATCATTTATCTATTTCAAGACATTCAAGTTTAATCGCTTTATTCACTCCAGTATTGCTTACTCACTGTGGGCGACTCTTACATTCCATTAGATTAACTGAGCAATACAATATCAATTATGCTCACTGAGTGCGATTTGTTGGAACAGGGGTGTATGTGTGTATTATATATTCAGATATATATACAGTATATGTGTGCTGGAGTGGTAGAAATCCTATTTAGACTGCTGCAAAACCAGCACAGCAGAACAGGCTACAGAGTCTGTGCTTATTGATCTGGATGTGATTTAATGCTTGGCATACAACTCTAATCTTTCTCAGGACACAGCGAGTAGAACAACTGCACTATAATTAACTAGTTCAATTTCATGAATGAAAACAGTGTCTGGATGGTATGACCTTTTTCGCAGACATACAACACTGTTAGCATGTTGTTTGTAGACATGAGTCCCTGCCATGCCTGCACATATACTCTGATTGTTTAAATGAAATTCTTGCAAAATGCACATGCAAATCGGTAAATCGGTAATTACAAAAATATAGCAATAAGCTACACTTAATTTACACTAAATTCACCATGTCGTTGAACCAGATAAGGGACTGTATGAAAATTATTTGTGTGGTGAGGTGGGCTGAACCCTATGTTTCACTTTGTAAAAAAAAGCCCTCCCCAGGGTATTAATGTTTTCTTTGAGCCCTCCTCTTGACTACAACATGTTAAAATAATATAACAGTGTTAAATTTGTACAACTTGCTAAATTGCGTACACAAACCTCAGTATCTTAATGGAACTTCAAATGTGCGCCACCGATGTCCACATTAATAAAACCCTGATACAGCGACTGAACTGTTGTCCTCTTCATATTGCGTATGTGCATAAGTGTACCTTTATGAACCATGATGCAAGTTAAAGTTGTCTTTTTGATGTAACTATTTAAGTAACAAATAACAATGTAACAAAGGAAGGCTGAAAATTAGGATGAGAAAAAATTAAAAGTAGGGAGTGGTCTTCCCAGCTCTCCCGAAAAAAGTCAGACTACCCTATCTTCAATCAAAAAAAAAGACAATACCCTCCCCCTTTCTGACGCCCTCTCCCACCATGATAATTTTCATACAGTCCCTAACATGTGTGACGATCTGACACAAGCACATTTCTCAACAGAGAAAAGCTTCCGTGTCAAACTTTGCTGCAGTAAATGTATCACTTAACGTGTGAAGAATGAAGATGTGTCACGGCTCCACCGTGCTCATTGTTTTTTCCTTGTGTTCCTGGTGTTTTCCCCCTCCCTCTTGTGTCCTGTGTTGTCTGTCTCTGTGTGTGTGTGGGTGTTGCTCTGGGAGGCGTGGCTGCCCTCTTCACATCTCCTGCTCTGTATCTGCAATCAAGCCGGCACACCTGCTTTCCATCAGTTCATCAGTCAGCAGTACTTCTACTCCGGTCTTCCACCCACTCATCGCCAGATCATTGCTTCTGCTCATATGGTAGCAAGCTCTCCGGCCACTGAGAATATCTCCAGTTTTTGCTAGCTGTGTTTGAACTCGTACTCCGGTTCTAACTTTGTTCTTCTGTGCCTCAGGTCCCTGCCAGCCTTTCACGTCAAGCCTGCCTGCCCCTCTCATCAAGTTCGCCTGTTTGCCTGCCTGCCACGACCTCCCTCCAACGCGTCCACCCCCACTCTCCAACTCCCCTGCTCCCCTGCTTCAACCTGACCCTTCATCCAATAAACCTGGTTAGCTTTAATCCTGAGTCTGTGTCCTGCACTTGGGTCTTTCCTGTCAACATGTCACAAGATGATATATTTGCCATTTTTATTATAGGCCTACTGTCCTCTCTGCCTCTTAATGAGTTGGTTTGATGGTACAATTAATGCCAGTGTGACTTTACAGCCTCTACAGCTGAACACAGATTCTCTGGTTTCAATAGAAGACGGTGACTTTCAGGATAACAGTTTCCCTCAGTGAGAAGTTCCCACGCAAATATCTGACAGCATTTCAATAAGTGTTGGAAGTGTTTAGGAGAGCACTCAGGTTAACGTTGCACTGCCTCTTCAGCACACCTTTGGCATGCTTCCCACTTCCCACCGTGGCAAATGAGATCTGCTCAGGGAGTCTCAACCTCTTTAGCAAGATTCAATTGAGCGTAAATGTCACCAGGTCTTTCCAGAACTTCCTATGGAGTTTAAGTAAAAATGGCATTTATTAAATGTCGACCATATGGTGGGTGCAATTAATAGCATGGTGTTGTTTTGGCATTGCTCCAAGAGGCTAACATGGGCAATGTGATGATACACCTCGAACCCCAGCAAGTAAGTGAGATACAGTGCAGACAAAAATCAACATGGTTTTAAGTGATTGTAGGTTAGTTTTAGAATGTTTCTACTGTGCAACGTAAAGCCAACCACAGATCTCAGACTGTTCAATCACTTGTCAATACCAATCTATCAGTCTGTGAACGTAACCTTGTTTTATATATAGCAATTGCTTGTTATAACCCACAGAAATATGCACACAAGTTGTAAGCCTGAGGGAGTAGAGTGGCCTAAATACAGGCATATCCAGTGTTACACATAGCAGTGTTAACAGAGATCACTCAGTTACAATCAGACACATTAGCCATCCACAGTAATTATGTCATCAAAAAGGCAACTGATTTTTACTCAGTTTTAATCATTCTTTAAAATTCAGTGTGAGCATTTGTCAAACATAACAAATGCTAACATAAAAATAAAGATCTCTCAGGATCTCACATTCGCACTGTGCAAGTGTCACTACATTTCACAAAACGCTGATGTTCTTTTACGCTCTTTATTTTTAGCAAAGTGGTATCTGATGTAGACTTGGTTTGCACGTAACTTCTGAAGCATTTATCAGGTTAAAGGAAGAGCTAGGTATGTATTTTTACTCCTTTTTTAGCAGTTTATTCATTTATATAATGAAAGCTTTGGAGACTGGAACTTCACTTGTTTATTTAGTTAAAGTCTCTGTTTTAGTGTCATTACTCAGAGCTGGAACCTGTGAAATCGGTTGTGGAACTTTGCAGGCACGTGCGCAGCTCTGCATTTCACATTTAGGATGACATTGGGGCCAAAGCCTGCTGGGAGAATTGAAAAGTGCACAGCAGAAATGCTTTGATGCACTCGCGGCCTAATTTTCCTTGGGCAGATAACGTAAATGAGGGTTGGCACTGGATAATTAAAGTGGAGACATCCAGTTGTAAACAATGTCTTCCAAATGTGTATCTAGTGCCATTATTTATTCTTAGTCAGGGATCAAGAGATAGCAAATACAATCTAATAAAGCGTGACAATGTGTTGCTCTCCTGGATGCTCAGCAGATAAGACTGCAGCAGACTTTGCTTCAATATCACAACTTTCATTCACCTAATATATATATATATATATAGAGAGAGAGAGGAAACCTGAGGGAATGGTGTGCAGTGAATTAACTGGGATTCATATGTGCCAAAACCAAAACCAGTATGTAGCATGCCTGCCCACCTGGCAAAGCAGCTCCCAAGAGAGGTTTTACATGTACCTGAACAATAAAAGTAAAGTTCTTGAGATTAAATGATGATATTGTACTTTGTGTTATTGTACCCAAGGTCAGGGCTGCAGTAAGTGGTCCCCAGAAAGGTCAGGAGATAAAAGGAGCACGCTGAGTGCTATAAAACTCCACGATAAAACCTTTCATGTTTCATTCTCCTAAGGCTTCCTGTAAAATGCCTGTATTTATAGCTTAACATAGAGTTTCAGCAACAGTAAGTGCTGTTAGCCCCTCAACATGCCACGTCTTACAACACAGGCCGTCGTTACATTGCTCTTCCCTTAGAGATTGTCTGTTTCATCTTCACCATTCAAATCTTATGTAATGATGTGTTTTACTTTTTGCAGGTTATCTCATCAAACAAATGTGTTTATGAGCAGAAACAAACAGATGAAATACCATCCAGGAATTACAAGCAGACAGACCAGACAGAGTGATAATGTCAAGTGTACAGAGCCGGTGAGATCATCAATATGAGAGTTTGTTACAGCTTTGTGGACAAAAAGCAGGGTGCAGATGTGTCCTACCATGACACCGGTTTTACCAGACAGCTCTGAGTAATCACTCCGTTCCAGGTGATAACCAGAGAACCTTCTGGAGGATGGAAATGCAAAAAAAAAAAAAGAATTATTATAATGTCAGATTTTTTGTTTTTCCTTTTTTCAGTTCTCCACTAGATCTCAACTCACGACTCTACCTGTGATAGCAAGTACATAACAAGATAACAAGTCACATCTCACAAGATCTTTTAATCTATTCACAAGTTTACTACTTTTTCCTTTGAGGTTAGTTTCATTTCTTTTCCATATTCTATCAGTTTAGAATATCCGGCTTACAATTCAATTTTGTACAGAAAGAGACAAATTAGTGACTTTTATTACTAATTGTTCATGTGTATCACTGCATATCTAAGAGCTTCTCTATGTGCCTAAACTCTGTGACAGAGTCTACAGCCCTGCTAGCAGCTCTGTGAGGCTGTACTTTGGCACAGCAGTGCTTTGAGCTAAATGCTAACATCGGTGTGCTAACATGCTGATGTTTAGCAGGTATAATGATATTTGCCATGTTCACCAACTTAGTTTAGTGTCTTAGCATACTAACATGTGCTAATTAGCTTTTATTACAAAGTACAGCTGAGGCTGAGAGGAATGTCATTTGTTTTGCAAGTATTGAGTCATAAACCAAAGTGTTGGACAAATTGAAATTCTGACATGATGGCACTAGATGAAAACTCAGGGGATCACCAAAGTTATTACAGCTCATCCTGAGGGGGACATGAATGTCTGTACCAAATTTCAAAGCAATCCATCCAATAGCCGTTGAGACATTTCACTCAAAACCACAAATGTGAACACAAGAGAAAGTCAGGGAATAACTAACAGACTGGCCGACAGACCAACATTGCCACCCACAGAACCATGCAGCTAGCGTGGCTAAAAAAAAAAAGCCATCAATAAAGAAAGACACTTTTTGGGAAACACACTTAATGGATTCACCCAATTTAGTGAATGGAACACATTTTGGCCCAGTCTTTAAAATATTCACACCGACGGCATAATTCACCAAATAATGGACACACAGTGTTTATGGGCCTAATGAAGAAACTAAACTGTGTATATGCCACCTGGCAAATTTACAGCATGGATAATTACCAATCTGTGTGCACTACTGCTCAGTGATATAGCAGTAAGTTAAAAACAGTAAACGATGTGTATATGCCTTCATAAAGTATTCTTAAAGTATTCAAACTGTGAATGTGTATAAAGTATAGAGTCATATATATATATATCCAGGCAATTTAGGAGAATACAGGTTGGAGCTCTGCCATGGAAGGACTTCTAAATAATTAATAGGATTTTAAAATCAATTTGAAATGTGCTGAGTTAAGAGGCTTTAACAGGACATATATGAGTCTTAGTAAGGAGTCTTTGCTTGGAGCCTGGAGGCAGAATTTCAAACAAACTGAAGATGATTTAAGGGTGACTGTGTTACGCAAGTAGAAAGTGCATCACAATAATCTAAACAGGATGTGACAAAGGCATGAGCAAGAATGAGAAAATCCTTGAATAACCCAGCTAAAGCTCTGATATGACCTCCACTGAAAAGCCGGGATGACTTAAGAGATACTGTAGCTGATCACAGTCGCCTGAGCAAATCTGCAACAAATAACGAGGCAAAATCCCAAACTTCAAATGCACCGAGCTGATCCAGACTCAAAACTGCAATCACAGATAGTGTTGCATGAAGGGCATTCAGAACTGAATATGTATTTGAATGAGATGCTGTATCTCTACTGAACTAGAGCTGCAACTAGCAATTATTTTCATGAATTATCATTCAATTGATTTGTCTAAAAATTCATGTCAGAAAGTTGCCTGTTATTATTTTCCACAGCACAAGGCGACCTCTTTAAATGTCTCATTTTGTTCAACCAACGGTCCAAAACTCGAAGGTATTTAGTTTACTATCATGTACAACAAAGAAAAGCATCAAATCCTCACATTTTAGAAGCTGGAACCAACAAATGTTTGTAATTTTTGCTTAAAAAATGACTAAAAGGATTATTTAATTGTCAAAATGTATTCTCATCTCTAATTGTAACAACACAATCTTTCTAGCTACTGTCTCAAACTGTTGGCATAGCAACCACACTGATGCTTGGAGAGCATGACGTCCTAGGTTTCTATCTGTTCTATGATAGATTTGCTGTAAACTGAGTGGGCCTCCAACCATGGGCCACTGAAAACAATTTGTAGTCAGCTTTTTACTCTTAAACCTGCATACTGTACAGACTGTTTTGCAATGAGATAATCTGAGTGTTTGTAAAATGAGTTCAGGTGAGTTTATCTTCCACCTTGAATGTCCTAATACCGGCTCAAGCACTCTCCTATATGTTGAAAGAAGGGAAGCTCCAGGCAATGTTTTATGTAGAGGAATGAATCACAGTGCTTTGTAATCATTAGGCTCATTCCTTCAAGTGAAAAACAGAAAGGTATTTATTGTTTGCAGATGGCAGAATTGCTTCAGCGTACCACTATTCTTTTTCTTCTTGACATGATGAAAAACTGTGATAATACATAATTGAAAAGAGTCTATTCCAATGGGGGGAAAGTCCACTTGTCCATTACTACGCAGAGCATGTAATTAAACTGTCACATGGAAATCCTCTCAAACAAAGTGTCTTTGGAAGAACTGAATCAAAATTATATTTTGTAGAACAGATTGCTTGCAAATGGAGAAAATTATGAAATGAAAGTCTAAAAATCTGGTAATTAGGAAGTCTTATTTGAACAGCATGTCGGTAACCAGAGGGAGCTAAGGTGCAGCAGCACAGATGAATATTAATGGAAATCTGATTAAACATCCCCACGTCTTTAACTGAATATCCCACAGGCAAAGCGCTTACAGAACAAAACAAATTAGCCTGGCAATTTTAATTATCGATGTTCTGTTTTCTTTCATTCCTCGTTTTTTTTTTCTGCCTGATGAGATCTCAACAACAGATGTTTTAAAGGACAGAACTAACATTAGCCTTTCTGCCCTTTGTCTGACTTTCCATTGATATTCTCCATAGTTCACATCACCTCTAAAACTGTGAAATAAACTCCACACACACTATTTCATGTGATAATTTAACATTTCAGTGTTGCGTCAAATATTTAATTACAATTTTCTGAAAACAAATTGTGAATATGGCTCGAGAGTGCTGCGGTTTTTTTCCATTCTGCTTATGCAAGTGATCCCAGTAGAAGCTGATCCCAGTCTATACTGCCAACATTTCACACTGATACAAACACAAAGAAACAGGGGGCCTCTGATGGTTTTCTAAGTGCATATTAGATGCTCAGCAAGGTTTGCAGTGCCAGTATTTATATATAAGCACAAAACTGTGATGGTGAACAGGAAGCATCTGTGACACTGAGGGAGGTATTAAGATACTGATGCCTGATGAATTAGGGGCAAAATATGATGCTGATTGCAACCTACATAGATACAAATAACTTTTATATTTAGACTGAGGGATTCACAAGATCTTTAAAAACAGGTGGGATGCAAGTCTGCAAAGGCATAAACAGATGCATTTTTGAAAAGTTTTTTAATATCTGAATAAGCAGATGAGTGTTCTAAAAACTGCCGCAGTAGTAAAAAAAAAGGCATGTCTTCTAATTCTCACATTAGTTGACCATATAATGTCGAGAGTAACCCACCCACTCAATCCATATTTTCAGCAGATCCAGGCCTGGACTGAAACATTTTCAGAAAATTGTTTAAGAAAACTTGTGGATTGAAGTTCCTGTGCAGGTGTTGACGTACGCTGATTTCAATCGCTTAGTTTGCACCCACAGTGACGTGCACATAACTACACCGCTGCTTCCAAGTGAGCCTCAGCAGAAGTGTCACTAATCATGACTTTTAGTAAAGTGAGTCCACCTCCTTTGGGTGATTTACATTTAAATATTTTAGTTTTTAGAGCACATACAGGCCATGAGCCTTCTTGTTTGTCACAGTGTGGTAATATAAAAAGTGAGAAATATCCTTTACAACATTTGTTCATTCATTCATGCCTAAACACCACCAACATTTCACATTACACTGATCGTCCCAAAGGGAAACTGCAATCACAGCTCCAAACAAGCTGACTGATTGGCACAGGTGGGGACTTCAACACGCATGGATGACATGTTACTGATGACTGTTACTGTTTCGAAAAGAAACCGTATGTTGACTATCATTTTCCAACGTTTTCTGTAAAAGAGGTCTGGCTCTTTTTTCTTTTTTTTATTATTGATCTGAAATGTTAAAATAAATTGAAATGTGTTTGTTCTTTATTGTCCACAAAGGGAAACTCATTTTGCTCAGGTCTGTACAATAATAACAGACAAGACCATGAATAATTAAAATAAACACCACAGTACAAAACAGGAGATATGATTCTAAATGACAAGATTTTTAAAAGAAAGGCAATACCTTCTACTTGTATTGTAATGTAATATATAATGGCGGTACACATCAGAAAGGTAGACCTGCTTGTACTTGATTTGCCCCAAAATAAAGACTAAGTACGAAAATGATGTATTAAATTAAATTAGTATTTTTATCATCTATTTCTGTCAGCGCTCAGAAGTCAATGCAGCATATCACCTATATCACATCTATCACACCAAAAAAAGAAAAAAATTCGCCTTATTTACACCTACTGCAGGAAAGTGGTTTAACAAGTTGCTGTAGTTTGAAGATGGGACAGCTCAGTCCACTGCAACCCCCCAAACAATGCCCCACATGTCCTGCATCTATAAATAGGGTTACTTGGCTGCCTTTTCCTCACACTGCTCCTCCGTGGCTGCAGCTCTACCCTGTAGCATGGCCTGCCACAGCAGTGCACAACCATCCAGCAGGCTCTGATGCAGCACTGGTGGTCGACACCCCTGACTTACTGGATCACATCAACTTCACGCACTGCTTCAAGTTCGCTCTGACCTCTGGGTGCATGGACTAGGCTGTGTTAGACTTTTGTTTGAAACAGTTTAGATTCTAAATCCAAAATGTTATCTTCCTCCGAGGACTGAGGATGTGATGTTTATTTATTTATTTTTTTTGTAGCTTGTAATCCTCTAATCTAATCTAAAAACAACTGCACAGGAGTTAGTGTTCTAGAGTTCACATAAACTAAATTATTAAATATTAGGGGCAGCAAATAACAAGGCAGATTACTGGGATGTTTGAAGAACAGCTAGAATGTCCTTGAGACAATATAAAATGGTAAAAATTTACCAGATTTAGGGATTTTTGTAGCATATTCCAGTCACTGGCTGTAGCAAACTTGAATGAGGACTGGTCCCAAGAGGACTCGACTTTGGGGACATGGCAAAGTGTGACAGAACGTTTCGCAGGAGGGGGATTAAGTTTTCACAACACTTCAGACATGTGAAGTTTGACTTTGGCTATGGCCAGTTAGCAATGCAGAAAACGCAGTTTGCCGAGTGAGGAGCACAGGTAGAAAACCTGACAGCAAAGTAAAGCAACAAGCTGTGTGCTCTGTATATCACATCAACATAATCTAGCAACAGGAGGCTGGTCATCTGGACCATGGAGAAGCTCTGCAAAGAGTACCTGACCTTTGGCAGACATTTCTCTATATGGTGGACGACACAGCACTCTTTTCCCAATCCCAAGGTATTTGTGAGAATTGGTTTCTATGTTTTGTGTCATAAATATTTGATGGACGGCTTAGCAATAATAAGGCCATTAATCATTTCTTGAAAATAAACCAATACCATCGAGCGACAGGGCAAAATGATTTCCACCACATCCAAACATTGGAAAAGAACCTGTAGGTTTGGGCATTTTGTTTACACCAGAAAAAGAAGAGTAGGACTGAGCCTTGACGCAGACACTTGATGACAGGCGGGGCCGAAGACAGCAGATGTTCTGATTTGACACGCTGCACTCCGACAGCACACTATCAGTCTCAGAACCAGAGGGAGGAGGGTTCATACACAAGCACACTACGTACTTTGCAATCTATCAATAAAAAAACAGCGCCCAGTGGAGCCAGTGTCACAGACCTGGTTTAAGGTCAGTGGTAATGTTACAGCAAACATAAACATTTCATACAGCATATATATTTAAGAAAAACGGTCATTGGTTTGCTCGTGAAACTCTTGCCTGAAATTTCAAGCTCATTCAAGTACAACACACATTTTTAGTGACTTCAGACTCCTGTTAGTGCTGCTTAGAGTCAGATATGTAAAAGCACAGTTGGTTGGCACTCACTTGTTTGTTTGAACCACTAATTTTACATGCCATTAATTCTGAATTAATAAAAACCATTTGGGTGCTTATTGATTGGTTTTTATTACCACATTTATTTCATGTCTTGTCTGGATTGCAATGCTCTACTAAATTATTCATCAGTTAACCACGGCGATGTCTGGCTGCTTGTGCAATTCTCTCCACACTGCTGAGGCAATGAAGATGTATAAATGCATTTATTCAGGCTGTATCAATCTGCTGTAACAATCTTTTTTTTTTTTTTGCCACCCTCATGGGACAAAGCAAAAATTTTGCATCATCCTGACAGTTTTTTCACCATTATCCTGTTCTCATGTTTGTTTGCCATTTGTGGAGAAACACAGTACAGCATTAAATGGCTCTGGACAGGTTTCCTGTTCGAATTGATTCAAGAATTAAGTTAAGTACTGATAGATACAGTAGATTCCTTTTCACTACAGGTGCACGTATCCACCCTCACTCACTGGCCTATTTAAAGGCCACTGTCTTCAATGACATTCCAATGAAGAAATTGCACTTCACAAAGTGCAGCCCCAAAGAACGCTGGAGATCACTGCATGAGCTGCTCTCGCCTTTGACAACACCGCCCTCTGCTGGTTTTGAACTGCACATGAGGACAAGTGACTTGTTTTTATTTTTTCTTGCAGTGGGTCCACTTGAACATTTGCTATCATGACTCCCAATTATTAATATTACAATATTGCTATAAATGAAGGATGGTCATCCATGATGTGATCTAAAGTACAACACACAAAAAAACAGATGGTCAAAGATGGAATATTAAACTTGGTGGCACATCCCTATAAAATAATCCATCATGATGCATGTAAATTTAGACCATAGGTAATTCCTTCACTGCGTCGATGACATTGATTTTTGTATCAGAGGCTTAATATACAATACAAGTTAATATGTTCTCGTGCTGTTTTGCAAACTCTCAAGCACCAAATATAAGCAAGAATGCACTGCTAAAATCCAATGTCTTTTTTTATATCTAATTCGATGCATTCATCCTCTGCTTGCCATGATGAATCACCTCTCCAGCAATGAGTGTGTCTCTGCAAATTATTTTTGATGCTTTCAGAAAATAGAGTAGGAAAGTCTAGACTTTATTAGTATTTTCACTCTGCCTTCCCCCCTCAGTTCTCCATGAGATGTTTTTACCTAGAGGCTCGAAACTTCAAACTTCTGCAAAATTTATTAGCACTCATGACAACATGACAAATAGCACAATTATCTGGTTCATCATTTTGTTTATCATCATCCATCCTATGATTGCAAAGTCATTTAAAATTGACCTCTAAAGGAACTTCAAAGAGAAAATATTGATTTTTTCAATATGAAATCATATAGGTCTTCCCAATTGTCCCTATGTAATATAAAGAGAAACAGGGCAGATGCACCAATCACATTCAAACCTGCTTTATCATAACAAAGTCAACATTGTCAGCCAACTATAAACCTGAGAAACTCCTATTGTTTTTATCCAAATTTTTAATGCAACGATCTAATTTTATTTTAAATTCTAACTTCATTTAAAAACAGGTAAGTTAGTTGCTCTTCTTTTTATGGGTGTTGACCTCGCTGACAATTAGCAGTGCGCAGTGAATTGAGATTCATATAAAATCAAGAATTGCTTCATCAATATTTCCCAAAATACTGCCAGAAAATTGCAAAAGAAAAATACTTTATTAGGTCGCAGTGAAAATTAAGAGACATGTTCCTCCTTAACAAAGAAACACTTGGACCATCACATAAACTTCTACGATGTCAACAGAACAGACTTCTAGCAGGACAGGTACTACGTCAGCTGTATTTCTAATTTGGCAGCTTCTCTTTGCTATCTGATAAAAAGCTCACTGAAACTGACAAATCTGGTCATATATCTGCATTTATTGAAGTCATCTGTCCAGTTATTTTTCATAAACATCCATTCTATTATTTTAACAGTCGCAAAAATATATATAAATACTTCCATTTGTGAATGTTTAAAAGTGTGACCTTATACTTTAAAGTATTTCATTGATTCAACTGGCACAATTCAAACTATTCTGGGACCAATTTTAATGGGATATCATTTAAAGTAAGTAAAAGAAATGAAAGTGTGGAACGAAGTCTTACTGGTGGGGTGATTTAGTCCCATACAAGAGAATGAAAAAACAGATTATTCTGAAACTGAAACTCCAGATATTCACATAAACATCTAAACCTTTCATTCATTTTCATTGAGGAGTGCTTGTGTGGATTTCAGACATTTTCACAGAACAAAATGTTGAATGAGTTAAATACTTTGTCCATCAATGTATTTCCAGTATTCTCTGTAATTAAAAGTCATCCTGGAGACAGACGCAGAAGATGTATTGAAAGAATTTTATAAAAAGGCACTAGATAGCTATAATTCTTCTTATACACCCAGTAGCAATGTGACATCTGTGGTTTTCTGATGTTTGGCTGATGTCTTTCCACTGACTGTATTTTTTTGGCTCTTAAAGCATCAACCCTGCCCACCTTTTGTACAATTTGAAAAGGTGTGTTCACTGGCTCCAGTGACTCATCGTCAGGTATCAGCTGTGCGGACCGCCTGTGGATGGTCCCACGCTGTCATTCTGTCCCTCCTCCTCCGCAGAGTCCTCAGAGCTGTTTACCACTGCAGCACTGAGAGTATGGAGCTCCTCCAAAACAGACCGGAGTCTCTCTGACAGGATACAGACATGCCATTGGTCAGATCAGTCATGTCTGTGTAATTGTTAGGACTTTAAAAAAACAAAAAAAACAAAATCACATGCGCATGAGGAGTTAGGACACTACGTACCATCTGCAGGTAGTTGGACTTCTGCTCCCGCAGAGCGACTCTTCTCTGAAGGTTTTTCTCGACATTCCCTGGGAGCAGCAGAGTTTTGTAGAGCTGATGTGTGAGCTCTTATATACTCACTCGTCAGCCCTCTCTCAGCAACAGCGACCTGGAACAGATTGAGGTCATAGGAGAATAGAAACGAAGACCAAGACATTTTTCACAACTGTCTTTTGCTTTAACAAGCCTCACCAGCAGTAGGTTTTTGTCTTTCTCTGTCTCCTTTTGCTGTTTATTCTGGACTCCCATCTTTGTGTGTTTGCTCCCCAAATGTTGAGTTTCTCTCATCTCATCCTGTTTCCTTGCTGCCTCTCTCTCAAACTGCCGCAAAGTCATAACTGCAAGAGACGACACAGACAGATCAAAAGCCACAGGGAAATGCTGCTATGGACTGTGTAAACAATTCCAATCATATTAGATCACAGTCTGCATTATGACTTCAGCCCTCATGTTAAGCTGCTGTGGGCTGAGGTGGCATGGTGCTAATCCTGATACCTGCTTTGGTGTGATCTCTCCTGGCAGAATTGACTTGAACCTCCATCTCTTTCAGCTTCTCAGCATAGAGGTCCTCGATCTCAGACACTTTCTCCTGCAGGACTGAAGGGGAACAACAAATGCACCATTCCTCAATACAGTATCTCACACAATGAGAAACAGTCTAATGCTGTATTTGTATGTACCACATCTGTTAGCAAATTTTCACAGACAGCAAGACCTGCACAAACAAGGAGCTGATTGAATCAATTCCATATTTATCGATTTTGCAACCATGGCAGCACACAGGACTGCAACACAGCAAGGTGGCCTTAGGTAGCCTAAAGGTCAGAAAAAAGCACTTCTATTTAGTTTTTAAATCATCGCTAGTGGCAAACATTTGTTGATCTTTTGTTTCAGTAAAGGCAGAGGAATATACAGTGAAGCAATTTAAGACCTGGTATTTAAAAGGAAATTAAATCCAACAGTGTGGATTTAATGTCTGCATCATTAAAACCGCTATAATCAATATTTTGATATTACCAATGGATCACACTACCACATTTATATGAAAAGGAGTCGCTCATAGTGACAAACCCACAGAGAAAATTATCATCCGACTCCACAGTTCCCCTCAGCTATATGCAGACTTTCAGGTTATTATTCTTTGTTGTTTTTTTTCCAGCCCGTAAGTTAACTGTTTTGGTTCCCTTTCACCGCTCTCATAGCGTTGTTTTTGGTCGCAGCAGGCAGCTGTTTTGAGCGAAAAAAGCTCTGAAACACAGACTGTTTTTGTCTTCTAAAAAGACTGCAACTTAAATAGAATGCATTTTTAGATAAAACAAGGACTGTAAATTTTGTCCCCCATCACTTACACTGAAAGTGCATTAGGAAGGGGTCTTTTAAGGGCCAGAATGAACAGGAGGAATGATTACAGCAAGCAAACCCTGTTTCAAATGTGCATATAGGGACCTGACTATTGTTTTAAGATATACTTGAAAAATTGTGACCCTATCCTTTAATGCAGGACTAAAGTTAAGAAGTTTCCTAAGTGGCCAGGTTGAATCCTTGAACCAAATGGGAAAAATGTATTAGGAAAATTCAGTAACTGTCCCTGAACAACTACAGTCAAGGTGCTCTTGAGCATGTCACCTAATCCCCAACTGCTCCAGTGAAGCTACCAAGCAGACAGGAGTGGCCAGGTGTGAATATGTGGAGACAGTGACGAAGGGCATTTCTGAAAAAGGGCAGGAGTGCTCAGTCTGCTTTCCCTGGATAAGTCCAGGCTTAAAAACAGTCATGCGGCTTAAGGTAGCTGATGCCTCACCATGTTTGCTGTGCTCCTGCTGGCTGAGCAGCTCAGAGCAGAGTTTCTCCAGGTTGACCTTGGCCTCCTCCAGCTGGGCCTGTATGTGCTGCAGGCTCTGCTCGGCCTCCTCTCTGCCACCCACAGCCTGCCGGACCTCCATCCAGCTCTGTTCCAGCTCCTGCTGATGCTGCCTCAGTTTGCTCTCATCTGAGGAGGATGTACAAAAGTAAACCGAGACACATACAACACCAAACACATTTAAAAAAAAACAAAAAAAAAAACAAAAAAACAATTGTATTATAATAAGGTGCTGTGTTGTAAGGGTGCTCACACTTTTCTTTCAGGTCAGCCAGAGCTTTCTCGATGAGCTCCGGGGTTCTTTTGAGCTCCTGTGTTAGCTTGTCTCTCTCTTCACACACCAAACTAAGCTCTGTCTGGAGGTTTGTGATGCTGCAGGGCAACACAGACAAGATGGCAGAGTAAATAAAAGGAGCAGAAAGTCAAGCAGAGAGGTAGAGAAGCAACTGCACAGTGTATAACAAAGCAGAGTGTGACTGTTTTACATGTAGACTAATAACCGCTGACTTTCGATACAATTGTCATATTGATACAATATATCAGAAACATATTTTTATTAATAGCGCAATATTGATTTCAACCATATTATCCAGCCCAAACCTAACAGAGCTGAAACAGATGTTTCCATGTTTGACGACTTTTTATGCATATTTTGTAAAGCCATGTCTTTATTTGGACAGTGTAAACATTAAGCTTACAATTACAACTCTTTGAATTAGGCAGCTAATTCTCTGACTGAAAGCGTTGATGGATTAAATGAATACTTAAAATCTTACAAGTAATGATACATTTTAATTACTTAGACATTAAAACACAAAAATACCTGCTGTTTACAGGTTATAAAATGCAAAAAGAGGCTTGACTTTGTTCATTTCATATTTAAATTGGAATATTTTGGATTTGGAGGCTGTTGATTAGAATAAGTAAGCACTTCAAAGACATCACTTTGGGCTCCAGAATAAGCGCAACAGTGCATTTGGCATTACTTTTGCCAAAGTAATTGGCAGTTAGCTGCAGGCATGTGACACCTGATTACAAAAACTCTTCCAAAGCCCACATGTTCACAAATATTTGAATTTGAATGTATACAGCGGGTAAAATAGGTATTGAACATGTCACCATTTTTCAACAACCCAAGTAATCCATACATACAAAGAAACCAAAACAAATAAGTTCAGAAATTAAGTTATGTGTAATAAAATGGAATGACACAGGGAAAAAGTATTGAACACGCTTACTGAAATTTATTTAATACTTTGTACAAAAGCCTTTGTTGGTAATGACAGCTTCAAGACGCCTCCTGTGTGGAGAAACTACTCGCATGTATTGCTCAGGTGTGATTTTGGCCCATTCTTCCACACAAACAGTCTTCAAATCTTGAGGGTTCTGTGGGCCTCTTCTATGAACTCTGATCTTTAGTTCTTTCCATAGATTTTCAATTGGATTCAAGTCAGGTGATTGGCTGGGCCATTCTAGCAGCTTTATTTTCTCTCTCTGAAACCAATTGAGAGTGTCCTTGGCTGTGTGTTTGGGATCATTGTCTTGCTGAAATGTCCACCCTTCATCTTCAGCATCCTGGTAGATGGCAGCAGATTTTTATCAAGAATGTCTCGGTACATTTTTCCATTCATCCTTCCTTCAGTTATATGAAGTATGCCAGTACTGTATGCTGAAAAACAGCCCCACACCATGATGTTCCCACCTCCAAACTTCACTGTTGGTATGGTGTTTTTGGGGTTTGCAGTGCCATTTGTCCTCCAAACATGGTGTATTATGGCATCCAAAGAGTTCAATTTTGGTCTCATCTGACCAGACTATATTCTCCCAGTATTTCACAGGCTTGTCCAAATGTTGTGCAGCAAACTTTAAACGAGCTTCAACATGCTTTTTCTTCAGCAATGGAGTCTTGCGTGGTGAGCGTGCATACAGGCCATGGCGGTTGAGTGCATTACTTATTGTTTTCCTTGAAACAATTGTACCTGCCAATTCCAGGTCTTTCTGAAGCTCTCCACAAGTGGTCCTTGGCTCTTGGACAACTCTTCTGTTAATTCTTTTCACTCCTCTGCACTTCTTTCTTCATGTGTTCAATACTTTTTCCGTGTCATTTCACATTATTACACATAACTTAATTTTTGGACATCTATGGTTTGATTTCTTTGCATGTGTGGATTGCATGGGTTGTTGCTGACATTTGGTGAAAATGTCATTACAATAAAATGGTGACGTGTTCAATACTTATTTTACCCGCTGTATGTATGTATGTATGTATGTATATGGAAACATATTTGAAGGTGTAGGCAACAGATATTAAACCACTGCAGCTATTTATGAAATCTTTGCATATAGTCTCATGTGAGTACTTAGAGAGCTATTTTCTAATGCAGTGGATGATGAAATTATCTGTAAAACGAGGCACAAAAAAAGGCTTTCTTGCACCCAGGTTGGGTAAAGATCACTTAGGTGCAGCATTCTTAATGTAAAATGAAACCTCATACTTGTCAGCAGCCTGTTCTTCCTTTTTACTGGCCCACAGAAGTTTCTGCAGAGCAAGCCTCCTCATGATCAAACCTGAAAAACAAAAACATTGTGATGTACTTGCTTTACCAGACATATGCAATTCAATGAAGCGCTGCAATCAGCACCATTAACTTCCTTCTAATCACACCTTGGATTGTCTCCACTCGTCCTTTAGCGAAAGTTAGCCTCTGGGTGAAAGTGTTGAGCCTTGTTTGGGCTGCATCCACTTCTGTCACCTTGCTTTCAAATGCCAGACTGAACCTGTAATCACATTTTCAACAAGAACAATTGTTTTGCTTTTTCCTTCCACTTTTCTAATTTATTAACTAATCATCTCATTTGTTAATTCAAATACATTTGTTTTACCTATGCACTGCATCTGCAAGGGTTTTGAGTTCAGCCTGTGCTTTTCGATTCTGTGACTTCAGCTGCGAGTTTTCCTTGTGAGCCTGGACCAAGTCCTGTTTCAATGTCTGGGAAGAAAAACACACATCTATATAACAGAGTATCTTACACATATCTACTGTGATGCTCAGTTTTGAGAATGTCTTCATGCCCAGTTGCTGTCCTTAAAACCTCAACTGCTACTGGAACCTAGCAAAGTTTTCATATAGTCAGCATTCTGTGCTGTGGTACAAATGTATGAGCGTTTATCACTTACCTAAGCAGCCCCAAATTTATTGTGCATCATCAAATTTTCAGACAGCCACGTAAATCACATCACTAGCTCTGGTACTAACCTCCTTTTCCACTCTCTCCAGGTCCAGCTCAGCTATCCTGTCATCTAGACTGTGTTGGAGTATACTAGCCCGGTGCTGTTCCTGCTGGAGCTGCTGCTCCATGGATCCAACCTAAAACACAGACCAAGACAGTATCACGCTTTAGACACAGTTTCAAACACACTGGGTGTGATTGTACTGTGGTACACTAACAGACAGTTTTCATACTTTTGAAAGAAGTTTATTCTTCTCTCCTCTTAGTTCAATGTCCTTTGAGCGAAGCTGAACACATAACTTGAAGACTTTCTCTCTCCAGAGCTGAAGCACTTGAAGACCTTCAGATCCATTCTTCACAAGTGGATCTGTGGAGGTCTATTGAAACACACACATTTTGTTAAGTGTTCAGCAAATGCTTCATATGGGCATTGGTAAGTATTGCTTACAAATTAGCCTTGATGATTTCCACAGCATACTAAAGCTTTTCAAAATTAGTGCTTTTTCCTTTCTTCCCACAACTATATTAAGACACCATCAGAAAAGAGCTTTCAAAACAGTCTCTGCTCTCCATGCAACAACCATGTTGTTTGCTGTGACCATTACCTAGCTCAAGCACCTTTCCAGTTTCTGCAAGTTGAAATGTATTCCAAACTAACTAAAATGCACTTCAGAAGTAATAAAAACACATTCAAAAGTGGAAAAGAAATGTTTTATCAGAGTCATAGTGTATATACACATTTGGATAGAGCATCTCAGGTGAAATGTTCAACCAAGTGAATTACTCCTGCCGGGCTTTGCCATCCTGTCTGGAGCTGTTCCATCATCAATCTTAAACTCTGTGGTCTGCTTTGGAAAATGGTCGGCATGAGCGTCTTCAAGATCCATGAAGTGGATCCACACATTAGACTGTTTCTTTCCCCAGACTTTTGACATAAGCCTATGCTTGAAAACTTTACAGCCTAAAGCCAACAACACACAATTACAGGTAGCTGCTTGGTCTACATAGGAAAGCAGTGGCTCAGCCTGCGAGCAGCAGAGATATTGCTCATCATGTGCTATCAGGAATAGACTTGTATCATGCACTGCTATGTGAAGACCAAATACTCACCCTCTTCACCATCTTCTCCTCTTGGAGGGCAAGTATCTCATTCACAGAGTTAAGCCTGACTGTCAAAAGCTCTGCAGTCATCTGAAGAGCTGCTTTCTCTTTGTTCAGCTTCTAAAAAATGGATAAAATTAGAATGAATTATTATAATATGCATGTTAATTCATACATTTAACCCTCATTTGCTCCACAGTTTTTTTAACCTGCTGAAAGGAACAAGGTCTTAAGTTTTTTTTCCCCCATGCAATTACTTTACAGTAGGCTGATTGCAATCAATACTGTTTATACTATCTTCACCTCAATAGTGTCACTTAATCGTTCCTTCTCTCCTTTCTCTGGGGCAAGCTGGCCGATGTAATTTCTGAGGCTGTGCAGTGTTTCTGATTGTGTCTCAAAAGCTTGTCCCATTTGGCTGAAAAATAAACAACATCCCCCCCGAAAAATCAGTGAATCTGACTACAAAGTGCTATAAATGTTTAGCTCTTTTCAGTTTTAGATTGAATGTAGTACCTTAAATGTTCTTTCAGCCCATCTCTCTCAGTAGATACTTCCATCAGAGTGCTTTTTAGCTGCAGCACTTCTGAGGTCATTGATTGAAGTCTGTCCTGTAGTTCACTGTTTGTTTCTCTTGCTGCACCCAACTCCGCATAGTGGGAAACATTCGATTGTCGCAGCTGAAAGTGAAACAATGGAAATTTCAGACACATACAAATAATGATGCATCATCTTATTGATCCCCCAAGGAGAAGTTCTCCTTTCACTTGCTTCCCTTCTGAGGAAGGTCAGAGTGAAGGATCAGTTACAGAAGAGCACTGTGCTACATGCTCAGTGTTCTGCTCAGTGGTACTTCAGCAGAGCGGATGCCTGCTGATGTGGGTTCTTGGATGCAGGGCCTTGGGCTGGAGTCGCTCAAATCAGTATGTACGTACGTAAGGTTTATGATGGTTTAAATTTTCTTGCAGAGATTGTGCTACACACCTCCACCTCCTGCTTCTTCTGCATTTCCTCCAGTTGCTCTGACAGTCTAAGAGTCTGCTGGTTGGCCTCCTCCTCAGCCTGTAACCTGCCCATTTCAGCCTTCAGAGCGAGCGCCCGGGCTTCCTCTTTGCTCTTCTCCACATCTCTCCTCAGCTTTGTAATTTCCTCCCCAGACTCTCCCTTTAGTTTTTCATGCTACAAGAAAACAAATGTTAAACATAGAAGAATATTCTCATATGAAATGAATCATAGTGAAACTTGCTAAATTAAAACTGTCAGGTGATGATATGCTATTATTATGACCACAAGACTGTAGTAAAAACACCAGACTACAAACCGCCAAAATAAGTTACAAAATGCCAGTAACTCTCAGGTGATCTTTGTCAACATCAGTGTTGAAATGAAATGTTTTGTCAGTAAATAGCATTACCTGTGAGCTTATTTTCTCCTTCTGTGCAGTGCAGTGAGTGAGCTCCTCTCTGATTTGGCTGAGTTCAGTCTTAGCCTTACAAAGCTCTTCACGCATTGCTTCCAACTCATGGCTCTGTCTGTCGTACAAAGGTTACGCCACGTTAAGCTTGTTAAAAATGATTTACTGAAATGTTTAGTTAGGTAGGGAATGTCAGACCAAACCATAAAATAACTCGATTGCATAACAACATAAGCATATCTCCTACCTGTTCAGGGTGCTGTCTCTGTCTCTCATCTCTTCCCTGTGTCTCCCTGCAGTGTCCTTGAGGGCCTCCACCTGCCCCTTCAACCTCTCAGCTTCGGCTTTGTGCTTCTCTGCCTCCAGGCGCCACTCCCATCTGGACCACTGCTCACTTCTCTCTGCACATCTGTGTTCCAGGAAGAGGAGCTATTCATGTACCCAATATGCCACCCAACTGACAGACAATAATGGTGTTTCTGACCATATAAAACATGTTTTAGGATACCTTGCCCTAAGGTCTGACGGGTGATCCACGGGGAGCCTTCCTCTTATGCTGTCTCCTTGTGACATCATGATCCTCTGATTTTCCTTCCTCAGCTCCAAGATTTCCTGTTGGGCCTGAGTGATGGCAAGCCATGGATTGGCAGGACTGGGATCCCCTGATGGTACTGATGTTACTCCTGGATTAATCCAGGACATGGGTTGCAGTGTCCCTGGGATTTGAACGCCGCTGTGTGCTCCAGCAGACTGGACACTCGATGCGAAATGCGATGGGGGTACCAGGTCTTTCTGGATATTCCCTAACGTTACATAACATAACATAACATAATATTTATGTATGCGCACGCATTAGCTAGTCTAGCCCTATGCGAACATGCTTCTGGTGTTTCCTAAGTAGAGCCTTTCCACACTGAGCATTCAGTACAGTTACCAAGACAAACGTGACAACTTCCCTTCCCTAAATACATCTTCTTCTTGTCAATTATTAGTTAACGCTGGGGCTGACAAATGCAGACTAGCTACGTTGGTGTGTCAAGTTAAGTTACACTGAAGGCTAACGTTAGCTCACATTATCTTGAACTCAGCATTTGCTTGAAGTTACGAGCAAATGTCAACAAACAATGTGGCAAGAACAAGTAACTTACTTGAAACCGCCGGTGAGGTAAAATCATTGGGCACTATGAGCCTTTCTTTTGCCAAGTTTTGTCTCTCCATGTTCAACACACATCACTGGAAACCGTCGACTAAACGGGAACACGGACCGGGACTGTTCGGCTGCTCTTTCAACGTTTATTCTCCCGCGAGGCGCGTCATTCGTGGTTGCCTTAGTGACGAGTTTCAGCGGTAACCCCCGGAGCTCTCCGTTTGAGCTGTTAAAGCTCAAACTACACGTCAGTTAAATCGCAAATGCCTGCAGCATTTCGGCTAATATGCATGTTTATGCACTTTACATAAATTATCGTATTACAATCGCGCAGTGCATTACGGGAAAGTAGAAGGAACCTGAAAGAACATGGGAATGGTTTTCCCTGAGCTGTGTCTTGCAGGGCGTTCTTCATCTCAGGCTGCCTTCAAAATCGCATCACAAGAACCCTGCATTGGGCCAACACATATACTGTATAGTGGTTGGTGCAGAATTTACCAGTCCCGTACACAACCTGGGCATTAGGCACGATCTGATATCGCCGTGTTGGTGTGTTGTTTTAACTGAACACATTGTACATGTCACACACATTTTTTAGTTTTTGTGTACTGTTCAACCTCTTTGTAAAAAACAGTAAAAAGGGGCCTTTGGTTTGTTAACTTACACTGATGTATATAGAATTTGGCTAGAATAATCAATAGATTTATGATATATGCCTTTTCCTCAAATTTTCTGTCATAGGTAAAGTAACCAAATATAACATGTTTATAAAATAATGCAAAGTCTTTGCATAAGATGTCAATAATACATTTGGAAACATCTTTCCATAATTTATTTAGAGGACTGACAATGCCAGAAAAGATGGGGCACGATTTCTGGCTGAGCTGTGCAAAAAGAACAATTTCTATTTAGGCCACCCTTAAATTTTTTGAGGAAATGCTTTACATGGTACACCGTAACAAAAGATACACCATATCTACTTAATAAAAATATGGCAACAGATTACAAGCAATATTATTAATTAAATATAACTATGTTTGGTATTGAGTTAAAATAAATTAAATTAGACTCATTACATTTGTAGATTTAGTATGAGTAGATTCAAACAGAAAACAAAATAGAATTACATTTAAAACAAAAATAATGAGTTGATAGGAAAAAACAGAAACTTCTACATTTGTAAATAGTACTAATAACAATTTATTTAATTACACATATCAATGATATATAATTCAGTAATAATCATCTACATTAATCAGTGCATTGATTTGAATTTAATCAATGCAGTCAATTAAATCTAAATAATCTTTTTTTCTAGGAATAACAAACTCAAGTGTTAATGAAAAACTTTTCACTTTATTTATTATATAACTTACATGATCTTAAACATCATGTGCACCTCATTTACATTACATGGCAACATTAAACAGTGAAGGACCTGACTACACAATACCACTCAATTAAGGCAAAAACATGAGAAGCAATAGGCCTGTTGAAATGTTGAAATGTAACATTGTGTGTAAACTTGTACAGGAAGACATTAATCAAGTTGCTTGAGTTTTGAAAAACAACTTGAACTGTGGATTATGACCATTTTTGCACGTCAAGCAGGCAATTCACTCTTTAGGAAATGGGCCTGAAACACTTATCACTTAGCTATCTGTCATAACAAATTTGGTGCATTAATTAAACAACAAACATTTAAGCAAAACAGTCATGAAAAAACCTTCATACTCAACCTTTGAACACAATATAAGTTTCACTGACATTTGTGGGACGTGGTCAGAAACAGCACTTACTTAAACAGGAACTTACAAGCTAGGCATGTTCAACTGTGCAGTTCTCAAGCTCTGCACTGTGACCACAGTCTCCTTTCAAGCCAGAAGTTTGCTCTTGAGGGACTGGACTTTGCTCGACAGCTTTGAAGCATCCATTTCCATGAAAAGTTTTTGAAATACCTCAAAGGTATACTTCAGCGGCTTGAGATGATCCAAATTCAGTGCATAGGTCATGCCTAGAAGGACAGAGCAGGCCCTGGCAATACTTTCAAGTCCTGTGATGACTTCCACGCCCTCAACGACAATCCCAATGTGCTTTGGGCTGTCACTTGTAGAAGCTCCAGTCTTTGTGTTCACCGTTATTGCCATTATGAGTTGTTCAAGTTCCTCAAGTTCCGTGTTATTGTCCTGCAACATGAAATTGTAATCAGTGTCATAGTAAAAAACAGTTTGAAAAAAAGTCAACATACAGGTGGATTACAAATTTAAGAAAAAATTCAAATTCATGTTTATTTAGAGCCCTTATTCACTGTTACAGACTCAAATGGCTCCACAAGCTCACAGTTCATAGAAAACAAAACATGCCCTGACACCTCTGTCCAAACTCTTTCGTAGATGTGAACTTGATTGAGAACAGGTGAGTGCAAAGCCTTTCCTCTAAGGGGACAATTGGAAAATTCCACCCACAGCATAACAGAGGCAGTGGATCCCCTCACTGTAGGGTCAACCATTCAGGCCTGCTCTTAGTGTTTGTCAGACATGACCTCACCCAATTGTGGAGAACATGGTGAAAGATGACTTATCTGACCATATTACTTTTTTCCACTGGTCTTATACCGCTGAACTCTCATTAGTATGTAGTGGAAGAATGGTGTTTGTCCTTCCAATAGAGTTCACAGATTTGCACTAAAGCTGTTCTGGTGGGGTAAAATGTTGCAAAAAGAAAAAAAGAAGATGCTACAAAAAATGTCACATATATGCATCAATCTACTTCAAAACAGCATCCAATCATAGGATTGCAGTCCTTGAATTAGTTCATGCTAATTAAGTCCACCTGCATTGAATTCTTTGATGAGATGCTCCCCGTGCTCTCCAAGGTATTCTATAAGACACTGTAGGACCACCTCTCTGGCCTTCTCAACAGAAGGACACACCGAGTCCTGGAGAGGAGTGAAACAATCACACAAAAAAGAACTGTGGGTGTTTCTCAAACTTACACTCCACTGTAGAGCTTTGTCAAACTGCAAAGCTTCACAATACCTTTGAAGAGGACGATGAACATGATTTTATGACTATCTGTGACTTCGCAACTGTGAGGTAGCCACTTACAACTGTAAACTAAACTAACATTGGCCCTTCCTTATTGGCATGCAAGCAAGAATACAGCAGGTATCCAGGTTGGTCAGGTTTCTCAATCTCTGATAAATTAGTCAAAAATACAGCATCTTAAATGCATGAGGTGTTATAAGTTCTTCTTTTCATGTATTCAATATTAACCCACTGAACAGTTTTTCATTATATTAAGGCAGCAGGTAACTTGTTGAGGACATTGCCTGAGGACATTTTGATCAGAATAGTTTGCGGTCTAGGTCTAATAGTCCATGGGCCAGACTGGATTTTGGTACCACTCAAGGTCAGTTTCTGTGCTGCAGTAGACAGCAGGTAGGCAGTGTCACTTGCTTCTGTGTGGTAATCTGCGCACAGTTTGAGGTGAGTAAAACTTTCATAACTGATAGACATGATGGCCAAACCATGAAAACAAGACAAAAGTTATAAAAAACAGAAATATTTTTTCTTAAGTTGAACAGGATACATGAAATTCAAGCAGCACACAAACACTGTAGGGCATGTATGTCATTGCTTCCACCCATATAAAAATTATATTTTAAATGCAATGTCGTTATTCATGTTATTTACAAATCTTATGGCGCAAAGCAACTTTTAATTTTGAGAAGTACTGTACCTCCAGCAGTTCCATTATTTTCTTCAGTCTTTCTCCAAGTGCTCCACCTTTGGCACGAAATAGTGTCAGTAGCTTGGGAGTGTGAAGATCCAAAGCAGACAGAAATTTTGGCTCTAGACGCACAGTGGTTATTCTCTGAAATTCTGCATTGACCTGAAGCACAAAGGCAATAAAAGAGAAAAGGTATCAGATAAGTTGTTAGACAATTCATACAAAAGATGCTTAAGAGGCAAATATTAAGTCTTTTAGATTGCCATCTCATTTGGGGGCACCTGAGAAAAAACACAGAATGTTATGAGACAAGAGCCCTCCAGCTACACATTGCTTATTTGCACATGAAAATCACCCCTCTGTCAATGAAGTGTGTAGGCTGTATTACCAATGCTGTAGAAATCACCTTTTCCCCTTTGTGTGTACAATAGTACACCTGTAAATGTGAAAAGCAAAGACTGCAGAAATTTTGAGCAATGAACTATTCAGCAAAGACGCATCACTTGTGTATCCCGTCGTTTTCTCAGTGACATACTTGAAATAATGTTTGTATTGCAGTAAATTAAATTTCTTCAGGAGAGCCCAACTTTGTTGATCTATTTCACAGAACTCAGTGGGTCAGTTTCTTTGTGAAATGTGTGCACTGTACACGTGTCTTTGAGCAACTTAAGTTCACATTAACGACAAAAACAACGAAAGTGCAGAGGGCATACATACCTTACGAAGCAGGTCCCGACACATACAGGAAGTAAAGTCAACCGAAGTGCGGCAAGTGCAGTTTGTAAAATAATACGTTCGCTACATTTCCGATAACCCCCTTTGTGGAAAGGTCTCTAACCATACCATGAAACCCAATATAGTTTGTTTCACCAGATCATACTGACGACACATGAACAACGTTTAAGAAATATAGGAAACATTATCGGAATTTCTAACAGAAATCCTTCAAAATAAAAGTCTGCGCTTCGATCCATGTAAATAATTGCCACAAAATCAAGGACACAATTATATTGAATATATTTTTACCTAATACATTATTTAAAATCTGCATGGCCACAGAATCATTTATTACAGTGTAAAAGTTGTGTATAATTTGAAGGAAATATCTCTAACCTTATTAGTAATAAAGTATTTGTGAGGCAATGACCAAACTTTCATCCAAGGAATATTCTTAGCAAAGTTACTCCAATATGTAATGACATAAGGCTTTGTGACAACCTCACTTTGAAACAGTGAGCGAATTGCTCTGTTATTATCTTACAGGACAGCGAGAAACTCATTTTAAGCAGTTAATCTTAAACATGTTATTCAAGGTGGAGAAGTCCAAAAAGTCAAGGCCACCATTTTTGCAAAAATTGATAACTACAGATTTTCTAATGTAGTGTATACGATTATCCACAAAATATTAAGCAGCAATTGGTCAATTTTTTTGGCAGTTTTGTTATCAAGAAATAGAGAGGATGCAACATAAACAAGCCTAGATATGCCTTCAGCTTTCGATAAGAGGACACGTCCTTTCAAGGACAGGTGTCTTTGTAACCAAAGATTAAATGTATTTTCTGCTTTTTTAATCATTGGACTGAAATTAAGAGGACAAATGTCTTAATGGTCTTTGGTTACAATGATGCCCAAATAATTTACTTTATTCTTGACAGGTATATCATTAATAGAGGTTACTTCACAACTTTTTAAAGCAAATGTTTAAATTCAGACAGAGAGGTGAAGGTTTTGAAAATACATCCATAGTTTTTATAACAGGTTTTACCTGCATTTTTCAAGAATAAAGCTGTGTCATCTGCCAGTGTTGTTCCTACAACATCATAATTAATGTTGCTCCAGGATGATCATTGCAACTGACCAATCACCTTGTTGTGATGTCATAGCTTTGGGACTGGGGTAAAAGACCAGAAAAATACTAAAGTGCGTCTTCTTGCTCGCATGCATATGCAGTGGGGAACAGAAGGTAAGCATTAAAATTACTTACTTAATAATATCATAGGACATTAGAATTTTACATTATTAGCTAAATGTAACTTACTCCTGTTGGTTGCTAGTGTCAGTTCTAGCTAGCATTAGCTAGCTCCTTTACAGATAATGGCTAACCTTAGCTTCTAACCAAATACAACCAATGATGTATAATAAGAACTGGATACGGCGCCGCAGCTCAGCCTTGCTTCCAATTTTTTCCACCTGTGGCCACCTGCGGTATTGCAGCAACAAATTCCCCTGAGGCCCAAAAAGCATTTTCCCCATAGGCCACCATTGTAAAAGAGACGTCTGTAAAGCTGTTGACAGGACACCTCGAACTACAAACAAGGTCGATTATGACTCTTTCTATTATGCATTTTTGATCCATGGAGGTTTTATATTTGTAAAACTTTCCGAGAAAAGCGATTTAAAAATCCGTGACGTCATCACAATGTAAAGACTATGGGCCGAGCGGGAACTTGAAGGCAGGACAAGGGGGGGGAGACACTACTGTGTATATTCAGTGGGCCGCATAACCCGAAGTAAACCCAGAAGCTAGAAACTTTTGCATGCGCCAGGCGAGCAATTCTCATCGGACTGAATAGGCGCCATCTTTGGGTCCGGTATCCAGTTCTTATAATACATCCATGGATACAACACGCATTTCATCTATAATAACTAGTCAGGTAACAGTTAACTTTTACTCACATCCTGATGAGAGCTGTGGGACCAAGTGGTGCTCTCCACATAAATGTAAATATAAAATGATAAATGTTCAGGTTCATTAGTTCTGTGCAAACCTACATAACTTAGCCTAATGGTTGTGGGTTGAGTCAGAGAATGAAAATAAAATATAATTTACTGGCCCATGGATGTGGAATTTGGCCTAAATAAATGATTACCTATGTAGCTAGCAATATTTGCCCTGGATTAACTTACATGTTTGTCCTGGGCCATCATATTAAAGTTTGTCCTGGGCCACTAGATTTCGCCCTTTATATGATGCAGATGTACTCAAATTCAAATAATGATGGTGTTGTAGGAACAACACCAACACGGCGATATCAGATTGTGTGATTTGCAAAGCCTTAAGACGTCTCATTTTGGCGTGTTAACATGCAAACACCTGTCACCTTGAGTGACTGCAGTAACTTTATCACGATGATTCACTGTTCTCTCATTCCATTTCATTTTCATATGATTTCATTCCACTAAAGCTAGATTTCTTCTGCTTCTGAACCTTCACTGTCCCCTTCACTGGCTTCTTTTAAACCACACCTCTGGCTTACTTTTTATACTATGTCATTTTATTTACTTTGTGGTGTACATAGGTGCCTGTAGCGAGTGCGTAGACGCCCACATCACCAATTTATGCACAACGTGCTCCCTTGAGTTGTTGCTAGACATCTTTGAGGCAACCCTCCTCATGAGTATGTATGAGTGCCTTGATTCAAGATCCGCCATTGGCCACAACCAGAAAAGACATGTTAACGCATCATTTTCTATTCTGGCTGCGACACCATCGTGTTAGAGAGTTTAGAGTGACAGTGTGGGCACAAGACATCTCCGCTCTGAGACAATCACCGCCATCATCTGAGGCTGAGGCACACAACAATAAGTATACAGCTACAGTATGTTACCATTGATCCAATTGTCAGAAATAGAGAAGGAATAGGGGTGCTTTGGTTAATGCTGAATTGCTCATGGAAAGAAAATGAAAAAATGGAAATTAGAAAACTTTTTTTTTTTTTTTAAAAGAGCACTCACATGAGATACATTTATATGTGAAATAAATTATGGGGAACGTAACATTTTATTCTTCTGAAGAATGACTGAAGAATATCAGTGTGTACTTTCCAGTAGAGTTGTTTTTGTTTTGAAAACACTTGTACATTCATAATTTCTTTCCTACATAATTTGTTTGGTATAAATAAGAAATAATAAGACCAAAGAGAGATACTGTAGTGAGACACAAATGCTCTCACTAGCTGGCTTTTATCAAGCCAGCTAGCTCAATCCACCTGGACTTACTTGTTCCCTTAAAGTTCAACTGTGATCTACTTTGTTTGGAATATTTTTGCTTTTTTGAACATACACACACACATTTGACATGTACCTGAGCCGGGGTTTGAACCTATGTCTCCACGGTGCTTATCAAACAACTAGAGAGAGAATCTGAGGGAGGAATCTGCAGAAACTTCACATCCATCAATCTGGAGAGAAAACTTTGGACGGATGACTTTCTGACTTTTGAGTTTATAATCATTTTGTTGTTCAGCTGTCTTGAGCTGCTTGCCTCATAATTTACAAGTAAAACAAGATCACACTGTTCTGTTTTCCCAAATGGTCTAGTGGTCAGGACTGTTGTTTTCCACCCAGATAGTCTGGGTTCAAGTCCAGGTTTGGGAGAAGATGGTGTAATTGCTCTCTTTTCTTTTATTCCAAGAGGAGAAAGGATTTGAATCCATAACTTCTCTGTTACCAAACCTGCTTCGGAAGCAGCAGAGCTACCAGAACCTCTGGAATTTTCTGGACTTTTGAGTGGTGTGAATACAATGAACTGTTGCAAATTTCTTCTTCATTTAGAAGTCAAATGTTTATCACTGAAATGACGAGGGTTCAATTCCTGCTGTAGGAGAAGATGGTATTATTTTATGTTCATAATTCTGATATGATGTATCATCAAAAATCACACTGTTGACAGGAGATGCAAAGAAATTCAATGCCGATTTATTTTCCCACAATGGAAATTGAAATTGTGTGTGCGTGTGTGTGTGTGTGCGTGCACATTCACATACTTCATGCAACCCCTGCATAAGTCAAAAGTCTGGACACGCCACTGCCCCTATTAGAAAGAGGGCGAAATTAAGATGCAGCTCTGTTTTTTTGTGTGTTTTATTTATTTATTTATTTTTTAAGGATACTTAAGAGCTAATCAGGGTGGACCTACCCTGCCTATAGTGCTTGAAACATAGGTATAACAGCTAAAAAGGTATAACAGCTAAAAAGAGCACAGACAGATTTGTGAATTGTCACCACAAATGTTTAATGTGGCAAATTGATCTGGGTCCAGGTTGCAGCAAGGGCAGCAAGGTTTAGCACTCTCCTCAGCCACATCTCCAGCTCCTCCTGAGAGACAGGGGAGGAGTTCCCAGTTCACATGGGATATGCAATCCCCTCACTGTGTTCTAGATCTGCCCAAGGGTCTCCTCGCAGTTGCATGCGCCTGAGAGGTATCCTTGCCAAACCACCTCACCTGGTTCCTTTCAGTTTGAGGGAGAAGCAGTTCCACTTCTAGCACCTTTCGAATGTCTCCTCACCCAGATCCCAAGGGTGAGCCCAGACACACTGTATGGACATGTGGTACCACCATCCACAAGGACTGGCCTAAAGGTCCAGTGCAGTACTAGTCAGGCTGGCAGGCGAAGGTGGGAGGCCTGCAGATGACCCCTGACTACACACATTGGCTTTTGGTACATGGACTGGGGAAAATATGCAGAAATTAAATATATGGTGTCTGACAGATTGACATGAATGTGTCTTTTTATGCCCATGGCACCATGGCAACAGTCCTTAGCTGAGTATAATAGCTAGACATGCTCAACCCATGTCAATTCAGCCATAGATGTGAATCTTTTCATTATGACAGAGAATGAAAAATATTTCTCTCATTCTCACTTAAGGACAGTGGATATCCTGGCACACCCATGGCCACGGAAGCTGCTTTATCTTTGTCCCTAATCAAGCTGATTCATCCCACACTTTTCATGTGAAGAAACTGTCCATGACTGCAAATATCTAGACTGGAAATTGTGTCTTTAATTAAAATGTCTTCTTTTCAAAATGTGCTTGTTGAACTCTCCACGAGGATAATAGACCTACACACACAATAAATGTCCTCATAAAAAACTTAGTGTTGGTAGTTGATCCACATGGTGACCTGGAATACATTATAAAACTAACTTGCTTACAGGAAGGTAATAATCTCCATGCATTTACATATAATCTATATATTATATACATTTTAGAAATCCTCTATCAAACAGAGATCATTCCTTGCATGAGCATCAACAGACAATAGTTGTGGGACATTTTTTTTCAGCAAATAGCTTTCCTCACTTTGATAACCAAGCTTGAAACAGACATCACAAGGCATCATCTCTCCCAAGGACTGTAAAGACGATCCGTCAGCTCTATACATGCACAAATCACAGCTATGGCCACTGGGCATTATAAAAAAAAGATATGTGGGGAAAAATGTTTGCTCTGACAGCAACTGTCTGGACTTTGCCTCGTACCTCGAGCTGTGTATGTTAGAGGATTTCTAGTGTATGGTTGGAGTAGATTTCAGTGTGACATTCATATTTTTATTTTATATTCAACTTAAAGATGCAACAGAAGAATGAGCTCAAATCCCTAAATAAAAAATACACATATAAGCAGCCGGGAAGATACAGGAAGGAGCACAAGAAGCAATAACACAATTATTCCAGTGGTGTTCAGTTTCTAGGATAAGTGTTTCATAAAGAGAGGCGTAACTTTCACTTTCCTGCCCTGGACCAATTTCTTGCCACCTGCGGTCATTATCCTCAAAGCAGTTCACTATTGTGATTGCATTGCCCATCCAATCTGCTTGTTAAACAAGTGTGGGCCTGATGTTTCAGAGCTGTCATTGCAAGGCCCTTCAGCATTGCTTTTTCTTTCTTTGTTTTTTTTAGTTTTTTTTTAGGCTTACAATTCCCTTAGTGATGAGAGAACAGAGGTTTGATGAGTAAATTTGACTTTACAAGGAGGATGAGTTGATTAGGAATCTAATTTAAAATATAGCCTATTACAAAAACATAGGCTATTGGAGGATGGTTTGCAATTTTTCTGGCGTTTTCTAATCCCATTTTGCCATGGCTACAATTTGCTAAAAGGCTTGTGGCAATTAAATGTAATGTAGGCTGTTCGAAATGCACATCTTGTCACCATGCAGGCCTGCGCACCCCTTGAATAGCCGCACTTGTTTATCTGGTCAAAGGTAGATGGGTTTTGCCCGAGCACAAAGCGTGTGAGTGCGTGAGTGCTGTACGAGGTTAAGGTGGTTACTTAATGGTTTCTAAATTGGGATTTTGTCGGTTGTTGGAGGGTGAATTTAATGCACTGGCGTATCCCGGTGGTTGCCTAGTAACGCGCTGGCAGTGGGCGCCGTAGAGAGATCTCTATGGTGGGCGCTCCATTAAAACCGTTGGCGCTCCTGACCTTGGCGTCGTGAATGCGCAGAGCACACAGACTGTGCAAAGCAGGAGATAAGAGTAAAGATACTGAAACCGGGGAAACATTTCACACGCAGCCCGTTGTCTTACAGCGAAACTGACGGGCATGCTATGGAGGAAATCTCGAGATGGAGCGCGTATCAGCTTGTGTAAAAGCAGGTGAGTTAACCTAATGATTCTGTGTTTTTTTTTTTTTTTCCGTGGGACGAATCTTTGTTCAGATTGATCACTGATATCCGGGCTAATTGTTTCATTTAAAGCGATTGCTCAACGATAGACCACGGTGGAGCATTCGTTGGTTCGCCAAATATCATTATTTTTTTCCCATTTTTTCCAATATTCCACCGTCCTAGACCCAGATTAAACAAGCTTCTCAGTCACAACGTGAGGCAGCGCACACACTACAGCAGTTTGTCGATGCTATCTGGGCTGTGGCTTGGTTTTCTCTGTGGGTCTGGATCCTTGCATTAATTTATAAAGCACTGATCATTACCTTGAGTGCTACCTGCATGTTCTGTATAAGGTACTCTTCTCCGCATCAATCCCTGCTCCCCTTTACTGCACTGCTAAATAAGGGGGGTTTGGGGAATCCACTAAAACGGTTCTGATCCTCACCAGTCGAATTACAAGGGCATTGGGAGCCCTGTACTGTTGTCTGACATACTAGGCTCCTTCTAAAATGCTTTCATGTCAAGGGCCCCCAGGCTACCAGAACCTAATCGATAAAATGTTGTCCCAGAGATTTTTATTAGTGGGGAATTGGTGTTGAATTGTGTGCCTGTCGATGATGTAGGTGTAGAGATAGTAACGGTGGGAGAGAAACATGATTATAGCAATCATTCTAATAGGTCTGTAACTGGGATCAAGTCAGTCAAATGGGAATTAAAGTATTTGTGTCCCAGGCAACCCAAGTAATTTGACCCAAACCACCATTATGATGCATAAACACCTGGCTGGTGCGAAGTAGTCTATTAGAATGATATGTTATGGTTGTAAAACATTTTGATTTTTGAACTTATCCGTCAGTTACTGAGTTATTGCAAGCATTTAATTGGCAAGAAATATTTTACCCATGTTTCTTTCCTCTCCTGTTGCTGGGCGTGTTGCCAGTCTGAATTGCCCAAATACTCGCAGTGTATCAAACTTGACTGAGCGATGGCTCCCTTTTATTACATGGCCCATTTGGTGTGAGCTATAAAGCTTTTATCCACATCTGTCCCATCGCACAGCACAAGTTGGGAAAAGAGTACTCTGCAGCCCAGTTGAAGGCGGTATTCAGCTGCTTTGACAATCTGCAGTACAATCTTTAAAACAAAATCAAAGTAATGTATGTCATGTATAGCCCTAACAAATCTTACATTATATAGCTTTGTTCCAGTTATTAAAATTAGAAGTTTGATTTGATGTCAAATAGCAAATAAAAATGCAAATCTATTAATACTAATATCATAATTTAAAAGGAAATGCTGCTCATTTTAAGAATTCATATCATCACTTTGATGTAGCAGCCCCAGCAGTGTCTTATTATTTCACTGCCAGGGCTCCTTCGTAATCTTGAGACAACTAACCAAGTCTGATTGGTGATGCCCACTGTACAGCCCGTAACTGCTGATTTGATAATTGCTAGTGATTTCACATCAGGTTTTCATGAACAGAGATGATTTTTTTTTCTTTTTTTTACCTCCAAATGATTTATTATCAGTGTCAGTTACAAACCAGAAGATGTGCCCTGATCTACAAAAAAAAAAAAAAAAATCTGGCTCGCTATCTTTTCCATTTTAATGTCTTGGGAGCCGTACATCATTGTCACGTAACAGATAGGAGATGGAACAAGTCTTGTCCTTTTTTGGCTATGGGGAACATTCATAAGTGTTAATTAATACAGACAAAGCTGGCCTAGGGCAGAGATGTACAATATTCCTCAAATGAAACCTGTGTGATTTGTCCCATTCTTTAAACATGGGCAAATTATGCCGATGTTCATATCAGGTAATGTGCTGCACGCCTGTGAAAGAGAGAATGAGCTGCCTTTATTTGTGTTTATGTTCCTGCTAGTGTAAACAAAATGTTTCAGGGAAAGAAAAAAGTTGATGCACCAAATCTATGGTTAATTACTTTCTCATATTAGGAGGAAGAAATTGTCCCCTGTCCTAACAGATAGGTCCATCAGATTGAAAGAAAGCTGTTTAGCTGCAGTCTTTCACAATGTTCGAGGCAGTACTTGTCAATAAATGTGATTAGGTTAACAAGCTTGTTTTTGCTTTGTTCATTGACGAGCCAGTGAGAACCTGATGTCGAGCATATTATGCTAACTGCTGTCCTAGAGTTTAAGGACTAAGACGGGATGCTTTTTGGATGACAGAGTAGTTAATTGGAAGAAGCACAACACAGTTTGCTCTCTGTAGTTCTCCATGAGTGAGCTTACATTTGGTAACCTAATTGACATACAGTATGCACATCTGGTTAAAGGTGAATACTAAGAAATAAGGAAAATGTGGAATCAACAGGATTTCATTTATGGCTTCCATTAGCCTACATCTGTTTTGTGAATAAGCAGTTATGCAGTATTTATGGGACACTTCCATTATGTAGCTTAATGTTGCTTAGATGCAAGACACAAAAAAGATACAAACATTCCCTATTCATGATTTGAGACAAGAGAGGTGTTTTTTAAAATATATTACACGCTGAAACATCACAATCAAGTCAGATATTTCTTTCCCAGTGTGGGCCTTTTAATCTCCTTTCAATGCCTATTAAAGATTTGTCTTTCTTTGCCGTTCACTCTGTTGCTTTTACATAAGAAAAGAGGTGCTTAACACCTTTTATCTTGAGACGCTTTCGCAGCATCACTCCAACATCACAGCAGATGGATTTTTCTGATTCCTCCCATCGCCTCCTCCACTAATACACAGAGATCAGTATTCAGTGATTTCTTCATGTCAAAGCATACATTTGCTCTTTTAAGACAGCAATTTGTCCCAAAAGGTTATTAGCATTGAAGTGGATGTGGCATACTGATATTAAGCTTATATAAAAGTATGTATTTAGAGCCCCAAGATACAGGAAGAAGATAATACATTTATCAAAAGTTAGTCAATTATACAGATATGTAGGACTGTTTTCACATAGGCTTGATGTTTTCTCATGTCATTTTTCTGATCATCTTGTTTTCAGATTTGTGTGCACTGCAATGAAAAGCGGAAGTGGGGGCGGTCCATACCTGGCTGAGGTGTATTTACGGAGCGAAAGGCACAGTGAGTGATGTCTGTTTGACAGGGTCAGTGTAGAGGGACTGAGCGGACACTACAGTGTGCATTGGTGCAGTGCAAGGGCACTGTCTTGCCCAGACCATGTGGCTGGCTACATTTCGAGACCATCTGTTGCCTGCACACCTGCTACATCAGCAAGGGACTGTAACCATCACCCACTGTGCTCTTCTTTGGTGGATATTATGTTCCTGCTGGTCATTCACCAAGGCAACCAGCCAGAAATTCTACCCGACAGTGACCACCCAGTTTGGGAAACTGCGAGGCCTCAGGGTTCCCGTGCCCAGCGAGGTGCTCAGGCCCGTTGATCAGTATCTGGGGGTCCCCTATGCTGCTCCACCTGTGGGTGAGAAGCGCTTCATGCCCCCCGAGCAGCCCTCCTCTTGGTCAGGTATCAAGAATGCTACCCACTTCATGCCTGTGTGCCCTCAGAACATCCACAACACCGTGCCAGAGATCATGATGCCCATATGGTTCACCTATAACCTGGACACAGTAGCCACATACATTCAGGATCAGAGCGAGGACTGTTTATATCTAAACATCTACGCTCCGACAGAGGATGGTGAGTTGGTGTGGTAAAATGGAGCAATGATCACTGTTATCATGGCCCCTATGTCGTCCTGACTGCTATCGTCATAAAGCATGTGTGTGACCACTGCTCATGTCATTGCTGCAACCAAGGGCTGATTTACCATCCAAAGCAATGTCATCATTTTTTCACCTGTTGCAATCATATTCCATTTGCAATAACAATCTTCCCATTGTTCCCATTGATAAGCAGGAATTTATTCATATTTTGGAAGTCGTGGCAACTGAAGATGTTGCCCAGATGCCACTGAATGTGTATAGCTAGACATAGAGAGGCATGTACCGGGGTGTGTGCTTGTTTCCCCACTAATAGACATCCGCTGAAATATTGCTGAGGTAAGGCATTATTCAAGTATTGGTCCACCTAAACTAAGCAATAATTTTCAGCTTCTAAAATGATGAGCCTAGCATATTTGGCTGTCACCACTGAGCATCAAAGGTAATCGTGAAGAATTACTGAGGAGATCTAGTAAAGCCAGCAGTGCTAGCTTTTCATGTTTGTTAGAAATTACAATTTCTTCATATTTTACTGAATCTCTGCTTTGTTCAGACAGTGTGTCTGTTGGGGACCAATTACTGAGGTGCAGGAGTCAACTCCTGTCTATCGCTTGCTGAATCCTTCCTATTTTTGTATCTATAATAGAACTGTGAAATGAACCAGCAAGGGAACATTTTGTGTGTCTGCTGTGAATCTGTAGATTAGCAGAGCAAGGTAATACCATAGTGATGCTGTATCTTTTCTAAATCTAGTGTTGACAAACAGATTTCTCTAATTCAGGTTGCTTCAATACACCAATTAAATGTGGTTTCTGTGAATTCAGAGTATTTCCTCCCCTCACAAGCATTCAGTATAATACAAAACAATCAGCATTCCAAGTTGAACGGTGTTCAGCTTTTGTATGTAACACGGCACTCTTTGACTGACTTTTCTATGGTAGCGTAGCAACAACAGATACACAGCCTGCTTGAGAGGTAGCTGTCCAAAATGGTGCAGCCCACGTTTTATAAAGCTCCTGGTCTGAGTGCTGCCTAAAGGCCTCCTCACCCGGCACACAAACAGGTTAATTAAATTTCACATTTGTATTCACATTTTAAAGGAATAAGCATAACCCATGACTTCTATACATGTTAATTTCTTTAGACTTTGTCATTGTTTATTTAAAATGCACCTAAGGCATTCTGTGACTTTATTATTTGTTTCACTGAAACCTTTGCTGTTTTCATTGTTGCTTATCTCCAGTAGTCCTTGATATGTCAATTTAAAGAGTATGTTTCTGAAATTCCCGCTATTTAATATCTATTTTTGTGGCCTGATATTAATCATTTATCTATAAACCATATGCCTCTTATCTTCAGTAACTATCCTGCAGTGGTTTACCTGAAAAATCAACGTGACAGTTTGTGTAAAAATATAATTGTACAGAGAGATAAAATGAACCAAGAAAGATGTATTACTCCAGTCAAAGCAGAGGCAGCTGGGTCAATATAATGACACAGATAATAAACCATTCAAAGGTAACAGTGTGTGTATATGTGCATGTGTGCGTGCGCATATACACACACTGTGCCATTTCCTACAAATCTCCAACAAGAAACAAGAATTTGTTTCCTTGATGAAAACAGGATTACGAACACTTATTAATTTGTACTCTAACTCATAATGTAATTGTGTCATACATCTCTAAAGATTTTACATATTGTCATCTACAGTTTGTCAGAAAGCAATTACAGGAAAAAGTGCAACATACTGTATGTAAATGGGTGCAATCTTCTTTTCGCTTATAATTTATGGATCTTTTTTTCTCCTGATTCTGTCAGTTTAATTGGACCATATATTAAATAAGTGGAACAGTCAACCATGATATTTTGAATTCTGTACTTCTTCTTTTTTTTCCTCCTTATGTGAATCCCAGGAAGCCAACACAAGAAAAAGGGGGCGGCTTTCTCACATGCTGAGACTCATATATCTGAAGGTATTTTTAAGAGCTCAAAGTCTTGATGCATGGATTCTTTTAGCTTGAGTTTGGTGGATGAAGATCTTACAATTCTTAGTTTTTTTTCATTCCAGAGGAGCCGTGGGGGTTCTTTTATACGGAGTGGAATAAGAAAAATGTTATCTAATTTATGATTACATAAGTTTGCTGTTACTGCACCTCATGTCTTGAATTGAGCACTGTTGCAATCCTTTCAGTAAGGGCTGCATCTCTGCTGCCGTGCGCATTGATCCAGAGATTGCATTATCTACTTATCTGTCTTATAGTCCCTTTTAAGGACAGTCATTAGTCAATATGACAAATTGGTCTCCAAACATAAAACATTTTCTATTTTTGTTGAAAAAATAACGCTTGTATTTTAGCTCGTACTAGCAGATAGCGAGAGCTCAGTGTTTTAAGTTCAAGTCTACACACACTTTTTATGCTTGTGCATGATTATTATTTGTTAAACTGTAAAATTCCATCATTGCAGAATTTTCTTCTTAAATAAGATCCAACCACAAGTCAAATAAGTTATTTTCTTTCTCTTTCTACCTCTAATCGAGAGAAATTTCAGATATGGTACAGAGCACAAGTATGCTTAGCCGAGCACTTACATGTGCTGTAAAAACTGTTAATTGTATTTGACCCTTTTATTCATACACCCCTTGTCAGAGTGTATTTACCATGCATTTTCTGAATGTCATTGCAGCTTCCAAACCACAGGCCTACCACTGCTTCTAAGCACCTTTTCTAAGCAGTCTCTACCCATACTTCATACTGAACTCACACTGACTCATACTGTTGATATAAAGTTTTAGTAACAGTGCTCCATTAATTCTCCATTTCATTAATGTTGTCTCTGCAGTTGTTTGCTAAGCATGAGTGTGTGTGTTGATGTTGCAGATATAAGGGACTCTGAAGCTCGCCCTGTGATGGTCTACATCCATGGAGGCTCCTATATGGAGGGCACTGGGAACATGATGGATGGCAGCGTGCTGGCCAGTTATGGGAATGTTGTCGTCGTCACGCTCAACTACAGAATTGGAATATTAGGTGATGACAACGTCTCTGTGTGGTAACATTTAATGGCGCTTCAAATGGGGTATTTATTCCTGTTTAATCTGGGAGAATAAACTGTAATAATGATCATTAACTTCCACTTGTGTTGCTGTTATTAACCTATTAAAAGATGTAGAGACATGAGAGAAAAATGTAAAACAGCAGAAGAAAATATAGGTAACTGAGATCTTGGCATGCCGTAGCTTGATTTGCATACAAATGTTGTCCTCAAGAGGAAAAGTGATGCCAATACTTATCATGCTCTGTCCTTGTTGCACACAAGCCGTTTTAGACCCATTCTGAAAACACAATTTATCTTCCTTTAGATTGATTTATCTAATCTGTACAAGATTATCAGCCCTTACCATTCTTGAAAGAGAATTTATTTAAATACAGTATGGAGGGATGCAGCATTCACAAGCATTCACAAGGTCAAGGGTTTTTCGTTTCCCTATGTTTAAAATTCAAAACAGTACGTTGTTTAGATGATACTAGACAAGGGAATAAGTAATAGGATAAATTGTAAGAGCACCAGTGACCTCTGTGTGGTTTTATAAAATTCATGTAAAGGAATAGGCACAAGTAAAACATTTATTTATCCATGCACATTGAATTTTATAAAGCCACATGTGAGGAGAGCATTCAGGTTTGATGAGCAGAGCCCTGATCACTTCCTGAGGTGCAACGCTGCTTAGAGACCATTACGAGGAGTTGACTAAAGTAGTCGAGACACTGTGGGAGAGAGAGCAAAGGCATATTTGCACCTGAGGGCTACAACTTTAAATCAAAGCTGTGACATATATATATACTGTAGATCTCCACTTCAGCACCGGCTCTGTTGTCTCCCTGTATACTCCAGGCTTCCTCAGTACTGGTGACCAGGCAGCAAAAGGAAACTATGGACTCCTGGATCAGATTCAAGCTCTCCGTTGGATCAGTAAGAACATCGGCTACTTTGGAGGAGACCCGGGTCGCATCACAGTTTTTGGATCTGGAATCGGTGCTTCCTGTGTCAGTCTGCTAACTCTGTCCCACCACTCAGAGGGTAAGAATGTGCGATTCACCATCTCAGTTACCTCTGACTTTGATCAATACAGATTTATTATTAGCTGCGGTTGAAGTAGTAATTAATGCAATACTTTAAAAGCAATGTCAAAATCCACAACCTTGAGATGTCTCGATCATATTCATTTCTTATTTTGAAGATGTCAGTGTTACTTTCTGAACAATAATTTGTAATCATTTTGGAATTTTGCTCTTTGTTTCAAGTGCAGCTCTAAATGGTCTGTCAGGGAGATGAAGTGTTATGATATGGGAGTAGGGTAAAGGGGGTATTTGTTAAGTAAGTGATTGCCTTTGTTCCCCTCTACTCAATCTAATCAGCCTAAAAGCTTTGCCTCTTAAAATGTGAAGCTCTTAAAGAAGCCTACTGGCATTATAAAGTTTTCACCATGCCATCACGTTCACCTGTGTCCATCAGTTTTTACCATTCCAACTACTAATATTTCAGTCTTTCAGCATCAGATTTGTTTGCCCTCCCAGTTTCAATGTTTGTCCAAAAAATATATTTTTTAAAAACACCATTTATTTTTTCATTGGTCTTCTGTGATTGGAAAACCTTCTGTTTGCCAAAGACAAGGTTGGTGTGAGGACGAAGCAGGACCAAAGAAAAAATCCAAATTCTTCAGATATCTTCTGTGAAAATGGATATTTCTTTTTTTCCACAGATATATTGGCAGTGCTTTAGTTGAAAATTGCATATTCTAGTCCAGCTGCCACTACAAATGTATGCTATCAGTTGTTACATTATTTATGAAGTGACAATACAAATCAATAGGAATTCAGTTAAAATACCTGTATGTAGAGTATACATTACCCACAGGAAGTGTAGTATCTAATATCCACTGAAAAGAAAAATATGCTTTAATGTTACCTGCACTTCTTTTCAGTAGATATCATGCCATTTGGTAAACACAAAGCTCCTTGCAAGAATCAAAGGTGCGTATTTCAATATGGGAGACCCACAGGGAACTGAACCTCTTATCTTTGCCGTATTATTGCCCTGGTCCTCCCATTGATGCTGGACAGAATCACAAGGAGGGCAGAAATTGTGTGTTTTCGTCAATGCCAGGGAGGCTGCGGCAACTGTCCTTTGTGAGGATTGTATTTGATGCCCTAGCTTGGCTGCAGCGACTGCACAAAGACCTCCGGCTGTCTTTGAAGTAGACTAGCTAGCTGCTGCCCTAAAAAAATTGAAATAAATGACAGCAAAGGAGGGAGAAAGTGACACTGTCCCTGCACTCTTTTTCCAGCGACTGCTATGCCTTAACCTCAGCAGAGTCTTTTTTGAGTTGATACATATCACTTGTCATTTTTAGGTGTGTAGATACAAAATCCCCAGAGACAGAGGTGACGCGCTGCATATAAACAATTCAACAGAACAGCGTGTTTACTGTATCAACATTGAAGGATCAGGGTTACTGCATATTCAGCTCTCTGCACAGACCCTCCACCGCATCAGCAGTCTATATGTAAGCTATGCAGCTTGTTAGACACACAGTAATAACGATTCTACAATTACAGTACATCTGTCAATAACTGGTGTAGGGGAAACTAGACACCTCCTCACTGAGACAATGCAAATTGATCATCAATTTGACATATATTCACTGTCATCTGCATATAGAGAAAAAGCAAGTATTTTCTGGCATTTTTTATCATTATAATGACAATAGAATGGGCCAACATCCTATTACCAGTTAATTTCTTCTACCAGCTGCTTTACTGAGCAGCTTCTCATCAGCAATGCTCGTCTATCTGGCCCTTCCACTCTTTGTAATGCTTTATCTCCCTGGCTAGTATTCGAAGTACATCACATGGAGGCTTGTTTGCTTTTGTCTACCTAAATTTTATGTGGCAACAAACCTTTGATTTAATTCGAGCAATTAGTGTAAAGTGAATCATGAATTTGCTCGGGGCAGTTCAGAATGCTCTTAAGGTGTGAAAAATAATACTAATACTAATGATTTGGCGGGCCAAAGCACTAACCACTGTTCTCTGGGCTTCTGTTGTCTTCTGTGTCTTTTTGTTCTGAATTTTGTGTCCTAAGGTTTGTTCCACAGAGCCATCATCCAAAGCGGTTCAGCACTGTCCAGCTGGGCTGTCAACTACCAACCAGTCAAGTACACTCGCATGCTGGCCGAGAGGGTTGGCTGCAACGTGCTGGACACCGTGGACATGGTCTCCTGCCTGCAGAAGAAGAGTGCAAAGGAGCTGGTGGAGCAAGACATACAGCCTGCCCGATACCGCGTTGCTTTCGGTCCTGTCATTGACGGAGACGTCATCCCGGATGACCCGGAGATCCTGATGGAGCAGGGCGAGTTCCTTAACTATGATATAATGCTGGGTGTCAATCAGGGAGAGGGACTGCGCTTTGTGGAGAACGTGATGGACCTGGAGGACGGCGTGTCTGGCAATGACTTTGACTTTGCTGTGTCAGACTTTGTGGACAGTTTGTATGGCTACCCAGAAGGAAAGGACACACTGAGGGAGACAATTAAATTCATGTACACAGACTGGGCCGACAAGGACAACCCAGAGACCAGGAGGAAGACCCTGGTGGCTCTCTTCACCGATCACCAATGGGTGGAGCCCTCAGTGGTGACGGCTGACCTACACGCCCGCTACGGCTCGCCTACGTACTTCTACGCCTTCTACCACCACTGCCAGAGCCTCATGAAGCCAGTGTGGTCAGACTCAGCGCACGGAGATGAGGTGCCCTATGTGTTTGGCATCCCCATGGTGGGCCCAACTGACCTGTTCCCCTGTAACTTCTCCAGGAATGACATCATGCTCAGCGCCGTGGTTATGACTTATTGGACCAACTTCGCCAAGAGCGGGTGAGTAACAGTAGATGTTAACACAAATGTGGCTTATTTACATGTAGTTGCATTTGTATCTCATTCAGTATCAGTATCCCTCCTTTCTTGGTCTATGGTATAACATAACTGACGCAGACCTTTGCTTGTGTTGAGATGTTCAACCTCTAGCTTCTGCGGCATTTACCCTTCCTGTTTTACCCTGATTAAAGGACTGCAGGATTCAGCCTCCTAATTAGGTGCAGCCTGAATTCCCACTGCCATGTCTTCCAGCCTTATCTCCTTTTCTCCTTTGTTAGTTCACAAGAACTCGCACATGGAAAGTGGTGCTTCAGTTTTTATCAATTAATATGAATGCCTGAACATCAGAAGTTCATAAATTAGCTTTATCATTAATGCACAGACACTTCTTACTGTAAGTTATCTGCTTCTGCTTTCTTGAATTGATTTTACCTAAAAGACAATTTAATTTTACTCTCATAAAATGTGTACTCACTAGATATTTAATTGTGTACACTGCTTGCAAAATGCTAAGAATCTTGGTGATGCTTACCTGTATAGTCACATTAAATGATGAAACTGTAGAATATAAACAGCACACTCCATCTAATGAAAGCTGTGTTTGTTTAAAAGCCATGTTGTCTCTTTTTTTAAGAGCCAGTTTAGGCTTCTGTATAATCTCTTTTTATGCACGTAACAAAGTTTCATCACTTTGGGCAGACTTCCTAAAGGTGATGGATCTTAACATTTACAGCTTAATTCACATAAATGTTTAAAGCACTGTTTAACAAAAAGGTTATGTTGAAGATAACATTTGAAGAGGCCGTTAAGATACTCCATAAACCTCAGCCAACTTTACTGTGTGATTTCATATAGGGGTGGCACAAATAATCAGTACAGAAATGTCTATACTATATATCTGTATTTGCTTGTTATACACAGTATTGATACCCTGGTACCAAATATCGGTGTCTTTATTGAAGGTACTGTATAGAGTTGAGTATGAAGCCTTTCAGTTGGTGTCAGGCAGAGATGATCTCTTCCTTTGCTACAGACATTTGAACTGTGGAGCTGTCTTTCCGTTTTACAGAGAGACAAACAAACACATCTACATATCTATTGATAGGTTTCCCTTGGTAATTGTGATATATGTATTTTGGATTATCATTAAGCAGTGACATTTTTAAGCATTCTTAGGACCACAGGAGACTTTTTCAGCTTAATACGTTTTCCAGTTTTCAGCAAATGAGAGTTTTCTGAGAGATGTTGAAGCTCTGCAGATCTCCTTCTGACAGCTTCTTTTACAATTTGTCATATAGAGGCAAAGAGTTGCTGTGTGATTTTGAGGATAAGAGACACCTAAGTGAGGTGCTTCCTTAGTGGAGGACTCTGCTGCTGCCCTGCTGGAGTCTTCCTGCATCTTGAATGCACAGCTGCAATGAGTCTTTGGGGATGATGACTCTAGCTGTAGGAGGAAGCGCAGCACAGGTCACAGTAGGCTGCTGTTTTAGTGTGTAGGAATGAGGGAATGCTGAGCCCTTGAGGAGATGTGGTGATATTACATTGTGTTGACCTCCTTTTTTGCCCTTCTGTTGATGAAGTTCTTCTTCTCCTTTTTCTATTTTACAATTTAACGAACAAGCCTTCTGTTTCCATTTGCATTTGGAATGGAAACATTGCATTTATATTACCTAGGGCTGAGCAATGTGATTGAAATACACCAAAATATCACAATATGAATGAGATATTTTATCATTAATGATATACATCGTGAAACGGCAAATGTAAGCAAAATCACATATAAAATAATCAAACTAATGTTAAAAGCAAATAACTGTGTTCTACTGCGTGTAAAACAAAATTTTGTTCGTTTTTAATTACAGCTTGTTCTGAAACATTAATTTAGACAACAATGTTTCTAGATCGATATCTTGGTAAGATCATATCATCACAATATGATGATATGCTGAAAGTGGATAAACAATAACACTTTATTATCACCCAGCCCTAATACTAGCATTTTCTTCTATCACATTAATTTTCTCTGACTCAAGTTTTCTGTCTCTGATGTGTCTGCAGGGATCCTAACAAACCAGTGCCACAGGACACCAAGTTCATCCACACCAAGGCCAACCGCTTCGAGGAGGTGGCCTGGTCCAAGTACGACCCCTACGACCAGCTGTACTTGCACATTGGCCTGAAGCCTCGTATCCGTGATCACTACCGCGCCACCAAGGTGGCCTTCTGGAAACACCTGGTGCCCCATCTCTACAACCTCCACGACATGTTCCATTACTCCTCCACCACCACCAAGGTCACCCCGCTGGATCCCACCCAGTCCAACGGTAAGAGGTCCGGCAGCACCGGCCGGCCTCCTGTATCCACTGCCCACAACGATGGCGATGGGGGGAGGGAGATGGGTCCTCTGATCATGCCGAATCCGAGAGATTACTCCACAGAGCTCAGTGTCACCATTGCTGTAGGGGCGTCACTGCTGTTCCTCAACGTCTTGGCCTTCGCCGCTCTGTACTACCGCAAGGACAAGCGCAGTCGCCAGGACACGTCCCAGCAGCCCAGTCCCCAGCGTGACAGCAAAGGCAACAACGTGAGCCACACCACCACTATAGACGAGACGCTGTCGTCCCAGCAAAGGAACCAGTGTGAGGCCCTTCACAATCCTCTTCACCTCTCGCCCAGCTTGGACTACTCACTCAACCAGCGCCGCTCCCCTGACGACATCCCTCTCATGACCCCCAACAACATCACCATGATCCCCAACTCCCTGATGGGCCTCTCCAACATGAGTCCATACAGCACCTTCCCTGCTGGTTACAGCTCTGCAGGCCTGCCCAGCACCCACTCTACCACACGGGTATAGCCTGGCAGGAGACAAGAGGAGATGGAGAGGAGAACTGCGACGTACGTAAAAACAAGGAAATGTAAAGATGTATGTAGGATGTGTAGGTAAAATAGGATTGATTATGTTTGTTCTGTCTTTTCCAAAGGTGTACAACCGCCAACATCCTGCCTATGCTCTCTCATTATAGGAAGTCTAACTGCAGAGTCATTTTATAATAATCATTTTCAAAGGCAGTCAAAAAGAAAAAGTGCATTTCATTTTCCACTTTGGCTTTTTTGGAACTTTACCTAGCAAGAACTTAGTATAATGTTTATACAGTTGGATTTGTATGGGAAGCTTTTTCTTACTCTGTGATATCTCTTTTGATCTCGTGGAACAAAGTGACATTCGACTCGTGGTGGACAGAGATGAGATCTGGGAAAAGCTGAAAAGCAGTATTATTATTATTATTATTATTATTATTATTATTATTATTATTACTATCAAGCTATTTTATACATATTTCTCATGGTACATTGCTTATTATGAAAATGTATTTTTACTGTAATTACTTTAAAATGCCTTGTAACTCGCTCACATAAGGAATTACTGTGGAATCATAACAACAATGGATTTAAATCTTACTGGTCACACATGGAAAAAATTGTATCCAAAATATTTCTATCTGGTAGTGCAAAATATAGCACCCCTGTGTGTGTGTGTGTGTGTGTGTGTGTGTGTGTGTGTGTGTGTGTGTGTGTGTGTGTGACTGGGTGTGAGTGTGTGGGTGTGTGTATTAAGAAGTGTGCTACAAAACTGTAAATTAGGCATTGTTTAAAATTAACCATTCAGTTTTGCATATGTAGTGTTGTGTAATCTATTGTAGTCTATTTGAGTATCCTTGCTATATTTTTGTTTCACGTGTCTATAATTTTGCTTAATACATTGTAGGAATATAACTTCTGCTTCACTATAAAAAAAGAATTGCTTAAAATGTGGTTTTCTTACTCCAACCAACTCATGGTTCTTTTGGCTTGGCTTCTTTGTACAGAATAAACTTAGACCTACATTTTATTTGTTGTTTGTTTATGAATACTGTAAGGTCTTCAGAAAGATAACTGTAATTACATTATAATTGTATGTATACCAACTCAATTATTCACATTTAAAAAGGAGTGTCATGAAACATACAGATTATCGCTCCTTCTCCAAGTGGTTTGGACCCCGTGCGTACCAAGATATATCCAGGGGTCACTCTTTACTGAATGGACATGATGGACATCAAGCTTTGAGATTTGATTTCTTTGAACCTATCATAATGTTGTTTAATCAAAATGAGAAGACTATTAAAAGATTTTTGGAACTAAAGATGAGTCTTGTCAAAAGTTGGGATTTGATCACACTTTCTATGGATAATGCAGGTATAATAAGTGACTATATATATACATTTTTTAACCGCCTATCACAAGTCTGACTGAGCTAAATCATCTTTTAATGCTATACATATAATCAGGTTGGGTTTATTTTGGGGATAAAATGGAGTTGGGTCAGGTTAAGCTTAGGGTCAGGGTTAAAGCAAGACTGTGTAACCTTTGAAAAAACATAATATACATTCTTCCTCTTACAAATGAAAATTGAATTAATAAGCAATAAAATGAACCCTTCAATTCCACACCTTAAGGATTTTACCACTACAGCCTTACTTGGTCTGGTATGACCAGTAGCTTATGTTACTTAATAATGCTATATAACTGACACTACTGAGATATTACTTTTGCTACTGTTACACTGCATTTTACCATTTATCATCCCTTTTTTCATTAATCTTTAAAACATGTTGGAACACAGTGCCTGGTGGCAGTTCCCCCAGGCTTCAAACACGCAGCCAGCGGAGTCTGAGATTATCATGAAGGACAATCAAACTCGCAAGCAAATAAACACCCAGTTGGAGAACAGCTCAGTCCTCCCTTTACTTCATCATGCGGTAAAACAAATAATTTAGGCACTCACCACAGGAGGTCATTGCCATTGAATTCTCCTCTGACTGAGCCTGACGTGTTTTTGTCCTCCAAGTGCTTGTTTGTTTGTCTGATGCCTGTTTGTTCGTTTTGTCACAAGATAACATAACGCACATTACCATAGCAGGGATAGGAGGTGGTGCAAATATTTTTACAGGACCCCCGCCTCCCCTGTATAAACACACGCACATTACCACTTTCAGTGCGTAAATATTGGAGAGCGTATCCATCACACAGCAAACAATTATAAAAATAAATCAAAGACAGAGCAGTGTGCCTCACATATACATACTGCACATATAGTCACATAGTGCATTGATATATAGTACACTCACAGTGTAGTCAGTGCTGTCCATGGTGCTGATCGTGATATATATACCATTTTCTATCTGATTATGCAAAATATATATTGATATATGCATCTTAATAACATTTGCAGCTTGCTTGAAAGCTTAGAGTAATTGGTTAGATCAAAATCAGTTCATGCATTAACTAATGACTGTTTGGTGGTCTTATTAAGTGTTACCCAATAATTCATCATCTGAGCTGCTCACATCCCTGATCACCATGTGCATCAGCTTTTGTGGAATATAGTTTATTCATAAATGAATGACTTGCTGTCTCTGTGTCGCCCAAGCCAGCGAGCCTCTGCAACTTGTCCTCCTACCTAATCCCGTCCCTTGATTGTCAACATTATTGCTAATTCACATCTCACAAGTAAAGCTGACAACCATTCTACACGCTCACATACAGAACAGAGGTTAATTAATGCTTCTCCTCTCTTTCTGTCTCGCCCTCTCTCTTGCATGGTTTTCCCAGAGATTTCAAAGGCATCATTCCTCTCCACTCTTCACTTTCATCTGAACAAAGCTGATGCCATTAATCCCTTCTGCATACTAATTACTTGATCTGTTGTTGCTCTGGGTTTTTAAGAGACAAAGGACTACAGCTCAAAGCAAACAATTTACCAGTCCAGAATGCTATTATTTTATGAACATATCATCTTAAGAATAATGCACTTTTGTTCAACAACACATCAGATATCCTGATCTTTGAGAGACCAGATGATTGTTACATGAACAGTTATCTGGCCCAACTGGTAAAGCGCCATGTCTGTTAGCAAGTGACGGTACCTTGAAGTGTAGTCTGTTAAAAATACTGATAGCATTTCATTTCAATCTAATTCAATGTAATGTAATATGATGAAGTAATTATTAATGTCTTTTTATAACACTCAGTTATGTCCAGTTTGTCATGGGCTTAAAATGGCAAGCAAAAATAGGATGAGGGGCTTCTCCAAAAAAAAAAAAAAAAGATAGCATGGTGTTTTCTCCTGCTCCACACTGGCTCCTTTGTACTGAACCCAGCTTTGACATCAACTGGGTCAAACATGAGGGAGGGAGGGAAGGAGGGCAGCAGCTGGACCCCACCGTCAATGTCACCCTTGTTAGTCAACTTCATCGATGTCAGTCACTGGCGTTTCGATTTATATCACTCTTTTGTCTGTGCACACCTCTTATTTCGGTGTGTTTCTGAAGACGCTCTGCTCCGAGGACCCTCAGACCTGTTCTTTGTATCTTGCTGACATCTAGCATGTGGGTGTGCAGACAGACGACATAAACAGATGAACTATTGAAAGTTAATGAAATGAAATGAATGCGCCCTACAAATGAATGTGGATAATAATTTAACAACTCTGAGGTGAAAAAAATAAAAATAAAATCCTCTGGACAGTTGTGTTAGTTCATTTGCATTGTGCATATTAAGTTAAAGAAAACACACATTTGCACATTTTCCCCTAAATGAAATATACATTATTTTAGACTATCCAAAGTGTATAAATCTTTAACCTTTGTGGCTGGAATACTGTATAAAGTGTGCATGCAAAAATTACCTTTCTTGCTAAATTACCCGCATATGTTATAATAATCAAAGTCAGAACAGCAAAAATACAGTAAACATCACCAAATACCAAGAAAAAAACTCATATTAGAATTTGTGAGCCGCTCTCTGTCCCCACTCCTGAACCCATGGCTCTATAAATAATGACTGGCAGCTGAAATGGGACTTTGTGACTTTAAGATGTGACTCGGGGAGATGTGGTCTATCTATTGTTGATGAGACAAAAGCGGGAGTCAGATTCATATAGGAGTGGCGGGGAATAACTTCTCATATCCTCATATCACAGTCACAAAGCCACCCAGCAAAACTTCAATAACCCCCGCACTTCTTTCTGGACATGGGTGAGTGCACAGAATTTTTAATAACTCTTATCATCTATTATTGATGTGATTTGAAAATGTGGATTTCAATGACTTACTAATGTTGCCTTTGATATGTCCTTTCTGTCCTTAGACGTCATGTTGCGCTCATGCATTGTGGGCAAGATTTGCTGCTTTAATCCTGTGTTTTCATTCACCAAAAGTATTTTGATATCCACATGTAGATTATTGATTTACCATGGATTCACACTTTGCCCTTGTTCCTAATATATGATATAGTTGAACATACAATGATGATTTCAGAGGACTGAAAATAAAACAGCACAAGGGCTCAGCCAGGATTACTTACTTTTTAATAATGCAAGAACTTGTTACCTCCTCTAACCTTTTAACCATAAATAAGACTGGAATCAGAGTGGCTTACAGAGATGGGCAGTGACTCTCATCATGCCAAGGCCATGCCAGGTCACTCATGTGAAAGAGGTCAGATACTCCCACATGTGTCACGGGTATAAATTAGCAAATCTCCATGAGAACTGTAGACCCTAACAACTTCTGCTGACCATTGTTTTCTCACTTACAAAAATACATTTTAAACAGTTTTCTAGTCTACTTGATTGATTATCTGTCATTTACTGTAAATACACTGATGCCTTTTGCACTGAATTCAAATGGAGGTTCCGATGGCCTGTATAACTCTATCACTGTAACCACTGCTGCAGCAGGGCACAGCTGAAGCGTGGGCGTCTGCAGGCACTATCATTTATGGGACTCTAGCAGTCTTCCTGCTGTTACTATTTATAGCAGTTTGTTTAACTCACAGCCTCTGTTCCATGCAACTAAAATCATATAATTTGTGAAAATATCAGAATGTTTTTATCACACTGAGAGAGTTTAGGTACCTAAGGATTTCACACTGTTTAGTGACATATTTTGAGTGGAGTTGTTGTTGTTGTTGTTGTTGTTGTTGTGAAGATATTCAAATTGCCCCTCTCGTTCATTATGCTTCCACCCACTCTTTGAACACTTGAACCCAGCCCCCTCCAGCATTGACACTCAGTGCCATGGTACCAGTCTCAACCAGCTGTGAATGGAGGATGGCCTGAGTAGTGACATTGCCAGTGGTGTTGAGACAGTCCTGGTGACCCCTCTGCCACCACATACTACTGTGTGTGTGTGTGTGTGTGTGTGGTCTTTGTTTGTTTGACATCGCTGCCCTTTGTTCCCCCGATCATGGCAAAGACAATGGATATTTTATCTGCAGCCACAAAGAGATGCTCTTTCTTCAGGCCCCTGAAGCCAGTGTTTCACCACCATCTCTCACTCGCCTGGTGACGCCTGTGACCGCTGGAGGGAGAGGGCAGGACCAGAGTTAGTAGGGGCTCAGCTGTGAGGTGCTGGTACAGGCAGAGGAGCTTTCACATACGGATTAAAACTGCACAGAGAGGCTTATTTTACACTAGCTATACCTTGTAGGCAGAACTGTACATCACTGGTTGGCACTGGGATCTTTCTTGTTGCGGAGTACAGGATCAGAAGCAGCAAATGTTTCCGGTCAGGCAGCCTTGGCTTTGCAAAGCCTTAGGTGCTTTCCTCTATCCCATTTCTGCCAATGCATTTATTAACACTGTGGATATTTGCTACCTGCTTCAACAGCGCTGCTTACACTGAAAGAAGTGCATGAGATTGTCGTGAAGACAGTGGTGACTGCTTTTGTTTGGACGCTTTATTGGGAATCGCTGCTTGAACTCTTGTTTGTCACTGCTGTCTAACTTTTTTTTTCTGTTGCTGTCTTGCCTGTTGGTGGGGTTTTTGGTGTATGCTCATGGATTTGCAGACAGAGCGAGGCCTTTTTCATAGCTCCCCCTCAGTAAAAGAGTTCCCCACCGTGGCTTAGATGTGTTGTGTGATTATATGTGCGGTGTGTGCCGCCTGTGTGCTGATATATTATGCCCCCTCAGGTTGTTATGATTGCTGTATCCGGTGCATTGGGGCAGTGCCCTACCCATCCCTGGTGGCCACCTTGCTGTGCTATGCTGGCATGGCAATGTTTTGTGGCTGTGGGCACGAAGCGTTGACCCAGACCGAAGTCCTGGTCGAGACTTACTTCGCCCGCAACGTTCAGGACTTTGTGGTCATGGCCTCCTTGTGAGTGACTCTTCTATAAATTCACTGAATTGTGATTTTTAACCTCTCAAGAATTGTTTGATTTTACTGTTTGACCTGACTTCTCCCTGTGACTATCCCAGTATCAAATACTTCCAGTACGTGATCTATGGCCTGGCATCATTTTTCTTCCTCTATGGTATCCTGCTTTTGGCTGAGGGTTTCTACACCACGAGCGCTGTCAAGCAGACCTTTGGTGAATTCAGGAGCACCCAATGTGGCCGCTGCCTCAGCCTCACGGTGAGAAGGGAGGGGGGATAAAGAGGGAGGGGAAATATGACGTCATTGTTAAGATGCTGAATGCTGGTTTGTTTTAGCTCCTAAGCTGAATGAAATGTTCTTTGTTTATGCAATTTCTAAACAGAATCGGTAGTTATGGTTGATGGCTGATTAAATGACACCACATTTATCACACTGAAACCTACGCCATATTTCTGTGACCTTACGTGCTGCACTTTTTATTTCACCAGTTCATCATAGTGACGTACATCTTGGCCTTCATCTGGTTGGCAGTCTTTGCCCTCACTGCTATCCCAGTCTTCTTCTTGTTCAACATGGAGCAGACCTGCCACAACATCAACATCCTGGCTGAAACAACCCCCAGCATTAATCAGCACGGCTGGATTTGCATGGACGCCAGGCAGTATGGTGCGTTGTGTCTTATAATGACTGACCCCATGTCCACCTGATGAGAATGTTAATGTGTCCATGGATGCAATGAATTACTCATTAGGGAGTGGATGCAAAACTGGTTGTTGAATTTGTTGTGAAATAATGAAGATAACACCTTTATCTTAATTTCTTTACTGCTGTGTCCCTGATATGCTGTGTGGGAGCAGGAACTTAAATGCGTCATAACTCATCATGATTCAGCAATGGTAAGAGATACTTACGTCATGTCTTCATTTAAGGTCTGCTCCCTTGGAATGCGATGCCAGGCAAGACTTGTGGAATGACCTTGGCATCTATTTGCAAAACCAGCGAAGTGAGTAGACAGATCCAATATTCCTTTTTACACAGTTCAGTATTTCATGTCAGCATCCTCACAATAAAATCAGTGTGCAGAATCTATGTAAAAATCTATTCTAAATTATTAATGGATGTGTGTAAGTGAGCATTTTTACATAATGGAATGTGACAAACATACAAGGGATTGTTTTCTCTGATTATATATGAAACTAACCTGTGTTTGATATGTCTTACAGTTCTACGTCACCTATGACTTGTACATAGCCGCATTTGCAGGTGCCGGGGTCACTCTCTTAGCACTGGTGAGCTATTGCTTTGGCAGTTTGCATGATTTCTGATCAGATTCAATATTTCATTCAAGCTTCCTCTTGTAAATACTACCACTTTAATCACATTTAAAGGGTCAGTTCACCAACATTACAAAAAGACATATTTAGCTGTATTTAGCCATGCAGATAGTTTTGGTTTTATTTGATTGGCTAGGTTTTGAGATATTTGTCTCTGAGATTATTGCTGCCACCCCAATACAATGGAAGTGAATGAACTTTAGTTTGTGGTACTCAAAGCATTAAAAAATTTAGTTCAGCAGCAACATCTCTTTCCAGGCCAGTTTTCAGTGGAACTACTTTCTACTAAAGACACAATTCCTACCAACACTGCTGTGAGAAAAGTATGTTGATTATCCGGAGTAACAGGGACACAAAACTGGTCAATGTCATTTTTCAAAGCTGTGCGCACCACAAACAAATTTCCAGTCACCTTGTTCATATTGGGCTGGCAGCAGAAATCTCAGAAACTGATTTTTCTCAAACGCTGGACAACTTACCAAAACTACCTGCATGGCTAGATACCGCTCAAGGTAAGTAAGGAAATGTGTTTTTTGTAATTTGGGTGAACCGACCCTTTAAAAAGATGATTTTTTTCCCATATTTTCATCTTTTTTTCCCGTTCTATTCTTCCCACCTACATCTTAATGTCTTCCTTTGCAGTTTCTGTATATGGTTGCCACCACCTACAACTACGCAGTGTTGCGGTTCCTTGGCAGGAAAGGGGTCCGCTAAGTGCAACACCGCCATCCCAGTCAACCCCATCCTCTGGCTATGAGATGGACAGTCAACACATGCAACACTAGATTTCCATTCAACCTCTGGGAAACAGCAACTTCCAAACCTGGATCACCTGCTATAGTATTTCTTTAGACGTGTCCAATAACAGACAAATGATTCTCATCACTGTTTTGTATGAACAGACAGAGAGATGAAGATAATTCACACCCAGAAGTGAGCTCTGGCCTCCTCCTCCAGTCCTCCTCTCAGATGATTCTCTTAGCTTTGTTGTTCATTTTCCTCTCGCAGGCTGTATCCCTCATTTTATCCTTTTTGTGAAGCTTCATTGGTGCTGACGCTGTTGTCAGATTGTGATGTATGACGTTTCATGAATAATTAAGAGCAATGACAGCTCGCCTCGCAAATCATAACTGCATGCCCTCCGTTCAGTGTTTACTGATGCATATATTGGTTGTGAATATGATTTTGCTGCTACCCTCATTATCACCATCTTCTGTATCAACAGCGTGTGGACTAAAGCAAGTGAAGCAGAATGTACCAAAGTTCTCTGCAAGGGTTAGGTGTATCCTCCTATCTCCCTTTGTGCTTTCACTTACAATACATTTCCTTTGCATTCACTCATAATGCATTTTTGCTTTGTTTAAATGCCACTGTGTAGAGTGGAGTTTTTTTGGTTACTGCTTTAAAAAAAAAAGCAGTTTTTTTTTATGTTACTGAGGTTATGATGCTTCAATAACGGGCCTCCAGGTGACTCGGAGTTTGATGTGTAGCCCTGCTACTTACTGAGCTTGGTTGTGTTGTGTGTGATCCTTTGAAATTAAGGCTCATTAAACCATTAAAATCTGAGGCAGTAATTTGTGATTTTATTTTAACCTTATACAGTATGTTGGAATAAAAATCTTTCATGTTGATTGTATTTCTTTTAAGAATCTTTGGCAATTACTACAATAAATAATATACTACCAAACCTTTTCATTACAGAATTCTTAATCCTGACAGTACACTATGTCCTAAAAAACGTTCAGTACGGAAATTGGTTCAAAAGACAGAATACAGAGTTAAGGTAACAGTGGGGAGGTTCTCAGTCCAAACAACACATTAATCACAGGATGCTTTGGGTCGTCTCTGATGACATATTTGTCCCAGTTAGGCTTCAGGTGTTGAGAGCTTTTTTAAAGCAGCCATCACATTGGATCACTCCGTTATGCAAAAACATGGAGGTCAGCATATTTCCCAGGGCCTTACCACACACGCCACACTGGAAAAACATACACAATATTAACATTATGCAATGACAAGAGCCTGTCATTCAATATATAACCGTAGATATACAGTTTAAGGTAAAGAAGACAGAACAAACCTTTAGACAGTCAGGGTGGCAATTCACCAGAGGTTCGCTGAATGTGATCTTGGCATTTCCATCAATTATTTTGTCACAGAATGAACAAACAGTTTTGCCATACCTGAGGTACAGAGAAAGTGATAAAAAGATTATCACCCTTGTTAACCTTTGTGTATGAACTCTAAGCCATAAAAATGTGTTGGCTTTAACTTTGCAAAATTTACATAATGTTTTAAATTCTACATTGTGTAGTGAGACATTACCTGGTCTTATTCAGAGTTTGTGTGGATTGTGGCTTCTCCACAGGCTTTTGAAACATATCAGAGCTACAAAACATAGTCATCAGCAAACAATGAGATGCATTTTATTGCACAAGTGAAAACATGTGAATGTTATATGATAAACAGTAAATGTGAGGTGGTTCCTTTTTATAAGAGCTTACTCACGTGTTGGTATCATCAGACTGTTGGTTCAGTTTCGTCTGCTCAGCGTGGGGAGCAGGAGCAGTTACAGCTGTGGGTGGCTCCACATCTAATGCATCCGTCAGTTCAATTGCTCTGTAGGCTAAATTATCCTGAACACCTACAGGTTCAACAGCATCCTCGATGTTCAGCTCCCCTACACAATCTGCTGCACTCTCAGATGTTGGCCCAATGCTCTGCTTGACAACAGTGTTATCAACAGGCTGGATTTCACATTCAACTATCTCTTCAGCTTTGGTCTTCAAAACTGGCTCTGCTGAGGCTGCAGACTCCACTTTACACTCTACAGACTTGACTGCAGTCTCAGCAGCAGGTTGAGTAGGCGATTTGGTTACAGTATCTGCCACTATGTCACGGACTGGTTCCACACATTCTTCTCCTGCTGCATCAGTGACAGCAGGGGTCTCAGGTGATGACTCCACAGCAACCTCAGCTACAGCTGCGACAGTTTCAGCAGCCTGTTCTGGAGGGCCTTTCTCACAACACCCCTCTGTAGTGGTTTCAGCAGCAGGTTGAGGGGGTGATTTAGATACAGATTCTGCCAACAAGCCAGGGACTGGTTCCAGACTGCCTTGGAGAGCAGTCTCCTCTCCTGGTGTTGCATTAATCACAGCGCTCTTGTCTGGTGATGATTCCACAGCAACCTCAGCTACAGCTATGACAGTTTCTTCTGCAGCCTGTTCTGTAGGATCTCTCTCACACCTCCCCTCTGTAGCGGTTTCAGCGGCAGGTTGAGGGGGCGATGTGGATACAGATTCTGCCAACAAGCCAGGGACTGGTTCCAGACTGCCTTGGAGAGCAGCTTCTTCTCCTGGTGTTGCATTAATCACATCACTCTTCTCTGGTGATGACTCCACAGCAACCTCAGCTACAGCTTCAACAATATCTTCTGCAGCCTGTTCTACAGAACTCCCCTCTGCAGGTTGTACAATTGGTTCTGTTCCTGCATTCTCCACATTTGTTGCATTTGCTGGCTCTGTTTTGGTTGAAGGTTCCTCTTGAGCTTTCAGTTCAACTGCAAGCGCAGCAGGAACTTTGACAGCTACAGGTTCAACATCATCCTTAATGTTCAGCTCCACACCACGATCGGCTGCGCTCTCAGGTTTCAACTCAACACTCTGCTTGACAACAGTGTTATCAACAGGCTGGGCTTCACACTCAACTACGTCTTCAGCTCTGGTCTTTAAAACTGGCTCTGCTGAGGCTGCAGACTCCACTTTACACTCTACAGACTTGACTGCAGTCTCAGCAGCAGGTTGAGTAGGCGATTTGGTTACAGTATCTGCCACTATGTCACGGACTGGTTCCACACATTCTTCTCCTGCTGCATCAGTGACAGCAGGGGTCTCAGGTGATGACTCCACAGCAACCTCAGCTACAGCTGCGACAGTTTCAGCAGCCTGTTCTGGAGGGCCTTTCTCACAACACCCCTCTGTAGTGGTTTCAGCAGCAGGTTGAGGGGGCGATTTAGATACAGATTCTGCCAACAAGCCAGGGACTGGTTCCAGACAGCCTTGGAGAGCAGTCTCCTCTCCTGGTGTTGCATTAATCACAGCGCTCTTGTCTGGTGATGATTCCACAGCAACCTTAGCTTCAGCTGCGACAGTTTCTTCTGCAGCCTGTTCTACAGAACTCCCATCTGCAGGTTGTACAATTGGTTCTGTTCCTGCATCCTCCACATTTGTTGAATTTGCTGGCTCTGTTTTGGTTGAAGGTTCCTCTTGAGGTTTCAGTTCAACTGAAAGCACGGCAGGAACTTGGGCAGTGTTTTGACTCTCCTCTGTGCCAGCCGCAGCAGAGGTTTCTGCAACAGGATCTTCCACATGAGAATCTGCAGAGGCCTTGGCCTCATTGTGTTCTACATTTGACTGGTCAACTGCTGTATCAGCATATTCTCCCTTGTTTTCTGCTGTTATGCTGGCAACTGGTTGCTCAGCCAGCTCCATAAGAGACACTGCCTCTGGATTTTCCTTTGTTGAAAGAAATGATTGTGCCTCACCATTTTGGATAGATTCTTCTGCATGAACATCAACAGAGATCTCAGCAGCCCCCTTATTGTGTTCTACGTTTGACTGGTAAATTGCTGTATCAGCATTTTCTGCAGTTGTTTTGGCAACCGACTTTTCTGGTTGTGCCTCACTATTCTGGATAAGTTCTTCTGTGGGTGCTTGGGGCCTGTAACAGAGGAAGTTACTTATTCCCAACTATGCAAAAAAGACATATGAACAAAAATCCCTACACTCAGCATCTTTAAATTTCATACTTGCAGTTACAGTCAATGGAGAGGTGCTCTAATATACTAACTTTGTATCTTCTGTGGTCTCCACTCTTGACCCCTGAGGCTGAGCACCTTTTTGGGGAGGTATAACTTCACCATTTGCCTTATTAGCTGAATCACTAAAACATACAACAAAAAATAATAAACTTGCAAATTATATATTCATCTGGCAGTAACATTCAATATTTGGATTAAATGTGCAGGCTTAACTGAGATTAATAATACAAACCTTGAAACAAGTGGATCTGCAGAGGAGCAGTGAGTAGTTGCTCATAGTCTGCACTGTTTATTTTTAATTAAAATTCAACACATACATACCCTTTAGGTGGAATGAAGTGTGGCTTTTGGAGAGGAGGGCCCAGTGGAGAATCTACTGATCTACATTATAAGAATAAGAAACACACCTTGAAAAGAACCTTGGCATTTATAACCTTACAACAGACTACAAAAACAGTAGCAAATTATCTTGCTAATAGATTCTGACAACCAACGAAAGATTTCATCATCTTTAAACTACTTTAGCTCAAAATTGCCATCTAAGCCAAATGCTCCACATTGAGATAGTTAAAAGAGTCTTTTTTGCAAGGGATAATGCAATCTGCTTCTTCTTTTATATAACGGAGAGGTTAATCTATAACCTACACAAAAAACGCTGCACAGAAAGTATGACCTGCACTAAAGGATGAGCACAAATTACACATAAAAAAGCCGCATTGACTGATGAAGCAAAGCTGACAAATAGAGCCTTAAATGTCAACACAATGTTTATTAACGATGTAAATACCACCAAACACGTTGCACTGAAGTGAGGGGGTGGAGCTGTTTTCTTGAATAAAGAATGTGATCCAGTTACAAGCATGAGTGAATTTAGTCCCAGTCCGTGCCTCTCATCTATTAGCATTGCTGGTATTAGATGAGAGGCACACAAAAGTGGACTAAAATTGGAGTCAGTTATGCCTGCAATAGCAAAACATCATGATAATGATGTAACTCTTGATAGATTTTAAGGTCATGGTCCACCCGTACACAAATGAATTGACATGGTGTCTACCACTCACTTCACATGTTGTCCTCAGAAATGGCAATAGATAAAAATGTGTCTTAATCGATCATGGAAAAGTACATGAAGGCTTTGATATCAAATGCTCTATGTCTAATTAGGTAAGATGGTATTACATAACATTTACCACCAAAAATATCCAAAACCAACCAAAGGGGAAAAATGCAACCATTTTGGAATGAAATAGAATGATATTTTAATGAAAACTTTAGCCTTCTTTTGTTAGTTTGTTTGTTGTTGTTTTTTGTTTGGTTTTTTTGTAATTCCTTACTATTGTCTATTACTATTATCTATTTTTCATTTATAGTAATTTAGTCATTTATAGTATTGTGATGCATTTTATTGATTTTACTTGCATGTCTGTAGAGTTGGACACTTATTTTTGTAAGAGGAATTTCAATACTTTTATTTTGAAGACAACTTGACTTCACTTCCGGTTTTGTGATTTAGCAGTTTCATGCTAGTCAGGGCAGTATGCGCTCCTAGTAAAACGTGTAATTGCAACTTTCTGTAACCGACAGACATGTAGCGGCGACTGTAGACTAAACACTGCCACCTGGCTTGTGTTTTAAGCGTAATTTAGTCTCAAAAACCACCAGGCTTCACATGACTGTAGTTTACAAACGGTACGTTTACGTTACCGTGCGCGGCGTCACAACCAGCACTGGGCGGTTGTCTCCTGCCCCCCTCTAACAATTAGTGCGACGACTCCCCAAGACCAGTAAGTCACTTGCTATTTTAACAGGTTTCCCTCAGCTTAAGGAGAGCTTTGACTGTGACAGAAAGTACAAGTACAGTATCATTAGGACCTAAATGACCGGGCGCCTCCATCACGAACCTGGAGTTAAATTAGCTTCCGATTCGCGAGTTAAGGGAGAATTTAAGGGAAACTTCATCACACCATGCTCATCATATCAGGGCTTAAGTCTCTCGACTGATGCTTTACGCCACCTGAAATTGTTTGACAGTGACTAAATAACGTATGAAGGGCATAAAGACTGTTTTAGACCCTGTTTAAGATTTGAAAGTGAAACTATTAATTCGACTTGTGAAAACGGAGTGAACGACCCAGTCTTAACCAGAAATTCAAGGAAACCTGGACTAGACACGTAGAGTGTAAAGGCAGTTTTAATAAATAAAATTAAAGTTAAACAGATATGAAACAAGATCTTAAAAAGTCTTCCTACACTTTTATATACATGTTGATCAAATTCAAGTTTGACTTATGTGGTCTGGTTGGAGAAAGTGCAGCAAAAATGCCTTTTTTCTGTTTTCATAGATTATATAAATGTTTTATTTATGTAAAACAGGATGTAAAACTGGTTTAACTAGTCCAAGTATGACCATTTTCGGATGGACAGAAAAGTAGCACAATGAGCCCTTTTCTGTCATCATAAATTGACTAGAGGTTTATCAGAAAGATGATCTAAGGCTGTCTTTGTGCCCTTAATGCATGTTTGATAACTTGTTACAACAGAGCATCAGCTGAGGAATATTAAATACCACCTTTAATTAGTGAATCAGAACCCAACTTCAGCCTTGTGCATCCATCTATGCAGTGAACATGAATGTTGGATGCAGGAGATTCTGTTGATCTGATTCTTGAGCATTGCACTTGTAAGCAATAACAGGCAGGACAGTCATCTTGTTAACTAAACTTGATTCAGAATTAGGAAGTGAGGAAAAAGGCCAGACAGCTGTGTGCTATCTGTTGTTCCTTGTTGGCAAGTGTAGACAAAGGAGGATGTAAAGCACTGAAAAATATTATTGGTTATATTGAGTTTTGCAGTTTTCATTATTAGGCTGGATTGTTGTGTGTATCATATTTGTTTAATGCATTATTCATGCCTGCATTCCCTGTGCCATCCTAGAAAAAAATGCCATCGAGAAATCATCTTGACAAAATCGGGAGGAAGAAGAAGAAGAAATGGACAGAGGAGGCCATGGAACGTGCACTGATCGAGGTGAAGTCGGGAAGGTGTACGGTGCGACAGGCTGCCAAGGAGTTTGGAGTCCCTAAATCTTCACTGGGGGACAGAGTCAGTGGACGGGTGACCCCAGGGAGTCGCAGCGGGCCAGCTCAGCTTATAACGTCTGCAGACGAGGAACTGTTGGTGGAGTTCTCTTTATACATGTCCAAGCATGGATTCCCACTGACCAAGCAACAGCTGGTGTCCTTTGCCTCGTCCATTTATAAGCGGCAGCATCGCAGGGTGGCGTTTTCTAAATTAGGCCAGACCTGGTGGCTCAATTTTAGAAAACGTCAAGAAAAGAATATTACCATTCAGCCAGCAGACAATGTTGTCCGTGGGAGGACAGCATGTGTGAGGAAGGAAGCAGTGGATCAGTTTTTTCATTTACTGAGCACCAGCATGGACGCTCATGGGCTCGGAGACAAGCCTCACCAAATCTTCAACTGCAATGAGACAGGCTTTCAGCTGGGCAGGAAGAGGGTGATTGTCCCCAAATCTGCAAGTCTGGGCAACAAGCCAACGCCAGGCTTGAGGGACCACATCTCCTTTCTGGCTTGCTTTAGTGCAGCTGGAGAGGACATTCCCCCATTTATTATCTACTCAAAGGCCTATCCAGGGGGAGTATGTTACAAGACACAAGGACCTCCAAATGCCCTCTATGGATGGTCAGACTCGGGGTGTATCAACTCTGACCTTTTCAAGAAATGGTTCCTCAAACACTTCCTCCTGCACGCACCAAAGGAGCGTCCACTGCTGCTGATTTTCGACGGCCACAAGTCTCCCGTGAACCTTGAGGTGGTGGAAGCAGCTCGCAAGGAGGCCGTCATCCTTCTGTGCCTTCCGCCTCATTGTTCTCACATTCTGCAGCCACTCGACGCGGGTCTCTTCGTTCTCCTGAAGCAGCGTTTTGCAGCACTGGTAGGTGATGGTTGTGCTGCTGATACTCACTTCACAGTCAGCAAGAAGGAGTTCTCAGGTGTATTTAAAGGGACATATCAGGTAGTGAAGGAGGAGGACGGTGTCAGGACTGTGAAGGAAGGCTTTAGGAAATGTGGCATCTACCCACTGAACCACTTCGCCGTCAACGAGGGTCATTTAATGCCATCGCACAGCATGGGCCCAGCAGCTGGTCCCTCCTTGTCCACATCAGCACAGGGGGTGCACACTGTAGGAGACCTCACAGCTGCTGGACCATCCCCCTAACTCATTACTATCCAAGACTATTAGTCAGCCGTCAATACCTTTGAGGGAAGGGATTGACTGCATAATTTAACGAAACCTGAATGAGCACAGACTAGTTCTATCATTTGAAATACTGAAAAGTCCCCCTACAGAGCGCTCAGGAGTCAAAGGAGTCAAAAGGTTTTTTAAAGAAATAAGAAAGAAAAATATATATTTCTGAAACACAAAATTCGTTTTTATTTTCTCTAATTTTCTCTGTTTATATACTGGATACTTTCATCTCTTCAGGCATCTAAAGATCATTCAAATGAAACAAGCTGAGACAGAAAAACCACTGTCCACATTAAGGCCATAACCTGTGAGGAGAGGTCAGCAAATAGATGTTGCTTCATTTTAGAGGATCACAAGTCAAAGAACTACTGCTGTACAACAAATTAACTTGAGCTCTTTCATTTTGTCTTGTGTGTAACTGATGACCAGCCAGCCAGCTAGCTAAGCTAACTAACATCAAGTGGTGTGAGTACAGACAAAGTTAGACAAAAGCAGTAGGCTAGTCTGCAAGGTGTATGCTGTGAGCTAGCTTTCTCCAGTTCTGTTCTGGACTGATCAAACAAGTAGTTTACTCGTTCGATGTGTATTCATACAGCTAACATATTAAAGCATGAGAACATTTTCACCTCATGGTTCTAAACATGCTTACAAAGATAAAAAGGGACAGATTTAAAACTTTGTCATTGTCAAGTTTTATCTTGTTTTAGACTCTCCATAATTACAGTACAATCTGAAAATGTGGTTTGATATTGAGGTCTGGCAGGATTTACTATGGTCCAGTATCCATGCAGAAGATTTGTAAAAAAAGATCTAACTGAGCGCTTTCTCCTTTGTGGTGAAACGGAGGGGTAAACAATGTGGCTTTTTTATACTGATAGAAGGGAAACAAGTCTTTGAAACCGCTAACTCTGTTCAGCTGTAAATCTGTTATTCCTTTGCTTGAGTATTCTGAGTATACTTGGTTCATTAAGAAGTTATAACAGGAATATATTGTCTAAGCTACTGAAGAACAATTGTGGAAAGTATAGGCCTTTTTTAATTTGGGGAGGGAGGGGTGTATTTATATATAAATGTGTTCAAATATGTGATGTTTTCTATTCACACAGAAGAATCTCAGGGGGAAAAACCAGAATAAAGGTTTTTTGAAGTATTTTTGCAGCACAAATGTGTCCACAAGTTTAATAATTTACTAAAAGGGGTTGTGCTCTGTGTGTGTGTGTGTGTGTGTGTGTGTGAGTGACATGTACATGTTCAAGTCAGGTGATGTAATAGCAATGCAATAGGTACAGCTGGCAACAATACACAGGCATTTTATGCTCAGCAAAACAATGAGATTAGTATTTAACACAGGATCACAAAAACTTGATGGATGGCAAAATATTTGTACAGCTCAAATTGGGGATTCATATTTATTATATCATTTATAATGTGCATTAGAAAGGTGAAAGGATTGTTTTGATACTGAAGGACAAATATACAGGTGTTAAAGCAGTTTGGTGTTCCTGTGTGCTTTGAGGGGAAATACTCTACTAAGAATCCTATTCAGATTAATGCTTCATCAACCAGCTAGAGGACAGGTCAGCCTGCAGTGTACTGTGGGTCTTTATGGGTGCAGCAGAGCTGCCCAGGGCTAAGTTAATGTTTATAAAATCACAGATGGAGAGTTGTGCCTGAAGCCTTTATACATTTTTTAGTTTTCATTCACTGACACAACAGAATCAAACCTCTCTGATCCGAGTGTGACGTAATGAGGCCTTGTTTGGGATTTTCAATTTGTCTTTTTTTTTTCTCAGATATTAAAATCAACCAGTCATCACAAAATATGTTAAAGATCTTTTTGCACTGTTTACTCTTGGACCTATGGTAAAAGCAGCTCAATAACTTGTTCTCGACCCTAACATGTTTGCTCCTGAGTTTTTCTGAGAAACCTATAAAATCAGTATTTTTGCCCTAAATAACATCATTCACATCTTTCAATATTTATACTGTAGCACTCACTCGAATTTCTTGGCTGTGGACAGGACGTATGATTTCTGTCTGATTACAACTGGTCTGGTCTCCACAGCATGGTCCATCCTGGAAGACAGAAGAAGTTGTTGTGAATTTGCAGCATGTTTGTTGCACCATTTCTCTCTCAAAAAGTCACTGCTTGTGATTTAGAACAATTAGAATAAACTGAATATACAGTAACAATGCCTTGCTACACCATAGCACATCAGCAAAACAGGAATGCAAAATAGCACCAGAAACAAATTTGTATTTGTAACAATTTGTGAATTATTGCTTTAGATTAACACTTCATCTTTGGTGTTGCATCTTAATCATTGAGAATACCTTGCATTGTCTTTGTCTTCATTTTCCTGTTTTGATTTCTGGATCCAGCTGACATCATTTTTCAGTGCAGTCCGCACCCTGGTGGTTTGAAACACCTGGTTTCTGTCACCATCTACAACACACACACACACACACACACTTTCTGTCAGTACTGGGTACCAAGAATACTTGCATACCATATTTAATCTAATAAAAGGATGAAATATTGGATTCAAATGTGACTTACCTTTTGACATGATGCTGATATTTTCTCAGATATTCAACCTGATGATTTTATATAAAAATGAAAAGGTTTTTTTTTTTTTTATTCCAGGTTTTTTTTTTTTTTTTTTAAACTTCCATTAAAAAAACCCCCAGTAATAATAGAATCATGGTGTACTGTATCTGCTCCCCGTCTATCTCTTTCTCACCAGTGACTTCAGACCTGTTCAATGTCCCAGCATCTCACACACAACCCGTAATACTGCATTCTGCACAGTAGCAGCTCACTCACAATATAAAACTGACATTTAAGTATTTATCATTTGTTGCCAACCATTATGAACAACTAGTTCTGTTGAATTATCATAGATAAACATTCATTCATTTTTGACTGCTCACCACATTTTATTTATTTATTGAAGGTTCTCTGGTCCAGGATATAAATCCTCCACACCAGACTACATCTCAAAACAAACCGTACATAAAAAATAAAATAAAAACTACCACAATATACTTATTTAAAAATCACAATAATTTCACAAATCAGCTTTATGATTATGCAAAATATCCTTTGTTGACCAGAATTTATGCAATCTATTTTTAGAAGTGTTTACTGAAGGAGTCGCACTGCATCCTGTGGAAGTTTGTTCCATGCTTTTACAGCACCAAGTGTTAAGAGGTGTTTTCTCTTTTTAGAGAGAGGAATGATTTTAAGGACTTCCCTCTTAACTCAAACCTATTATTCCAAAATTGGATGACTGGCTGTAATATCATATATTCTGTGAACCATCTTATAAACCTCTATCATGTCTCCTGTATACTAGAGTTGGTAACTGTAATTTTCTCAGCCTCTCTTCATATGATATCTCTTTCAGATCTGGAATTAGTTTAGTAGCTCTTCTCTGAATCTTCTCAATATTTTAATTTCTCAATATATTAATTTATAAGGACACCAGACTGAACTTGCAAAGTCAAGATAAGCTCTCACCAAGGATTTATGTAATAGTAAAACTTTTTCCTTGCATACATTTTGAAAAGTTCTTCTAATTATTGCCAGCATAGTCTTTGCCTTTTTAATTTTTTCCTGAAATGTGCATGTGGAATGTGGAAAGTGAACTATCAACCACTACGCCTATATCCCTTTTCCTCTTGCTTATGTAATGTCTAAAAATGTTATCCTGACAAGTTGTTCCACATAGACTCCATATTCACTATCCACTCTTTTGCTCAGAATTGTAACCTGCCCTGTGTTCACACTGTCATGTCCTGTCATACTGTGCATCTTGTCTGTATTCTCTTTGAGCTCCTGTTAACATTTTGACCCGCACTTAGTGTTTTAATCTCGCATGATGAGTCTCACTGGAGATGTGCCAGCAACAATTAACCAGGTCAAATTCATTATGCATAGAAAATGAAAGCAATTCTGACTTTGTAATGAGCCCCTCACCCTGCATAGTCAATGAACATGAAATCAGAACTAGTGTGAAGTCCAAACTTGCACCAAAATTGTGTTCTCACCTGTTCTGGTCAGCTGTGTCGGCGCTATCAGAGCAGAGTGCTGTCGAGCCTCCTCTGGATCTGTGTTTCACTCAGGCAGGTGGAGATACTTCAACCCGAGCCCCCACCCCCTGTCATTTCAGATTCCATCCCCCCTTAATGCCACACCTGGATGCTGCTATGCAGGTTGATCGAGTGGGTGGGTGGGTTGCTTTTCATGACAGTCATGGTTTGGGTAGACAGGTGGCATTGTTTTATAGTTCCGTGTGAAAAGTTACATTCCAGAGCTATTTTCCAGCCACATTTTTACAATCACTCTTTTTTGAGAACCAAATGAAGAAACAGCTTTTTCATGCAATCTACTTCCTGCTTTTCTAATGTGTGTGACAACCTTTCACCATTTAAACCAACCCTACAATTGAGTACTTAGTGGTGCTTTTTTCCCACCACTGACTTCAGCCTTGTACAATATACTTACCAGCTCACATTCTAGTGTTGTTCCTCTAGCTCCGAAGAAAAACATGCTGTTCCGGGTGGGGGGTGGGTGGGTTTAGATAGGAATCAAGAGAGACCTGATCTTACACTTCTTGGAATTTAATCTACTGTTTTATCAGAGCCTTTCAATAACATTTACACAGAAATGCATCCAAGCAGAATGTGCATAGTAATTTAAAGAGTCATTTTACATTTTAATAAACTGAAATGTTTGGTCTGAGGATTACTGAGAATATCTGGGACACTTACTACTCATTTTTTTTATGTAATTTTCAACTCTGTAAGCACCACAGCCCATTCATTCCTTTATCAGGATGGTGGCAGAAATCTTAGAGACAGATATCTGAAAACCTGGGCAAATAAAACCAAAACTATCTGCATGGCTTGATACAATTAGAGGTAAGTGAGAAAATATTTCTTAATCATTTGGGTGAACTGACCCTTTAAATATGCCCCAAAAAAGGCACATTTAAAAAGGTAATGGCACACATCCTTTCGCTCTCTCACTAACTCAAATACACACGCAACATATATTATGAATATATAATAATATAATGAATGAGATCACATCAAACAAAGAGCTCCCACTCCCAGTGTAGTTTGCAGGAAATCACAGTTGCACTGTAAATTGTTTGTTTGTTAGCAGAAATTCTGCACTGCGTCTTCACTTTTCTGGGGTTTTGTCTCCTGTGTCAGCATTCGCACTTGACAAAATAAAATACCTTTTAAACACAAAATATTTGAATGCTGTGTGGAATCCAGCAGAACCTCCTCTGTTGCCTCCTTGGACTTCAGCCAATATCTTCAGTAAACATTCTTAGTATTCCTACAGCACAGTATCAAAACAAGATGGAGGTCATCCAAGTGACACACACATACAGTACATGAACTGACATGCAGGATTGGGAACAGGTGTATTGCTTGCTCGATTAAAATTGTTATAGAGAGACAGGAGGGTACATTCTGAACTTAACTGCATTTTTGTATCATTAAAATGCATACTATATAAAACTAATTAGTACAACAAAAAGTATTTGTTTTTTTACCATCAAACCTGAAATTGTCTTACAAGTATTGTGACTACACAGTAGAATATAAATATAAGCATTATAAACATTAAATGTTGCACAGTATGTGTGCTTTGTTTTGATCAACTTTCACCTTTTCTTTTGTGTGTTATAATGTATGTCCTTGTGATTTATGTATCTGTTCAAGTACTTGTGTGCCCTGTGTTTCACCTGGCTGGAGGCCAAATTTCCCTACTGACAGCTTTACAGCCTTGTTTTCCTGTGGCCGTTTAGGTTTGTCATTTATTTCCATGTTAGTTTTGAAAACTGGTCATAAAGATGGGATATTATGAGACCTCATCTTGAGATCTCTCCACTGGCCTGAAAATGCAATAATTAAAAACTATTCAAGTCTGTGTCTATAACAATCATTGGAAATTTGCCTTACTTTGCCCCCCGGCCTCTACCCACCTCCCTGTTTTACTCATATGCGTACTGCATCTGCATTACATAGCTTGCACATTTTGTAGAAATGTAACCATAATTCAACCTTCAACACCTGGCAATTGGGCTTACAATGCAGCCAAATGTGATTTGTGACTTTCAAGGCATCCAAATGACTAAATCCTGCTATGATCATGTGTATGACACATCACACTGAAACGATAAACTGTGCAACCAAAGTACTGTATGTTCAGCTATACTAACAATGGCAAAAGGCCAGCTTTAAACTCAGTGTGCTGTATGATTAAAGGGAATCATCCAGACATGTAGGTACTGAAAGTATCTCCTTGAACTGTAATCAGAGGCAGGCACTGAAAGAGAGTTGGCTGTGATAACATTAAAGGCAGGTTGAGTTTTGATCATGCATCATCTGATACCATCTGCCCCCTACCTTCCTCACTATAACACTGCACATTCTTATGAAGGCACTCTACTCATTCTCGCTAGCAAATGTGGATAAAATTTAAAAACTGTAGAACATTTGTTTAGTAAAACTTCTATAACCTGATCACAGCAATGCATTTTTTGAGTATAAATTAGACAAACATATTCTAAATAAATGATATTCACTGAGTAGGTCGATGTAGAAGTGTTTTTTTATTCTGTTAACAACAAATAATGCCAGGAGATCAGAACACTGACAGAAATAAATCAGCTCACAAAAAATAAAATGTTATACAGGGTACATCAATTCAAGGTTTTAATAGCTTTCCTATTTTTAGAATATATTGATTGATGTAATGTATCGTTTAATTTCATTTTCAAAAAATTTAAAAGATGGCTTATGATTGGAAAACTTGATTTTGCAAGTAATAAAATCAAATTGATGATATAGTATTGATTTGCTTTGTTAGAAGAGTGGGTAAAAAAGCCAAACAATGCATTTTCATAGGAAAGGAAAAACTCAGAATCAATATATTGGGAAATAAATGCACAAACATTTTGCCACAAAATACAAGAGTGGGGACAAAACTAAAATAAATTGCATAAATCTTCTGGGACCAATTGACAAAATGAGATTTAAAAGCGTTTTCTCATGTCCGAGTGTTTTTGAATGCATCTTCCCCACGCTCAGGGTTTCTACGGGAAGTGACGTCACTCCCTGTCTTCTGTTTTGTCGTGCGGTAGCAGCTTTGTAAGTCTTATTGGTCTTCAATTCACTACTAAACTGTACGTCATTTGAATTTTGGTTTTATTTCAACAAAGATAACTTTCTGAAATCACTTTGAAGGTACACAGTCGGCCGGAGAGGCGAAATAGCGTTGTTAGACGAGGTTAGCTACCTAGCCACTTAGCTGTAGTGGCTAGGTAGCTACCTTGTGTTTTGTACTTTTATCAATAACTAGAAAACAGCGTGTTTACCTAATAATAGAGGATATATGTCTCAAAAAGACATGATAGCAATAACCTTGGTGTTAACGTATTTAATCTGATCAGACAGATTTAATATGTTGCTCATCTTGTTAGTGACTGTTCTTCTGTCCTTTAATGTTTGACGAATGAACAAATTAATTTTAATTCATGCCTCAGTTGGGTAATTTGTTATTTCAGTAGCATAACTCATCCAAGTGTCAATCAATATGAAAGAATCATGAATGCTGATGCTCTACACAACCACATCATCTGTAAATTATAAGGGATTTCACCCTGCAGACTATGTATGCATGGTTGATTTTTAAGGTAGTTGGCAGCAGAGCCTGTTGAGTTTCCGTGCTCACTGTTGGGTTAAAACGTAGGGTAGCATGAAAGATGTTGTTAGATTGAAAGGAGGGGACTGATTGCTGCTTCATAATTGACAAGGTGACTTGATATTTGTGTCAGGAGCTGCCAGCTTCTAGCTTTCCCACCCTTTGAAATTGTTCTCAGCTTTTGGTGTGTACCGTTCTGAACATTACTTGGGTTTTCAGCTCATGTTTGTTCTCCTTTCGTGTGTTGCCACAGCAGAGCCATCAAAGATGACTACAGCTGCAAGACCAACGTTTGAGCCGGCGAGAGGAGGGAGGGGTAAAGGAGAAGGCGGGGATTTGAGTGCCCTGTCCAAGCAGTATTCCAGTCGAGATCTTCCAGGTCACACCAAGATCAAGTACAGGTCAGCAGATCAGACATGAAAGGAGTTGAGTTTTGCGTTGTAATTAGTGTGTCTGCAATTGCACTGCTGGCTGCTTGGCCAGGCACTGATTTAAATCCAGTGTGATACTTTCTGGACTGTTCCTACTGCATCTACTATCTGCTCACTCTGGAGTTGGATATATGCTGGAAGCAATATATTTTTAATTGGTTTGTTTCTCCAAATGTTCTCCTGTCCTCAGGCAACCTACCCAGGATGCCCCTGAGGAGGTGCGTGCCCGTGACTTCCGCAGGGAGCTGGAGGAGAGGGAGCGTGTAGCTGTACGTGACAAGACCAGAGAAAGGGGACCAAGAGGTTGGTCTTTCTGCAGATATTAGACTTAATGTTTATATTTCTGACCATGTCCCTCATTTTATCTAAAGTTTACATCCATAAAAAACAACTACTTAAAATACTGCATTGACCCTAATTTTCCAGAGCACACCACATCGTCATCATCTTCGTCATCATCTTCAAAGAGGCCCAGACTGGATCAAATCCCAGCGGCCAACCTTGATGCTGACGACCCTCTCACTGATGTAAGTGCTTACACTGCAAGACTTGGTGGTGATTAGCGCTCATTAAGCTTTCTCACCAATGATGCTTGGTTGTTTATAGGATGAGGAGGACGAGGACTCTGAGGAGGACAGTGATGATGATGACACTGCAGCTCTTCTGGCGGAACTGGAGAAGATCAAGAAGGAGCGGGCTGAAGAGCAAGAACGCAAAGTAAAGTATAATTTCAGACTGACATGTTTGTACCTGCTGGCTGACAAGAACCGGGCTGACAGCACAATCAGCAAATAAAGACATGGGTTACGTTTGAGACAGCAAATTTTACGTCTTGTGTATAGTGAATTTGTTTCTTTTCCCATCTTAGGAGCGGGAGCAAAAGGCAGAGGAGGAGAGGATTCGGATGGAGAATATCTTGAGTGGCAATCCGTTGATTAATTTGGCAGGGCAACAACAACAACAGCAACAACAGCAACAACAGATGAGCCAGACTCAGAATACATTCAGGGTCAAGAGAAGGTATCTCACAAACACACACACGTTTGCACAACATGAGTGTTGTATTTGAAGAAAAAAGTTCTCTTCACTTTCCAGTAATCATCAACAATTCATTTGTTAATATCTTTCTAGGTGGGATGATGATGTTGTGTTCAAGAATTGCGCCAAAGGAGTGGACGAGGCACGGAAGGAGAAACGCTTTGTCAATGACACGCTGCGCTCTGAGTTCCACAAGAAATTTATGGAGAAATATGTAAAGTAAAGGACTTTATGGTTGTTTTTTTTTTAAATCTCATTTCTTTGGTCTCCACCCTCCTGTTGCCCTCTGTCCCAAGAATGGTAGACGGCATTCAAATACATTGTGTATTCAAATGCATTAGCATTTGTACAGTCAACACGTAAAATGTTGTATATAAATGAGTTTGTGAGTTACATCCTTTGAATAAAGCTTATGAAAAGTTGAATGAAATTTCTTAATTTGATTCAGCATCTAAGTCTTTCTGTAGTTTTTTTTTATTCATTTCAATAAACAAAGACTTGTGTTTAAAATGACTCGAAGAAATTTCTCTGAGAAAGATGGCTGTTGTGGAGAATGATCTGTTCACAGCTTTTTCAAGTATTCTACCTTTTTCTTAATCAGTTCTCATTGAGCAAGATGTTAAACTAAATATCAGTTCTAACACAATGATTTACATACAAATGAACCGTAGAAAATTAAAGGACTTGAACACAACAGAATTTAAATCAGGAACTTACTTCAGAATCACAATTTTAATTTAATGTCATCTGAAGTGTTTCGTCCTGAAGGAAACGTCATATTCAAAATATTAAGTGGACTGTCACATATTTAGGAATAACATTCAAATTGTAAAAACACAGGGTATTCCTTGTATCCTTTTTTTCTGGCACATTTGTGTCTGTGTTTAGGTAGTTGTGTATAGATTTGTTTCAGAACTCCCTCACCTGAAGTACATTTACACGATGCTATCGGAAAGATCATTTTGGTCATTAAGGTAAAGATTGCAGTTTCCAGAATAGTGTGAACGCATTTAACACATTTTCTTAGGGAATTTGGTGCATCTCCTCACACAATTATGTAAAATCTTAAGAACATTTCTTTTCTTACTCCATCTATCCATACACAGTATAGACCTATTGTCCAATATCTGCTGTGCTTATGTAGATACCAGCAAACCTGATGTAATAGTAAAATAAATACCTGTATATTCCACCATGAATATGATTTATAACAATTCACTTAAATGATATTCTTTATTGTTAAAAATGTAAAATGTTTAAATGCTCACATTCAACCTTTAGTTTTTGAATGCAAATAAGATTTAAATGCTTAGGAGTAAGCGCAGAACGAAGCACCATTAAACTATATTTCAGTGAGTGCAGTCTTTTTTAAATTATTCCAGCAGCAAGCAGATACACACAGCTAAAAGAATGAAGTTACAGAGATGTGGCATTTATGGGACCTTATGGGGCAGGGAACTTGAACAATGTGCAAAGATGAATAAAGTAATGTATGTGTACCGTATGGTGTTTTAATCAAAATAATTCGAAATATGATATTGTGATATTGCCCGCTTTTTAGTGCATAGCAAACCGTGGTTTTCCTTTCAAAATATCACCCACCAAAACGGTGTCTGGAACAGCTGTTTCAGGGCAAAAGACACAAGTCAAACCGCGCAGAGAGCAGTGAAGGTAGCATGCGACGAGTCGACAGGGGGCGCCACCTCCAACAACCCTCTCCTTGTGGCAGGGATTGGGAGGCTGCTGGGAAAAGATGGCAGCTTCCTTTTGTGTGCGGGGATCTACTGGACTCCGAGGGGGGATTTAAAGACGCTCCTCGGCGAACACACGGATCTCCGTCGCACACTCGGGGTCCACGCCGCCGGTTATCCAAACGGTCTGAGCAGGAGAACATGGAGAAGAGCGGGAGCGTCGACAGTTTGGGCTCGAAACGTTCCTCCTCCCGACAGCCGAGCGTTGATTCATTGTCCAGGTAGCTGAACACACCACAGCACGCCGCTTTTCTTAAGCTAGATAAAAGTTTTGAAACTAACAGAAGGCAATATGTTTATGTTTTATCATTTAAGTTAACATGTCTAATCCTAATGCGCTTTTTTGTAACCTTTCAGAAGTGACTGTTGACCATAAATAATGTCGCTAAAGTTAATCTGGTGAACAAACTGCCATGAAACGACCAGCTGAGCTGTTGACAGTTAATTAGGGCACCATTTAATGGCTGCTGTCTTTATCGGCTATTGTCCCCTTAAATCTAAAAGTCAAAGAATTGCTTACGCTGTGAAAACTGAGCTACAAAACATAAGAAAATAATGAAAACATGCTCATCACAATTTCGTAGAGCCTTCAAGTTACTTGTTTTGCTCAAGCAACAGTCAAAAACTCTCAAATATTCAATTTACAAAGTTACAAAAGAGAGAAAAGCTGCAGATCCTCATATTTGAGAAGCTGCTTGGCATTGTTGTTGAAATGGCTTACATAATTAATTGATTATCAAAATTGCTGATGAATAGTGTAAGCACTAGTCTGCAGCATATCATGCTGGCTAACAGCAAAAAGTCCTAAGGTTGCTACTGAGCTTCTAAAAATATAAAATCAATTATAAATAAAATAATTGTTCTGTTTAATTGGTTGGCTAATTATTTTATCAAATGATGGTTTCAGCACAAGTGAAATGGGATGGGAAATGACTGCGGTTACTGTTTCCTGTCGTCGTTTGTCATGTTATCTCTCACCAGTACTTCCACCTCTCGCTCTGACCGGTCTGCCCAGGCCAAGCCACCCTCTGTGATGTCCTCCGACTCTGTGTCCACCTCTGCAGAGCTCTCCCCAGAGCTCAGGGTTAGTAGCCTGCACGTAGTCCACCGAGATCCTGCTGCTTCATTAATGACTAATGATAATGACCGAAGCATAACTCTCCTCTTTTCTACACCCTTCAGGTTAAGCCCAAAACTCTTGCCAAGGTATGCCATGTCATGAATTACATAGTACCCAACATGTCTTTGAATCGTGCTTTATAATGATTACCGTAGCAAGTTTTATGGGTTCTGGTCAAGAGACTGCTCCACATTCAGGTCTAATTTGTATCTAATGTTTCCAGCAGGTACTTAGAGATTCAGACAAAGAGGAACCGCAGTTGCTTCCAAATGAAGCGGTGCAAGACATGGGTAGGTTCTCTCTTTGCTGCAATCACAGCTCTAATCAAAACAGCTTGCATGCATTAAAGGCAAAGGAGCTTTTTCCACATTAAAACAATGTGTAATATGTTTCTTGTGCTTTGCTAAATCAAGATTTTCTTTCTTGTTTTATTCTATAGCCCAAGATGTCACCTACTTCTGTCCCTTCACTGGAGCACTGAGGGGAACAGTGACGGTTACCAACTACAGACTTTTCTTCAAATGCATGGACAGGGTACGCTTAGTGAATTTTTAAAAAGCACTATGAATATTTGGAAGAATCGTTTTGTTTTTGTTAATGTGTAGTTGGTTTGTAGGAGCCAGCGTTTGTGCTGGACCTGCCCCTTGGGGTGGTGAGTCGTGTGGAAAAGATTGGGGGTGCGTCGAGCCGTGGTGATGTGTCCTACGGGCTGGTTTGCAAGGTGAGATTGTTTTATATGGCTATTCAGATGTTTACAGGTTACAGGTGCAACCTCCACTCATCCCTGCTGTGTAAACAACGCTGTCAGAAAACATTAAGAAAGAATGAACCTATGAACAAGATCTATGTCCACAATAGGATACTGATGCTGCATGTTGTATCTTTACTGCTATGAAATCATATTTACATACAGCTGTTGACCCCTGAGTTTGACCTTGACCTGCTGCTCTGCCTTTGTGCAGGATGTGCGTAATCTACGGTTTGCACACAAACAAATGGAGGACACACTCAGGAAGTCCATTTTTGAAGTACTGATGAAATTTGCGTTTCCTGTTTCCAACGGGCTGGTGAGTAACTCTCAGCCACACTGTCTCTGACACTGTAGCTCTGCACTGTCTACCGACTGAGGAAGTTCTCTCCCACTCTCCATAGCAAATCTTTGCCTTTGAATATGGGCAAGTCTTTCCTGAAAATGGATGGAAGGTTTATGACGCTGTCTCGGAATACAAAAGACAGGTATTTAAAAATGACACGGTTCGACAGCTTGGATTAATGTTAAAGAAAGCTTATGACATCGGTTGCTTGTGTGTTTTTAAAGGGTATACCCAATGAAAGCTGGAGGATAACAAAAGTAAACGATCACTATGAGGTTTGTGACACCTACCCATCAACTCTGGCGGTGCCTGTCAACATACCGGACGAAGAGCTAAAGAGAGTAGCTGCCTTCCGAGCAAAGGGAAGGATACCAGTGAGTGACCAGCATGAATCTAATTATCCTCTCCTGTGCGGCTGGTTTGTCATACTGCCTGTGGTAATATTCTGCTGTACTCTGTGTGTAGGTGTTGTCGTGGATCCATCCAGAGAGCCAGGCGACAGTGACGCGCTGCAGTCAGCCCATGGTTGGGGTAAACGGGAAGCGCAGCAAAGAGGATGAGAAATATCTCCAGGCGATCATGGATGCTAATGCTCAGTCCCACAAACTCTTCATTTTTGATGCTCGGCCCAGCGTGAACGCTGCTGCCAACAAGGTTTAGCAGATTTTTTAAAAATGTTTGAAAGGGAAAACTATCTTGATATAGTATTTAAGTAATTCCTTGTCCTTACCTCCTGTACATAGTGCACCGTTGTACTACCCACACTGTCACCACTTGTTTTGTCTTCAGATGAAAGGGGGTGGTTATGAAAGTGAGGATGCATATCAAAATGCTGAGCTGGTGTTCTTGGATATTCACAACATCCACGTGATGAGAGAGTCCCTCCGCAAGCTGAAGGATGTGGTCTACCCCAATATCGAGGACTCCCACTGGCTCTCTAATTTGGAGTCCACTCATTGGCTTGAGCACATCAAGGTGAGAATAATGATGCATGACTGCGAACTAAGAGAGGAATTAGATTTTTTTTTTAAAAGATGAATTAATGTATAGCTTCTTGACCAAGTTGTGTGTGTGTGTGTGTGTTTGTAGCTGATCCTGGCAGGAGCACTGCGGATTGCCGACAAGGTGGAGTCTGGGAAAACATCAGTGGTGGTGCACTGTAGCGACGGTTGGGACCGCACAGGCCAGCTCACCTCCTTGGCCATGCTCATGCTGGACGGTTACTACCGCACCATTCGCGGTTTCGAGGTGCTGCTTGAGAAAGAGTGGCTGAGCTTTGGTCACCGCTTCCAGCTGGTAAACACATTTTCATACACTTTTCGACATTTCAGAGACCACAGAAGGTGTGTTGACCTCTCCACTTGCATCACTAATTGTCTTTTCTTCTTTCTTTCTTCGTTTCTTTAAGCGTATCGGTCATGGCGATAAGAACCACACGGACGCAGACCGCTCGCCTGTTTTCATTCAGTTCATTGACTGTGTCTGGCAGTTGACTCGCCAGGTAAGCCATAAGTGGTTTTGATATGTGGGAAAATCTTCAGAATAACATGGTCTTTCTAGGACACTAATGAAGCTGTTTGTGTTTAAGTTTCCTGCAGCCTTTGAGTTCAACGAATACTTCCTGGTAACCATCCTGGACCACCTGTACAGCTGCCTGTTTGGGACATTCTTGTGTAACAGCGAACAGCAGAGGTTGAAGGAAGTAAGAGCATTTTATGATTGCAGTTGCTGCTGCAAAATTAGACATTTTAAAGTAAAATATTGAAAAAAGCGTGGAGTAGAAAGTCTGTTACTGGTATGGAGGTTTGTTGTGCATTCAGTGACCACCACACCTTTATTTTCCAGGAGATTCCCAAGAGGACAGTATCGTTGTGGTCTTATATAAACAGCCAACTGGAGGACTTTACCAATCCTCTGTATGTGAACTATTCCAACCATGTGCTGTTCCCTGTAGTCAGCTTACGCCACCTGGAGCTTTGGGTTGGCTACTACATCCGCTGGAACCCTCGCATGAGACCTCAGGTATGTCAAGAAGCCTGTCTCGTTAAAGACCTGACATCAGTGTTTTCAAAGGAAATAGTTTGCACTCCATACGTGCTCCATTTTACAGATTGAACTTGAGTTTTACACTTTTTTTTTCCTTTCCAGGAACCTGTTCATCAGCGTTATAAGGAGCTGTTGGCGAAGCGCGCTGAGCTGCAGAAGAGAGTGGACGAGTTACAGCGAGAGGTGACCAATCGCTCAGCCTCCTCTTCCTCTGAACGGACGGGCTCCCCCACACGCTCCATCACTCCAGTGCAGACCTTTGTTTGACACAACTTGACCCTCATGGCAGTCGCAGAAGCTGAACCCTGCCTGTGAGAAGGTGCCATACAGTAGTAATCAGTAGGCAACACCTGGCTCCACGAAGGACCTGTGTGCCAAACGGCCTCTTCGGGTGACACACCGCGTTAATACTCTACCACCAAAAGTCTGATTAGGCAGAATACTGCATTTGCATCTCTCACAGGTCATGTAGAGTCTGCTTGCAGAAGAGTGTCTGTCTGTCTCTCTGACTGCTTTACTAGAGCCATATTGTACTCTTCCTCCACGGTTGAGAGGACATGTAACCAGAATAGCGAGTACTGTTTAGCATATCGACCTACCTACAATCAGTGTTGATTTTTTTGAAGTACACTAAGATATTACGCGGGTAAAATATTTATGCCTTATACACTTCATAGGAACACTCACTTGATTCCTCTACACTGCAGTTGTTAGATACTGATTTGAAAGCAATACCGCTGAAGCAATTGGGAAAGATGTAAATTTCTGCAAAAATGATTTTGAGCTCAAAACTGTAGTAGTAAAACCAACTGGTAACACTTAACAATACGGTACACAAAACTGTGAGTAGTTACTAAGGAACGAATCAGGAACGACCTGATAATTAATGAACCGTTAACGAGTAGTTCCTGAATAACTAAGTAGATAATGATGAGTTACTAGAGACAACAGACTGGGAGAGACTATATTAATGAATCATTAGGTAATGATTAGTTCATAAGTATCCGTCAATCGGAATAACGACCACTTTCTTCATAAGTCGATCCTGATTAGCTCTGAACCAGTAGCCACTCATTCTATACTAATTACTTAATAATTAGTTACTCTGTGCACCCCCAAGTAAAGTAGTACATCATACTGAGTTACAATGTAGTCCTTCGTTACTTCATGATTATCTGACCATTACCTTATGGAAGTTTTGATTGGACTTTAATAGTTGAAGAAAATGGTCGTTATTCCCATTCCTTATCCTTAGTAACTACTCACACTTTTGTGCATAATTTACATTAAAAAAAACAAGTGTTACCATCCAACTAAATGGCTCGGTTAAATATTCAAAAATGTAGCTAAAGGGCTGTAATGTTAGCTTCTTTTAATAGTAAGAAAATAGTCATAGTGCATTAAATTAAGTTGGCAGGTTGTCTCCACCAGCCAGTGCTTTTAGATTGTTGTGACCAAATATCTATGGGTTTTTTTATGAATACATAATGTGTCATGCATTGCATTCCTCTCACTGACTGATTTTAAGTTTTGTAAGTTTCATTTTTCTAACTAGTTAACATTATTTATTATCCTTTAGTCCAGACTTGTATATATGGCTCACAAATGCACTGTCTCATGTCATAAACTCATTAGAGATGTTCCCATGCAATATTAATAAGCCACACAGAATATGCAAGAGTTCATTTGTCCCTGTTAAGTCATTTACTCCAAATGTTTGTGTATTATTTCTTACAAATGCTTTTTAAAGCTAGTATCAGCCAATATTCTTTTTATAGGCAGCAGAATGTAACAACTAATCATTTGCTTTGAGTGTTTTGGTTTTTTTTTAGTTTAATGAATCTGAATGAAAATCCGTGCCTTGCTCTGAATGACTGGTTGGGAGAATAGCAAGAGTAAAGTGTGCATCAGTTTAAATTGTCATGGTTAAATGGTAAATGCAGTGTTAGTTAGCCTTTCCACTGCGCATGTGAATACTTCCAATAAACACAGGACTCAGCTTCAAGGAGTCAGTATGACTTTACATTAACCAGCTGTGAACACAACACCTGTTGGTTTTAGCTATTAGTGCTTCAAATGGTAGCAGAACCCCAATGACATTAGCATTAATTGTCTCTAGTTACGATTATGGTCTTGTCATAATATATAAGAAAATGAGTGCCTTTTATTATAAATGAAGAAATATGAAAGTGATTTAAAAGTCTGAAATTTACAGTGTAACTGTGCTCGGGGGTTATATTAGACTGAAATGGCTCTGAAAACGCTGGCATGGTCATATTCAAGCTTCACTCTAAATATTAGATGGGTAGCATTAAATTGGCTTTAAGGCATCCTTTACCTGTTAACAGACATATTCTCTTGACTTTTAATTACTTAAAATCAATTTGTATTGCCACTTATATTGAATTACTCTTCCTTTTTAAAAATGTTCTGTTGTCAATGTGTGACCATTTTTCCACAAGGGGAAAGTGACGCTGCAATGCTGTATCCACTTCATTGCTTCAAAATTTGTTTTCGGAAATTGATATACTGCAGACAACAGCGAAGTCAAACTGTACTGTCGAATGTCAAAATGTATAAAAATGTTTCATTAAAAGTGCTGATACTATGTAGTCAACTTTTTGTGAACCTTTGGGCTTTTTTATTGTGTTAGTTTCAGAGGAAACACTGTGTAAATGTTGTCCACAAGTTTTTATTGTGATCCAGCAACATTATTCCTATTTCTGTTCCTGGTTGTGTCTTGTTAATTAACAAGCAACCGATTCCAAGGAGCCACACAAAGATATGAGAGAGGAGACGAGGGAGAAACGCAGCATGCGAAAGAGGGGACGGTAAACATAAGATTTACAGAAGGTAAACTGATTCAGGGGACAGGAAAAGAAACAGGAACTGAGAAGGCAGAAAAACTGTCTAACCGGGTTTCAAGGCATAATCTAAATCCAACTAAATTCATACCTGAGACTTAATCAGTTGGAATAGGCACTGAGTTGCACACGACCATTGTTGGTATAACTCTATCATATATAAATAGTACATTCTTTTCAAATTATGAATCAACAGTACAGGTATCCAGCATAGATGGCTATGTGTAACAGCACATAGCCACTGTAGGAGTCTGTTTTTATTAAGGATCATTTTACCGACATGGCCACATACTGTAGAATTTGAGAGATGCTGCAAACGTATCTCCTCACTTATGACTATTGTGACTCTCAGAGCTCCCGACAATAAGGGCTCAGGGACCTGCAGCTCCTGCAGCCTGGCTGATTACTATGCCCCCTTTTCTAACTGGGTGCCATTATAAAAATGTTTGTATGTATGATCTGTGCTTAGCCAGTCAGAGCATTTGCCGATTAGTTGAACGTTGTTACTTCGGCCTAGCAGCTAAATCTGGCCGTGTGGCAGGGACAGAAAGAGGTCCTCTTTTCAAAAGAAGGATGGTTTCCATTTGAGAAAAAATGTACCTGACATTAATGATCCAATAACACATAAAACGACCTTCACAAGGAAACGTGCTTGCGTGGCTGAACTTTCAGTTGTCGTATTCGTTACTTTAGCGATCAAACCAGTTAAAACTGCACGTTAACGACACGACTACACGTGATGCGGAGCTGCGTGTCGGGCGAGTCCGTTGGCTCTGCGCATTTCAAAATGTGAATCCCGCGGACGGACGTCGTGTCGCGATAGGTTTCCATTCTTCTTCTCGAGCCGCCTGCCACTTCCGGTTACATGACGACGGCGGCGTTGATACAAAAAAAAAAAAAGAGAGAGAGAGAAAAGGAAAACAGGAAAATACCTTTCTTGGCGAGAACAGTGGAAACTTAATACAAATAGCCAGATCTACATGAACGGGTTGCTTATGTGGCGGCATAACTAACGATCGACCCCGAGTTAGCGTGGCTGGATAACGCGTGAGCAGTGAAAGATCACAGATATTTGGAGTTTATTGTTCTTCGCCTGCTCCCTCCAGCTAAGCTATTTCTGTGTTGCCCTACCTAGCCGAGCTAGCTAACGTTGGCTAACGCTGGATGCCAACACAGTGTGTGTGTTTGTGTGTGTGTGTGTGTGTGTGTGTGTGTGTTCCTAGTTCTCAGTTAGCAAGCGGCTAGGAAGAAAACAGCGCCGTTAATCCGCTCGGTTTGCAGCTGGACTCCGCTAACCTCTTGTGACTCGGTGACATTAGTTGGGCGAGAATGGCAACGTCGGCTCTTTACGCCTGTACGAAGTGCAACCAGCGGTACCCCTTCGAGGAGCTGTCGCAGGGCCAGCAGCTGTGCAAGGTATTTGAGAGTGTGTGATCGGGGATGACTGCAGACGAGACACGAGCAATCCCCCCGGGCTTAAACAGCGTGGAGGGGTGTGTGTGTGTGTTGTTGCCGACTAGGTGTGATGGTGTTGAGCCGAGCAGCAAGTTAGACGGGCTCAGGTTATGTAACAAGCTTTCATCTTTCCAACCTAGAAACGTTAATACCGAACCTCGTTTGGATCGCGCCACACGACCATGCAGTTTGTTAAAGAGCAATAACACATTCGTACCACATCTTAACTGCTGAATGTTAATATTATGACAGATTTGCGCTTTTAAGAATTGCCGTTAATGTACATAGCTGCCAACTTGTTGCTCTTGTAGAGCTTCAAATGGAGACTTTGAGTGTGCAGCTGAGGAACAGTCAGTTTTTTCTGTAATAGAAAAGGGTTGTAATGGAGAAGGGGAATATTGGAGCCTTGATCTTCTGACAAGCCTCCTGTTCCCACCTTTCTTTACTTCACTGTTTCTTTTTACAAAAAGGGACAACGTCCTTCTAACACTTGAGAAAAGTTTTCAGAGAAATATTCTTTGCACAGGATAGTTGAAGAACAAAGTCAACTGATAAACAATATAATGCAATTACAGTTAGATTCCCTATCAAGGAGTTTGACATATTAGAGAATGCCAGCTAAAGTCACAGTTATCCAACACTAGTTCTGGTTAATAGTGTTTATTTTTCCCACACTGCCCATCTCTACTGTGGTAATGTGTTTGGTTGGCTGAACAAAAGCAGTTACAATACACAGTAGTCTTTCCTTCTTGTATACACTCAAACAGTCGGGTGCTGGTATTTCCACAGATGTTGCAACCAAGAGGTGTTGCACAACAAACATGTAATTGTGCTGATATACACATTAACATTTGAGACCGTCTTGTTGTTTCTGGGTCTGTTGTGCAGCCTTTGCCAACAGACGCTCATGAGAACTCTGCCATTTCTTTGTTCTTGTTACCACAGGAGTGTCGCATCGCACATCCAATAGTGAAGTGCACATACTGCAGATCTGAGTTTCAGCAGGAAAGGTGAGATATGTGCGCCCAGTGATGATTGATTCCAGCTTTTATTTATGCTAATATAGCAAATTTACTTTGCATTGGATGTCATTTGTTTTGGATGTAAACGGCTGTGTGTTCTTTACAGTAAAACCAATACAATCTGCAAGAAATGTGCCCAGAACGTCAAACAGTTCGGAACCGTAAGTAACAAGTTTCTCCTCTTTTTCCTGATGCACTCCAGTTGTATTTACTCATTTAAGTTGCACTTAGTGTCACATCATGTGTAAATACACTTTGAACTTTTAACGTTGTCTTTTGTCTATCTTTACAGCCCAAACCCTGCCAGTACTGTAACATCATTGCAGCTTTTATCGGGACAAAGTGTCAGCGTTGTACTAACTCAGAGAAGAAATATGGACCTCCACAGACCTGTGAGCAGTGCAAACAGCAATGCGCCTTTGACCGCAAGGAGGAGGGCAGGCGAAAGGTAGAAACCTTACACACATGCAGTCTTAACTTGACCCTGAATGTGTAACGGTGAGTCTTACTAGACTCTACTGTCTCCTACCTGTCTTACAGGTGGATGGGAAGCTGCTGTGCTGGCTCTGTACTCTGTCCTACCGCCGTGTCCTGCAGAAGACCAAGGAGCAGAGGAAGGGCTTCGGCTCCTCCAACTCCTCATCCCTGAACGAGAAAGACCACCACTCCAGACCTCACCACCATCACCACCACCACCAACACAGACACAGCAGCTCTCATCACAAGTATGTCGTCTGTTGTGTTACTTCTCCCTCTCGCAGTCCCCATGCCACTCAGTCAGACTGTTGATTTTTTAACACAGACTAGTGAAAAGACTTGTCTGTTTTATTCTATTGTATGGTAATGATGCCAACTCACAGCTAACTTATCTTTGGCAGACTGAGTGGGAGCTTGAGTCCTGAGCAGGAGCAGGGACTGTGGAAGCAGAGGTAAAACTAAAAAACTTGAAATCACTTGCATCAGAAAACAATGCATTGATTGAGTTTTTAGGCCCAAATTGAACATTGCCCTTTTGACTTTCTTTGCAGCCATAAATCGTCTTCAATCCAGAAGGAGACTCCAAAGAAGAAACCAAAACTGGAGATGAAGCCATCCAACGGGGACAGGTATGATAGGTGTTGTAATTGGGAAAGCATTAAGTGCTTAACATACTTTTTTCTTCCACATGTTAACTACCCGTCTCGGTACTGGCCTCATGCTCTTCCCTTCTCTCCCATCAGCAGTTCCATCACCCAGTCGATGGATTCTGGAGGAACGGACAACTTCATTCTCATCAGCCAGCTGAAAGAGGAAGTGATGTCACTTAAGAGACTTCTGCAGCAAAGGGATCAAACCATTCTAGAGAAGGACCGAAAGGTAGGTTATCCACCTCACCTGATCTCCTGCGCTAATGAGTCGAAGCTGCATCACTGTTGGTTGCTTGTATTTGTTTCCCCTCTAGCTCACAGAGCTCAAAGCAGACTTTCAGTACCAGGAGTCCAATATGAGAGTGAAGATGAACCAAATGGAGAAATCGCACAAAGAGTCTATGGAGCAACAGCAGGTAGGAAACTACAAATGCACGCGTGTCATGTCGCAAAAATACACCAAAGTGAACGTGCGCTTGATAGTTTCAACACCACCCTTGGTCTCCATTAAACAAGGTTCTTGTGGTTTGTTTTTTATGTTTATTTTTTTCTATTTCTACCACCGTAAAACATCTTCCAGCTAACTAGTGGTGTTATAAACATCCTCAGCATCTTCATCAGCTCAAAAACATACACACGGTGTTCATAATGGCACTTTGGTGTGTTAATCAATATATTAGTATATACTTGCGTCTAAAGGCGTCTTATGGAATCCAGAGGTCTGTACTACGAAGCAGGATTTGGGTTTAGCGAGGTAACTTCAGGTTTAACTCTGGCTTTTCAGCGTTATAATGGCTTCTTACCGGGGTAAATCGCCATGGTAACTTATGCTGCATGCATAACCTGCTCCGGATCGTGAGAGGACACTGACTTATCTGTGTCAGCTTCTTGCAAGAAATGTCAAATCCATTTCACTGTGCTTTTGTATACAGATGTCATCCTACAACAGAGATTGATTGAAACACTGAAGTCTTTTACTTGTTGTATTTATAAGCTATGAAAGTAAGCCTATTTACCACTTTGAATTATGTTTTTATATTTATTTTTTATTTGCTCCCAAGTCCGTTTGACACTGCCGGGGTTACAGCTGAAGGAATAAGGATACAATTGTCATAAACGCCATAAGAAGACATATAAACAACACATAGATTTAATGGAATACTACTGATAGGGCAGTGATATTATAAGCCTGTTAATTTATGCATTCACACAGTCAGCGATTTTTTGACAGCTGTCTTTCCTGTGTTTGGCAGCTGCAGCTTTGTTGCTTTTAGCCTGAAAGATGTGTTTAACTTCTTTGTATTTCTCTAATATTATAGTTTGCTCCTTGTTGGTAAAGTATGCCGCTCTGCTGCCAGTACACTTGTCATGTTTGCGATTGGTCATATGCTGCAAACACTGCCCTTTTTATGTGAACGCGCTCATGGCTAGAAACACTTGGTTGATTTACCAAGTTGACAACCACCGTTGTGTGACCGCTTAGTGTGATTGTGGCTGTTAGGCTTAGTGAAGTCAGATAATGATAAGATATCCTGGGTATGTTGAACTTGCTTTGTAGTACAGGCCTCAGATGTTCTGATGTGCAGGTTCCAATGAGGTGTGGTAATATAGTCCTTACTAAAGCATGTCTTTCATTTTAGTCCTGCCCCATTTGTGACAGTTCACATGGGACGTTACTACCAGGGCACCCCACAACTCTCATTTGTACCCATATCGTATTATTATTATTAGTAGTATCTGGACCTATATCACGCTTGTGTGCCATATACGTGTCAGTGTGATACATGGATGATTCACTTGTTGCATTAGTTTGCAGCCTGTTGTTATGGATACGATGGGTGCGTCAGTGAAGCCATTTCCTGTCAAACTCTGTGATGTTAAACTTTAACAAGTGTGATTGTGGCAGATGTGCTCCCTGCGTTTGATGCACCAAAGGGTGTTTTTATCCGTTTTTATCAAGATTTCAGGTAAATTGCATGTAAATGTGCTTTGTGATTCCACTAAAGTGTTAAAAAGTGTAGAACTATGCATGTCATTTCTAACAGTTAATCATTTGTTTCCACAGTCTAAGAACAGGGAGTTGATGAAACAAGTGGCTGCCCTCTCGAAAGGAAAAAAGTTTGACCGGACAGGAAGTTCACTGCTGCTGCCCTAACAATAGGCCCGCCAGCGGGTAACAACACAGAGCGGCTTCATTGTTGTAACACTGTGAAAGTCTCCCTCCTGTGTTTCCTCATTGCCATCAACATCGATTACTTTTTAATTGGGAAACCCAGAGGCCATGTTGTACATGGAGATCAATTGTTGAATCAAAGAAACCTTTCTCTAAATGTCAACATATTTTAGATATTTTATGGCGACCTTTCCACTGGATCATAGGATGTGACTTTGGATGGAGTGGAGGAAGGAGCCCTCATTTTTAACACTGCCGGGCCAAAACAAAAAGCATGGTGTGCATATGTGGATAGCATTCTGTCGACTCAGTGTATCCACTTAATTTTTATGGATGTCATGCAATTTATTTATTCAACTGTATTTCTTAGCTTTTTTATTTCCTCACAACATACTAAGAGACTATCCCACATTTTGGGGTTTTCTTCAATAGCAATTAGTTATATTTTTCTAAATTGATGCGATTGTGAAAGACAAGTTCTCCTTAATGGAGACCCTGCGCAACTTTACAATGTATGCAAACGTGGGAAGGGTGACCACTGAGCTGCTGCTCAGCAGTAGAGAACTCTCTCAGTATAACAATTCATAAATCAACCAATGAACACTTTGAAAGGCTGTCTGATAGAGAGACACCTCTTGGCTGCCCTCTTTCTCACTGTGTGACAGCTGTAGTGCTTTGCTGTTTCTCTTTAGTGGAACGATTGTAATACTGCATGATTTTACTGCCAGACACCGGTTGGCATTGTGGTCAGACTTCTTTTTTTCCCTCCCTTTTAATTAGTTTTTTAAGAATCACTTGTAAATGTATTACTGGGGTCAGCCATTGTATTTAAACTATTGCTTGTATCTGTTTTAGTGAGTACAGTATGTGTATGGTGAGGCCAGTTGAAATTAACATGTCTGTAGAAGATGCTTTTTAAAGGAACACACCTATTACCTTGCATTATTGGGCTGGTTTCATACTGTGGCGTCCAGGATCACTTTTGTACTTTTTTCCAAACCAAGTGTTTTAAAATTATTAAAACTGGCTAAACTGTTATTGTATGTTTGTTTTTATTGACCATATAGCTGTTAAGTTATTACATGTTTAAGTTTTAGATGTTTGGGTCCTCTAGCTATGTTTGAGAGTATAAAGTTCAGTAGAAAGATGGTAAAAACATCGTGCTTCCATTGAATACATTTTCACCACTAAAGGATTACCACTACTTACTGTATTTTACATTTGTGTTATTTTACAATACATCCTGTCATGTGAATGCAAAGATATCTGCTTGAAGTGAGTGCACTAAAGTAGTAAAAGTCCACCCTGATAAAAGTCAGATTTTGGGATTCATACTGCAGCCCGTTGACCAAGGGAGACTGTGGAGTGGATAGGATCAAGCATGTACTGAGACGCACATACTGGACGTGACTTGTAAATGTCTGGTAAATTTATCAGCTTTCAAACATACTGTATACACTCACTCTCAATAAAGTACTACTAAAAGGGCACATTCTTCAGTGTAGAGAGGTGAAGACGTAGGATTAAATATTTGAGATTTGTATTATATACAAAACAAACAAACCATAATATATTTAATATCTGGTGCTCATGTGTTGAGAGCTACTTTCCACAATAATGAAAGTACAATCCATATGCGTGCTTGGTTTTAGTGAGTTTATATAATGTTCTATGTGAGCCCTGCTGTGGCTGTGAGATTGCAACAACCACAGAGTTGCTCTGCCCTCAGAAGTCTGCAAACCTCGAGAGAAAGGATTTCAGTCTGTCTCCACACAAGAGTGTCATCCCCAACCACATTTATTAAATGTTAGTTTAGGATGAATAAAGCAACACCGTGACCTATAATTAATTGGGGAGTGATGGTTGCATTTGGTAATTAGTTTAAATGGGCGACAATAGGCACAGATAAGAAGTTAAAGAAACGCAACCAAAAACATTGCTGTCATGTGGACAAAACAATGGCCTAAATTTGATCAGATGTTGGCCCTCTAGAGGCTCCATAATAGGTAGCCCTTAGCCCCGACACAGAAAGGAGGTGAGAAAGGACTAGCATAAGAAACATATGTCTAGTCATATGGACAATGTTTGTAACCATTCACTGGACATTGAACATGAACTGTTTGCTAGCTACAAAACATTAAATGCATCACCAAGGAAGGAAAGCGTCAAGGGTACTTTAAAGATTTGAAGAGACAATTAGGGGCAGCAATTCACTAACATTCAATGCAGCATACTGTAATATTTCCTTAGAAAGGCAGCGGCGCTCTGTTTTGCATACTTACATACTGCCAAATTATACTGTTTGGATATTTTAGAGTCCGCTTCTTTGTGGCAAACGCGACAGTTTACCACGTTATAGGGAGTGCCTGAACGCCTCACCCTGTCCATCCGGGTCATTCGGACTACGCTAGCTAAGTAGCTTAGCTAACTGCGCTGCCTGCAGTCCGCCGCAGAAATAAAAACAAGTGTGTAAAGACAGCATTAAATGTATTTTTATTTTATTTTCACCTCACAAAGTGATACAGGCACACGTAGGAAAGATGTTTACATAGATTTAGTTCACCCATTACAAGTTGTTTTGTCTAGCTAACTTAGCCGAGCTGAGCTGCCAATGAACTACACGTATCATTAGCATTCGGCAGATACAGCAAGCTGGTTTCACCCAGGCTGGCTAAATCTGAAGTTAGACCCCGAAAGGTAAGTGTAAATCGCATCTATGGCATTTCTGGTATGTTTCCATCATATAGCGACGTTGCACTTCACTGCAGCACAGAAAACATCATCAGGTTTGTCTGTTACAGAGATTCAGTCCAGCAGTTTATTGTCCCGATAAGAGACTGAATAACGTTACAGAAACCTGGACAGGCTGCGACGTTAACCTGCCCGAAGTCCCGATGGAGACATAAACCAACTGTAGTGCAGAAACAGGCAATTAAAGTGTAAAACACATTTGCAATTCAGCAGCAACTCTGGGTAAAGCTGAGGGTGCGAAGTGGTATTTCGCTGGCTAGTTCAGGTGTTTGGTCCTCCAGTCGGTCGGGATGTAGTAACTTTACACCTGACTGGAAACCAACAGCTTTAAAAACAAGAGCACGATTTGCTCTAAAATAACAATTTTGACATGAAAGTCCTTGATGAAATTCAGCATGGATACATCGCTTCTGCGGGTTGATTCAAGGATCACAAGTCACTCAGGATAATAACATGAGCCAAATGCCTTAAACTGTAAATGTTATCAATTTAGGATGTCGGACTCAGACAGTGACGAAGACCAAGATCGCCCTTTCTCTATTACTGGCTTCCTCTTTGGAAACATCAACGAAGATGGACAGCTTGAGGATGACAGTGTTCTGGACAATGTGGGTGTTTAAAAGCTACTTTTCTACAGCAACACTGGAGAGTCATTTTTCAGTCGTATCCATCATACATAGCGTTTAAACTAATATTAAATTCATGGTGGACGTTATATACAATGTACTATTTTCTACGATTAACTGTTAGAACCTGTATTTTCACTGCTTATTGCAACTTTCTGTTCCGTTTCTGCCGTTTCTTCTCACCCCAGGAGTCCAAGAAGCATTTGGCTGGTTTGGGTAATCTGGGTCTGGGCTCACTCATTACAGAGATCACTGCCAATTCAGAGGACGACCAAGAGGAAAACAGAGACTCTAGTAGTGTGGATGCAGAAGGTTAGGCTAAATATCAAAAGGAACTTTGCATTGATTTAGCCAGGAAAAGGATGGAGTGACATTTTCAACATTTCTCCTCATCCAGGTTGGGTGAAAAGCACTGAAGATGCAGTTGATTATTCTGACATCAGTGAAGTTGCTGAGGATGAGACAAAGAAGTACCGTCAGGCCATGGGGTCTTTGCAGCCCAGCAGGAAGACAGGTGATCAAATTACAGCTCCTTGGAGTCATATTTGTGTTTGATTGTTGTTAGACTCAATTAAAAATTACACACGTATCTATATTTCCTTCTTAAGATGTATAAAACCGGTCACATCTTTATAAATAAAGATATTTTTATATAGATAAATCCCAATAAACAAACACACGTTTTACTTTTTTGCTTTTGTTTTTTAACCGCAATTTTCATTTGTCCCTACCAAGTGTTTCCAAAACGTTTTGGGACTTTCAGTTTACTTTTTTATTTATTTTAATGTAAACATTTTTTCCAATTCCTTAGATGATGAGGATGACTATGATGCAGACTGCGAGGATATTGATTCTAAGCTTATGCCTCCTCCGCCTCCACCAAGTCTCCCTACGACTGCTAAGAAAGAGGAACCCTCGTCTCAGAGCACAAATGGTAAGGACATGTTTACTCATAATTAGTCCCTGTAGAGAAATTATGTTCATCTTGCCCTCTTCCACAGAGGTTTTAACCGTTTACAGAACTGCAGCTCTGGAGTCTGTAAGGAAGTGAGTTTGCTAAGGGTACTTCATCAGGGTGGATGGTTTAGATTGCCTCTGAAGAACAAATAGTACACTTGATCATTTAGTTAACTCACTAGCAATTTAGATTAGGTTCAAGTATTTTAGATCAGAAATGTCTGAAGATGAAGTTTGATTGTCTCTACTGCTGCTGTGATCTGTCACTGTCTCACCTCACAGTTGGGGAAGAGGGTGATGGCATCATCCTGCCCTCCATCATTGCGCCATCTTCTACAGCTGATAAGGTTGATTTCAGCAGCTCCTCAGACTCTGAGTCAGAAACTGACCGTCCCTGCCAGGGCTTGGGGGCTGGAGGCCCCCCAGATAGGCTCAACCTCCCTCTTGCTGGCATCATGCAGAAAGATGCTGCCAAAGCACTGCCAGGTGTCACAGAGCTCTTCCCAGAGTTTAGGCCTGGAAAGGTAAAGCATCTTTACAGGCACTGTGCTGAGCTGAAATGTATCATTACACATGCTAAAGGTTAATTGGAGTGCACTGACACCCACTGTCTTGGTTGTACTACCAGGTGCTTAGGTTCTTACGGCTGTTTGGTCCTGGAAAGAACATGCCATCAGTTTGGAGGAGTGCACGCAGGAAGAAAAAGCGGAAGCACCGAGACCCTCAGCCTGGGACACCTCCTCCTGAAGGAGAGCCCACAGAGCAAAGCCAGGAGAAGAAGTCTGGATGGCTTTATGAGTTTGCCCCCCCTCCACCCCCAGAGCAGTGTCTCTCTGACGATGAGGTAAATCTTCCAGTGTTACAACATATTGTAGGCTCTCATAATGTCAGCTGGTAGTTGTCTGGCAATATGTCATTGTATCCGGCACTTTACATGCTTTTCTGTGCCGTCCAGATAACCATGATGGCTCCAGTAGAATCCAAGTTCTCACAAACTTGTGGCGATGGGGACAAGGAGGCAGAGTCTCGACCTAAAGTAGCAGAGTGGAGATATGGTCCAGCCCAGCTCTGGTACGACATGTTAGGCATCTCTGAGGACGGAAGCAACTTCAACTACGGGTTCAAGCTAAAAGAAAAGGATTCCAGTGACCCTCAGAAGAAGGACACGCCTACAGAAATAACACATGAGACTGCACATGAGGTATGCAGACATGGACATCTGTAGCAATAACACGAAAACTTCACTGATTGTGTTACTAATATTATCTATAATATATCTCTAGTTTCTGAGGCGAGATGACGACGGTGATGATGATTATGATGATAATGAAGATAAAGATAAGGACAGACAAGCCCTTGAGAATGAGCTCTTTCTGATGGTCACTCAACTGCAATGGGAGGACGATATTATCTGGAATGGGGAGGAAGTAAAACACAAGGGCACCAAGACTCAGCGAGCCAGCCTGGCGGGATGGCTGCCCTCCAGCATGACCCGCAATGCCAATGCTTATAACGCACAGCAGGGTAAGACGCCAGGAAAAAATGTCGAAGTAAATCTTGCAATGGGTCTTTTTTTTGTGATGCAACAGCATACTATACCCGGGTGGTGGTAACATAACTTGAAATACGTACAGGGTTCGTACAAAGTCTTGAAAGTTTGGGAAATGCTTCATTTTTAACCATTGTCTTTTCAAGCTTAGACTATGCTTGAATTCAATTATACTCCTTGAAACATGCTTGATTTTCAACATAATCTGGTGTTTCATTCACACAATCGCTCATGTAAACCAAAAATCTTTTAATATTTCAAATGAAACGAACCCGTTGTCATGTTTGTTCGTTGTCTCCTGGCATTTAAAGTAACAATTTAGATGTGATGATAAAGGCTTTGAGAGCCTGGACATTTTTGGTTTAGGTACATTGAAATTGCTTACATTTTGTTTTTTAAAAGCTGTATGAACCCTGGTTGTAGCAGTGATAATTGATGGTGGAGCAGTAGGCTGTAATATTTCATGTTTGTAAAAGAAATATAACAACCAGTTTAATCTGACAGGTCTGACAAGAAGTAATTCCCAGTTGGTGCCACCTACGCCTCCACCCATGCCCAAAGCTTCTTCAATCTCTGGCTCTAAGCGGGAAAAAAATAGCCTTGATAATCAAGGTGAGTTTATTTTTAGGTCACAGTACAAATATTAGATTGACCGGAGCTTTTTATCTCAGGCTAACTTCTCATTTTCTGTATTGTCTTTATCTGTTTTTGTCCCTCCGCAGCCTCTCACGAAGAAGACTCTCCCTGGTTCTCCATTTTCCCCATTGACAACGAGGAGTTGGTGTATGGACGCTGGGAAGATAACATTATCTGGGATGACCAGGAGATGGATCACATGCTCACGCCACCTGTTCTTACACTGGATCCCAATGATGAGAATATCATCCTAGGTATATTCAAAAGTCCCATCTCATTAGGCTATAACTTTCTTATGGAATACAGAAATATTTATGCATGTTTCATTCATTCATGTGACCTACAGTACATTTATTTTATGATGGAAACAATCCAATACACATCTGTATCATCTGTAATAGAGCAATAAGAAAATAGTGCAAATCCTATAGACCGGTATTGCGAAGACTATGGGGGATCTGCACTATATGGAGCCTGAAAATACAATGTTGTCACTGCACTGAGGTAGATAGTGTGTGCATGTTTAGGTAAATAGCATATAGGGGCATTGTCTCATTAAAAATGGAAAGGTGGAATAATGTGAACTTGCGCCTGTACTTTTAATTCTACAATAATGTTTTTAGTTTTAGTCTGCTTATTTTTACCAAACTGTTGTTTCTTGTAGAAATGCCCAATGAAAAGGAGGAGATGACTTCCCACTCCCCATCAAAGGAGAATAAGAAGGAAACGGCAATCAAAAAGAGCCGCATCCTGCTGGGGAAGACTGGGGTGATAAAAGATGAGCCACAGCAGGTATGCTGCCTCATCAGGGCAGGCGAAGGCACATGTTTGATTTTATGAAATGGCAGATTACAAGGTTTTTCTTTCATCAGTGGAGATGTGGGTAATTTGAAACAGAAAATGGTAAAATATGACTCTAATAAGGAAGATCAAGGGTGCATAATGAAGGAGCAGAATTCTTGTTTAAGCACTATTATGTGTGAGCCGTAACGGTGAGATTTTGGTATTCTAACACAATTGAGTTCAAACATAGACAAGCTTTGAATGAGGGAAATATGGTTTCTCTCAACTCAGAACATGTCCCAGCCTGAAGTGAAGGACCCCTGGAACCTCTCCAATGATGAGTTCTACTATCCTAAACAGCAGGGCCTGAGGGGGACCTTCGGTGGCAACATCATTCAGGTAAGCAGCAGCCCACAGAAATAAAAATAAAGCCGACAGGACATGATCAACATGGAGGTGCTTTGAATCGTAATTTATAATCTAAATGTTGTGACAGAACCTTGCCAAATCATATAGAGTAGACACAGAGCCTGTGAACTGTAAGCTGAAAACAGTTCAAGTGTAGAATGTCGTATAATTTGAGTACATTTTGTGTCTTTAACAGCACTCCATCCCGGCACTGGAGCTGAGGCAGCCCTTCTTCCCCACTCACATGGGGCCCATGAAGCTGCGCCAGTTTCATCGACCGACTCTGAAGAAGTACTCATTTGGAGCTTTGGCTCAGCCAGGTCCCCATCCTGTCCAGCCACTGCTCAAACACATTAAGAAGAAGGCCAAGGTGGCTGCTCAAAACAAGCACTATTACTCTATGAACATTCAGATAACCTTGTAGTGTTGTGCCACATTGATGGCGTACTGAGTGTATGTGTTGATATTTTTTTGTATAGATGCGAGAGCAGGAGCGGCAGGCAGCAGGCGGAGGAGACATGTTCTTCATGCGAACCCCGCAGGACTTGACAGGCAAAGATGGCGATCTGATCTTGGCAGAGTACAGCGAAGAATACGCCCCTCTCATCATGCAAGTCGGCATGGCCACTAAGATAAAAAACTACTATAAAAGGGTGAGTCTAGTCTTTGTTTACCACTCATGACTTTGTGTCTTAAATCATATTTTCTAAACTGAAGAATTTGCAGAATTGTTGTGTATTTCATTCTGGTGTTAATTTCAGATCATCAAATTCAACTTAATGAAATTTACAGACGCCAGATTTTCCACTTGTCACTTGTTTGTTGGATAGAGTTGTTAAAATACATTATGGCATTGTTACTGTATTCTTCAGAAACCTGGAAAGGATCCTGGAGCACCTGACTGTAAATATGGAGAGACCGTGTACTGTCACACATCCCCTTTCCTGGGTTCTCTACATCCTGGACAGCTGCTCCAGGTCACCACCATCACAGTCATATATTCAGTTTTCAGATTAGGTAAATATGTGAAGCTCCACTGGTCTGTTATCATGGCAAACTGTGAGATGGTAGGTCTTTTTCTTTTAGGCATTTGAAAACAACCTTTTCCGTGCGCCAATCTACGTGCACAAGATGCCAGAGACTGATTTCTTGGTTCTACGAACGCGACATGGCTACTACATTAGAGAGCTTGTGGACATTATTGTAGTCGGTCAGGAGTGCCCCTTGTATGAGGTTCCAGGGCCCAACTCCAAACGAGCCAATACTCACATTAGAGACTTCCTACAGGTATGTTTATTCGCCTGCCTTCTCCCAGAAACTTGAGCTGTTGTGGTTGCAAATGTTCACCTGTCACGTCTGTATTCTGTAGGTGTTCATTTACCGCTTGTTCTGGAAGAGCAAGGATCGGCCCCGGAGAATCCGCATGGAGGATATAAAGAAAGCTTTTCCCTCACACTCAGAGAGCAGCATCAGGAAACGACTAAAACTCTGTGCTGACTTCAAACGTACAGGTAGACCATGCTCATTCATTAAGTCTGCACCCTGTACATCCACCATTCAGTGGTCATTGTCATTGGTTGGACCGACCTAACCCAGATGTGTTCTGTCAGGACAATGTTGAGGTTACAAAGAGATACTGAGTTGTTGTGTGTGTGCCTTGAATTGACAGACAGGAATCTGAGCAGGGAAAGAGCTTTTTACAACTACTATGGATTTTACCTTAGAGGTAAGATGTAGGTATAAGGACAGTATAATGACACAGGGTTCAAATGTTTAGTATTTACATCAGCAAGTCATGGTTTTCTACAATGCCATTTTTTGACATACACGTACCTATAATGGAAACTGACAAGGACAATATTGTGGGGGGGTTTTTGCTTATAATACTGCACTGCATGTAAGTGCACAGTAAGGTTGCATGTAAGAGAAAATGTATGACAACGTCTTGTCCTTATTCCAGGGATGGACTCTAACTGGTGGGTGCTGAAGCCTGACTTCAGATTGCCGACAGAGGAGGAGATCAGGGCCATGGTGTCTCCAGAGCAGTGCTGTGCTTACTATAGCATGTTGGTGGCCGAGCAGAGACTCAAGGTAACAGCATCTGCCTCCAAATCACTTGACATGGTTAACACAAGTGAGTACTGTGGCACGACTTCACTCCCAAGCTATTTTACCCCTTTAGGATGCTGGATATGGTGAGAAATCCTTCTTTGCTCCAGACGAGGAGAACGAAGAGGACTTTCAAATGAAGATTGATGATGAGGTATTGATCCAAGTGCTTCCTCATAATTTAGTTAAGAGTTCCAGACTTGAGATAACAGATTTACACCATGCTGATCCTGTCTCACACATCCTAGGTGCGGACAGCTCCGTGGAACACAACACGAGCCTTCATTTCTGCCATGAAGGGGAAATGTCTGCTGGAGGTTACAGGTGTGGCCGACCCTACAGGCTGTGGAGAAGGTTTCTCCTACGTCAAAGTGCCCAACAAGCCCACTCAACAGAAGGTTTGACTGTCTAAAGCAAAAAGTCTGCCACCCCATGTTCTGCCTTCTGTAAGTATAGAGAGTGAAAACTTTGAGGTGTGCTGTGCTGTTTTTCAGGATGACAAAGAGCCACAGCCTGCCAAGAAGACCGTGACGGGGACAGACGCTGACCTGAGGAGGCTCTCACTGAAGAATGCCAAGCAGCTGCTGCGCAAGTTTGGTGTTCCAGAGGAAGAGGTAAGACCATGGTGATATGCAAGCACATGAAACTGATGTAGGACACTCTATCTGGAACATCCACAAAAACTCTGCTTGCAGGTCAGGGTTGATGAGTTTTTGGAAATGTGTTAATAGTGACAAATGCAAGAAAGGCTTTACTTTTCGGGGGGAGGTTTTTCACCTTATCTTTTTACTTTTCGGGGGGAGGTTTTTCACCTTATCTTTTTTTGCTTGTTAAAGTGTCTGTTTGCATGTGTGTTAGATCAAGAAGCTCTCTCGCTGGGAGGTGATTGACGTGGTGAGAACCATGTCCACAGAGCAGGCGCGTTCAGGCGAGGGACCCATGAGCAAGTTTGCCAGAGGCTCTCGTTTCTCCGTTGCTGAACACCAGGAGCGTTACAAGGAAGAGTGCCAGAGGATCTTTGACCTGCAGAACAAGTGAGTCTCTTATTTAGGGTTTTATACGTTATTCAGGGTTCTGTCTGAGCACACCTTGAGTCCGTTTCCTTGTTGCACCCCTACCACAGAGTGTTGGAGTCGACAGAGGTGCTCTCCACAGACACAGACAGCAGCTCGGCAGAGGACAGTGACTTTGAGGAGATGGGGAAGAACATTGAGAACATGCTGCAGAACAAGAAGACCAGCTCCCAGCTTTCCCGCGAGAGGGAGGAGCAGGAGAGGAAGGAGCTGCAGAGGATGCTGATGGGCGAGGAAAGCGATCGCGACAACAAGGGACGCAAGGAACGGCGCAAAGGCTTGTGTGAGTCTGTGTGAGCTCTTTATGGTTCACTGAGGACATATCTGCATTAGCAGTGTGAGGATGAAACATGTTGTCTCTTAACTGTAAGCTTTACTCCCCCTCACTCTATAGCCAGCTCCTTATCCACCAGCTCCCACAAGGACGATGACACATCCTCCGTCACCAGCCTGAACTCCTCGGCTACAGGACGGCGCCTCAAGATCTATCGCACCTTCAGGGATGAGGACGGCAAGGAATATGTCCGCTGCGAGACTGTACGCAAGGCTTCAGTCATCGACGCCTACACCAGGATCAGAACCACCAAGGATGATGAATTCATGTGAGTCTCTCACTAATCAGACTGTGAGCTTTCTCATCTTACATGGGGTGTTTGATCCTTGGGAGGACCCGGTCGGACTATTTATAACCACGGCAACCTGTCGGACTAAGATTATTCACATCTGTATATCTTGGTGCTATGATGATGTTATAGTTCAAAAAATATTTTTGAAAAGTCTGCTCTTTACTGAGCAGTGTCTAATAAATAAAAAGGATAATGTTCACATCATAGCTCTGCAACTTTTAACAAAACATTGATAATTAGCATGCAAAGTGGTTCGGATGCAGCTGCACACAACATACACTTGTCTGTTAACTAGCAGGTCAGCCTAATGTTGCTGTATTCTCCATAGTGGAGATGAATGGAGTTCATTAAGGAGCTCATATAGTGGCACTCAATTAGGTCCATGTCCTCATCACAGCTGAACTAGTGCATGTTAAACAGCCACTACTGTGTGTGTCCTTGTGGCTGCAGACGAAAGTTTGCCCTCTTCGATGAGCAGCACAGAGAAGAGATGAGGAAGGAGCGCCGGCGCATTCAGGAGCAGCTGAGGAGGCTGAAGAGAAACCAAGAGAAGGACAAGATCAAGGGACCTCCAGAGAAGAAGGCCAAGAAGGTCAAGGAGAGACCAGACCTCAAGGTAAAAGTAAGCTTGCCGATTCAGTACTATACTTTTCCCCTTTACTTTTTCTCACCAGCTCTTTGGTACCTAGCTAAATATAAACCTATTGAAGACTTACTGTAGTATTGTTCTTTCCGTATTATTATCACATGGCACAGCCGGATTGTTTTTCGTGTTCCTTAATCTTTGCCTCTTTTTGCTAGCTAAAGTGCGGAGCGTGTGGAGCCATTGGACACATGAGGACCAACAAGTTCTGCCCGCTGTACTATCAGACCAACGCCCCGCCTTCTAACCCAGTTGCCATGACAGAGGAGCAGGAGGAGGAGCTTGAAAAGACTGTCATCCACAACGACAATGAGGAACTGATCAAGGTGGAGGGCACCAAGATCGTGCTGGGCAAACAGCTCATTGAGAGGTAGTGGATGGTCCTCGTTCCTCCTCTCTTACCACTGAAAATAATTTAATCAAGGATACTCAGATCTGCACTTGTGGCTAATTTTTGCATGTGCTGTAAAATGCTTGCATTTATAGATCAGCGCAGTATTTTCTAAACTTGGGTCCATGGGTCCAAGAGTCACTCAGATGTTTTATTAAACAGATGGTCTGTGGCCTCTACCTCCTGCATACAGTTACTAACAAATATTTTCTCCTACAGTGCTGATGAGGTGCGCAGAAAGTCTTTAGTGCTCAAGTTCCCCAAGCAACAGCTCCCACAAAAGAAAAAGAGACGCGTAGGCAGCGCTGTACACTGCGACTACCTCAATGTAAGCAGTGTTTTACAGCTTGTTCTCACACATTTTGAACTGAGAGTCCCTTCAAATGATCTTTTACACTGCTTTTGTTTTTTAATATTCACAGAAACCACACAAGGCCATCCACCGTAGACGCACTGACCCCATGGTGACCTTGTCTTCTGTGCTAGAGAGCATCATCAACGACATGCGGGATCACCCCAACGTAAGATCTGCCAGACACACGCTCATCCACCTCAACAGCATTTCACTGTTCCCATTCACCTCCTCCACCTGCTCTACCATCTCACCTTTACTACTTCTGCCTCTTGTATGTAGACATATCCATTCCACACACCAGTCAATGCCAAGGTTGTGAAGGACTACTATAAGATCATCACGCGGCCCATGGACCTGCAGACGCTGAGGGAGAACGTACGTAAGCGGATGTATCCATCAAGGGAGGAGTTCCGTGAAGCAGTGGAAATTATTGTCAAAAACAGCGCCACCTACAATGGTAAAGCCAGAAGGACACGTTCGTCTCTTGAAAACAGACTCACTCTGGGTTCAGTTAGAAGTTCAATTTTAAACCCACATCAAAGTGTTAAGACTGCTCTCTTGTTTTTGTTCCAACAGGGGCAAAACATCCAATAACACAGGTAGCACAGTCCATGCTGGACCTGTGCGATGCTAAACTTAAAGAGGTGAGTGTTAATGTACGGTAAATGTTTTGTCTTATATCACATCTTCCTGTCCTTTATCAATTTCCACCTTAACCATTAAACCTGTGTGTGTGTGTGTGTGTGTGTGTGTGCAGAAGGAGGACAGGCTGGTGAGGCTGGAGAAAGCCATCAACCCCTTGCTGGATGATGACGATCAGGTGGCCTTCTCCTTCATCCTGGACAACATTGTGACCCAGAAAATGATGGTGGTTCCCGATGTGAGTTCCCCCTTATTACCATTTTCTTACCTTAATCAATTTGAGAGCACTGATCACTTCACATGCAGAATAAGTTAATGATCTGCCTCTCATTCCTTAATTCCTCCCTTCACTATAGTCATGGCCGTTTCACCACCCTGTCAACAAAAAGTTTGTGCCCGATTATTATAAGGTGATTGTAAACCCCATGGATCTGGAGAGCATCCGCAAGGTGAGAGTCATACAAGGTGTCAACCTTGAAATAAATATAATCATCTGATATTTTTAATATTGGCAATACAAAGAACTTTAACAGAAAATGTCCCTCTTTGTGTATTTGTATTTCATGGTTCAACAGAACATCTCCAAACACAAATACCAGAACCGAGATGCGTTCCTTTCAGATGTCAGTCTCATCCACGCTAACAGTATCAAGTACAATGGTAAATGTGTGCTCTTTAAAACTGCTTGACTAACTTAGAGCCGAGTTCGAAAGTTTAGTAAAGATGTTTAGACAATTGTTCTTTGTGTCTTTCACAGGCCCAGACAGCCCATACACCAAGACAGCCCTGGACATTATCAGTGTGTGCAAGCAAACCTTGGCAGAGGTAAGGGTCATGTTAACAACTGAGTATTCACGCAGTAAGTTACAATGGGCTGGGCTTTTCCATATTATCAGAACAGCTGCAAAGCAATGCTGGCAACAATGTAAAGGGATTTTTAAAAAATGCAAATTTATAATAAATATTCATCTAATGAATAGTCATCCATCCTGATTTCCACAGGTCTATTATTGTAGGAAATAGTTTAAAAAATATATATGCAATATTGACATAGTTTAGACTCGTACAACAGTCAAAATATAGTGACGCATCTTTTATTAAATTGCTGCATAATTCACCAGATTGCTTGGATTTGATTCAGACTATGACAACATGTATTTTTACACTGCTTCAGGAAGGAGGTTTATCTCTTTAGAGTCAAATCTGGACAATTATTACAGCCAAATCTATAACAATAGTATTTTTATAAGCAGGGAAAACATTAATCAGTGTTGTACTAATCACCTGTTTTTGCGCCTTACAGTATGATGAGCACTTGACCCAGTTGGAGAAGGACATCTCTACTGCTAAAGAGGCAGCTCTAGACGCAGCCGACTTGGAGTGTCTGGACCCAATGACGCCGGGGCCATACACACCGCAGGTAGGAGAGCAGCCAGGGCCCAGATTTTATTCACTAGCTTGGCAAATGCTGGTTTCTCGTGTATCTTGCTACAGTGACAATAGACTTTAGGCCTCCAGCTGTTGATAACGTGCCACACCAGGTAGTCTAAACTTTTCTACGTTCAGTAGTCTCCTCGCCACACCTCGTAGTGCTCCCGGTCCTTGTATTTCTTCACTTGTTCTCTGCACTAACTCTCCTTTCCAGACTTTCACGTTTCATCTCTGCAATCTAGTTTCTTCACTGTAGTGTCTCCTTTTTCCCACCCTCTTTTTCCCCCTCGCTCCTGCCGTCTTGTCCTGTCCTCTCCATTTGTGTGTGCCGCTCTGTGTGGTGTTGGCCAGCCTGCTGATCTGTTTGACAGCGGAGCTTCAGGGAGTCTTCCCAGAGAGACCAGCAGCCTGTTCTCTGAGGGACCTCTAGTGGTTGCTCCAGAGAAGAGAGGGGGGCAGGTACGGAGAGAGACAGAAATGAGGCTTGCAACCACATGCCACCTCTCCTCGAACTATCCTCAGAGCATCTAGCTTGATTACAGGCTTTTGTTAAAGTTGTTTCTCACACTAGAACATTACAGATAACATTACAGTGTAAAATGAGAGTAGTTCTTTTGCCTCTCTTGCTCCGTCTTTCGGCAAGAGGGTTCTCAGACTTTCATCACCTTGCCCCTCAGGGTCGCCATGGTAGGAGACCTGGGGAGGAAGAGTCAGATGTGGACATTGAAGGCTTTGAGGAGGAAGATGATGGCAAACCCAAGACCCCTGCTCCTGTAAGAAAGACAGATTTATTGAAAGGTTATGTAGCTGATATTAGGTCACCACTGCTGTACATTTATACATCCCGGATATACATACCATTCTAGTTGGATGGCCTGATTCTGTTAAAATGGGGTTTTTATTGTCAAATTAACTATGTATTTATGTACGGTAATTCTCACACAGTTTTAGGAGATACAATTGAGATACAATCCGTTTCTTTTCACACCTCCATCAGCCTTTATTTGTCAGACAGAAAGTGCCCAAAATCCCTCTTGTAGTATCTAATTAAAAGATGTTTTTTTAATAATTTACTATTCTTGATTTATTTTACTTGCTTACTTTTCAGCTTGCTTTCATTTATTTATTTATTTATAAGAACATTTCTGTAAATTTGCCAATGTTAATTTTTGAGATGTCTTGAAACCTATAAGACGTACTTCTTAGTCATGTACATATGACTAATTTGTCTGTCCTGTCTTTTTAGGCAGAGGATGCAGACGGAGATCTAGAGGACGAAGATGACGAAGAGGAGATGCTGCTGCCACCTCGCAGACGGATGCACGACCAGGAGGAAGAGGAGGAGGAGGAGGAGGAAGAGGACGGAAGGTCTAACCACCCAGCCCAAGCCAGCGTGCTGTACCAGGACCTGCTCATGTCTGACGGAGAGGACGATGCCAGCGAAGAGGAGGGCGACAACCCTTTCTCCTGTAAGTCCACCGGCAGTGCTGGGGCGGCAGCAGAAAACAGTCACAGCTATTCTAAAGAATAAAAACAGCATTATTGTGCTGCAAATATAAAACACTATAAAATGTATATATTTGATGTTTTGTCTGTGTAATATAGAAAAGGATAGATATACTGTAAAAACAAAATGGGTATCAGTTGAAAGTGAGCCAACATTAACCAGTCCTTGGTGAACATCGTGCTGCCTTTTGTGTTGTGCAGCCATACACCTGTCGGAGAGCGGTAGCGACTCTGACAGAGAGGTGGATGTGCGACCTGCACCTCCACGGAGAGCGCAAGAGACGGCCCGCATGGGCATGGAGCAGGACGAGAGCATGATGTCGTATGAAGGGGATGTGCCTGATGAGCCTCACATGGAAGACAGCAATGTCAGGTACAACTGGCCCGGGAGCCAATAACACTCAGTACTCCATAACAGCACTCAAGAATGCAGATGATTTAAGTTTCTGAAATGTGAAATGTTATTCTTTTGGGAATTTTTCTTCAGTGAAAATAGGCATTTAGATTTCTTTTCTACTAAAAACAAAATGCTCGCTTCCTCCTAGAGTAGATGGTCCTTTTTCCAGTTATATTGGTAGAGGCCTCATTTTGTATCTAAAAGTAGCAGCAGCTGTAGGAAATGTTCAGTTTGTATTAGCAGTAACTTAATACAGCTCTGATACACAGTAAGGCTGGATTGAAATCATCGCTTCAAAAACCGGGTTTGATTTCATGACCATCTAAAGCAGGACTTCTCAAAGTCAATCCGGACCCAGCCCATACCTCGTGTTATGAATACAATACGTTATGAAGGTTAACGTTTTCTATTTTGAAATACATACATATAATATCGATCAATAAATTGTTAGTGTACAGTGTAGCTGGAGATCATTCACAGCGATCCTCCAGATGAACGTGGTTTTAATGTGGCTTATTTCCCTATCGTTGTCATGGCGATGTTAACTGCAGGAAAGAGTGCTGTGTGTTGTTGCTGCTGAGCTCACACATTAAAGTTACACCGGAGAATTTGCTATCAGCTCCTAAATCACAGACACAGAATGTGTCTCGTTTTCTCTAGTACACGATATCTACAACTAGTGTAAATGTAAGGATATGTCTGAGTTAGAAATAAATAAGGACTAACTGTCTGAGCTGTGTCTGCCTCGGGGTGGGATTCGGACCTCTGACCTTGAATAAAAAGCAGATGCGGACGTTTGAGAACCCCTGATCTAAAGGATTCTAACTGAAAACAGGGCTTGCTGTGTCGTTTGACTTCCCTCTCTTCTGTCTCAGTTACGGCAGCTATGAGGAGACAGAGAGCCAGAGTCAGATGCAGCCCTCTAGCATGGGGAACGGAGAAGACTACGGCATCAGCGAGGAGGAGGAGGAAGATGAAGAAGATGAAGCACGGAGGAGAGGCCCAGCTGTGCTCTCCCAGGTCCAGCTCAGTGAAGACGAGGAGAGCGAAGAATTCAGATCTATAGGGGGAGACAGTGACATGGACTCTGACAACTAGTTTAATTGTCTTTTCTTTTTTTTTTAATTTTATACGAAGGATCAAGAAAACATTGTTTGACATCCCAGTTTTTAAACTGAGAAAATGAGATTTCTCAGGAAAATTGTTCTTATTTTGTAAATGATGGTTAATGTTTATTGCTTCCTCCTGTACCTACAGTATAGGGTACTGCACAGCACATTGTAAATTTCAGTTTGCCTTTTACATGTTCAGTGAATATTGTGTACCATGAAGTCTCTCGACATGGAAGTGTGTGTTCAGTTGTTTTGTACAGTTTTAACTCATTCATATCTTTGCGCTCATCAAAAGCTCAGCGACTCTGTTGTTTCTACCCAACTGAATAATTAAAAAATAGAATAAACATACTGAAGCTCTTTCTGTAAAAAAAAAAAGTGAAATCGTATATTACGAACGACCTCTTCCTCGGTTGAAATTTATATTCGTTACAGGAGCAAGAAAGAATCAGGAAAGCCAGTTACAGTAACTATATCTTCCTTTCTTTGGTGTTAAGGATTTTCAAAGCTACTTTTTCCTCCAGCCTGGTTCATATGTGTCCTTACATTGAAATGGAAAGACACACACCACCAGTGATGAGCTTAGTTTATTTACACATTAATGTGAAGTGTAACAGATGCTTTGTGTGCAGATGAGGTAACAATACACGAGGCTCATAGCATGTCAACAAACGAAAGATGATCAGATAAAGCATGACTGGGTTGTAGGATTTTATTGCCTGTGGTCAGTAGTTGAAAATCATGGCAGACATTTTGACATGTCATTAAAGGAACAGCCTACTCCAGGGTCCTGGTATTGTGCACGCTGGCTTGGGCTTGAACTAATGATTATTTTAAACCAGAAGATACTGAAAAATTCCCATTACAATTTCTCAAAGGTGATATCTTCAAAATATACATTTTCTGTCTGACCAACAGTCCAAAACCCAATCATATTTACAATGATTTAAACTGAGAAAAGCTTAAATGATTCATTTGTTGGCAATCGACTAATCATGTCAACCTTAATGCTGGCTCACTGGGACACCTGAATGGAATGGAGCCATCATTAATGTTATTAGTTACACCTGTGCTTTTCTTAATAGTTCAAACTGCTTTTTTAAGTTTATTATTTCATCACTTTCTTATTAAGTAATAGTAAACTGTTTCTAAGTGTAAGATATAATCAGTATTATTAATCAGCATAAAGTGACAGTTTTGTAGATCTTCTTTACTGTTTTCCTCAGTTATTAGTAGTGATCTGTTAGACCACCTCAGCTGCAGTCACTGGATGAATTCATAAACAATACTCAATAAAACATGTTAAACATTATGAACAGCAGATGGTACAACAGCAGCAAACTGTACTTCCAGTATACAGACTATTAAATAAATGTCTCTGCTCCAAAAGTATTCTGGGCTGACTACATGTTAGTATTTTTGTGAAATGAGAGGTAACAAGCCAACTTCAACAAACATTTTTTGTCACATGTACCATCTGAACTAGTATAACCATGATAAACATTTGTATAATGACTTCATTCTTTAAACAACAAGTTGTGCTACATGTAGAGCATGTTAATGGATCCCATTCAGGCACAAAAAGTAGACAAGAGAACAGAGCTGAACAGAAACTGACTTGATAGATTTGCTATGAATCGAAGAAATGTTGAAAACCACAGCAGTGTAAACATAGCATTGGACGTCAGGTGCTGGAATACAATAACAGAAGTGTACCTTCCCTGAAAGAGGTTACAATGTGTACTAGCTTTACATAAACATCTAAATGCTTTCCCCCTTAAATAATCACCTCAGTAGGTGATGAAGGATTGTTATACGTGAGTTGCTCAAACTGCTCTTTGGGGAGTATTCGGGCAGTTTTGAATAAAAAAGAGTTTGAGAAACACAAAAACAACAGCAAAACAATGACACAATAAGTTTTCAGGAACAACCTGCACCAAAACCACACCTCTATTTCTTGGTAATGAGCACAGTTCCTATTATGCAGGTCACTACTTTTCTTACATGATGGCAAACTGCACACTTCCTGTTGCAACAACTCTGCAGAAAACAACCCATTCTGCAATCAGCCGCACTAAGATGAAGTTTGACTGCACTTCCACATTCAAATCAGCACTGAAATCTACATGAACCATTTTTATGACCTGCTATGCTGATAAACGTTGAATTCCTCACATTGTGACAACACCTCTATCCAAGCATATTATGTTCAATGTTAAGAATTAGTTGATTGCTGTAACACATTATTTTTCACTTTCTTTATTTCACGGGTGTCTTAGGTGGGTGATTTATCCGCTTAACAGGCAAAGATCCCCTGACATTTCTACATTCTTATGACTTCAACATTTTTCTACAATAGTCCACATTATTTAGGTTTTTGCTCACACAACACTGTCTGATTTCACTGCACAGGATGACTGTAAAATAAGATCCAGCCCTCTTGGATGCTTCTGTCTGGTGTTGTTTACAACAGTGCCAGCTACATATTCTGGCGTCTTTATCTCCAGTCTATCTCAGACAAAGGTGACTGATGGAAGCTCACAGAGTAACATGATATGCTATAAAGGATTCTAGCACAGACATGAATACCTTCACCATCTAAAGCTATTTATGTGATGTCTTTATGTTTTAATTCTACATCATTATTATATCACTTATCAGGGATTCACTGGTGACACCTTTCACCTCTGGGTGGATGGCCCATTTCTGGCCCAAGCTACGGTGGTCAACCTCTCAGGTGAGGCAAAAACACGTCCATGAACAGACAGGTATCCCTTAGCAGGGTGAGGGATCCTGCAGGGGCTGACAGACTGAGACCTCTGCAGTCTCTTCATGGCTGTCGTCCGGACGGAGGAGTCTCTCACTGAGTGCAACGAGCCACTGGAGTTCATGAATGCTGCAGAAAGTGATGGAGACCAGCAACTCGCCCCCTTTATGACAGATGATGCACCTGAGAAAACAATTCGTTTTTTTTGTTGTTTTTTTTGTCTCATGTAAAATTACCAGAGCAGACTGCTTGGACAGACGTGATAAATAAGGTAAAAAGAAATGGTTTAAAAATGAATTAGATACATTTAAGGATGCAGGGAGATGTATATCTGCAGACTATTGTGTTTTGTTAGTATTTTCTTTTCTTTTTTTTTAATGTGAGGAAATAGATCTAAACCTGATGGTGGGTAAGTGATTTGTGAGTCAGCGGGTTGGCAGTCGTCATTCTCTAAACTTCGGCTGTTCCTAACAGCCTGGAGGGAGCGGAGGCTGGTCCGCAGAGGTGACCTGGTCCTACCTGGTGATGTTGCTGCAAAACACATGAGGGTCATGTCTAGTTCACACACAGAATTTCAACTGCAAGAATCTAAAGTTTCTCAGAAATATATCAACATGTTTTTATGGAAATTTTTCTCTTGTTGTTATCAAACTGGAAAATGTATTTATCATGAACTTTATCAATAGGAGTGGCATTCATATGTAACATAACACTATAGTGTATAAAAAATAGTCCTTAATTTGACACTTTTTCATTGAATGTCCTGTGTTTGAATGATTGTAAATTATTCAATATCTTTATTTCTACTGAATAACAGAAAGTTCTCTCTTCACACAATCACAAAAGAAAATGAATAATCATTAAACCTAATGGGGCCTCTAATAATACAGTAGGGTGTTAATGAAAATAGAATAGAAAATGTCTGTAGCTGTCAGGCCAAAATATACAGATAATGTAGAAAACCTGTGTTTGCTCTGCATACCTTGATTCTGAGCAAGTTTAAGCAGCTTGAACTGGGTGACTTGCTGGTGAAGTCTGGCCAGTTTTGGACTTTGGCAGCCCTGCTTAGCTGCTGATGTTAGAGACTGGCAAGGGGAAGAGTTCAATGACGACAGACCAGGCTGCCAAAAACAGGAAGATGAGGCCTCAGATTTATTTCCTGGACAGACATCATCAATATTTTCAACAGTCGTGTTAAAATAAGACGGAAACATCACTGGTGACTCAGGGCCTCTCCTAGGTGAAGCAGTGGCAGGCGTGGAAACATAGTCCTGTCTTAAACCTGAAAAATATGGACCAAAGTTATTGCAATCCAACCTTCACTGTATGCAGTGTACACTTGATCATCCAAAACACTCTTCTATACTCACTGGCTTCCTGTATACGAGCCATAATGTGGACATCTGTGACGTCCTGCAGTCTGTAGCTTGTGGTTATAGAGTCATGGCAGATGCTCAGCTCATTGTTATCTTTGCAGATTAATAAATGCAAAAAATGAGCTATTAAAGTATATGATATTATTGTGGATGAACATAAAGGTAGTCTATGTGTAGAAATGAATTTGTCCTTAAATGTATATTCATGATTTTGTTTCATTGATCAATGTTGAAGAGTAAGCTATATATATTATAGAAAAATAACTCATTATTATATTACCTAAGCTGTCAGAGGTATTGTGTGTTGTGCTGACAGATGTTTTGTCCACAGAGGAATTGCCAGTATGGTGGAAAACTGCAGGACATCTGTAGAAGTGATTGCTTGATCCTGAAATTACAGAAAGTTGGCGTAAGGTAAACCCCGGACCAAACTGATCATCCTTGGAAGAATCCTTTGTAATCAAAAATATTAGCAGGACAATTAGCGAGCCCCGTGCTGCTTGCTTACTTTCACCCAGCTTATTTATCAATGAACGACATGCCGCCTCCATCTCAGGACTGGGGTTATCCAGGACATGTCGACACCATCTGAGAGCAGACTCAGATTCCTCCACAAACACCTGCTTCTTTGGAGATTCATATAACCTGTGAGGAATTAGAGAGTACATTCGCTTCATTCACTGAGAACATATCCCACCCCTGCTCTATGTAAAGTACAGACCTGTTCAGAAGAGTTTTCATGTCAAATACCAGTCAGACTGAGAAGTTAGCTCTCCTGATTAGCATCCACCTCTCTAGCCACCAGCACCTTAATATGTCTTTTAAAGTGTATGGTTACTTGGACAATAGATCAAACCAGGGTTCATGTCATTTTTTTTTTACATTTAACATTGTCCCGCCCTTACTGAAGTCAGACCAGACCACAAGTCCCACTCTTAGAGGTCTGATGGAACCTACCAGCTCTCTTCATCCTGCACATCGTCCTCTACATCAAGCAGCTCTACCAAGTCCAAAGCAGACTCTTCTTCCTGTGACTCTTCACTGTCCCAGAGGTCTTTTTGACTGTTATAGTTGTACAACATCCCATCCATGGCACAGCAAGGCAAAGGTGAATTACACCCTGACTTCAAACTGTCTAGTCTTATTCTAGCATCCATGGCAAATGACCGATTGTTGCAACTCTTGACTCTTGCTTGCTCAGCGTCTGTCCAGATGCTGCAGTATGGATTTGAGTTGCCATCCAGCGTCACAGAGCTGCTTTTCAGCTCACTGCAGAGAAGATGATGGTTCGCACTTGCATCAAACTCCACTGGTGGCTGATTACAATACCGGCTCCAATCGCTCTTCAATTGGCCTTGGAGTTCCATTTTCTCAATGAAGTCCTGAATCCTTGCCCTTTCTTCAAGTTCGTGTCCAGTTATGTTTTATTCCACCTCACCCCTCCATAATCAGGATGTTAACTGTTGCCAAACCAGAATCTGATGCGAAGTTCCAGTCACGGTAATTTTGCTCTGCACAAACGGCAACTGTGGAGCTTCACGCTATACCATCTCTTGACCCAGATTTGTTGAGTAGGGCTGTTAAGTATAGACACCCAACAGATTGGATGGATTTAGAGAAGCATCATGAGCTTATGTGGATTAAAGAGTCCATGAGTTGTAACTAAGAAAGAAAAAGAGCCACTCAACATCACACCATCAAGACAAATATGAACAATACCATATCAAGGACATTTAAAATCTTTACATTCAACACACCAATTAGGAGCCTTTCTGTCTGTGGTGTAAATTGGTAGATGAGACCTGTTTTTTCCTGTATATGGTCACTACTATATCAGTCTATGTTGAGCTGTTGTTTTGGGTCATCATATTAAAAAGCCTGAATGTTTGTGGTTGATTGATTTCAAATGTTCTCATTCATCACATGTGAGGAAGTCGTACTAAGAAGTGTGGTCAGGTCTTTCTTCTCTCGCTCTATCTGACACACACACACACACACACACACACACACACACAGGCAGATTAGCACAAGATTTACAGCTTCCTTTCCAGATATGTGATACCTAAAATTCTCCTCCTTTCTTTCCCAAACCCCAGAGATCAAGTGCTACTTTCTTTCAGTTACATAAATCAGGTGTAAACCCATTTAATATTTTATATGATGTCATATTGAAGCCATGGACACTAAATAAACTGACCTACTGACTGACCATGAGGGTTAAATAAGATACTATGTAATATTTTTGTAATTGGCTGAGTTTTTCGGGACTATACCTGTAATCTCACAAAATCTTACAAAAGACAAGAACCAAGAGAGTGTAAGGCTTTTACTGTGAAGCAGCTGAAGAAAGACAATTTATTACAGGGTTCGTGTATGTTGGTCTTTTATACATAGATGAATATTTGTCTATTCCGTTTAGGTCTTCAGTACATGATCAATATAATAATCAATATAACTCAATCTTATAAAATACATGCATGGACAGATTCAACATTTTAAAGCAGCACAATCATAAAACAGTTAGTCATTTTCCAATTCAACACCACAGTACAAAGAAGATAGAAAAACATTTCACTCTTTTCACAATAAAACGATTACTTTAGGTACATTATTTTGAAAAAAAAAAAAAAGCTGTTTGGCCCCAGGTAGCTTGAATCGCTTACCCTCCCTGGATATCAACCCTGTCCTCATCTCACAGGCAGGTGAGGAGGAGGTGTCTCCTGCCTCCTCCCTGCCCTTCACCTCGCCGCCCACCGGCCTGTTTCCTTATCGTCATCGCTGATGTCTCCCTGCTGTGTCACGCTCGGTTAACGCGGACCGACGGTACTTCTTCAGCTGCCACTAAAACCATAGCAACATGGTCTACTTCCAAGAGGACTCTCCTGTGTAAAATGTGGATTAACGGGCGACAAATAAAACAGTGAAACACCACCTGTGCCGGGGGGGGGGGAAATGCAGGAAGGAAGCGGCAAAGCAGCACCCGGGAGCCCCGCTGTAGCCGGTGCAACGACAGCGCAGGTAGGAGCGGAGGTTTGTTGTTATTCAGGCTCTTCGCCGTTTGGTCAACTCCAAACATATCACTCCGTGTGGGTTTGAGACACGTTAGACTAAAAGCAACGTGAGGCCGATTTAATTTTATGTGCCGGGGCACCCAGAGGCGTTGGCTACCGGTCGTGGCAGGAAAGGTAGCCTATTTCTTAAAGTGAGGTAGTCTAACCTGTCCGTCCACATACTGCTCTCACCTCTCAGCTACACCAATAGAGGCACACTGTAGACCGTAGAGATAAAGCCTGGACCTCGGTGTACTTACTCAACACATGTGTTTGCCCAATCTTTTCTCAAGTTTTTACACTGTACAGACACAGATGACCATCAAGCCTGATTCTGCTGGTCTAACGTTCAGTTATTCAACATGATCAAGGCAACTTGGCATTAAAATTATTTGAGTTTCCCCAGAGGTGTACCTTTGTGCCATTTATAGATGTATAATACATTTTTCCTACAATATTCAGGGCTCTCATTTTCTCATTTAGCCATACTTGTATAATGTACAGTGGTCTTATTTTCAGCATTTACAGCGAGTCCTCAGTAAATGGAATTATTCATTCAGGTTTTTAGGGCTGAAACATCCGGCATTGATTGTTGCAGTCATTTTTCAAGCAAACATACCTCAGTGAGGCTCTTTTCCAGTTAAATAAAGTTGTGTGTATATATATATTTTAATGATTCGTTGATTAATCAAGAAAATAACTGAGAAAATAATCGGCAGATGAAATGAAATTAACCCTGAATTAGTGGAGAGTAATGCCTCCTGTATTGTGTATTTACATAAACCATTGTTGTTCTGCTCTTTTAGCATAGCCTTTGGTTTACTCTAGGCACTGCAACTGGTTTAACATACTCTGTTATCTTGTCATCACAACTACACTGTGCAGCACCCCAACTTCCTGGGTCCTACTTTGATGTCTCTAGGCCACCATATGTTTACATGAATAAGTGTAATGAAACCATGGATATTATGTATCTTTAAACACATACACATAACAATGACAGTAACAGCATGTAAAGCAGAAACCCTGCTGTTATCTTTGTCAGACTTCCTCCCTGCGACCTGACGTGAGAAAATAGTTCCTCTCTTTTCTAGACATGGATGGCCTGCAGGAAGGAAGAGGAAGTCCACTTGGTGGTTTTAGCACCTCATGAGTTACATAGATAAACAGGGTAAACCGTACATGAAGCTTGTGTTGAAATAAAAGATCACCTACAGTACCTCTGAACTGTAACTGGCAAATGTTTTTATTTGGGAATGTACTTAAACAATAATGAATTATTAAACTTGTCATTGATTAATTTTCTGTTGCTTGACTAACTGAATAATCCACTTATTGTTTCTGCAGTATTTGCCTTGATGTCTGTATTACAGTACATCTTCCTCCTTGACTCGTATTTCACTGTCTCAAAAATGCGATTTTATTTTTTCTAGAATTCGGTTAATTTGAACGGGCATACCGTCACTCAAAATGGCTACAACCCGACAGTTACGCCTGCACCACAGCCACAGTTTGAATCCCAAGCCTCCAGTCCTGCACCCACTCCAACCCCGATTGTCCCGAGGGAGCAGTGGGGAGGGAAGTATGAGTTCCTGCTCTCCTGTATCGGATACTGCGTGGGACTTGGGAACGTGTGGCGGTTCCCGTACCTTTGTTATCGCAATGGAGGAGGTGAGTGGTCTGCAAGTGTGTTCCCTGCCCTCAGAAGTCTCAAATGCTTTAAATGCCTGGGTCTATAATGATTTGTTACACCCATTTGGGCAAGAGGCACTCTTCGCCCTGCCCATGGGTGTGCACTTTCCTTCTAATCATGCTGGCTTATTTTGCACACTCCGTCCAGAGCTCTCCATGGCAGCCTTTGGTACTGGGAGCTACACAAAGCATTCACTAATCCTATGAGTAGAGACAGTGTTTTCCTTGATGACACACCAGACATTGGGTCTGCCTTTCTAACCCAGCCTTACGTACTATGCATCTTCATCTGAGATCAAACATGTTGGAGCTTGACTAACAGTAAAGCGGAGTAACATCCGTCTGTGAATGTGCCACCTAGACAGAGGTTGTACAGATCAACCTGCCTCTACAGGCCTTCTACATGTCGCTGCATAAAACAAGTCATTGCACTGGATATCTCCCTCCTGCACCACCCTTCCTCAACATGGCGTATTTCTAATCTTCACAGGTGTGTTTCTCATCCCCTACTTCATTATGCTGTTTTTTACGGGTGTTCCACTCTTCCTCATGGAGCTGAGTTTAGGCCAGTACGGAGCAGCTGGCCCCATCACTGTGTGGAAATGCTGCCCTCTGCTCAAAGGTAATGACCTCCTGTATCTTGCTTTTCAGCCCAGCAATTAACAGTGACTCAACCTTGAAACCTTTTAGAGATAATCATGTCGGCGTGGTGACTTAATGTGAGCTGATACTTAATTCTGATTAGTGGGCAGTGTTAAATAGTATAAAAATATCTGATCACAGTTCTATATTAATTCCCCAGGAATATTGAGCATCCAGTTTGAACCATATGGAAGCAGGATCTCAACTTGACATCAAAATGCCTGCGTCACCAGTCAGTCCAGACTAACATCATAGTCCATGAAAATAACTGGCTGACTCATATGCCACTGCTATATATCATGTGGCTAACCCTAAACGTTCCTGAATGCTCTGCAACTCAGTTGCTAAATATAAACATCCGATAAAGAAACCTGCAGGAATGGTCTTTGAACCAAAAATAGAGCCAGAAAAGCAGGTTTTAAAAGGGCTAGTTTTTATTTTGAACAGGAAATGCCAGCAGCAGGTTGGCAGGCAGAATTAAGAGAGCTTTGAGATGGAGTTCCTCCAAGTGTTGCAAAAGGAAATGAACAGTTTCTGGTCTAGTATCCTTGCACAATAGTGTATTTGCTGTTTTTCTGAAATACTTAAGGCGGCCTGTGTCTTTTCTTGTAGGTATTGGCATTGGGATGCTCTGTGTGTCCACGCTGGTGTGTCTCTACTATAACGTCATTATAGCGTGGACATTTTACTACCTGGGCAGCTCCTTCCAGAGCCCTCTGCCCTGGTCCTGTGAAGCTGTAGCCAATGCAGGTCTCTGCGGTAACACCACCACCGGCAATAGCTCCACTGGTAAAGTCCTCAGCCCCACAGAGATTTTCTGGAAGTAAGTGTCTTTGTGCAATCATTCACCTCTTTATTTGTATTTAAAAAAATTAAGCCTGCTTTGCAAATTATACAAGCTGTTTTGAATGAATGACTCAGTGTTTTATTACCACAGACGTCTTTAGACTGTAAAATGTCTACTGTACATCTCCATAAAACTTCATATTATATGTTCATACAAGTATTTATTTATTTGAGATGTTTGTCCACTCCTTTTTGACATACTCTGGCAGTATGCTGCACACAAACCGTGTTCAAATTCTTTTTTTTCCTCAACAAACATAAGTATTGTTCAGTGACTGGACACTTTAAACTGAAGCTGTCACTTTTTCAGCTGATATGACTGAGAACTTTGCGGCAACACCTCATGATGCCTGGAGATATAATACATTATACTGTAAAACTACATAATACATAAGACTTGCAATTTTTCAATATAAATCATTATGATGTTTTATAACAACAGTTGTAAGGCACTATGACTATAGTTCTTTACAAGTGAAGTATCCCAGTTACTCCTCAGTTAACACATGAATACATTTTGCTTGAAAGGTTGTACGGTGTTGTGAACATAGTGAAAAAGTTGCTATGGTCAGCCACAATGCCTTTGATGACAGTGAACTGTCTGCGTCATGTAAATATAAAGGTTTATTGATATACAGCAAACAAACCAAAGGGCTTAGACTGAAGCAAGATCCAACATCTAGGTCAGACTGTTTGTTGACCCCACTACCAGAGCTTACGCTCAAAAAAGCATGGCATTGAGAGAGGCCATTTCTCTATTGACCTCTGCGTTCTAACTATTTATTGTGTTATTTTGTCCTATGCGTTTTAATTGAGATGTGTGTGTGTTTGTGCGTGTGCTCTTTGTCTTAAGGTAGGTAAAGTATTATGATTATATGTGTAATGCCTTGTGACTGGTGATAGATAGATAGACAGATAGATATTTTATTGATGTAGAGGGAAAGCACTCATGGAGTATTACAATTGGGCTAAAATGTTCTCATTTTACAAATTGTGATTTCTTTAATGATGTAAAAGAATATTTGAACAGTATGAATAATGGTCTTTTCCTTCAGACAAATACCCTCACAGTCGCTTATAAATCCAGCTCAACAACAGTGCCTTGCTTTTGTTGTGTCAGTTAATGCGTAATAAGTGTGGCAGTAGGTGTGGTAAGAGGTGTGCTCTTTCAAATGTTTGCGTTTGACTTGTGTGTCTCGTAGTGAGCGTGTGCTGGGTGTAGTACACAGTGAGGGCCTTCATGACCCGGGCCCTGTCCGGTGGCCCCTGGCGCTGTGCCTCCTGGCTGCTTGGATCATCATCTTCCTGTGTATGCTCAAGGGCATCCGCAGCTCTGGCAAGGTGAATCAACACAATATTGTTATTGTCAACCCCCACGAAAACACACACGATCCTGCCCTTTGCTGCCATATGTTGTCGGCCTAATGTGTGTCTGTGCCGTCTGTGTTTTCAGGTGGTTTATGTAACGGCTACCTTCCCCTACTTTGTGCTCATTGTTTTGATCATCCGAGGTGCTACACTGGAGGGCTCTCTTCAGGGCATTGCGTTCTACCTCACACCAGACTGGGGCCGACTGGCTAACGCACAGGTACTTCTGATGGTAGACTGGCACATATGAGGCTGTGAATGCAATGTTATGTCGCTGCTTTAAAAATTGTTCATTGTTTAAAGCATATTTCTGCCTGATACATTGCAGGTGTGGAACGACGCAGCCTCACAGATCTTCTACTCCTTAGGTATTGGAGTAGGAGGGCTGCTTTCAATGGCCTCTTACAATAAGTTTGACAACAACGTCATCAGGTGAGTTTGTGCTCTGCTTGCTCTGTTGTTGCCGTCATGATGGGTTCAGTCTCTTAACCGTGGTTCTTTTGATTTCAGAGACACTTTGATTATCACCACAGGAAACTGCGGCACCAGCTTCTTTGCAGGATTTGCTATATTCTCAATCCTGGGTCACATGGCATGGAAGAAGGGAGTGCCTGTCGCAGAGGTGGCAGATACAGGTAGTTACTGTGCTCATTTTGTTCAGTAATCCTGTGGATCTTCTTTAATCCAGAGATCTGAACTGACTAAATAAGGCATTTTGAACAGAATCAGAATCTTAATTGTGTGCATTTAAAAAAAATCTTTTCATTAGGGCATTCTCTCATTGAAAATGAGACTGAAAAGTGGTGTTAATGGGACATGTTTTATTTTTGTGTTCTTTATAAAAACAATATTTACTTCTGAATTTAACTTGATGTAACTTAAATAAATGAATACTGTATATTGTTTTAAATGTAAACTGATGGGGGTTTTTTTTTGCCTTCAGGTCCTGGGTTGGCCTTCGTTGCTTACCCAGAGGCCCTTGCTCTCCTGCCAGGCTCAGTGTTCTGGTCCATTATGTTCTTCCTCATGCTCTTCATGCTGGGGATCGATACGCTGGTAAGGCCACACAAAGAACAAAGATATGAGCAGAAATAAAGACGTTCGAGTCCTCCTCTGTGTGTTTCATACCTTCTGCTCTGCTGCTTGACAGTTTGGCAACATGGAGGGCATCACTACGGCTGTGCTGGATGAGTTCCCGCAGCTCAGAATGAACGCGCTGCACAAGTCCATGTTCTTGGGCGCTCTGTGTTTTTTTTTCTACCTGATGGGTCTCCTGCTAGTGACTGACGTGAGTGTGTGTTTTTTTTAACTTTAACGAACTGTACTAAGCGAGGAAACGTGGCTGCAAATGCATCTTCTCCGTGATCATGCTCACTTTTTCCCATTGCTGTCTGTGTCTTCATAGGGTGGGATTTACTGGTTCACTCTCATTGACTCCTTCAGCACTAGTTTCGGCCTCATCATCATCACCCTCTTCATGTGCCTTGGCATCTCCTTCTTCTATGGTAGTCCATCTCATACCCCTAACCTTCACATCAAACTCCTCTTAACGTAACATCATTCTTCCATATGAGTTTCAGTCATCCAGGACATGTGATGTTTAGCACGTTGTAAAAGAAGAGAAACTTGACTTGCTGTGTTGTGAAGGCTCCATAGCAAATCCTGTTTCTATTTTACAACTGCACGGACCATTTTGTTGTTCTTCTTAAAAACATATTGTACACATGATTTGTTATGCTCTTGCTATCCCGATGATATCTTGGTTGTTCCAGGGTTCCTAATATGCATCTCTTAATGAACATTTCTATTAGGAGCCAACCAGTTTTGTCAAGACATTCTTGATATGATCTGCCACTGCCCTCCCTGGTGCGGCAAAGTGCTGCTTTACTTCAAAGCCTGCTGGGTTTTCATCACTCCGTTTCTTCTGCTGGTGAGTAAACACATCAGTATTAATATTGATATTTGTTAGTAGATGCAGGTACAATGTGATATCAACGTTGGTTATCCATAATTAGTATGACAGATGCTTCTCAGAATATCTATTAAACTTCTATAAAGGCTTATTGTGTTATGTGATATCTTTTCTAAAATCCAAATTCGCTGACATTGATAGGTTTTATATATCCATGTTACGCCACTCCCTCTATTATTTCTGCCGCTCTTGTCACCTGAAGCCGCATTACCATATACAGTAAGGCTGACTGATATAGAAATAGCCATATGATGCCACCTTTTTATTCTAATGTATTGTTGCACTTACAGTCAAAGAAGGGTAATTTGATGAGGGGTGAGACACTGTTCTGTCTCAGCGAGTTAGAAATATCCCAATAAATGACTGAAGAGTTTATCGTGAACTGAGGGGCAACGCAGTATGATAACTCAATTATCAACTGTTACAAAACTAAAATAACATCACTACTTTGAAATGTAGCCAACTGTGCTGAAATCTTCACAACCACAGATGTGAATAATTCATGAGGAGAAAGTGACATTCAATCTGAGTTCCCCCTGTAGCATTTCTCTGCTGACCTTCTCAGTCACTCTTCTTCTGCTGCCGCTGTGGCTTTTTGTTTAGATGAAACATTCCTCTGCTCACTCTGTGCTATTCCCCTTGTGGCTGTAGTTCATCCTGACCTACATCTTCATCGAGATGTACAACACATCACTCCACTACGGGTCCTATACGTATCCACGGTGGGGTAAAGCGCTGGGCGTGTGCATTGGCGCGACCTGCTGTCTACAGATCCTCATCTGGGCCATTGTGGCAATCAGCAAGGAAACTGGAACACTGAAAGACGTCAGTATCACTGTGTCATTCTGTCACTGTCTGGTTACACCTCTGCCACGGTCACACACTAACAGTACAGCTCAAACGGATTGTCACTGCTGTACCTTTTTAAATATAAAACATTGGAAGATGAAATGACTTCATGACTGTCTCTTGCTTCTTTCTTGCAGCGCTTCCAGAAATCCATTCAGCCTCTGAATTCCTGGAGAGTGAACAACTTGAACAGCGCAGCCAGAGTAGAGGAGCACATCGAGCCCGAGAGAGTGGACGCTCCGTTCACTGTCACACTCACAGACATGGACTTTACTGCGATGACGTGGGAGGTTGGAAGCCAGGCATGATGGCACGTAGAGCAGAGATGAACGCACAGTGATGTGCAAACTATGTTGTCAAGAGACAGAGGAATTTATTATTATGTTCTTCGCCCCAGCTAGACTCTGGTGGCGGTGTCTGAACAGACTGCGTGTCCTGCAGGGCAGTGTGGATTAATTGCTTTATTTATACTATTATGTATGTTTGAATTGTATTTTTTAAAACTTTTTTTTTTATGTTGTGTAGAATATAAGGTTACAGCTGTAAAGTTTGGATCATCCTCATCTTAGATGGTACAGTAGGACTCTACCAGGCCATTTGGATGGTGATGATTTTGCAGTGTATCTGCTGATGGTATTTATTATCATAGTAGCGTAGTATAATGAATTTTCACTGGCAGCGGTCAACAGCAGCTAAGGGACTAGATTTTGTTTATCATGTACATGGAGGAGGGACAAAAAAGTGCAGTGACTCTTGATTGTTACCTTCAACAACCACTGATAGACCCAAAGAGGTGATCACAAACCCTCAGCCTGCCAGACTAAATGGTGTTGACGACTCAGCCGCACCGAGTCAGGAATTCTTTTTATCCATCAAATTATTGCTAGAATAATGTTTTTAAAAAACTTGCCAAATGAACTAATAAGTACTGTTTGTGTATCCTTAAGATAGTAGACACTCAGATGATGATTGTCTGCATTTCAAAATGCCGGTTCCTGCAGAAAATGTAGCAATCACTTCACTTCTGGTGGAAACTTTGTTGCTCAGAGTACATTGATATTGTCACATTTACAACTGCATATTGTAGACAGGCTTTTAAGTGAGACTTCTAGACGTTTCTGTCGTTGGTTATGTTTAGAAAACAAAATCGATAGGAGTCAGTGGATAGGTGTAGTGTTTTATGTTTACTGGAACTTGCTACTGATTAGCAGAAAGCCATCCTTAAGTCACTGTATATCATCTGTTAAATGTATTATCCCTCTGAGGACATGATTATTGTCATGGTATCAAGCTTGCTAACATTTCTCGCAACTTTCTAAGGGCGCAAATGTTACTCTTATTTGATGGCCTGCTTGGAGAAGACATCAAAATCGGTTGATTAAATGCTATTTATTGGCAAATTGTCCACACTACTTAATTTATAAATGTTATTGGACAATCGGATCAATGCATTTTTTACAAGACCCTTTGCTAGATAAGCCCAATGATAAACTTGGGAAATAAAGGAAGGAATAACCAAATAAGACGGCTCACCGGTCACATGAATGTTTTGTTTATCTCTTGAAGTGGCTGACTGAAATAGGCTGTCCCAGGTAAATCACATTTCTTAATCATACTAGTTGCACTTCTCTCACGGAGGACTGACGTTTTGATGTTGTGTGAAATGTCTAAAGATTTAATTTGGGCTAACTGATGAAAATTCCCCACGGTTTTCCAAATTGTTTACTCGGAAAACTGTTTTCAAGGGCATATGTGCTCCCTGTTGTGTCCTGTTGCAAATAAGTAGATGATGACAGATCAGCAGAAACCTGCCAGATCTGCGATGTCTGCATTTTAAAACCCTTTCAGTCACACGAAACTTTTGTGTGTATTTATAGTGAGGGTCACTAGTTTTAAACCTTCGATTATGAAGATTTTAGGATTGTATGTCATGTCATGAAACTAATCTTTGCCTTTCTACACTGTTGCCATTCTCTTGTATTTTGCTGTGCATAATAATTAAATATTCTCATTGTCCTCATATCTGTATATAACTATTCATTCTTTTTGTTGTGACTTATTGGATATTTTTCTTTCAAAGATGAAAACTATTTAAATCTGTGAGATGAGTACATATAGCCAAGATCAGATTCATTTAACAGAATCCCCCGTGGAATATCAGTTTTGAAACAATAAATGTATGGTGATCATAACAGTCTGTGATGTGGTGGCCTGCTGGTGTGCATGTTCAGTGAGGTTAGACACGTCCGGGAAAAATAGGACATTTTAAATTGAGTTTAATGGAGGCAACAAAGACGCTGTTTTCTAAATGTCTGACCATGACTCAAAGTTTCCCCAAACCTTGCAGTCATTTGGCACAACAATATGTGAATTTTACCACAAGAGGGCAATGGTTGCACAAAGAACATTTTGCAGTGACCAAAGAAAAACGACTATAGCCTACGTGACACTTCTGAAACGTGTGCTCCCTCGATAAGTGAAGAAAGTTAAGACATCAGTGCGTAATAACACGTAAAAAGAAGTGAAAACAAACACACACCGGGTACACACGGTGAGATGGGCGCACAGATGCAGCACGATCTACACCGTTGTCATAACTACACAATAACATTAGATTAGCTGAAGGGATGAGTCGCCAGCTTTCTCCACAGCTGCTACTGGGCTGCAGACGAACCCTTTGTAACCCGTCTGGATGGCGGGATAAATGCTAACGAGCGGATGTTGCGTATATATTTTCCCGCGTTTTCATCTCGTGAGTTTGGGTTAGTTTGTTTTGCGTGTTGTCACGTGATCCCGGTGCGAGCACACTGCGCTCACTTTGTCACCACTGAGAGCTTAGGATCAATGTAACGCTATAAACCGGTTATCTAACGTAAGCCTCGACAGCGCTTGGTTTAAACAGAGACATATTATCAGAAAAATCCAGTGAACAGGTTAGTATCCGCGGGGTTGTGAACACCGACTGTGGAGGGAGTTTAACAGTTAAGACACCGGCGGTCCCGCCTTCCCGCCGGGCCCTTCGGTGATCCAAAACAAACACCCACTTAACCACGGTTTCAGGAAGTCGGTCAGGTTTTGTTGTATAGTTGCCACGGGACTCCCGCAGTGGGCTTTAAACTTACTAAACCCAACTTGTTGCCTTCAAAACACAGTTCTATTTTTAACCATTATTTTTGCCTATTAGGGTGTCCGGATACCAAGATGCCACCTAAAAAGCGCAACTCTGGGACGACGCAGAGCAAGGAGATGAAGCCCGGTGCTGGAAGTGCCTCTCCAGATAAGGAGAGTCCCGAGTTATCTGTTAAAAAGTAAGTCATGGGGCCTTATTCAGGCATCAGCGCTATATCGGCAGTGAGGTGGCTACTCTGTAAAATGTGTTTACACTGTGGCCTGATGTTCAGCTGGTCTGTGCTGGTGTTTTACTCTCCAGCTAACGTTAGCTGCTTCAGACGAAGTCTGGCCTGTATTTAGAGCTAACACCAGTCGGGTTTAACGCCCCCCGACCCGCACACAAGTGGTTAAAGCATACAAATGTGACGCGAGACCTAAGGCTGTTTATAACGCACTAATGCGCCCCATGTCCGACGGAGACTTTGGCTAACAGTCAGGGGGGTCCTGCGCTGGGAGGCTGTTGTCATCTGTGCAGCATGTTTTGATGTCCCGAAACTGTGTTGCTGATTCGTGGCCTCCATCCTCTAGACACAGAGACAAGGATGCTGAGTTCGTGACCCTGTGCAAGAGCCTCCATGTGACAGACCTGGTGTGTGACCGTGCCTGGACGCTGGGGAAAACTGTTCAAGAGTCTATGGATGAAGTTGCTGTATGTATTTATATGTAGTTATGTGACAGACAGTAGATTTGTAATGTTGTGATCCCATTGGCTGTCCTATTTAAGCAGATCGTTGGTTGAAAACTACCCAAAAGAGAACAAAAGTAGCCATTTGGAGATGGCTCACTTACTGTTTTTATACTGTTTGGTCAGAATAAAATGGACACTTTGGCATCCAGACCGTAACCATTAAAATGAACATGCCCTCACAATCAAACCATATCTGTGTCTGTGATGCTTTTCAAAAAGCTTTCTCCAATTTGTCTTACAAGGGGAAAATGATGCTCAAATCAAACCTAAATGCATTATCCTCTCGCAGTAATTGTGGTATGACACAAAAACACGGTAGACTGCTGTGTAGGTTTTGCCTTTCAAATAGCAGCTGAGTACAGTATCATAAACTGACTCTCGTGCAAATATATTCACTGATTTTGGAAGGTACTCAAAATTAAATTACTTTCCACCACTGGTGAAAGGAGAACAGGTGAGGATGCACTACACATAATAAGCAGACAGATGTCTCATATCACACTGTCACAGGTCTTATACTAATCTGGTGATGTGGCACAGTGTGTATGTGTGATGTTCTGGGCATGTTGTGGTTGGACAAAGCTCAGGGTAATTATGGCTTCTGCAGTTTTCAAATGACAAGTCAAGCTCGTCATTAGCACACAGTCCAAATGCTATTTCAGTTTTGTTTCTAACTGTTAAAGGAAATTGAAACAGTCTATAATAAAGGTGGACAGAAGATTTTTTGTTTTGTTTGTTTGTTAGTTTTTGTTTTTTGGGAAATTAAATGTCTAATTAATAGATCTTTTGGATTTTCAGTCCTCCTGATAATATTAATGTACCCCATCAGACCTTCATATTTATTGATGTCAGTGATTAAAAAAATATTGTATGTTATTCTATTTGTTAGTTTTAAATATTGTTCTTTTTACATTTCATTTCAGGACAGTCAGAAAAGGCTGTGGGGGGCTTGTCTGTTTGTGTCAGCGACCGACATGGATGTTGCCTGTTTCACCGTAACTCAGGTTCTGAAAGCAGTCAATCTGAAGTAAGTACTCTGCATGTTTATTGGCAAATGCTAACTTCACTATCCACATTAATGCATGTAATAGCAGCTTATTTGAATAAACATTCTGTAAAAGGATAAAACATGGCTGCTCTTAGTACGATGGTCCAAATACAAACTCAGAGGCAATGCTGAGGATTTGTTTTAGTTTTAAACATTTTTTTCAGATTTGCAGATGAGTACTCCACAACATAAGAGTACCTTGTTCAGGAGGCTTTCTGCAACATACAGTTGATATCAAGTTTTTACTGCCTGAAGTAAATACTGATCAAATGTCTTTCTTTACTTCTGTGGTATAAGACACAGACTGTGAAAGAATGTGGAGACTTTTCCCAATAAGATAAGAATTTCAGACATGTAATTTTGACAGTCTTACAAATGTCATTACTATTTTTTTTTTTTAAATTAAATCTGAACCCTTGGTGTGGTTTTACAATGTTATCTAAGGGACAAGGGATGTTCAGTTTTATGCAATATATTTTATCTCTCACACAAATTCATCCTTCTTTTTTGTAGCGTAAAGCAGTTTTTAGCTCTGGTGAGGAAGCTGGATGTGAACTTGGACACTATAAGCACCAAGGTGAATTCAGCACTGACGCGACTGGAGAAGAAGTACGATGTGACGCTGGCTCTCTACCAGAGGTTTGAGAAGTGAGTGAACACACCGATGCAGTACAGGTGCTGGATTCATGTAGAACTGTTCAGGGCAAAATTGTAATTGATAATAATATCTGTTTTGTTTCAGAACATGCAAGAACATCTTTGCTTTGGTTTCTGATGGCAAGTAAGTTGGAAACTTATCTACCACATGAGTGAAATGTACTAGTCACACTCCTTGTGTTTGATGAATGTGTGCTTCTTATAAAGGATGTGATGCAGTGCATGATTAATGGTTCAGTGTCTCTTTTCCAAGGGAGAGGGAGACCATGCGCAGCTGCTGGACAATGTTTCTTTTGGCCAAAGGTAGGTTAAGCCTTTTAACACATTAACAACAACAAAAACAAGTGGGATCAAGCTGTTAACACACTTGATGGAATAGATTTCATGTTGCTCCATCTTCTTCTTTCCATCCTTCCTTCCGCCTTCGTGCTCAGCTGTAGAGCTCAAATGAAATTGGAAAATGTTCCTCCTCATGGTTACAGTTCTGTTGTTTCCAGTCCACAGCAGTAGTATTGTGATGATGCTTCTCATGTTGCGTCTCTGCTGTCTGCAGGAAGGGCCTTGCAGATGGAGGATGACCTGGTCATATCATTCCAGTTGCTGCTTTGTACGCTGGAGTTATGCATCAAGCGCTGCCCTCCAGACCTTCTGCAGCCTCTTTACAGTAAGCTTCAGTATCCTTTACTTTAACCTGTCTTTATTTAATGCACCTTTGTGACTTCTCATCGTACAATTAGATCTTAAAGTCTGGGAAGTGAAAAATCAAAGAATTTATTTAAAAAATGACTGGAAAAACAATTTTGAGCCAGGATGTAAACATGACTGCACATTTTTGCTGCTGTAGGCCTAATGTGATTTCAAGGTGTTATTTTCTAAAAAGTGTAAGCATAGTGTGGTATGGTATGGTGTGGTATGATATAGTATATCTGTCAGTCTTGTTTACCAGCCATGGAAAATGGTAAACGGAATCTCAACGTGGGATAATGTGTGTCATGAAAGGATTTATTGTTTATGGCTCCTGTAGATTTTCTAACCTCTTAAATGTTTTTCTCTCAGAATCGGCTATCAGCAAAGTTCAGAGCCCTCCGACACGAACATCTCGTCGCAACCAGAGCAAAGCCAAATCCCGACCTCCGGAGCCAGAGGTGGATTTGCAGCTCCTCAAAACCTTGTGCAAGGAGAATGAATGCAATGCAGAAGAGGTCTGAGTCTCCCTCTTTGTGTAGTTCCTACAGTCGTCATACAAACACATTTCTGTGCCCTCTGCTTCTGTGTGTATTTGCCCTTATTTGCCCTCTATGCTAATTGTATTTGCAGGTGAAGAATGTATACCAGACCAGCTTCTCGGCTTTCCTGGACTCACTGGATCTTTCAAGATCTCCAGATTTTCCTCAGGTGGGGGGGTGATTGTTACAACACCTGCTCTGCTGTTTGGCTTCACTGTCTGCTCTTCACTTACTGTTTCCATTAGTTATCTCTTCCTGCTTGCTGTTGCCATTGTTGAACGTTTGAGTGTCTGACAGCTGTTGGTTGTTCTCTTTGCCGCTCATACATGTTTGTTTTCACATACATGGTGTCAGGAAAATGTGTACTCAAGCAGGGGATCCTTTTTAGTGTGTCATGGTAGTATATTGCAGAGACAGGATGCTACTGTTTGCTGACACGACACACTCCCCCGTAGAAGGATGCTGGACATATTGATTTTACTGTTACATTACCCCAGTAACAGACAGGTGGTGCACATTATTTAAATAAGTGTCTTATGTAAATAATGTGTAAGTCTCACCTCATGGATCTGACTAATGAGGGGCCTGAGTAAATTAGAAAAAAAACATTATATTTTTTGTTGAGATTTTGGCCGAGCTTATTTTATACCACAGATGTGTCTGAGCCTGTGATCCTAATCTAGATGCAGACAAGTTGGAGCCTTGCCCTATTTCATAGATGTTTATTTTTTTTTAGATTGAGATCTTATTACATACAAACAGACTCGGGCAATCGTACAATCATCAAGTATTGTTCAAGTGCAACGAGGACTCCAGACTCTGCGCTTTGTAGTGTGTGTGTTCTGTCATAATTCACTGGATTTGCACTTCCAACAGTGTGAGTTGGCTGATGTGCACAATGACTACAATAGTATAAAGGCTAGAGTTATGTCTAGTGTGGCCAACTCTGATTAATTGATTGATTTCTACTTTTATTCACTCAGGTGATTTTACGTCTGTGTAAGGACACAGTCTTCAGGCTGTTTAGAAATCCCGGCAGATGTTAGTTCTTTAGTGTCTGATTCCTTAGCATTGTCTAATGTCAATGATTGCAGATCTAGTTTTCAGATTAAGATTTTACATCTAAAACATGCATTTAGGTAATGAAATTTGATGCATTGTTAGAGCTTAAGACAGCCAGCAGTATAAGGAGTAGTGGGCCATCCTACAACAGTGAAATTGTTTGTGTAACGTTGGTCAGGGATGTGATCACATATGATTTTCTCCTCCTCAAATATAGTGCTGGTAACATAAACAGCTCTTGTACAACGCAGCAATAATTTCACTCTGTGAATGGAACCATACAGTGCTTTTACCCACAGCAAAGTGGGGCACAGTGTTGGTGTTTAATTTTGTATGTAGAGAGGCTCTTAACTACGATTAACCTCAGCCATTATTTTTCACCACAGGTGAATGACCTCAACCAACAATATGAAGAGCACTACCTCAAGAGTAGAGACTTCGATGGACGGCTGTTTTTTGACGGAGATGAGACTGTTCTTGCGCCTAAAGTTGAGATGTAATTTCTTTTTTTCTTCACTATTCATTGTTTTGATGTTGGTCTGGTTAATCTGCTAAAAGGATTGAAAGTAAAGTGTTTAATCATCACGTGCTGCATTCAGATCACAGGTGGAGAGAACACCAAAGAAGAACCTGCCAGATGAAGATACCGTACTCATCCCTCCCCAGACTCCAATCAGGTGAGCAGTTAGCAGTCACTCACCTGTTCTTCATTGTTTTAATCATGGTTTACCCAGAGGAGAAGGACTAAGAACCTTTTCTACAGTTTCAAACCTTTTCACCAGAGTCTATTTACATTGTTGGCTGCTCAAATGTTAACTGGTGCATTTGAGAGTTGCTGAATTGAATGTTCATAGTTGTTAGGGACTGAAAAAGCAATAGACAGTGTTTATGGTGAGAGTCAGATCTTTTCTGCTTTTTTATCCATGCAAAGTACCCAGATATTGAAATAAAAATTATATAAAATATACTAAATTACAAACTATGTTTTCAAATCTGGTAGCAATCTCCAAATTATTTGAAGAAAACTGCCTTTTTAAAGCTATTTTGTTTCTATGTGTACCCTACTTGTCTGGGATTTCTTGTGCTGTGTGTGTATTATTTCATTTTGTGTATTGTTCTGAGTCCTTCAGCACGGTCTGATTTTTGTTTTGTCTCATCAGAGCTGCCATGACCTCCATTCAGCAGTTGAGGGGTGATCTCACCTCCAGTGGGGACCAGCCATCTACTAACCTGGCTATATATTTTAAAGTGGGTCTCTAGAAGTGTTGCTACTAATTAAAATGTCCCATGAAATGGCAACGTACTACCTTAATTTGACATATTTCCTGTTTTCTTCTTCCCTCCGATCAGAATTGCACCGTGGACCCGACACAGGACGTGCTGAAGCGTTTAGAGACTCTCGGACAGGCGTTCAGCCAAAGGTTTGGTCAGGCAGTCGGCCCGCGCTGTGTAGTACTCGGCAGACAGGTATGAACTAACACTCAAGAAGACGAGCAACAATGGCAATACTTGCCATTTTCAAATTGGTTTATGTCTGACTTATATATTTCTTTGTCTTTCAGAGATTTACCCTCGGTGTCAGACTGTATTACAAAGTCATGGAGGCGATGCTAAAATCGGTACTTGACTTGTTTGATTTAATTTAATTTATTTATTTTTCAGCTGTTTCTATTCAATAATTTAATTATTTATTTATTTGTTTGTTTGTTTATTTGGAGGCTCAGGTTAATTCAAATGTAGCAGTTCCCAGGTTTACCCACAAAAGTGTATCTCAGAAAACCACAATTGATTAATATACTGCATACAGCACAGTGTACAAGAAGTTTATTTTCACTTCCTACGCCCGTATTACTCTTGTTTACGTAACAGAGTGGAGACCAGATGAAATCTGTCGATAAGAAGCAACTCACAAGAACTGGGGACGACATACGCTGTCTGAAATAACTCATACTTGTGTTGTTTTTCCTCTCATTGATCTGATATTTTTCATTTCTCAGGAAGAGAAGCGACTGTCTGTGCAAAATTTCAGGTATGTGTTTTTCAGTTTTTCTTGAATCAATGGGGAATTGTGAAGCTAGTCAGTTGTCGTTTGTATTCACTTGTGCATGCATGCTTTTTGTTGTTTTAACTGTAAGTGAAGCATTGATTTGTAGTGAAGCATTATTTGCCTCGAGCTGAGTCATATGATTTCCATTCCAGTAAACTCCTCAATGACTCCACATTCCACACATCACTTCTGGCCTGCGCTTTGGAGGTGGTCATGGCAACATATGGGGGTTTGTCCCGTAATTTGCTTACAAGATGATAACAGATGCAGTTACATACTAAATCTGAAATAACTGTGTTGTATCTTACAGTTATCAATAATGCAGGTGTGCAGATGTGTGACATAATGTTGTTTGCTCCTCATGATTAGAGAGCAGTTTTAAGGCTGGAGGATACAACTATAGTGGTGGCTGTGAGCCAGCAGAAACAAACGTGTGTTTCCCCTGGATACTGGACGTGGTCAACATCGCCGCCTTTGACTTCTACAAAGTCATCGAGAGCTTCATCAAGGCCGACCCCACTCTGAGCAAGGACATCGTCAAACATCTAGAGACCTGCGAGAACCTCATCATGGAGAGGATTGCATGGAGAACGGTCAGTTTTATCTCTCATCACTACTACTGTGTGCTAGTAACAATGTCACAGCATTTTAATAAGAGTCATACATACACACTTTAAAGACATAGACAGTAAATATGTCCACCTTATATAGCATTTATTGGCCTGTGAGAAGAAACTTTTTTTTTGTATTGTAATATATTGCTTATTACTACAGTTCATATAAACTACTCATCATGTTTGATCAGCATTTTTGTAAAATGAAGCAGGTTCCACATAAATTCAACATTCAGTACATATGAAAAATGTCATTGCATATCGATATTTCTCAAACACATTTAAGTTGAATTGACAAAATACACGTAACAAAATAACTAAGCTGACAAAGTGCTTCTTAGCATGGCACTGAACCCCAGACTGCTCCAGAGGTGCTACACTCTGAAAACCTGTTCAATGTATTGCAGTTCATGCAAAAATACAGATTACATATTTAACACATACAAAGAAGTGCACACAGTATGGAAACTGTATGTTAATAGACAAAGTCCTGGTCAATTGTATGAATCCATAAAGACCTTGTTCTTTTTTAAGAAAGAGTCTCTTTCAGTAATAGTATGATATGTGTCACTGGCTGCCGCTGCCTCCACCACTGGGTGCCTCCCTGTGCACCAGGCTGCTGGAGAAATAGTAGATGAATGGGTTGAGGCAGCAGTTGGCGCTTGCTAGTGAAAGCACCACAGGGTGCACAGCCTTGGTCGCCTTGGCCAGGCCACAATGGGGCAGCAGACCCACATGTGTGAGGGTGTATCCCAGGAGGTTGATGTGATACGGGACGAAGCACAGCAGGAAGACGCCCAGCACCCAGTAAATAATTGTGAGAGTGTGCTGACGGCTGCGGCGCTGGCTGCGTGAGCGGTGTCTCGGCTGACGAAGCACATTCAGCACTCTGCAGTAGCTGTAGAGTAGTAGCACAGTGGGCAGCAGAAAGGTCCCTAGGACTAAGCCCAGAGCTACCAGGATGATGGTGCGGTGGCGTTGCGAGGACGGGTCCAGCAGACAGGGTTGGTGTTGGTGAGCGGCTGCAGAGCGCAGCAGAGGCAGGCTCACACTGAGCCCCAGAACCAAGCACCAGATCCCCCCACTTACCAGCTGTGCAACACGCAGCCTACGGAGTGTTGATGCCAGCGGGTGCACTACAGCAAAGTAACGGTCCACAGCAATGCACACCAGGAAGAAGATGCCCCCATACAGGCTGATGTATTTGAGGGTGAAAGTGATGTGGCAGTACACCACCCCAGGAGTCCAACTGGACGGGTCTCCTGTCTTGGAGGACAAGGCTCTGGCCTTTTGGTGGTAGTAGTAGATTCTCAGGGGAAGAGAGATCACAAAAAACAAGTCGGCAGCTGACAGGCTGACCATGTAAATGGCCGTGCTGTTCATGGTGCAGGGAGATAGACACAGTCTGCGCAGAGCCAGGCTGTTGGTGGCCAACCCCAGCAGAAAGATGACACTGTAAGACACTTGATAGAAGGTGAAGCGGTAGCTGGTGTCCACAGTGCAGTTAGACGGAGGTGAGAATGGCTTGGCTGGCACATCAGTCATATTCCACAGCTCCATGTCCCAAATTATTTTCCGCTCCAACACTGTAAATCACTGTGTCACTCTCATATCTGGAGGCAATTAGGTTGGTTGAAGTGAACATAAGATGGGAGGAAGGAACATGTTCAGTTGTCATTGCCGGAGCAGTTAAACTTGTGGCAAGAAAAAAATGTAATAAACTCAAAATGGCGGTTGTTTTATGTAATGTAAATTTGCTGAGGTGACATGAATACACTGCTACGGCTAACAGAGCTGAATTAATATTTAATGTGCAAGACGACAGTCAGACGAATGCTGTCAATAAAGTTTTAACTGCAACTTCCTGCTCTCATAAAACAAGCAAACATTTGGTTTCATTACATGCAGAGTGGGGAAAAAAGACGCCTCTCACTGTAATACTATAGCCATGCAGTAAATACACATTTGGTGAAGCTTGTTAACTTAATCTTTTGTTGAGATTGTCAGAGGTGTTAATTAAAATTTTTAAGGCTGTAGTTTGTAGTGTGTAAGCAGATATCCGGTTAAGCATCTTTCAGTCAGTATTGGGGAGTGTCTGATTGTTTACACGCTTTACTAGTGCATTTTCCATGTGTTCTGTATATGTCATCATGATTTCTGGGACTTTTCCTTCTGTCATTTTACATAATCTTCCTTTTTTGTGACCAATTCACAAGTGATTTAGGCTGTCGAACAACTCCACTCACAGAATAATCATCGAGTTGAATCAATAAGACTGACTGAGGAATTACAAGAGAGCTCCCACTATTAACACTAATGATATCATGGTACTTGCCTTTAAACATTATGTTCAAAAATACCTATTGTATTATTTTGAATATGAAGTCCATTGATCAACACTGTACTATCTCTTTCAGTCAACTTTCAAGTAGTCTCTCAATTAACATTTTTTGTATTGTCAGTAACATTATTTGATAAGATATTCTGTTTTTTCTATGACATGATAAGGCATTTAAAACAACATTTCTCTTCACTAGCCCCTACTTTTTTCAGCCATCCCTGATCCTGTAAATTAATCTGTAATTTTATTTTTTTCTCCTGACTTATAACAACTGCTGTAAAATAATTCAGTTATCACCGATACTAAGTGTCTGATGAGTTATCTGATGAGTTACTTGTCTTTTGTCTTCAGATAATAATAAGATCTTTGTGGACTTTCTTCATTTAAACTTTTAACCCTCTCTACCAAACACTGATAAGATGATAGTTAATTGCTGTCTTCATTTGATAAAAATGGCACATGTTCGCACAATTAGTACAACTAAGGAGAATATTGAAACAGATAAATCTTCATCACTCACCAGTATTAGGATCTTGTCAATTCAGTGACGGTGAGATAAAGTAATTTTTCCAGTCAGCTGGTGTTCAGCAGCAGGGAACCTTGTTAGGATGCTGCAACAGTGGACATGCTACTGATTGGAGCAGTTCACGCCTACACTCACACACAGGTCAGGGTCTCTCTCTCTCCCTCCCTCCCTCTCTCTCCCTCTCCCCTCTCCCACACACTTCTTGTGGTTTGTTCTCACTACTTAACTTTAATATAATCTTGTCAAAATATGAAGTGCGTTTCACAGGTACTGATCACCAGGTTGGCTCGAGGATTGACTTGTTATCTGGTTTTAACCAACTAGTTTTCTCAGTGAACTGAATTTTGTGATCAGCCTTACAATTAAGATTGTTTCATTACCTTCATGGTGGGAGTCATGTTTATGGCTGCTTGTTAAAAACCTACACGAGTGATTGGAGTTAATTATTAACTGTATTTATCAGCCAGTTGATGGAGGAATAGCAATAATTCACTGAAAGAAGGTGCTGTATCGTGGGACCAGCGCTCTCAGGTCAGTGTAGATCTCAGTCCATGACTAGTAGAGCCCAAGAGAGAACCAGGGAAAAACATTTTTATGTAATATGTGTCTTAATTAGTCAAAACCTTCAGGATGATGTATATTGTGTCATTCAAGTCAGACAGCTGAACCTTACCAATCAAATCGGGATGTAATTAAAGCAGTGTTGAACTAGTAGAGTCTAAATTATTATTTGGCTAATATGGCACATGTTACGACTTCACTACACACCACTTGGTCCTTGTGAAATAACTGTGGATTAGATAGAATTATAAATAAAAATTGATCGCCAAATAACTGGTTAATATTTATTCTACTGGGCACATAAAAAATAAATCTTATTGATGATGATGATGATTGTTATTATTATTATTATTATTATTATTACTACTACTACTACTACTACTACTACTACAAATGGAGATGAGATGGTGTGTTTTTTACCATTTAATTCAATAAACCCTCTGCACATACTAAATTATATTAATATCACCATTATGATGAATTATTATATATTATTAAATAATATATTCTTATATATTCTAAAATTTTACAAGGTTATGTGATTATCATGTCAGCTTTGCATCTGATTTACTTTTTCTGCACAAAACCATTAATCAAGTACAAATGTTGTGCTGGGTGGAGAAAGTCCAGCTGCATCCTGAATGTAAGACTGTTTGTTCACATGTAGTAGTGTAAGGAGTCCAAACTTGTCAAAATAAGATTTGTGAAACTGCTCATTGTTTTATTTGTCTCAAGGATGCCACTTTTAAGTTTACATTCTGGATTATTCATCAGATCTTTTCTCAGGATTGCAGCAATCACCGCTGTGCTCAATTCGTAAACTTCTCCGTCAAGAGGCATGTTGTCGCTCGCCTGCTTTGGTTTCACAATACTTCCCATCAGTGCAGTGATGATGGTGATGAGTCTACCCTTGTCAGTGCAGACCCTCAGGCTAAGCCTCCCAACAAGAATGCAGTAGCGCTCAGTCTTGCAGCACACCGCTTTTACAAGAAGGAACAAATATTTCACATGTATTCAAGCTCACCATATTCCTTTTACACTGTGAGCTGTGTTTTCACTTTACCTTTTAGTCCATAGGAAACAGACATGTAGCCAGTCTTAGTTTTTTTGAATGATTCTCATCAAACTTCAGTAACCTGTTGTTTTAATTCACCTATAATTTTAGTCTCTACAGACTCCAATTTCGTTCAAACACTGCATGAAACACTATAAGGCATATACTGACTTGACATATCTTGAAGAAATAACCACTTATTTGGATAAGGCCATTGGCAGTGTTAGTGCAGTGTTTGCCAGTGCAGTGCAGCTGTCAATTGTTGACCACACCTGTAATCTACATTTTAAAATGTATTAACTCATTGTGCATTCATGGCATTGGCCAACCACGGTACCTGTAGCTGTGTTGTTAGTACATGCATGACTAATCAGTCTAGATGTGATTTGGTAGCACGCAAAGAGAAAAACAACTGATACCCTGATAATGATATTTTACAACACCCCACTCTATCAAAGAAGTAGTGACTTTCAAACTCAAAAACCTTTTATGTTAATAACTCTTTTATTTGTCTTCAGTATAAGGGGTAAAAGCTGTTATAGAACATGCTGCTCTATAAAGTGTTTAAGTAGGCCACAACTACTTAGAAACTGAACAGTACAGTACATAAGAAGAGTTGTAAATTGGTTCAGCCTTGCCAAAACAGAATCTGCTCTGGAGAATAAGACTACAATTATAATGTCTTGTGTGCAAAAGCTGATACATATTTGTAGCACCATGCACATGACTATGGCACATACCTGTCATTTCCACTAATACACATTATAAAGTCATTCCCTAATAGAACCAAGTGTTTTCTAACTTGTGTGTTGTGAACTGTCACTCTGATAAAGGTTGCAACACACAAACGTTTCCTCTTGGCTTGTTCCACTCTTTTATTGACTGGATAGGGATCAGTCCCAGTCTGAAGTCTCTGTGATGTCCAGTAGGTGAGAGAGTGACTCCTTAGTAACCATTGTGTTTATGTGTTATGATCTTCAAGGCCACTCTGCTTCCACTTACGTCCTCAGATTGAAATCAAGTTTAACCAGCAATACTCAGTGAATTATTAATCATGTCACACTGTGGAGTTGTCATTAAACTGTAGACTCATTGTCAAACATTTTGGATCTCAGAGTCCTCAGGGCCAGGGTTTTGGGTGTTGTACTTGGACTGCTTTGTGTGCTGTCCATCTGTAGTCTATCAAATAGCTTGGTGCCGTAGTGCCATGCTGAGGACTTGCGTTTGATGGAGCTCTGAATGGTCTCTGAGGTGAAGTAGTAAATGACTGGATCAAAACAGCAGTTGGTCACTGCTATGCACAGAGCAATGGGGTAGATGGTTCTGACCACATATTCTGTGTAGCATCCAGTCAGGACATTGGAGCGGACCAGGGCGTAGAAGATGAGATTAACATTGTAGGGAATGAAACAGAAGCAGAAGATGAGCAGATGCACAATGATCATCCTCAAGATTTTTGCCTTGTTGAGGTTCCCTCCACTGGTGATGGTTTGGGGTCTCCTCAGTGTCCGCAGCACCATGGCAGAGCAGAAGACGTTGAGCATCAAAGGGATAATGAAGCCCACAGTCTCAATAAACACCACCACCTTGGACAGCTCAGCCTTCCACTGTTTTTTGGAGTAGTTTTCAAAACAGAAGTTTGAGGAGGAGTTGGCATTTTTGGGTGAAGTGGTATCCAAAAGGAAGCCAGTGGGTATACTTCCAGAAAGAACCATCACCCACACTGCACAGCAGGCCAGTTTGGCATTCCTCTTAGTACGAATTGTTTGGGACCGGAACGGGTGCACAATGGCCAGGAAACGGTCAACACTGATGCAGGTGAGGAAGAGGATGCTGCCATACATGTTGGTGTAGAACAGGGCCACAGAGATCTTGCAGAGCACACTTCCGAATAGCCACTCACGTTTAATGAAGTAAACAATCCGAAAAGGCAGGCTGAGGACAAAGAGAGAGTCTGAAACAACAAGGTTTATCATGTATGTTGTGGTCTCATTCCGCAGCTTCAGTGTACAGCCAAAAATGTATACAGCCATCATGTTGAAGAAAAGTCCAACTACAAACACCAGGCTGAAAACCGAGGTATACATAGGGTACTTGAAGTCATCACTCTTGTTGCAGTTCACGTCTTTTTGAGTGAGTACACTGAAGTCATAAGTTTGTTGGGTACTATTATACATTTTTAGACCAGGCTGGTAAGTTTTGTACATTTACAGAGTGAAAAAGTTCTATATATATATGCGTGTCAGTCATAAGACTGACACGCATATATATAAGTTCAACCTGTTAATCCAATCATGTGCAACAGGCTGGGACCATTTACATTTTATTTGGGTTGGAAAAACAGTCCTGAAATACTGAAGAATGCTCAGTTTGTGTGGTTTTATGTAATGAAATACTGAGAAGGAGAATATACAGCAACTCCACCTAATACCTGTATTAGTAAAGTCCTTTACATCAATTTTCCAAGTGTGAAAGCCGTCCTGCACGTCCAATAATCCTCATTTAAGTGAAGTTTTCTGTCTTTTCCAGTTGTCTTTCACAGCTGAAATATTTATCCCTTTGAGAGAGTCATGTGCTCTTCAAATCTGCGTACAGTCGAGTGGTTCTTCCCTTTCTTTGTTGTCCTGTCTGTTCCTGCAGCAGCCCTGGGGGTGCATGGTGATCGTTACTCTCGTGCTCCAGAGGTTATGCTCTGCCTCTGCCTGGCCGTAAATCAGAAACCTGGTAGCAGGCTGCAAGTCAGAGGCTCCAACACAAAGAGCTCACTAGACTGTTGAAACAGAGGGAGGAGCCTTCACTGGGGCCAAAGTCCTCCCATCCCTGCTTTGTTTTTGCACTTATCTAATATTTAAATAATGAGACTCTATCAGAAATGGGTGTGGTCCATCATTTTAGAATGGTCTTAAATTAAATTACAAACTTAAATAAGGGTTTCTTTCTTCTTGACTGCTGTAGATGTGTTTATATCTACCCCCACAACATTAAAGCATTTTGTGTACTCATCAGAAGATTTGTCTGCCTGCTAATACAGTATATATGGCTTTATCGTGTTTTATTGATATGGCTGTGATTATTTGGGTTGTTTCACTTTCATTTTTCAAAGAAAAAGTCAGGTAACTTTAGAGACCCCAAGTTAAACATGAATCTAACGTTGACAATGAACACAGGAGTCTTAAGCAATGATTTTATTAAACCTAATAAAACATTGCAGTGTTGATATCTATTATACGTCACTGAATGCTGCAATCAAATACCAAGTGTACTTTTGAAATGTCTCGGTGGCGTCAGCCAGGTGTGGCATGTATGTCCGGAAGAATGTGCTAATAGCAGGTTTGTATCTGCTGTCACTATGTAACTCGCTGAGTAGTAAACCACACCCACCACTTCCCTGTATGATCTCATGATTTTTGTCTCTGTGGTAAACGCTGATATTCACGTTCACCACTGGTCTGCATGTCTTGACTTAAATGTTGCCAAGGAGTGATTGTGTGAGTGTAGGTGTGGATTTTGCTGCGTGGTATTTAGAGGGACTTGAATTTTAAACAAAATTATTATTTGGTCTCACTTAGGGGGACTTCCATGACTATCACTGAAGTCAGATAGGATACTATAGGGAGTGTCCTTGGGTCAACATAAAATGAGGAACAGATGTATTACCAGTCCAAATTTATGGCCTGATAATATACAGTTGGGTTTTTGCAAGGGAAATTTGATGTGTAAAATGTAATTATAAATTGCTATGTATCAATGCTACAGATGGGCTCTTCATGAAGTTATTGAGATAATATACACTAGTTGCAATTAATAAATGACTTCATCTGGGGATACTAGTATTAAAACTATTTTTCATAATTCATCAACATCAATAACAATTCGGATTTTATATTGTATAATTGCCTTGTCAGCCCATTTGTGGTTGTTTTCTCTTGTCAACAACTTGAATAAGGTACATTGCAGTGCAAATACAAAAATACAGTTGGTTCCCTCGTAACATTGATTAGATACCCACGAGTCGGTAAAAGTGTAGTTAGCATCAGTAAAAGTTGAATTTCAATTGGTTCTTCTAGCCTTGACAAAGGTGGGAAAACTCCGGTAAACGTTATGTAGTAATTCTCCACATGATTTAGATGCACTGTAAAAAAAGAAAAAGTGGGTTGTGCTTGGTTAAATGTAAGTAATCATTTTTGTGTCTCTGCAGGGCTCCCCGCTGTTTGAGCTCCTGAAACAGGAGCATGAGGGCGGAGCAGCAGAGCAGGTGGAGACCCCAGCCAGTTTCAGCCAACCACTGCAGCACAACCACACCGCAGCTGACCTGTGAGTCCACCATCCCACAATCTATCTGTCTGTCTTTCAGTTCCTGGTGTGCAGCAGCTAAGAGACTGTCTTAGACCCTAAAACCCCTTTTAGCTGTTGCGAAACCACTGTGAGTCACATGTACAAGAGGTTGCATCATGGTATAAAAAAAAAAGATATCTGTTTATTCCATGACTTATACTCACTATGACCTTTCCTTTCTGTGGCTTTGAACCTCTTCTGCTATCTTATTCTAAAGCCTCTAATTATCTGATTTGTGATTTACATTTAATGGAAATGTTAATTTAATGTTTGCTTAGTGCTAATGGTGTAATTGATGGAGCCCATTGGGTTTCTCAATTGTCCTTACAGATATCTGTCCCCCATGCGTCCTGGCCTTCGTGTCTTGCCTCCTGAGCCCACTGCCACGCCCAGCTCTCAAGCTTCCTCTCAGCCTCCGACCCAGCCTGCTGGCCAGACGCCACGCCTCCCGAAGTCCAACTCTCTCAGCCTCTTCTATAAAAAATGTAAGATGTCGTTCAAGCTCTCACACATAGTTATATTTTCCACAAGACATACAAAACTTCTGTATAATAGCAGACGTGTGGACAAACAAAACCTTTGCACTGCCAGCTCCACTTTACAGATGTTATAGGTAACGTAACGTAAAATTCAGTAGTCTCCACTTTTTTGTCAGTGATGGATTTCCAATTTGACTTTATAATAAAATGAAAATGACTAAAATATAACCATGAGTCATTATATTGTATAAGCTTGAGGAAAGTATTATGGTTTGTTCTGTTTCATTCAGTACACAAATCCTTCAGGTTTTTCCTCCAGTTACCTTCCTGTGTGCTGCGTCTCTTTGAGTCTGTGGTTTCCTCTCTCTGTAGTGTACCGCCTGGCCTACACGAGGCTGAAGATCCTCTGCTCCTACCTGCTGTCCTCCCACCCTGAACTGGAGCCCATCATATGGACCCTGTTCCAGCACACCCTGCAGCACGAGCAGGAGCTGATGAGAGACCGTCACCTCGACCAGGTAACCTGACTTTCTTTCTTTCTTTGTTGCTGTCCTTCATTTGCTCATTCACTCGTATTCTCTCTCTCTCTGTCTCTTTCTTTACTCACTTTGTCTCTTACTCTCTTGTTTCCTCATGTTTTGTGTTTTCGTTCTCAAATTTCTTCTCATTGTTTGCAGTTGATGATGTCAGCCATGTATGCCATATGTAAAGTGAAGAGTGTTGATCTGCGCTTCAAGACCATTGTCACAGCATACAAGAACATGCCCAACACCAACCAGGAGGTGATACCTATTAATGTTAATAACTATATCATCCCAGAAGCCGTTGTAATCACACATTGTGTTCAATTAAGACATAAAATGATGATGAACTTTGTGTCACACTGTATGTTACAGACCTTTAAGCATGTGTTGATCACTGAGGGCCACTATGACTCCATCATAATCTTCTACAACCAAGTGTTCATGCAGAGGCTGAAAACCAACATTCTGCAGTATGCGTCTACCAGGGTGAGACACCTCCCCACGTAGGATCCACAGTTTGATTTTGATACGTGCACAGTCATATGTGCATGCTTACTATACCCTCTCATTGTTGCTGTTTTGTTTTTGTAGCCGCCCACCCTCTCTCCGATCCCACAAATACCACGCAGCCCCTACAAGTTCCCCAATTCGCCTCTGCGGGTTCCTGGGAGCAACAACGTGTACATCTCCCCTCTGAAGAACCCGCGCATGTCCCCGGGTATCATGACTCCTCGCTCCAGGTGAGTCGTGCATATTCATGGCAGATTGTTGTTCTCCTTGGACAGCTTAATTGATTGTTGGAAAAATAGTAGCATGATCCTTTTGTTTTTGCCAATTGTTTTTGCACATGATTTTTCTCATTTGTGTTTTTTGCCTTCACAGAATGCTGGTATCCATCGGTGAATCTTTTGGGGTACGAGCCTCTTTTGTTTTCTTTGTGTGATATTAAAGGATAATCTCGGTTTGACAAGTGCAATGCAATGGATTTTTTCCTCACTCACTCTTTTTTTTTTTTTTTCATCTGCAGCTGTCCAATCGGTTCCAGAAGATCAACCAGATGGTCAACAGCAGCGATCGCTCCTTTAAGAGGACTCTGGATCTGGGCTCCACTCCAAAGCCTCTGAAGAGGTTGCGGTTCGATGTGGACGGGCAAGATGAAGCCGATGGCAGGTTGGTCAGAATGTGTTATATTTGCCATAGCATACTAGCAGCCTGATTTATTCAGTGAACATCAAAGTCAAAAACACTCAAACATAGTATAGTCATGGCATACGTATATTTTAATTAAGCTCACTTTATATCTTTTAATTTGCAGCAAATCTGGAGGAGATTCTACACTGATACAGAAGCTTGCAGAGATGAGTAAGTGAAACCCGCTCATTCAGTTTCAATTTTTTCTTCTTCATGTGTTCTTACAGCCCGTCGTGTGGCTTGTAGATGTACGTTCCTGTAATGTATTGATGTTTTTTTTTTTTCATGTAGGCTCCACTCGGAGTCGCATGCAGGAGCAGAAGATGAAGGAGGACGCAGAATCGAGGAAGGAGTAACTCTAAAACCCACTGAACTGGCCTGCACTGTTTGTCACAATGTGAACACTACTTTTTGTTCACACACAAAGTGAAACATAAGTTTCTCTGTACATTTAGTATTGGATTTTAGTTTGTATTTAACTTTGTCTTTGAGGAGTAATATGTGAATATAGAGGACTTTCTCCTCTTTTTTTTTTTTGTTTTGTTGATGCTTTAACTGAGTGTTTTAACTGAATAATGATTGACGTCATTGAATTTCATTTGAATTTTGACATGTTGGATATTAAGTGTTTGGTTTTAAGAGTGGTATTAAGTTGTGGGTGTTTATAAGGAATCATTGTTTTCACTTTCACTCATGTTCTCAATTGTTAGAGAGATTGTTGTTGAGATACATTGCTAGTTTGCTTGTTCAATAATTGGTTGAGTCTAACCTCCATCAGGACTTTCATATGTTGACCTTTTTCTTTTTGACAGTCTTCAAATTTTGACTTGAAATGTCTCGATCATGATGCAACATTTCAAGCGTTAAATCATGATTACTCTCCTCAAAAAGGATTAAATGTCAGCCTCCGAGGAAAATCAGTTTGTCTTTCCATGCAGCGTTTTTTCTGTTAAAGTGATTTTTTTACTCTGGACCTTGCGTAACTTCTTGGGAAAGTTTTGTTTGTGCCATAAAGTGAGAACTATGAAACAACAGGAAAGTTATACAGTATATGATTTGCGCTCAACCAAAATTCATGTAGTTTCAAAGGATTTGATTAAAGGTAATGCTTCTCTTTGGTGTAATGTATATAGTTTTATAGTAACTTTTGTTTTACTTTAGGGTGGCAAACACCTCTTAATGTGTTTCAACTGAAGGAATATGTTTTTTTAATGTTTTCAGTCACATTTATCAGCACATGGACTCCAGAAAAATATGCCACGGTAAAATACTGCTAGAAACGTCATTTACCAGAGTTTTTAAATTAAAATGTGTTTATATTGTTCTTTATTGAAGTAGTTTTTTGAAAGTGTAGTAAATATTTCTTTTGAAAATATTATTTTGTTTTTGTACTTCTTTGCAAAGATGTCACTACATGCAGGTTTTTTCTTCTTTGCATACCAGTTGTCATGACTCCCTTGTCCTTGCAGCAGTGCCAGCATGTAGTGATTAACCAGCTGATAGACTGAAGAGCGTTGTGCTGTTTTTTTGCTTTTAGAGAGGACTGTTCTATTTTGTTCCAGTTTTATACACTACTGTATCTTATGCTGTCGGCTTTTGTTTTTTCCTTTGTGTTTTCTCTTGACACACTTTATGGAGATTCTTGTGATGACCTGCTTTGGATAAAAATACTATTTGAGTGTTGGTTATGAAAAAGAAACGAGACAAAATTGAGTTCTTCTTATTTCAGGAATCACGTTCCACATTTGACACTTCCTGTAGTCAAGCGATCGTCCAGGGCCTCTTACCCCAAAAGCAACTGAAAATCCATCTTAGGAACCTTAACTTACGACACTTAAATACTCTCAACCTTCAAGATCATTCATTATTGAGTCCACAAAAATGAGTTTAGACAATCTCCTCAATGTGTTTAAAACCAGAAGAGTTCTGTTTTTTAATTACGAACCAATAAAAGCCAGGACTTTCACAGAATATAGATTTTAGATGTTGTATCTCCAAATGAATTGCAGTCACAACAAAGAGCTTTAAGTCTACAATAGTCCTTTTCCTCCCTCTGCTGCTCACAAGAGTCAGTAGCCAGTCAGGCTTCACTTCCACACAAGATTACAGTTGAGTAAAATGACTTAAACACGTCACTTCTGGTTATTGGATTCATTATAGAGTAATATAATCTTCAGCTGTGGTTGACTAAAAATTGACATTTGTTCCAAGATTGTTTCATGGAGAATGGATTTGGCCATATTTTGAATGTGACATTATATTCCTTTGTTGAGCCTGGAATCACTAACAATCTGACGGACAAACATTTCACACAACATTTGTATTTTACAAGAACCTGCAAACCACTGATGATGGCACAGTGTCTATGGTTAAGTAAAAAATAGAACTTGTGTGTTGTGGATAGAGATTTGGCAGATCCACCAGCACACTTAGTCAGTGGTGGAGGAAGTTTTCAGATCCTTTACTTAACTAAAAGTACTAATACCACACTGTAAAAATACTCCATTACAAGTAAAAGTCTTGCAGTGAAAATGTTAATTAAGTAAAAGTATAATCAAGAAAATGTACTTAAAGTATTAGAAATAAAAGTACTCAATGCAGAAAAATGGGCCCTGTGACTGTTATACTATTATATATTATATCATTAGATTATTACTCATGCATTAACGTAAAATCAGGCTTTTTCATTAATATGCTGTTTATTTTCTCAATCGATTGTTTGGTTTGTAGAAATTCAGAAAATATTGAGAAAAGGCTGTCACAGTTACCAAGAACCTAAGTAACACCTTCACAATGCTTGTTTTGTCCAACCAACAGTCTAAAGTACTAAATTCTTAAACAATAAATTAAAATAATTAAAAGGTCCTCACATTTGAGAAGCTGGAACCATGAAGTGTTTTTGAATGAAAAATGACTAAACGATTATCAGAACAGTTCATTTTCTGTCAGTTGATTAATCTGTACTTAAGTAAATTACTGGAGTAAATGTAGTATTTATATTTACCACTGCTTACAGTCCAGTTAATATCTGACTGATTCTACACTGATAAGCCAATAAACATTAGAGAAGCTTATCAGAACCATATAGATGGGAAATAATCATAGCTGAGAGAAAACAACAGAAGACAAAAATAAAAATGTGTAATTTTAGTAAATGGACTTCCATAAAGAGAGCTGCCTGAAAAGAGACAAGTGAAAATGTTCAGTATATCTTTTACTTGCCGCTCCTTGTTTTTCCCACTGCTGTGAACTCCGTCCAGCTCCTCTGGGGGAAATGATGACAGCTGCTGCCTGTTCAGTAACAGCTACCTTAATTGTGCCATGGCACTGTTTCCAATGGGGAGACCAGAGTTAATTCCTGTTTGAACGCAGAAACAGTTTGGTTTGGGCCCAGCCGAGCATGAAACACTTTGAACCGGTTACGTTTTAATTGGCCTTGCCCCATGGGGGTTAGAAGTGTGTTATTGAGTTTGTGGGTGCTGATTCCGTGCAGTCAGCCGGTAGCACATGATCGCTGGACACCAAAGGGCTCAGTTATTGGAGCTGCTAAGTGCAATCTACTGATATCTCTCACCTTCATCTCTGAAACTCAAAATAGCTGGCAAAAATATATTTCATGTCTCCAGAGAATGTGATTGTGTTTTCACTTTAGGATCACTGCTCAAAATTGTGCTGTATTTCGTCAGGAATGGAAAACCTCACGGTAAGCAGAGCTTTGTTCACATGTAGTTTGTAAAATTTGTCATTCAATAGGTCAGAGTTTTAAAAATGTGGTTCTAATGAGGCTAAAAATTAGGATTAATCTAAAGCTGCTGTGCTCCAGGTATCCTCTAAACAGCTTTATTTTGTCAAACAATATGATATATGTTATTAATGAGTTGTGTTTTCCTTGATGTCATAAAATGTGTCTCCACTCTCTTGTAGAATGTGCCACACTTTTTGTGCATTCTCTAATTTTCTCACAAAATCTTAATATTTTATCCAGGCTTTAATTTCCTTTTATGCAATCAAACTGGAAGCTACCTTTTTCCCTGATATCTGACACCAATTTTATAAAAAAAAAAAAAAAAAAAAACGTGAATGGACATGGCTAACTGTCCTGTCCTGTCCCTCAGCCAGAAGAATGGCGCGAGATTATGAACAAGAAGATGCGGTTCCCTCCGGAGCTCATCAGTGCCATTCGGGAAGGGAAAGTAGAGCTGCTGTGTGGACTGTTGAAGACCGGTGATGGCATCACCCGCCAGCTGGATGAGTCTGAGGATCGCCAGTGGAGGGAGGCCCTCAACCTGTCCATCCGCCTTGGCAACGAGGACAGCATGGACACCCTCCTGCAGGGGGTCAAGTTTGACTTCCGCCAGATTCACGAGGCCCTGCTAGTCGCTGTAGACACCAACCAGCCCAGAGTGGTGAAGCGTCTGCTGGACCGCCTGGACCAGGAGAAAGGCAACAAGATGGACGTGCACTCCTTCTCTCAGGCCATCTTTGACCACTCTATTGACAACTCGCAGTTTGCCCCTGGTGTGACTCCTCTGACCTTAGCCTGCCAGAAAGACCTGTATGATATAGTCACCATGCTCACCCAAAAAGGTCACGTCATCCCCTGGCCACATAGGATATCCTGTGCCTGTCTGGAGTGTCGTAACGGCCGGCAGTACGACCTGCTGAAGTTCTCTTTGTCTCGTATCAACACCTACCGTGGCATCGCCAGCCGTGCCTACCTGTCCATCACCTCTGAGGATGCCATGCTCAGAGCTTTCAGTCTCAGCAGAGAGCTCCGCAAGCTCTCACAAAAAGAGCCAGAGTTCAAGGTGTGCTGACATTCGTAGATATCCCCACTTACTGTTCATGTTGGGTGTCTGTGTTGTTACTTGACTCTGCTGTGGTGCCTCTCTCCTGCAGCCTCAGTACCTGGACCTGGAGCAGCTTTGTCAGGATTTTGCCGTTGAGTTGCTGGGCATGTGTCGCAACCAGAGCGAGGTGACCACTATCCTGAACAGCTGTGGAGACGAGAGCCAGGATTCCTTAGAGGAGCAGGCCTTTGAGGAGGGAATACCCAACCTGTCCCGCCTGCGGCTTGCTGTCAACTACAATCAGAAGCAGGTAGCTAGAAGCAGAAATTACTGTCAACCAGAGACGAGTTAAAAGAAGACACACACTTGATCCATAATTTGTCTCTCCCTCTCTGTGTGTCTGTTTTTGTGCAGTTTGTGGCGCACCCAATCTGCCAGCAGGTGCTGTCATCTATCTGGTGTGGGAACCTGGCAGGCTGGAGAGGCAGCAGGACTGCCTGGAAGCTGTTTGTCTCTATGGGGATCTTTCTCACCATGCCCCTCCTCTGTCTCGTCTACTGGCTCGCACCCAAGTCAAAGGTCGAGATTTCTGAAAAAAGTGTCACAGACCGTCATGAGAGACATTCAATTAAGAAAATGAATGAAATGAAAGTAACAATGAACACGTGTGTCTCTGCCCTGACATGTCACCGTCTCTTGTGTTTTCACCAGATAGGAAAGACACTAAGGATTCCTGTGATCAAGTTTCTCCTCCACTCGGCCTCCTATCTGTGGTTTCTCATCACGCTGCTTGGAGAATCAATAACAATGGAGATGTATCGAGACAAATTTGCTTCCCGGCAGCAGAACATCCTGCACAGCTCCTTCCACATGGTGTGGGTGATCGGTGGGTTCACTCTCTCTTTTCTAACTCCCCTCTATCATGGCCTGGAAATAGTTAAAATCAGGTTTTAGTGTTTATATGATACTGTCTCATGTAGGATTCTTCTGGTATGAGTGCAAGGAAGTGTGGATCGAGGGGCTGCGGAGTTACCTCCTGGACTGGTGGAACTGCTTGGACGTGATGGTGCTCAGCATGTACCTGGCGTCCTTTGCGTTACGTGTGCTTATCGTGCTCAAAGGTTACTTCCTCTGCTATGATCATAACGGCACAGAGGAGTGTGTCTACTTCACTCAGACCGGTGAGAAAAATGATATCAGATCATTCATCCAAAATGATTGTTGGAGGTCTTAAAAAGTTCTTAATGCTGAACTGGTCCGTTTGGTTGTGTGAAACCGTCTTGCAGTGCGTGAGGACTGGCATCAGGAGGACCCCCAGCTGATTTCGGAGGTGCTGTTTGCAGTGACCAGCATGTTGAGCTTCACGCGGCTGGCGTACATCCTGCCAGCCCATGAGTCTCTGGGAACGCTGCAGATCTCCATAGGGAAGATGATTGATGATATGATGAGGTAAGGACACTTTTCATTTTGCTCCCTGTGTTATACATCTGCATATTTGTGTATTGATCATTTGCCTGGAAAGAAATTCAGGGTACATGAGAATGTTTGTTTTTTTTCTTTTTTAGATTTATGTTTATATTGATGATCATTGGAACAGCCTTCCTCTGTGGCATCAACAATGTCTACGTTCCTTATGTCATCTCTCCACGTCTTGGCAGGTAAGAATATGGGATATAGGAGTAAGTATCTGTTGTTTCAGCTCAGTGGTTCTCAAACAAGCATTCAAGCTTATCCACCAGCTGCTCTGGTACAGTTTCCCATAAGCCCAAAAAAATACACCAGTCTTGAAAAAACAGTCTAAAATGTGCTGACTCTGTGGGCATTAGCATATTTAAAGGAATAGTTTGACATTAAGCCTGGAGTTAGATGAGAGGATCAACACCACTGTCATGTCTGTATGGTAAATATGAAGTTAGCTTAGCTTAGAATGACGACTGAAGGCAGGGGGAGACACCTAGCCTGGCTTTGTTTAATGGTAAAAAAACAAAAAAACAAACAATCCAGCACCAGCACCTCTAAAGCTCACTAATTAACACGTTTGTTTAATCCATACAAAACCCACAACACAAGTTTGTGGTCGTACAGGGAGTTACGTGCTGAGACAATTTCTTGGCCGGTCGCAGTGACATCCCGGAGTCTTGCTGTCACTGTGAGGTTGCCAAGCAACCAGCAGAGACTCCAGGAAGTCACTGTGCCCGAATTAAGGCATTATTTTCCAAAATATCAAACTATTCCTTCAAGCCTGCAGCATACATAAAACTTGTACCATATTAGAGCTAGACTGACAAACCAGCTGGGTCAGTATATCAGCTGATATAAGCTTAGTACAGATTTATTGGTATTGGCATATATGTGGGTGAGTTAAAAGGAAATGTACAGAAATGCCAAAGATATGTTTGAGATAATATTGGACAGTGTTGCAGTTACATAGTGTGAAAAATATATCTTTCAACTGTAAAATGTCCCACAATCAGTCCTTATCAAAAATGTTTGTGTATGTTGTGTTTTTTCAGCCGATATATCGTTATTAGATTTTTGTAATTCTGAGATATCAGTATCAATATTGGTCTCAAAAATCCAGTATCACTTGGGCCATATATCATGCAATGTTTGTCCCAAATCAGATTAATTTAGATATAGAAGATATAGAAATTGCAAAAAAAATAATTTAAAGAATAGCTTTCTATTTTCCTACTGTTTATACTTTTTGTTTTTGAGACTTTTAATTAGGCTTTTCCGCATGCAGTAAATTAATTTAATCTTACAAATTCAAATTATGTACAGAAAATCTTAACAATAAGCTCTTTACACTTTGGCATTCAAGTGTGAAAACTGTGCCCGAGTTAAACTAACTCCCTGGGCTGCTGAAACTAAGATTAAACAGTATGCGTCACCATTGTTACTTTAAAAAAGGTATAAAACAGTCTCATTGTGATAACACTCTCTACTGCTCTGCTGCAGGTTTAATGAGACGTTCCGCTTCTTATTCTGGACCATGTTTGGCGTGGCCAACCAGGACTACGTGGACATGCCAGAGTTTGTACTGGCAGAGTTTGTAGGAAGGATTCTGTATGGCATCTTCACGCTCGTCATCGTCATCGTCCTGCTCAACATGCTCATTGCTATGATCACCAACTCCTTTCAGAAAATTGAGGTAACGAGACATTTTTACGTCACACCTGCAATAAAAAGCAGAAACCCAAGAACAGGCACTGACATCTCAACGTTTTTATTTCAGGATGATGCGGATGTTGAGTGGAAATTTGCCAGGTCAAAGCTGTACCTCAGTTACTTCAGAGAGGGCCTCACCATGCCTGTGCCCTTCAACATCATCCCCTCACCCAAGGCTGTCTTTTACATCTTAAGGTGAGATCTAAAACTTCACCTACACCTGCAAAGCCACCTCATTGTTTATATATATTTTTATTCATTAATTTCAAATTCTATTCCAGGGGTATCTTTAGACGAATCTGCTGCTGTTGCACTAATTCTGAGCAAAAATATCCCCCTGCAGCCTCTATGGTAAGCATATGCTTAATGCTCGCATACAGGAGTTAGTGTGACTGTAGTAAAAGAAAAAATATCTTCTACATATTCTTTTCTAAACACTGTGCACTGAAATGCGTCATGTTAAATATGTGTTTTAAGACCAATGGTAAGGGATCCGAAGACAGCCAGTTATCTTACCGGCAGCAGGTGATCAGAGCTCTGGTGCAACGCTACATTGAGTCCGCTCGCAGGGAGTTCGAGGAGACCAAGAGGAAAGGTAACCGTGACAGAAATCTGTCGTCCCTTTCATCTTTCTAGTCTTTCTCTACTACTAGCTATCAGATAAAAAGTCTAAAATTATAAATTATATAAATGCTTTTGAGTGGTTTGGAGTCATATTTTAGGACTGCAATACAGTCAGTAAACTATGGAACCCAAAAGTGTTCAATATTCAATAAATAAAAGAGACATTATGAAATAAACACATGAATATATTGTGTGAAATATATAAATGAACTAACAATTTCAGAATTAATTGAAGAAATTATTCAAACAACTCAACTCAAATTATGACATTTTATTTCATCATTCACTTTCATAATAACAGAATTTTATTGGATATCATTTTTATATCATTATAGACATTTTAATTTCAAAATGTTCTTTTTCCATAGTCTGTTTTTATTTGATAGTAACATTTTTATGAGTTTTATTTCATAATGTCACTTGTCATGACGATGATGTTGTCACCACCCCTTTCAGCCAATCACATGCCCCCCTGCCTCTTAAGCAAGCAAGCTCAACAACTGCTACCAGAATTAGCCGGTTAGCTCGAGCAACTTTGTTTTTATATACAGTCTATGGTCATGACTGTGTAATAAAAAGTGGCAGGAAATAAGTGTCATTTGGGAAAAAATCTAATTATGAAATAAAAACAGACTTTTGAAAAGGGTTTTATTATTACTGGGTTTTATTATTTATTATTTATTTTTAAAATTATTTATCTGTTTATTTAATATTGAACACTTTGGGGCTCCATAATAAACGCCCTTATTTTTGAATATACAACTTGAGAGTGTCAATGCAATTTTGGAAAGAATTGTTGACTTAACAGAAGAACTAAACAACAACATTGATTTTCACATTTTTAAGATCCAAAATAATAAATTATACATGATAATATTGATCTGGTTAAGCTATAAAGAAAAACTAAACTAAACTAAAACAAATACTAGGTGTTTCTATGAAAATGTGTTTGATTCAAACCCGCCTGTAGAAACTGAATAGCATTATTTATCATTAAAGTGCCTGCATGCTGTGTTGTGACTGGATTATTGTCTTCCCTCAGATATCGGGAATCGGATCACTGAGCTGAGCAAAGCGGTCTTCAGGATGCACAGTGATTTGAAAGTGATCCAGCAGCTTCAGGTGAATGATGGACGCGCTGCAAACGATGCATTGAGCAAGGATGGCTCCTCCATACTGGGGAAATACATCACTGGTGCCAAGAACAATTTCAGAGGTTTTAACAGCAGACAAGATGACACAAATGTATCACTTAAAGTGACAGTGCACAATGGAGAGGAAAAGGGGGATAAAGAAAAGGTTGACTCAGATACAAAACAGGCGTCAGACGCACAACAGAATCAGGTGGGCGAATGTGGAGCTGAGGGACCAAAGCAGGTGACAGACTGTGATGTGGTGAAAATGGAGGAAGGCAGAGCGAAAGTAGGGGTAGGAGATGAGATGGAAAGTGAGAAAAAAGAGCAGGTGGAAGCAGATAAAAATGAAAATACTGACAATGAAGTGAAAGATGAGGTGGTGGCAGGGACAAGTTTTAATAATGTAGAAGAAAAGGTAAAAGCCGAGGCCACACAGCATGAGGCAGAAAAAAGAAGGGAAGGAGAGGTACTCACAGAGGGTGAAGAACACACGTTCAAAGACATAGAGCTGCAAGAAAAAAAAGTGGAGGCAAGATGGAAGAATGGTAGAAAGTTTGAGGATAATGTGGCAGAGAAGCCTGGTGTCAGGGCGAGCAATGAAAAACCTGGAGCCAAGAAAATGATTCCCTCGCCAACAGGCAGCAGCAGCTCCCAGGACACGGGCTTTGGTTCCCAAGAAGGGGAGGGATCCATTGATGGGATGCTAGTGAGACTGTAACCTTAGTGATGTCCCATTTAAAGGACCACACTGACTTTTTCAAGGTTTGGCCCTTTGGTCACCTTATCCAATATCTGATGAGAGGGTTTGCACAATTAATCATTAACAATTTGGAGATGGTGTGGGTTTTTCCATGGCCTGCAGCTTCATAATTTTGGCTCTGTTACCGACAGGGCTTGAGGACGGTGATGTCTGTCAGTTGGTCCATCCAAAACTTTGATCCAAAGCAACATATTTCAGCTACAGCTACAGGCCACATTGCCATACAATCTTCTGTAGATATTGATAGTCCTCAGTGAATTATTATTTGTAACGATTCCTTGACCTCTTGTCTAGTCTAGATTGGTCAGAATTTCTCCTTCACCAACACTTGCGTAGGTCCATGACAAGGTATCTTGAAAACTGAGCACCAGCAACTAAAATGTGAGTTTGCATACAGGATATTTTATAAACCAATCAGCCTATTGTCATGAAATTTGCTGAGAAAATTGTGTGAGGTTGTAATTAATATTGAAGCCTTTTGGGGCTGCTAGCACAGCTTCTAGGCTTGTTCACACACATAAAAATCTTTAAGCAATATTTCCACATTTTGGGAAACATAGTCTTGCACATAACCACCCTTAAAACGCAGCATAACGTGTAAATTACTGAGCTTTAGAGGTGCTGCTAAGTGGATTTTGTTACTATTGAGCAGAGCTAGGCTAGCTGTTTCCCACTGAAAGCGAATAAGTGTAATTCCCAAAATGTCGAAAAATTCCTTGTGATCCTGTGAGAAACTTTTCATGTAGCGTAGCCAGTCAATGTGCAAAAATCTATAGCTTTCTAGCTAATTCTACTCACATTCTGTGTGAAACAAGTGAAAGTGATTCATTAGTCAGTTGATTAAGGCAGATGTGTCACATGTTAGTTGTACTGCTGCTTTGTGGGTGTCCCTCTCCTCACTGCCATTTTCCAAAGTTCACTGTTCAATAGCAAAGAGCCTTTGTTGGTCATTCTGGTTTCTCTTAATATTCAAATATCAGATGAAAATAGCATTGTGTTCATTTAAGGTTTTGCACAATACTGTTACTTTGTAACACAATTAAAACTATTTGAAAAAAAAACCCCATTTGTTTAACTCTGTGTTGACTGAAGTTAGTGTTGCTTTAGTGTTTCTCAGACCTTCACCCTGCTACAGTGTGACACTGCAGGTCTCAGCTTGCTTTACACATACTGCTCCCGTGAGGCTGCATGCATGAACACACCACTTCATTAATTCATCACCTGCAGCATCACCTGTCCCAAGACACAGCGCATCCAGACTCCTCCACTGGAAAAACACCATGGCATGTAGACCTTTGTTGCAATATTGCATGATTGGTGCCATCATCATTTCCACTTTAATTTCTGGTGTTTGTAAGCCAGCTTCACCACAGGTAATTAAAACATACTTTATGTCTTCTGACACAAAAGCCTCCAACATTATTCACCAGGAAAATAAATTCATGTCTTACGTACACAGGCAATGGCATGATGTATCACCAGCCAACTGTAATCACCATCCTGTTAGAGCCGCTGTTAATGCATCCCTAGTGACAGAAAAGCTCAATTTCCCTGCCTCTCATTTTCTAATATACTAAGAAATATTAACAACAGCATCCCTACTTACCCATTCCTATTTTTCTCTGGATATAAGATATTTTACGTTAGTAAATGTTACTGTTATTGCCTCAACAAATACAAGTCTAAATACGTATAATATGAAGTACATATACGCTCAAGTTTTGAGGTATAACTCAAGATTCACATATTCTTGACAACAGTGTAATAAATATTGAGACTTAAATTAAGACCATTTTATTACAAGTTTAATTTCCCACACATCTAAAATACAAACATGAAGTTCATTAATGTGACCCACATATTAAAACACTGTATAGATATAAAAAAGACAACAACCGAAGAGCAAATATTAATTCATTGTACCCTATTAATTCTATACAAACATGCATACAACACACACTTCATGATGGAAATCCAGCATAAATTAAATAAAAACGGCAAAGATTTGTGATTTGTGAAGACAGCGGCATATGTAAAACACTTCTTACGGCATCATATACAAAAAAGAACCTTGTGTTTCCTAAAATACATATTTAATGGGGAAGCTGGTTGATATGGGGAAGTGCGTCTGTCTGTGTGAACCACACTTCACTTAGGAGCCACACATCAGGCACTCATCTCTGTTTGCTAAGGAACAGACCATGGCAGCAGTGTTGCGCTCTTTGGTCTCCTCCTCCTCCTCCTCCTCACTCTTGACTGACTGGGCCTCCTTTAATTTCTCCTTGTTCAGGGTGAACTGAATGGGGTTGGCAGCAGGCTTTGTCCGCAGATAGTACATGCCAGTTTTCAGGCCCTGCAGAGAAAAGGAGACAGGCATTAAGGCATTGTGTCTTGGCACTTCGATGCAGCATGCGTCAAGCCTGCATTCCCTCAGTCCTGACTTACCAACTTCCAACCATAGAAGTGCATGCTGGTCAGTTTGCCATAGTTTGGCTCAGCAATGTGGATGTTCAGGGACTGGCTCTGGTCAATGTAGGCACCACGATCTGCTGCCATCTTGAGGACAGTCTTCTGAGAGATTTCCCACACAGTTTTATACAGCTGCTTCAGATCACCAGGGATCTCCTCAATATCCTGTGGACAAGTCAGACGTGTTTAAAAAATGTTTGGTGTGCAGTGATACTGAATCATTTAATCAGTTAGGATTTTATTAAGTGTCAGCGTAAGTGTTTACCTGGATGGACCCGTTCCGAGCAATCAGTTGGTTCTTCATTTCGTCGCTCCACAGACCTCTTTCTGTGAGGTCCTTCAGCAGGTGAGGATTCACAATCTATGGGAGAGGCAGAAAAGACTTAGCAGCCTTTCCTTCTATGGACACATGACTTTTTGGATACACAAAATGGCGAATGCATTCAGTGCTGACCTGAAACTCTCCTGAGAGCACCCTGCGGGTGTAGATGTTGCTGGTGTAGGCCTCAATGGACTCGTTGTTGCCCAGGATCTGGGCAGTGGAAGCTGTGGGCATTGGGGCCAAGAGCAGACTGTTCCTCACACCATGCCTGAGAACACATCAGGGAAAGTCAGGGGCTGAATCAGGGATGAGCTACAATCTCCACATACATAGATATGAGATGTGAAATGTCAACAACAAGGAAGACATTCAGGAAGACTTACTTGGCAATTTTCTCCTTCAATGCTTTCCAGTCCCACAAATCTGTTGGGGTTTTACTCCACATGTCATACTGAAGGATCTGGAAAACAAAATTAATTAGGATCTAAGCCCAAACTGCTAAACTGTACCCCAGGCTGGATTTGAGACAATGTGTAAACTACTCACTCCCTTGCTGACAGGAGAGCCAGCGTAGGTTTCGTAAGTGCCGAGCTCCGCTGCCAGCTCACAGCTGGCCTCCAGGGCAGCGTAGTAGATGGTCTCAAAGATCTGAATGTTGAGCAACTGGGCGTCTGGGCTTTCAAATGGATAACGCATAAGGATGAAGGCATCAGCCAGACCCTGCACACCGATTCCAATCGGCCTGTGACGCATGTTTGACCTTTTAGCCTGTAAAGCGGGACAGAGGAACCATTTGTCAACACTGAGCACGTACGACCCGGTTGCATGGTTGAGCAGCACTAGACAAGAAAGCGTACCTCAGGCACTGGGTAGTAGTTGATGTCAATAATCTTGTTCAGGTTCTTGACAATGACTTTGGAGACAGATGCAAGCTTTTTGAAGTCAAAGGTCCTTTCTGGGGTGACATACATGTTGAGGGCAATGGATGCCAGGTTACACACGGCAACCTGAATTGAAGAAAGAACAAACCAAATTGAAAACAAGCATCATCAAAATAATTTAATATTACAGAAACAACAGGCTAAATCTATAGGCACCAAAAGAATACCCCCTGCCCCTCACCTCATCTTTGCTTGTGTACTCTAGGATCTCCGTGCACAGATTGCTGGATTTGATGGTGCCCAGATTCTGCTGGTTGCTCTTCCTGTTGCAGGCGTCCTTGTAGAGCATGTACGGTGTACCGGTTTCTGTCTGAGACTCAATGATGGCATACCACACTTGCTGAGCCTTCACCACACGCTTAACCCTGCCGTCCTTCTCATATCTGAGGACAAGCAGTATACACGGGACAGGTTAGCACTGAGAAATGAGCACTTTGTTAAAAGAACAGAGTTTGGTGTGCTGGTCTTACCGAGTGTAGAGCTCCTCAAACTCCTCTCCCCAGCACTCCTCTAACCCAGGACATTCATCGGGACACATTAGAGACCAGTCCTACAAAAGCAGGAGAGGAACAATAAGACCTTTTCCAAAACGGTAACGTTCAGCAGGAGCCTCAAACTATCAAACCCAGCAGATAGATTATAAAACATATAGCTTAATTCAAACTGTAACCTGTGTGAGATTTGAGTCAGGGAGGAGATTCCCCTCCAATATTCACCTCATTGCTTTCCACTCGTTTCATAAAGAGGTCTGGGATCCACATGGCGAAGAACAGGTCTCTGGCCCTCTGCTCCTCTTTACCTGTGTTCTTCTTCATCTCTAAGAAGTCAAACACATCGAAATGCCACGGCTCCAGGTACACAGCGAAGGCCCCAGGTCTCTGAACAAGCGAACACAGAGAGCAAGGTGATTAAACTTACTACCAGAGGTGTCTCTAGAGCAACAACGCCAAGCTCCATTGTAGTGTGTCTTGTAAATCTTAGCCTTTACCTTGTTGCCGCCCTGGTCAACATAGCGCGCTGTGTTGTTGTAGACTCGAAGCATAGGAACCAGCCCGTTGGAAATGCCATTAGTCTGAAAAACAAGAACCACTGTAAGTGATAAAAAAAAGGACATGGTGTAAATGAAAGCTCCTCTATATCTGCTTGATTTTAATCCCTGTGGTGTGCATTTAACTCACCCCAGCAATATAGCTGCCTGTTGCTCTGATACAGCTAACTGCCAATCCAATACCTCCAGCTGATTTAGAGATGAGGGCACACTGCTTCAGTGTGTCGTAAATACCATCGATGCTGTCGTCCTTCATGGATAGCAAGAAACAACTGCAAAAAACCCAGATAAATTAGATTCGGAAAAAAAATAATTCAAGTTTAAAAGGAAGCATCAGAGATTTGGTCAACTTTGCTCGGAGTCCTCACCTGGACAGCTGTGGCCTGTTGGTGCCAGCATTGAACAGAGTAGGTGAGGCGTGGGTGAACCACTTCTCTGACAGCAAGTTGTAGGTCTCAATGGCTGCATCGATGTCTCCTTTATGAATCCCGACAGCCACTCTCATTAGCATGTGCTGCGGCCTCTCAGCAACTACAGAAAAAGAGGTTAATTAGCATTTAAACTACTTAAAACTATCCAAATGACAAATTACTTGACAGTGAGTCTCTGCACCCATAAACATGCTTCTCAACAAGTTATAGGAAGATGATCCCTCACCTTTGCCATTAATCTTCAACAAATACGACCGCTCAAGAGTCTAGTTGGAGCAAAAAGACAAATTACATTAATCATCCAAAGTATCTGCGTGAGATGTTGAATGTAAAATGAGATGAAAAATTACCTTAAAGCCAAAGAAGTTGTAAGAAAAGTCTCTGTCGTAAATGATGGCTGAGTTGAGGCGCTGCAAAGAATAGAGGACATCATGTTAAAAAATTCTAAACATAATTACAGTGACTTCAAATTTGAAAAAATCAACAAAATAATATCATCAAATATGACATACAGCCTTGTTCTCAAGGACAATGTCGAGCGTGTCCTTGGAGACCATAGGAGAGTGACGTTTATTTAACGGGTTCACATAGTTGTACAGGTCCTCCATCACATCTACAAAAGCAAAAAGGAAAGAAAGTGTCATATGAGTACAAAATAAACTTTAACAATGTACAATGAACCATGTCAAGGTTTCCCTCATAGACCACCTCCACCAACAACGTTATACAAAATAATACATTTTAATTAAACTAAACATAACCTTTTAGGGGGAAAGATCAAGGGTGCTATTTCACACAGCAAATGCCACTAAAAATATTTACTAAAAATGTTGCACCAGAGGGCATTATGAGAGCTAAATTAATGTATAGTGCATTAATGGTGTTATTTATTTCAATGCAAAGTCACATTTATAAATACGTTTATAACATACACAAAACAAATATGTATTTTTCTGTGATAACTTAAACCTTATACTCACCACTGAATACTTTCTTGGTCTCTTTGTGCAGGTTAGACACCGCAATCCGTGCAGCCAGGATTGCATAGTCAGGATGTTTGGTGGTGAGGGTGGCGGCAGTCTCTGCTGCCAGAGTGTCCAGCTCCACGGTGGTGACTCCACTGTACAGACCCTGGATCACCTTCATTGTAATCTGAGCCTGTGGAAACAGAGATAAAGGGTTACACACATGGTGGAGTGTCACTGAATTAGAGTGTCACACCATTATTTGATGTTACTTTTTTTCCAACACTGGTAGGTAACTTTGAGGTGGTTTGAACTTACGGCGTCCACAAAGTCAGAATTGAGTCCATAGCAAAGCTTCTGGATGCGAGATGTGATTTTATCAAAAGTAACTCCCTCCTGGCGTCCGTCTGAAATACAAAAACATTATTAGTCCTCACAATGATTTGGTCATATTTTGAAGTCAATTCTCAGGATAGTTGATGAATGTAACTGCAGTGGTAAACGCTGAAGAGATATCAGTGCCATAGCTGTTCAATGGATTCCCTCTGCTGATCAATTAACTCAGATGAAGCCCGCACTTTATAACTACTTCGCGCCAATACATGACTATAATAACCCTCTTCTTACACATTCCTTATAGAGAGAGGTTTGCCAGCGCCTTTACTTTGCAAAACACCGGGGGGGGGGGAGTTTAAACATCAAAGGCTAGAGAGCAAAAGCAGGTCAACAGGCGCGATAATCAATTTAAAGTCTCGGTCGTGTCGCCTCTATTTAAAAAGTATGCTCAAAGTTTAGTTGTATGCGAAATAAAGACAAAACAGGGAACAAACCTGAAAACTGAGAAGTAAACTGTCAGCTTTTGTCCTGTCGTAAGTCAAGTCTTTGTCTGGTGTCTCGACGGAAACACACCACACAAAGAAAGATCAAACCCATTTTAACATTACTGAAGCTCAGCTGCAGACTATTGTCCGGTGTTTCTTTGTAGTATCAACATTTGTCACAGCTTTGATACTTTTTAAGAGTTTTCCAGGACCTTCGCATCCCCCGCTTAACATTGCATTAACTTACACAGCATTTGACAGCAAGAATATTAAAGTTAGCTACCATACCTCGCTTAATCACATGCATGTTGGCAACAAAGCAGCTGGTTTCCTAAGACAGCAGTTGTTTACAGCAGTTGTTGATGTTATCTTCTCTGCTGGACACCTGAAACTAACACAACTATTGCGGTACAAAGTTGTTATAGCAGGTTGTTGCACTGGAACAATCCGTCGACACAGTTGAATCTCAAACTGAGGGCGCCAACGACCCGCAAGCCAGTTACGCTGGATCGTGTCAGCGGCTCAGCCAATCAGAGAAGACTCCAACACACCTTTAAACCAATCACAACGCATCACGCAGTCCTTTGACAGCTTCCGGTCGCCGTTTCTCGGGCGAAATCTGGCGGGATGTTTCCCAAACAACAGGTTTTATAAGGTGTAGTTAACTGCTTTATTTCTGCAGCAGGACTGCTTTGTCTGTGCTGTGTGCTGCCAAATACACATGAATGCATTCAAGAAACGTAAAGATGAAATTTGAAAGTGCACAGTATAATGAGTTAAAACTTAAGCAGTTCACTATCACAGGCAAGATTTCAGGAATGACTGCAGTGTGTTGAAGCAAGGAATATTCTTTCAGTCAAAGTTTGACAAGGTGTAGTATATTGGTCTTAGTGATATTCATATTCAGCATCTAATTTTAACTGACTGATCAGTTTGACCCACTTACAAGTTAATATCTGTAAATAGCTTCTGTGCAAATGTCAAAAACATGCTGTCTTGGAAAAAAATCAGTAGACTATCCAACACTAAGTACAAATTGCAAACTATGACTTGACTCCATGCACCCTGGCTAAATAACAAATGCAGAAAGTCACGGTTTAATATTTGACCGAACTTTATTTTGAAGGGGAAGAAAAGCCAAACAAGACCGGATGTGACCCTCTTATGTTGGTTGCTAATGCTAATGGACCCGGATCGCTAAGGCAGCACTCCGAAGATGGCCGGGGTGTTTGAGGTGGAGGTTGATGGTGTAGAGCACGACCATGGACTGGGGCACCACGACGAACCGCACCAGGTGAGACTAACGGGCCACACCGAGGTATTGTGGCGGATGAAACTGACGGGGGTGAATTTATATAAGTCTGTGTTAGCGACAACTCGCGGGATTAGCCTGACGTTAGCAGCTAGCCACTGCTTAGCCATCTGTTACCAAGCAGAAGCAATGGGGTCTAGATAAAGTGCAGTACCCACTGGACGTATCCGATGTTACTTCTTTCGACAGAACAACCAGTACAAGCGAGAAACGCCCCGAGAGCCATTTAGCAATGCTAAGCTAGCTAGCCGGCTTACGTTCAAATCTTGCAGTTGCTTTCATTTGACAACGTAGCTAGCTCAGTTAGCATTCATTGGAGCTTTTCCCCCACGCCCGCATGTTCACTGCTACGCTCAGAAATGTGCGGTAGCTTTGATTTATTAGCTCTACAAGTGAAGGTGATGTGGCTGAACGGGTCAAAGGTCACACGTTGCCTTTATCTGTGCCAAAGGGCCAAGTGGTCTCTCAGCGTCAAGTCAGCGGAGGCAGCCAAACTGCTTCCTGTGGCATTTCAGTCTTCAGGTCAAACCAAACGGCATGCACGGCGCCACAGAGTGAACTGAAGCCGCTGTTAAAGGCTCTTGCAGTCTGTCATGTGAGGTGTAGTTACTGAATGTGCAGCAGGGGCAGAATATCTGCAGAGGTCCTCCTGTGTGGTTCACCGATGATTTAAGTGCGAGTGGTTTGAGTGGAAACCTGAAAGTAGGGGCCCTGATGGGGTTTTTTTTCTTTTTTTTTTCTTGCCTCTTATTGTGTAAAGTGGCAAGAGAATTTACAAGTACTGTACTCAAAGATGTACGAGTGAAGTAGATCATTTTTCATAAAGTGTGAAGAGACCTTTGCATGTCGGCAGCATGGCTTGGTATCTAGTCCTACTGCTGTTTTTTGAAGCATTATTTAAAATGCAACAAAAGGGCGAATGATGACTCAAACAGGAAAGTGTGGTGTACTCGGCAGGATGTGATATTTGGGTAATAACTGGTTGTGAACCCGTAGCTCGATACTTGTTAGTGCAACCACTTCCAGCCTTCATTCATTTTCCTTTTCGGCCGATATTACGCTCTAATAACAAGAGAACAGCATCAGTAGCTAAACGAGTCCAGCAACTTGGGAGGGACTGCAACTGCCAAACACACTTAATGCGTTTTAATAGCTTCACTCTTGTTCAATATAGATCTTTTGTGGGTTTTGTCTTTCACCCAGCTTTGACAAACATGTATTTCATCTTACTGCATGACCAAAGTTAAATGTTTTAATTCAAATAGTTATTTTAGTGGCTCTGTAATTGGTATGCGATGTAAGATCTGGGGGTTTAAAGCCAACTGTGTGAGAGGTGATGTTCGGCACAGTAGTTTGGTTGTAGTTGTTGTTTTTAGTAAGCAGTTGTGAATTTCTGCTTCTGTCCTTTTTTTTGGTATTTTTAGATCAGAACATAACTCTTACCTTACTACAAATGATCATAGCATCTGGGTCAGAAGGACAAACTATATTATTGTTTCTGTGATCAAATGAGGTTTATACAGTGCACTCTGCTAAGCCACACTACAGCTGTATCCCCTTATTATACTTTGATGTGTGTAATTATCCTCAAAATGCCTAAGCTGTGATTTTATTATTAATTTGTGCAGCTGCTTATTTGGTAAAGTGTCAACAGTAATTGTCATTGTTTTGTCTTTTCCTTTCTTTAGTTTGATGTGTCCAAGCTTTCACCAGAAGAGAAGTGGAGGTTAGTATCTTTGCCACACATTTAATAGATTGTGCATTTATGATTATTTTCTCCCTGAAATACATTCAAATGGGAGGGCCACTAATCTGTACAACAAAACTCTTTTATGCATTTGCTGGAAGGCATCACAGTCAGGCCAGGTTGGCCAGTCTCAGTGTACAGTAATAGTTTATGATTTCTGGGTATTGAAATTCACATGTTTCAAACAGTTCACAGTCATTGCCATTAGGAGACACCAGTGTACAGCACACCTTTAAGGGAACGTCTATCCTGCATTGTTATGAAACAACAAATAGTGTGACTCCTAGCTACATAACATTAGTTGAGTATGTTCCTCTTTTTCCACAGGGTGGAGCATGCAAGAATGCATGCCAAACACAAAGGCCATGAGGCCATGCACGCAGAGATGGTGCTGATCCTCATAGTCACCCTTGTCGTCACCCAGCTAGTCCTCGTGCAGTGGAAACAGAGACATCCAAAGTCATACAATGTAAGACACACAGGCGAAACATTTGAAGCTCTCTATGCAACGTTTGGAAATGCCACCATGGGAAGACACATAATTAAAAGAATTTGTGTGTTTTGGATACAGCTGTGAGCTAGTGGGATGGGGAAGGAGGGAATAAGAGGACATGTAGTGGCACAATATTGTCTCTCACAAGTCTGCATTTTTTCCTTTTAATATCCCTGTGGCAGCACATGACTGTATCAACACTTGTTTCCTCAAAATAGGAGAAATAATGTTTTTTTTCCTTTGCCAAAACTATCCAAATATGAAACATTGTCAGTAGTGTCCCTGTTTTTATGTTTACACACATACACCTTCTAACATTTACACACTGCTGTCTTGTAGCTGGTGACACTATTCCAGATGTGGGTAGTTCCTCTCTACTTTACTACCAAACTTCACTGGTGGAGGTTCCTGACCACGTGGTTTATCTTCTCTGTCATCACTGCGTACATCTCCTACCGTGCCACTCGCAAGCCGCTGGCCTGCACCACACCGAGGTATAAGCATTGTTTCTACTTAACCGTATCCTGTAAATGAAGAGATCTGCCTTTCCATCAGTGCGGATTGAACTGTCCATAACATATTCTGGCATATTCCTTCTCTTTGGTTACTGTAGGTTGGTGTATAAGTGGTTCCTCCTCCTCTACAAAATCAGCTATGCCACAGGAATAGTTGGCTACAGTGTCGTCATGTTTACACTTTTTGGAATAAACCTAATATTCAGGTATGTATCCATATCGCTTCAGTGGTGTTAACTTTAACCATAACCAAAATTTTCAGTGCGTATTGCCTTTCACCATTGAAAAAAATCCTTCAAACTGTAGGCTGCTGTTGACAAGAGTTGTGTGGCTTGTCTTTTTTATGCATTGAAGCACTACAGAATCCAGCACCCACCAGGATTATAGAGTTTGTCTGACTTTATCAGAAACATGAGCAAACAACACTCTTTTACTTCCTGCTTCATGGTGTTTACATAATCCATAGCTGCCCTCAGGTGCCAGAATTTAAAGGTCAACTCTGGTGGTTTGACAGGTAAAGTTAACACCATGTGATAAGTTAAAAAATCCATTGTCACTATAAGACATTATCATTCAAGATGACATACAAACATACGTAGTTATCATAGAAACTTCCTTTTAGACAAGGAAATGACAAAGGTCTCTTCTGTTTGTTCCTGATGGTCAGAGAGATGAGGACAAAGAAAACTTTTACGTTTTCTGCTTCAGGCACGTAGTCTCCAGAAAGAAGTGGCAGTTGCTAATTTTAGCTGTATTTAAAACGAGCCTTAGTCCTATGATAAGTGATTCTGCTAATTGCTAATTTTAGAGGCATACTGTATGTACCAGCTTTTTGTGCCATTGTCAGTCCCTTTTATATGCTGCTGTCTTGGCCAGGTCTTTCTTGCAAAAGGAGGTTCCCTGTTAAAAATGAAGGCTGGATTAAAAACAAATATTTGGCATCTTTGGCCGACGTATATCCCAATTTAGATGTATAAAATGTCTGTCTGATAAAATTAAATCAGCCAATCAGTCCACTCACTAAAGCCTCTGTATGAACGAAGGGCTGTTGTTTTTTTACAGGTTACGTAGCTACTGAGCAGTCAGTTCATTTATTGACAAGGAACCTTTAACAAGATCTGTTATGGTGACATTAGTTAAGCGAGGCTGCACCATGACGTACCTTCTAATTGTTTAAAACTTTAGCGCCTTTCCAGACATCACCTACTACACTTAAATGAGGTCTATATTGACAGTTTTCAAACTAAATTAATTGAAAATGTTACTTATGTGTCATTTTTCACAGTTGTAAATTCAAAACAAGGACTTCTTCTGATTATTATCACCTTCTTAGTGGATGTTAGTGTGCTGTGGGATTGTCTACTACATATAGCTAAAGAACCAATGTATGCCTTAAAAGCTTCATATGTGTTTCAGTTATCTTCCAAAAAATGTGAACTTTGCTGTAGACTGAAAATATAAAACAGACAAGTGTATGAACTAAATAAAAGCTAATGTTGAGCACAACCTGAGCCATGATTCCCATACAGTGCCTTCTCTGTCCAGGATAAAGCCAGAGGATGCAATGGACTTTGGTGTTTCACTACTGTTCTACGGGCTGTACTACGGGGTCCTAGGAAGGGACTTTGCAGAGATGTGTGCAGACTTCATGGCTTCAACTGTTGGGGTAAGTAGACAGATTGCAGATATTGTTTGTTTCTGTGTCATGTTGGAGGTAACGGCTCTAAGCTAAAATGTAATTTTGACTGTTCTCTTTTTTTAATTTTTAGTATTACAGTGCATCCGGCATGCCCACCAAGCACCTCTCTGACAACATCTGTGCTGTGTGCGGTCAGCCCATCCTCGTAGACGTCAGTGAGGAGGGTATCATTGAGAACACGTACAGATTGTCCTGCAACCATGTGTATCCTTCCTCGTCATGCTGCCATCTCTTTTGTCAGTGAAAGAGAAGTTCAGCTGCATGATGAAGTATTCATTTTCTATAAAAGGTGTAGTCATGGGTTTGTGTCGGAACTGTATCATGTACTAAATTAGCAGGCCAAAGAGGAATTGGTTGAGTTAACTTGACCTTTATGTCAGACTGTTGATGTTATGACAGTCTGTTCATCTGAATTTACATTACTTCCCCCAGGATTTTCTTCTGCTGCTTGTACACTGTAAATACCACGCAGCCTTATTTAGTATCACAGTGATGTTTTGTTTGGGTATTTCTCATACGTTGATTTATATTCTATTAATTTACAACTTATTGTTAAGCTTGCTGGTTTTCTGATTGGTGCTTTCAAACCTCTTGTACAGCTAAATTGAATCGCATCAAATTAAACAAGGCGGAATTCCCTGTTTACATATAAGTCCAAATCATATATCAGCAGGCCGATGGTTTGTCACTGAAATAACGTTATTAGCACATAGGCAAAAAAAACTTTTCAATACATTATTAGCTATTTTACATAATTCAATGTTTCTATATTTTGTCTAGATGGTTTTAGTTATTCTTTATAATAATTACACCTCCCAATTAAGTTGCAACTGTTACTGTCAAATTTGATAATAAATAAATTGTTCAACTGCAAAAGATCCTGTCAGAAAGTTTGGCAACAATTTTGGAGCATCTGCCTCCAATCCTAAATTTATATTGGGGATTTTTTAATCTCTCAAATATTTACTTTGGCATCAGTCCCAAAAATCCAAAATTGGTTGGGTTCTAATAATTAAATTTGAGTAGAATTTGCAAATATCAGTGTAACCCTGTAACATCGGTGTCTGTCAGCAGTAACTGTTGCCGGTATTTAAACCAATTTAGAAAGTAATTTTCTGTCCTTTATAAAGTACTAATGTATTAATTGAAATGGACTTTTACTTTGCCACATTCTCTTTTTGTCTTTAGTTAAATTAGGACATCAGTGTCGATCAAACAGGTTGATGCACAATGGCTACAAATAGAATAGGTTTTCATATTTCATCGATAAGCTGCCGTTTCCAAAGTGATTACATTTTGAACCAGTATAGGGTTGAACTGTTGCTCACATACTGCTGTACCGAGCCTTAACTCCCCAACCAGGTTCCATGAGTTCTGCATAAGAGGATGGTGTATCGTCGGAAAGAAGCAGATGTGCCCGTACTGCAAAGAGAAGGTGGACCTGAAGAGGATGTTCAGTAACCCGTATCCTTTTTATGCTGGAATTCCCACACACATGAGCTTTACCTGTTGTTTTTTTCTGTGATGCATTATTTCACTGTTTTTGTTTATTTCTCACTGAATATCCTAACGAGTTAATTGGTATAAAGTGCAATGTGCATGCGCAGACAGTATTGTCTGTATATAGGATGTGTAGATGGTATAGAGGATATGCCTCATGGAAGAGGAACAGAAAAGTACCTTCAGGTCCGAATCTAGTAAATTGGACATTTTCCCACGACATCTAATAAGCGTTCAGGAAACCCAGTCATGCAGGTTACAGGAGAAAGACGTCTTTCTGAGAGAGTTTTGACTGTAGAGTTTCGGTGAATTTTTCAGGCAGCTCATTGCAGGCTATTTAGAATGAGAGATGAATCATTTATAGGTTGTATACGAAGTTCCTGTTTATTTTTGTGGCTCAGAGTTTATGCTTCAGAAAACTTGCAAATCCATACAATAAATATTGCCCTTTAGAGAAACTGAAAGTTGTTTTCTACCTCCTCCTGGCCATGTGCCATCAGTTGAATGTGTAATTAAGGCTTTATATTTGCACCCATTTATTAACTGTTTTTGAAGCTTTTTTTCCTTAACCTATTTTTTTTTAGCTGGGAGAGGCCACATGTCATGTATGGACAACTTTTAGACTGGCTTCGGTACTTAGTGGCCTGGCAGCCTGTTATTATTGGATTTGTGCAAGGTATCAACTACATCCTGGGTCTGGAGTGACCTGTGACTGTCAGGAATGGACATAACACGCCATACGGAGAAGATATGCACTGGCTCAAAAGACTGAGAGCCTAACATTGAACTAAAACACCAATAAAATGTGTCTGTACTTTTTGTATATATTTATAGGCACATATTATCTGTATTTACAGTTTATTTGAATTTTATCGGTAATCTGAATTTGGATGTCTGTCAATTTTCCAGAAGTTGCATCACACAGCATTACATCTTAATAATTGGTTTGTGCATCTTGTGGCCTAGTAGAACAGTTGTCAAAATCATTAGAGAGGTGCTTTTTACTCATTTATGTCTTAAAGTTTGTTAATACTTAGTTAAAGGATCGTGCTGGAGTTTTTATCCTCATGTCTGATGGCTATCACATGAGTAATAAATATTTAATGAAAATCAACATAAGTAATTTCCCCATGTGCCTCCAAAATACATGAACACAGTATCTAAAGACTTCCTCTGGGGTCATATAAAGATGTACTGCACACTTAAACGTGTCTTTTTGAGCTGTAAACTAAATGACTGTACTTTGAAAAAACACATGAATGCTGGTGTTAATATTGACATTTCTTACCAAATTTATAATATTTGGCATTTACTGTTTCAAATCAGCCCTGAACCGGCAAGGCCGACCGGTTGGGACTTCTCTACGTCATGAAATTGATATAAATAAAAATGTTAACGCCCTCTAATCAGTGTCAGTCAGTCTCACCCGTGTCCCCTGATCCACACACTATGTAGCCTCCTACAGTTGTTCCCTCGCTCCTCTGTTGCATTTTTTAAAATATGTTGGGAGAGGGTTTTAGCAGAATTTGCGGGCGTAGTTACCCTTTAATGTCATGTCATCACTTATATAGCTGTTTGACATCGATTCCATACTTTGAACTCAAGTGACCTCTGAGAGAGTTTCACAAGTGCTAAGTCACGCACCATGTGAGTGGAGGAGTCGTCATTGGGGAAAAAAGTGCTAATCGGACTTAAACAGAGGATTCCTCATATCGTACTTGTTAAGATGGAACTTTTAATGTTACTGGATTTCAAAATGTCCTTGTCATTTGCTTTGACCTTTTACAATATTTCACTTCATTAAGTTTGTATGATCTGAAGTGGAGAAATGTCACTGTCTACCATACAAGGTCTTCTGTTTTGGCTCACACAATTGACTATTTGTATTTAAAGGGTCAGTTCACCTACAATACAAAAAGAAAAAAAACATTTTCTCATAGTTGTGTCTAGCCGTGCCGATAGTTTTGATCCCTGTGAAACTGTTGAGTGTGTTCTGTGGCCAATTCAGAGTTTCGGGAGTGACACATTACCGCTGACATTTTTAAATCTAATTTTTCAAACGCTGTGAGCTCTACCAACAAAATGTAATTCACCTCCATTGTATTGGGGTGGCAGGAGATGGATATCACAAAGCCTGGCCAAATAAAACCAAAACTATCTGCATGGCTGGATACCGCTAGAGGTAAGTGGAACAAATAATTTGAACTTGAACTGTTCTGAAATTGGAGCGACCCAGGAAGCACAAACCAAAGCTATCATACCGGTTAGTAACTTGACTAATAAACTATTGACAGTTCAAACTAGACAGAAGAGGAAAGCACCAAACATCCCAGAATGATCGCAGTGAGAGTACTGATGGTGCCAGTCTTATTTTTGTGTGATCTGTTCAACCCGAGTTCCCTTTATATGTGGGTTTTCTAGTTCAAAGTTGCTGGAAGATGATGGTTGGTTTTTGCGTTCACTGGTCACAGTACATGCCTCATAATGCCAGCTGTCTTTTACTCTGACCTCTCTACCAGCTCGCACAGTAAAGGGACTGTGTACATACAAGACATACTAACATGATCATTTTGTTTAGTTGTCATTGTTTTGATCAAGATCAGTTAATAAATGTCACATGGTTCAGATGGTGTGTAGATGTTTTTTCCATGCGTCCTTGAGTTTTATGTTTCCAACCTTTAAAGCCAAGTAATTGTTCACTGGATGACATTAAATATTGACACAATTGGAATCAGCTGTGAATTAGTCAGTATTCTTGATTTATGTAACCATAAGTTGTGTCAACCTGCCAAGAATATGTGGGCTATTTTGTGAGGAAATCCCCATGTACTGTATGTCTACGCATTGTGTTCAAGTGGGCGTAGGGAAGTGAATTATCTTTGTGTATATATAGGAATCCCAACCAGCAGTCAACAGCACAAAGCTCTCACTGGAGGAGTCGATATGAAGCTGTCATCTGTTGCCAAAGGTAATAATACTTAATACTAATGCAGTAATTTCCACTGTATTATGGCATTCATTGTGAATGTGTTGTATCTCTGGAACAGTCTTGGGATCTCTGTGTCTGCTGCTTGCAGATGGATTTCCAGGTACAGTATGTTTTGTGAGTGAAAGTTTTATTTTTATGTAATTCGATTTTTGTGCTAACATAAATTTGTTCTTCAGTTTCAGAGGGTGAATCTCCAGAGATCATTGGGCCACAGCACGTCCAAATAAAAGCTCATCCAGGTAGCCCTTGTGCATAGAGAAATTACCAACTGCTATCAAGTGTTTCCTGATATTTATTACTGGGTGACTTCTCACATGGATTTTTTTTATGAAGCTTTTTTTAAAGGGTTTCTGTACCTATATGGAAGCTATACTGTAATTGTGTTCTGCCTTACAGGTGAGAGGCTGTTTCTTCACTGTGAAGCGTTTGCAAATTGTGAAGACAATATGGCAATCATCTACTGGCTCGTCAATGGCTCTTTCCCTGAAGAAACGGCCAGCAGTGACAGAATAGTAGAATCAGACGAGTGAGTATTACCTTAACTGAACATATAATCTTAGCCATGAAAGTGCAGTTGTCAATATACCGTTTGTTAGCTGCCAAGCTGGAGTATATTCCTGTCTTCAAATTCAGTTCTGCAGACTGCTGTTAGACAGCAGGACAAAATAATGATTGATGTTGCATCCTGAAACCAACCTGCGGCTGAGCTGTAATGACCGTTTCAGAACAACTTTAGAGGAGGGTGCAATCCTACAGAGGAGTTTGCTGTTGAAGAACGTCACACCAGAGGACCTCAAATCCAACTTCACCTGTGTTGTGACAAACACTGCTGGAACGGCCCTCAAGTACACAATGTTAGCAGCAACAAGCAGGGATTGTAATGTGGGGAAAAGCAGAAAACACTGAATGTTACTGTGGAATTCTCTGAGCCATGTTTACTTGCAAACAAACTCATATCTGACAAGAGTCAACATTATCTGTGAATTTACAATTGTGTTATACTGCTGAGTGGGAGAAGAACTATGCCAAAGGAAAGTTAGCTGAAGAAAAGTACAAAACTTGGGGTGCATGTGGTTCCACAATAATTCATTTTCCTTTGATGATGATCCCTTCAGTGTGACTAATGGTGTTACAATGCATATTCTGATCCTCTGGGAAAGAGTAAGTACTAGGAGACAACTTAAATTGAAACCAAACAGCAACTGGAGGATGATATTACTTACCTTTGCTAATTTACATTTGATGCAGAATTTTGAGGATTCCCCTCTTTATCCAAGGAAACAACACTCAGAGGCAACATTTTACATGGAACTGAATGCACCCGTTACAATTGTAGTAAACTGTCTAAATTACTGTCATTTAGTACCTTTGTGTGGTAGTCATCTATCTATTGACTGCAGAATATAGATATAGAATATTGTAAGTTATTTGCTATGCTTGTGTATCATTTGTGTCTGTGTTTGCTGGCAATATGTCTTGAATTTATATATTTTTGAACCATATAAAAATATACTTCATAACGAGACAAAGCCGACCCTGTGATTGTTTCCAGAGATTTATGGTAAATCATGCCATTTAATTCACACAGGTAACTTTTTTCCACTGCCAGTACTTTCATAACCTGTATAACAAACTGAGATCAACACTTGGATGGCAGTGATGTAAACTAAACGGATTAGAGTACTGATACTTTTAAGCTATATGTAGGATAAATAATCGCAGACCTACAGCTCTTCAATGTGATTACGCAAAAAAAACATTCATCCAAGCCAACAAGCATAACTGATTAACAAAAGTGCTTAAAAGTGCAAAATAATTTGGTTTATACATTTTAAATTATACTATGACTCAGGACAAAAGGCATATTCCTCAGGATATCTTGTTAATAGTGAAGATAAAAAGCTATTTGAAGGAATTTTAAGACTAAGTCATCAAATCAAGCACAACTGTAGACAGGCTAGCTAACACTAGTTATACAACAATTAATGTATATCACAAATCTTTGATTGTATATGCATTGTATAAAAACAGGAACAAATAAACTCCCAAAATAAAACCCCTTAATATCTCACAGCTCCTGTCAATCCATATTAACACACAGCAAACCCTCACCATCCCTGTTTCCTTAAAAAGATTCTGTTTCCACATCAGTGTAACTTCAGAAGTGATTATGTTTGGCTCTAAGGCTCCATTAGTGCACGTCTTAAACAGTTGTCTTCCTGATGGAATTCAGTGGAAGGCTTGGCATTTATTTTGCAGTGATCAGTGTTGAAAAGAGTCAGATCAACTGGATGCTGCCTCTGAGGCTCACACACCCAACTCTTCCAGGCAGCGCTGTAAGTTGTCATTCCTGCCAGGATGCAGATTTTCTCCCATCTTCTTCCTGATGAGGGCAGCAGCATCTTCAATGAATGTTGGCCACTTTACAGAAGAGGTGCAGAATGGCTGGAGAAGTTCCATGTTGCTCTTGAGCGCCATTCCAAAGAGGAACCGCAGGAAAATGTCCAGTTTGCCATCCTCATACAGCAGGCTTCTGTCCAGGGCGCTCTTGTACAGCTCCATTGTCTTGTGCCCCTTGAAAATCCCCTTGAACTTGTCTTTCAGTTGCTGATCAAAAATGTTCTTCCCCTGGTTTCTAAAGGAGAGAAACGCATAAAGGGCAGCCAGGTACTCCTGCATGGTGGGGTGAATAAAGCTCAAGACTTTCTCTTGACACAAGACGAATGGCTTTGTGATGTATTGTGTGCACAGGCCACTGTTGGTCACTGCCTCCTCGTCGCTGATTCCAACTTCTTTCCAGTCGGACTTGGTGATCTTGAACTGGCCTTGTTCCAGCATGTTCAAGGCCAACTTTCCAAGTTTCATGAGGAAGTCTCTCTCTTTATCTGGGCTGCGATCTGGAGCTCTAAATATGCGATGCTGACGTGTGAGTGCTAGCAGCAGTTTTGTGTACATGTAGGTGATGCTCCTGGGCAGCTCTGCCTGTGTCCCCCGTACCCTAAATATGTGCTGGCACTCATCAGCCACCAGTGAGCAAAACAAGGGCAGGTGGCACATGATGCGGAGGGTTTTGAAAGAGTTGATATACACAATAGCTTGAGCTGCTTGATCTGGGTCCTGAAATCTCTTCTTAAAGTACACGTCCCTTTCAGGGTCACAGAAACCACACACGTCTATCTCATCATAAGACATGTCCCAAGGAACGCAGCGTTTTACTTGCGGCCGAGAAGTGACCACGAACAGGCCGCGGTACAGCAGCCTCCCTCTGAGGAGGTTGACCACGATGACGTTCAGGGTTGCGGAATCTGTGAGGTCACTGAGAAGCGTGGTGTTTTGAAAGTCAAGCTTCCCATTGTACTCATCAAGACCATCAAAGATAAACATTATTTTGCAGTCTTCGCTTCTAAAATCCTCATCCCTCAGTTTCTTGGTTTCTGGGTAAAGTTTTTGTATTATGTCCAACAGGGAGTTCTTACAACCCTCAAACTGTTTGAGTTCTCTGAACGTCAAAGGAAACAAGAAAGACACGTGTTGGTGGGACCGCTCTTCAATCCAATCGAGGACTAACCTTCTGACCGCCATTGACTTCCCTGATCCTGCCACTCCAGTGATCAACATGAACTTAAAGCTTGAGCGCTGAAGCCTTTTAGCACTCAAAATATCCTTAGTAGAAAGCAGCTTTGCTGCTTCCCGGTTGCTGTCCAGCTTTTCTATGGTCATGACCTCATGTTCAATATTTGGGCCATTATCACAGGTTGAGGTTATGTAGAGATCAGTAAAGACATCGTCAAGGGGCCTCTTCTCTCCTTGCATGGCCACATCCTCACATACTTCACCGTATTTCCTCTTCAGAGTCTCACTTAAATCGTGACGTACTTCATCTGAAAAAAGAAAAATGTGCATGTAAATATGTGTAACATTATCTAATTTGTTTCAAACTGACAATGAAAAGGGTAGCATTTGTGGCACTGACTATTATCTCCTTTGCCTTGTGTAAATATATTATCCATCCCTTTTGTTGAGATTAAATTAACAGTAATAAGCCATTAAGACATAAAGGAGCCTACTTACTTCTGATGCACAACGTCTGGAGATAATCAATCATCTTCTTTTGCCCAATTTCCTCAAGAAGGGTTTTGGTGATCTGCAAAGATAACTCCAGGTTGTAACACTCGAGCAACCGGTCCACAAGGTCCACCATGTCCAAGCCTTGGGGAGGAGTGTTGAATGACTGTGGGTAACGCTTCCACAGCGTCATCTTGAATCTCTTAAAGTCCCCCTCAGACAGCATCCCAAGGATTTTACCAATAGCCTGATTCCAAAAGGAAGGATAAAATTCAGTGCTGCTGTTTACAACTAGAGGGCATGTTCTACTTAATATCTTTAAAACTGATAAAGACAAAAGGGGAACACCAACTTACCTTAAATGTAAATGCCACTGTCAGAGAAGGCTGCCTGATCTCATTTGGGTTTTGGATTAACTCAGCTGTGTCAGAAGGCTCTGAGGCAGTATCATCTTTGCTTTTAACCCTGTTGACACATTTTAGCGTCAATCTAGTATGTAACCACACACACACAAACATGTACAAATGCCATGCCATGGGTGTATTTCTTACTTGGGGATTCTCTTTTCACAATCGTCACTGTCCAAGGAGTAACAGCTAGAGTATGAATCTGCTCTGTTCAGCTGGACCCTAAAACCAGGATGACAAGAGGGCTTGAATTATATTCAGTGCAACTACATGATGGCATAACAGTTTTCCTTGGATACAATGAAAGTGACAACAAGGTAAAGTATATCGAAAGGACAGTATTACAAGCACAGCTGCTTCCCGGGTTTAATGTGATGAATACATGAATTTATAGACCGATTTAAGCTTTGCTGAATACTTTGTCTGGTTTGTACCTTGTGGAGGATCCGTCTTCATCACCCATGTTGTCTGAGTTCTCCACACTTGTAATTGACCAGTAGCTCAGAGCTGGAGACAAAGCCTGGTCCTCATAATGCCTGAAAAATAAAAATAAAAGAAAGATGGCAGAATGACAGTTTGTTAATTGCTTAGTGGACAAATAACAAGCAATCACAGGCTTCCAGCATTCACACCAACCAGATAACCAGCCCATTTAGAGCTTAGTGCTCTTTCTCAAGCATCATCAAGGCTGTCAAGTCTTGGGTATTTGAATTGGGGACAACAAGGACATATGAAGGTTGATGGACAAGCATGGACTTAACCCCATTTTGTATTTTTATGTATTTTATTATTTTTAATTTTCTTGGCTTTGTATTGATTCTGCTAAGACTCTGAATATCTAGTTTTTGTGAGGTATTTGTTGTCATGTGAACACTTGGGCTTAGTACTGACACATCTCATCTTCCTGTGAAAATTGCGGAGGTAGCCGTTAAGATAAGATAAGATAAGATAAGCCTTTATTGTCCCACAGCGGGGAAATTTTTAGCGTTGCAGCAGCCAGCAAAAGTGTCATATATAGAAATACAATAAAAATAAATAGAAAAATAGTCCTATACACAGTATAGACAGAAATAAATAAATAATAAATATTAACATACATATTTATGTTAATATATGTTAACATACAGCAACAGACACAGACAGAGACAGGTACAGATATTCCCCTCAAACCTGGTACATAGACTGCTGTAAAAAGATATCCAGATAAGTTCTTCATTCAGCCCACTAGAGGAAACTGCTGAGCTGCCACACCACTCTGTTGTTACATATAAAGTGTAGTGATAGTCATTTCACTCAGTACTGTACCATCTGCAGAGAGCAAATGATAGGATAAGACTAGTTGTTATTGTTTTATTTTAGATATAGTTTCACTACTTGCCATAAAAATACTACCATTTACTATCCTACAGCGATAGGGAGGACCCTTGGGGCTAGTAAATAAAAAATGTCCCTACCAATGGCTAGTATCCATTGGACTCGGTCCCAGGTCCAGAGAAGGCCTTCTCTCAGGGATGTAGTAGAGTCCATCATCTTCAATAGACACACTCTGTTCTCTACCAGACACTGCCTCCCCAAGGGAAGAGCTGCCTGACAGCGCATCCATCGGCTCTATTTCGGTGTCGTCCATCATGTCACAGAGAGGGTCGGCCAACGACTAACATGAGGAGCATGAGGAGCACACACAGCGATCACCCTTTGTTTTCTCAGGACAGTAACCTGTCTGTACCTGCAGAAGAACAAACATGAAAAAAAGATATCAACTTTCACATCATCTGTCAGGGTATATAAAGGACGCCAAACCAGATGTTCAGGTTTCTTCTGTTGGAAGCTTATTCAGCCTGTGTCTGCACTACATTATGATACTGCATTACCTTGTCAAAGTAACATCACATGCAAGGTAAATGTCCATTCAATTTCCTTAAAACGTCTCTGGCAATGAAAAGACCGTATTTTTTACTATATTTTGACATTCGCTATTACAGTATTTTATGATTGCTTCGGCTGAGTTTCAGTGTACAAAACTACATAAGTAAATCTATCTCTAAACTATCTCTCATGAACTAACGTGTCCGAAACTTAGGCTCCATATCATCCAGTCTGACTGACCAAACTAAACCTCATCTTACACTGACTTTAGCCGTTACATGGCCTAGTTTTAAAGATTCTTTGGCCTTTCTTCCACTGACACAGTGCCATGTGTCTCACCAACACCGGCCTCTCCACATGCAATGAGGGAAAGTATGACTTTATGATTTAGCGTTAACCGAGGGAGCTAAATAGCTCGTTAGCAGGCGTTAGCTTATAACTTTGAATTTGGGAATGAAACTACGCCAACAGACTCAAACCAGGAGTAACGTTATGGCAAAATGATCGCAAACGCATTGGTAAGTACATAACGTTAAATACCTCGTTACTACTTTCTAATTTCTGCCACCGGACACATACCTTCCGCTCAGCCCGCAGGAAGCCAACGTTTCTTCTTCTCTCTTGTCTAATCTCGTGTGCAGCAAGACATTGCAAAGCAGACTCTGCCACCTACAGGTGCGCAGGCTGAAGTGTGAAAAACGTGCAGTCTGCTCGGGCATGAGAAGGAGGAGAGGAATGACCAGTGGTGGAAGAAGATCCTTTACTCAAGTTAAAGTAGAAATACCACACGGTATAGTGGTAATTACAAATAAAGGTCCTGCAGAAGTTTAAGTAGCATACAAATACAAATATAGCATAAAAACCAAAAAAAAAAATGTTATATTATCATGTGTATAGTATTTTATTATTACTGGTGCTTAACATATAAGAAGCATTTTAATGTAGTAGGCTAGCTGGTCTAGGATGAGCTCATCTTAATTACTTGAAATACTGTTGTATAGTTTAATCTATAACGAGGCATCATATTTTACAAGCTGGTGACACATTTTATATGTATGATACTGTATGTAAAGTCTTAGTCTGCAAGTGACTATTAGCTGACAAGTAAATTTAGTAGAGAAAAGGTATAATATTTCCTTCTGAAATGTTGTGTTTAAATATTAAGTATGATAAAAATGGAAATACTCATGTAAAGCACAAGTACCTCTAAATTGAACATAAGAACAGTACTTTAGTAAATGTACTTTGTTATTATCGAAGTCTTTTCAACATTAGCTAATGAGAAGAAGGTATTATGAGGTATTATAATTCATTGCATATTTAGTGCATCCCTCGACAAGACAGATCTTTTCGTCTTAGTTTATGGCACTGCTGTTATACGAGGCTGATACTGTATATGTCAAATGTAACTGCAACTACTGTGAGTGTTTGTGTGCATGCATGGCCAGTGTATTCAATCAGCTAGAATTTCGGGCTTCTGGCTGGGTATCTACTGCACAATATGATTCATAAAGGTTGTTTATTAGCTTGCATTTCATTATTGTTTATGTTATTTTCATTTCCATTTAAAGGTGAAATCCAGTCATATTGTCAAGCAGGTATAGCTTCCTGTCCTTGCATTTATTTATGATTATTGATTATCTTGAATGTCAGTGCTAGCACTGTTGGGGTTTCTGCTGTATTGGTCCCCTCCACCTGCTTGTTTAAAATATAATTGGAAACACTTTGAAAAATGTCAGTAAATCATTCGTTATTGCAACCATGTATTTTCTTGTTTTTGTCACATCATGCTGTTTACATGGAGGGTTTAAAATTGTAGCCTATTGTTTTGTTTCGTGAATTAAATGAACTGATCCTTTTCTTATGGTGCTTTTCATCATTTATTTGTGCTGTTAATGAATACTCATTTGTTATCCTACTGAATGAAATGGAATTAAAAAAATAAAGAAAGAAAAAGAAAGAAAAAGACACAACACCACACTACTGTCTCTAAAGAATAACAAACATCTTGAAACGAAAAGTGTGCATGTACTCATTGGTGTGTTTATTTGTTGAGCTATGGTATGCCATTCAGTTTAAATGCAGTATTTGCTGCACAATTAGTGTTCATGCAGTGAAAATAGGCTTATGTCCTGAAGCTGTTTACCAATACATGAAAAAAGCGAAGCGCATGTCAGCATCCTTGTCTCGTTTAGTGACCGCTACACTGCGCTTTGTGTGATGGAGGCGTGAGCAGCGACAAAGACGGCAAGAGGAAACGGTGGCGGGTATGAGGGGTGATTAGTGCCGGAGGGGTTAGAGGAGAAGCAAAGGAGTCATTGTCAGAATATAATTTGTGTTTAATGGATTTATTAGTGGCTTATTTTGGAGTTTCTCTTGCAATATGGAGAATAGTATAGCATGCCATCAGTGCTTATCGTGCTTGCAGAAACAAAGTTGAACTTGTGCAATTGCTTGTGCTCAGATGAAAACAAACTGGAAACGTATTAAAAATGATTACAAACATTCATCAACACCCACACAGACCTGGGCCCATTCCATGGCTGCTTCCAGCTTAGTCAATTCATTGTGTCCATGGGTGGGAAGCCAGTGGGGGGTGGGTGGGGGTTGGGCGATGGACCCATGAGCACAGTTGCCTAAAAGACATGCATTATTATAGACAACTTGGAAGTCAGACTTCACAATACCATCTCTTGCACAAGGGAATAAACTCATATAAACGTATATAAACTGATGTTATGCTGTAGATAAGCCAGTTTGAAGCTGTAAAACATGAGCAGTTTTTGTTTGTTTGAAGATGAAGTTTTCCCTGTGGCTTTCTGCAGAGTTTTAGGCTATACAGCTGGGATCAAAGGTTCAGGCTAGACTATCACAAATTCAATGATAAAGATGGTTATTAACCAAAATGAGATTCATTTCTAATTGGTCCAGAAAGATTATGAGGCAGTGTTAAAACTATTGGAATATTATTAGAATATTATAGACTATAAAGATTTATTCATCAGGACCAAATAGATTGCTGACAAAGATAAACAGCTCTCTGAAAAGACTATACTTCCCCTTACATTTGGTACATATTAAAAGTAGCACATTTTACATAAAACAAATACATGCTAAGCAAGCATCAACTTGAGTCCCAGCAGCAAATCTGAAACAGGCAAAATAGCCTACTCGCCTACAGGAGACGTGTCACTGTCCACATTCCCCTAAAATCAACAGTGGTGAAAGATTTTAAAATCATGTAAATGTATACCAATTAATACTAGTTTGTATTACAACCACCACTTCCCTGTACTGTGGTAAGTGGTTGGATGGACAGTAAAACGACTGAATGAACTAAAAATCTCAATTAAATAAATGAAAAAGACATTGGTTTTCTAAAAAAAAAACGTTTTTTAAAACAGTCAGCGCTGTACTATTAACATCAGCCAAGCTTTTCATGGACTCAGCCCTTATTCTTATCAAATGGATGTCATTAATTCTCATTAAGACACATCTACTCCGACTCCCCATGCTGCTTTGTGGCATTAATCACCCCTCATACATACATACTACGCACGGTGAGGGCTGTGACTCCATGTCTGTGTATGAGGGAGGATGCTCAGAGCGAACCCAACCTTTCCAGACACCAGTATGAAGTGAGAGTCTGTGCGTTGTTCTCCTCTGCTCTGGATGGTACTAGGATGTATTTTGGAAGGGGGGTCGGGCAGCAGTGACCCACCAGCATCACCGCCACTGAGCCTGACATGAATGACAAGTAAAAGAGCTCTTTCAAGCGACCAAATAGCACAGGAATGTGCACAAGTCTGCTGGGCTGCACTCGGGCTTCTCAAATCGACATTTTGGACCTTTTGGACCTACCTCGTTTTGTTTGTAAACACCCAACCCCAGCAGTGAACAATTAAGAGAGCCCTTGATTTGTATTTTATTTTATTGGTTTAGAATTGTATTCTTTATCTTTTTTTTTTTTCTTTTTTTTTTGAGGGGGGTGTGGGTTTGTTGGGAGTGTTTTTCTTTTGTCAAGCGTGAACAAGACAAACTTCTACCATGGCACTGGTTATGGAGCCTGTGAGCAAGTGGAGCTCCAGTCAAGTGGTTGACTGGATGAAAGGTAAGGCATTCAGGCACGATGATAGCCGAAACTGATATCACCAAACTGCAATGTTGCAATGAACATAGTGTTGCGCTGCGAGTCGAAATGCAACACAGATTCACTCGAGATGCCAGAAGAGAACAAAAACACCTGCTGAGCCTCGGGGTTTTGCCTCATCGACATGCGGCTTCTAATGGCTTTTAATTACAGTCTTTACATGATTTGATCGATTTTTTTTCAGGCAGTTACAACGTGGAGACGACTTGTCCTTTCAGACCAACATGTTCTCCAGAGCCTAACATATTCAAATAGCACAAAACGGTTTAAAAGCTCTATTGTGTCCTGAGGTGGTTATTGTTAACGCGGGGTTGCATCGCAGGGAGCTGGGAAACACAGCGGAGATCCAGTAATTACACACGAATAATTACCCTTCTCACTGGATCTGGGGTCAGAATCTGTATTTAGAGAAAAGGGTTCAAGTTATCGACCAAGGTTTATACGTGCAATGTTTAAAACAAGAGCTATCATAGCTCTAAATATCAGAGCTTGTGCAAACATCTGTGCGAAATGTTGATCCACACAGTCATTAAGAAGTCACAGCTGACTTGGAAGAGCATCATGGTAGACTGGCTTGTACAGTAATATAGTTTAGTGCACTGAAACCCAAGGTGATGCTCATCCATTAAAAGCATATTAGGTCTGACAGTTATTCAGGCATAAGAGCATTTTATGGTAAATCTTTTCAAACATCCAGCAGACAAATGAGGTTCAAATGCAGCTTGGTAATGAAGCACTCTTAAGGCCAACTGCCTTCCCAAGAGAGAAAGTGATGTTCGGACTAAACAGAACTGTTATTAATGGAGGACTGGACTTTCAATTTAAGTTGGAGAGATTGATATACAGTTGATAAAATGAGTTTATCATTTATAAGATTTGGTAGCTGTGTTAGATGAGAGGCTCCTCCGAGGAAAACCGTCTGCTCATTCAGTCTCCAAAGACCTATAAATGGCCCACACAAGCCTGTCAGGAGATTTTCACACATAACTCATTAGATTTTCTGCTTTTTGTCTGTTTGCATTACAAAGTAATTACCCCTGGCAGTCTGTTACTATCAAATATGTACAAAAATGTAAGAGGAAATGATAAACTCAGTAGGAGGGTGCTATCCAAGTCTGTGTGTTTGTCTGTTAGTACAGTAATTGTTTCAGTATATTGTGTGTTGTTTTGCAGAGCCACGTGCTCACGTGTCAGGCCACAGCCCTTCAGAGACGCTCCGGATGAAACATACACATACACATAGGCGAAGTCTTCACTGCCTCAGCACACACACACACACACACACACACACACACACACACACACACACACAGCCTTAGTCATAATTCTAAGCCTGAAGGCCTTTTCCTGCTGGCTCAGACATATTATGGTTGCAAAGATCAGACCTCTCTTCGTATAAGTTGTGTGTTACAAATTGTACCTGAATCTGATGCTGCCTTCTAAACAGGGTGTTATTGTGAGCATGCTGGCTCAGTAAAGACACAAAGTGCAAGTGTATAGCTTCATGGAGGGTTTATACAGACAAAGGGGACACAGGGATGATAGGAAGTGGAGAAAGCCACAGACAGAATGACCACAACAGTTCACATGAGATCTAAGATGATCTGCAAATAAGCAGGTAGCACAAGTGAGAAATGAAGGGAGCGAGAAGCATAGACTGGATATGAGAGAGGGTTCTTCAGTGTCCCACATCTGACAAGTGGAGCAGAGACGATTCTGTGCCCAGAGCCCAGTAATGGTAATTTAAAGTGAGGGACAGAGTGGCACAGAGAGACACTGAGGGAGAGGAAACTGAGAGGGGGGGTTCATTCTTGTCTCAGCTCCTGAGGACTGGCAGCATTTTGTTGTTAGCATTCACAGGTTCCATTAATAGCATACCGCTCTGTGATGTCACTGGAGGCCAAATGGGGGCACCCTGTGACCTTCCCACAATCCCACTCTCCATCCCCCACATTAGTGTTTTGTGTGAGCAAGACGCTCTATTCCCAGCTGTGACAAAGCCGCTTTAATGAAGAGACTCTCATCACAAAAGAGAAAAAGAATCCGGGCTTTGACTGAAAATTTGTTCTTGACAAGTGCATGGTAGCCCAGCAAACACGTATGATATGTGCCTTTTCAGTGTTGTTTTTATGAATTGTATGTGTGTTTTGAGGCACAGGCGTAATGCAGGCTTAGTATAATCTCTTTACTCTTCCTGACAGTGTGCATTAACATAATTCATGTTTTGTGATATCAGTTTTATTTTTGTTTTCTGTCAGGCTCACTCTCTCCTCACACTGACAGTGATCAATGACAAGTCCGATTAACATACATCTATTATAACAACTCTAACAGCCTTAAATGTCTCTCTTACCTCACATTACCAGTGGATTATCTAGAATGGAGATCAGGATGTGTCAGTGCTGTGCTTTTAATTTCTCCTCAACGTGCCTGATAATCTGACCCGTACATGAAATGGACAGGAAAATTGATGTAGCCGAGATTACTTAGTGCAATCAGTGAAGTATACTCTCCTCATCTAGAGGGGCTTTCTATTACATGGTGTTACAGTCAGAAGAGGACACGTATGAAATCAGATATGGCATTTAAGTTGTAAAGGGGGAAAACCACCAAACTTTAACATTCATATACAGCATGTTAGTTTAACGTTTTGTGTCACTCTTTGATGTGAGTTAACTCTCCCATTTCAATTATTGTAATAACATTAAACAGCACCCATCAAAATAGTGCTACATGATGCTTTAAAACATAATTTAGAAATGTTAAATCCTATAGAAGGTTTTGAATTATTGCTAATGGAATCAGCAGATGCTACCATGTAGTCACTTTTTGGAAAGCATCATGTCCTCTCTTCACTTATTTCTTCATTTGGTCCTTCGGTCCTTCAGGGAGAATCCCTGCCAAAACCCTGCTTCGTGGTTTCCATGGCAACATGGGGAATACTTCACTGACATAATGAGTCTCAATTAACTTGGTAAAGAGGCTGATTAGTTGAGCCTTTAAATTTTATGCAAAACCATGAAACTCCCTATGTTTCCTCTCCACCGTTTAGCTGCCAGCTAAACCCGATCTGAATGCTTGATCAGGTTCAGGCACAGCACTGAGTCACATGTACATGATTGGTCCACAGCGATGAAAAGACGAGATGAGCAGAGAGTTGTCAGTGTGTGTGTGTCCCTCTCTCGTTGAGACCGAGTGTATAGAAAAAGCCTGCAAAGGCTTCTTTCTCTGTCTCCAGTGGTAAAAAGATAGCCAGTTAGCATGCAGAGCACTTTCTAGTGACATTCAGCTACTATATACCGTATATACGTATATAAATCAATTAGAGCTGAAAAGATTAGGCAATTAATTGATTAGTCGATTGCCAGAAAATTAATCTGCAACTATTTTAATAATCGATTAATCGATTTTAAGCAAAAATGCCCAAAAAGTACTGCTTCCTGCCTCTCAAATATTTGCAGGTTTTCTTTGCCTTCTGTGATAGTAAAATGAATATCTTTGGGTTTTTGGCCTGTTGGTCGGATGAAACAAGCAATTTGAAGACATATATTGGGCTCTACGAAATTATGATGGACATTTTTTCTATATTTTCTGACATTTTATAGACTAGAAAATAATCAGCAGATTAATTGATAATGAATAAAATCATTAGAAACCCTAAAATGAGTTTTTTTTTTCATAAAAGTGTAAATTAAAAAAAAAGAGTCAAGAAACCCTCATGCAGAAACATAAACTAACAAATCAAAATGTATTTACAGAGTAAAATTAATTTGCTGTTCAGTTATTTGTAACAGCACACAATGTGTATGATCTCGCATCATCGGGGAAGTGGTAAGAAGCTAAGAGTACAGAGAGGGTGGACACTATCATTTACACCTATAGAAAATCCAATACAATGCTTCTGAAATAAATGCAACCATTTCTGTTGACTTTTGTGACAGAGAAGGCTTCATTTAAGTGGTAATTCTTGAGGGTTTTTTGTGCTGTTGTATTAGACTGAATTATTTTGTAAGATTTTCTGATTTTCCCCTGCATATATACTGTATTGATGCATGTGTTAGCACAGTTTCCAGTTCTAAACCTCAGCGGATAAGATGAAAATCGTTGATGAAGACAGGAGTCTGCGGCACTTCATCGACTTCTTCAACTGAAGACTTCACACCTGCTGCAGCAGTGCAAGATGTAAAGCAAGCTGAGCACAGACACACAGCTACTTTTTAGTTGAAAGCTTTTTAGTTTAAAACTGAAAATGCATCTCAGGACTGTTGGTGAGGAGAAATCTGTCAAATTTCATGCCTGACGAGGACTGTCTCACACAATAAAATACAACCTGTGCTCACACTTTAGAGATTTACAGCACATATTCTGGCAAGGAAAGCGATATCAAGCCCTATTAGAACACATTATGCAAAAAGAGGTTTCGTAAGAAATCAGAACGCCTGATATCGCCAGCAAACAAAATCTTTTCTTGTTGTCCTGTGTGGTTCCCTCAGGCCTGGACGACTGCCTGCAGCAGTACATCAAGACCTTTGAGAGGGAGAAAGTAGGGGGGGACCAGCTGCTGCGTATCACCCACCAGGAGCTGGAGGATTTGGGAGTGTCCAGAATCGGCCACCAGGAGCTCATACTGGAGGCTGTGGACTTACTCTGTGCTTTGGTGAGTCCAAGCTTCCCACACTGTCTTCCCACTCCTCTGTACTGTCACTTCAAAGAGTCTTAGACCACTGCTGCTGGATGAAGTTTCAGTGGCACATTGGGTGACTCCTCAGTTTATCAAGTACTTTCAAAACTCACTGGATTAACCCCAGAAATGTAGCGTCATCAAGTTGGAGGTTGTATAAGGTTGTTTTGTAGTCTTGAAAAACTTTGGATATGTAAGATTTCAACTAGTAGTGATGAGTAGTCTTGGCTGTATTTTGGCCTAAAGTTATCATCCATGAAGTCTGTTAATCAGTTTACAATGTCAGATTGTTATGTCAAAATAAACACAATATTCTTACAAATATCACGGGGTGGCTTTAAACTTTCAGACATCACAGCAAATCTACCAGAGTTAATAATCTGGCCAACATATCCTCTACAGGCAAATCTTACAGCTGTCATTAGTGCTGACATGGATTACAGCCTCCTCTTCAAGCGATTTCTGCTCTTAGTCTCAGAAACACAAGTTCTGTGTGTGTGTGTGTGTGTGTGTGTGTGTGTGTGTGTCAGCATGATAGACTGCTGCTCTGCTGATTGGACTAATGTGCTGCTGAAATAGTGAAAGCCTAATATTTACACGGCGTGTCACTGCAGCGACCTCAGACCTGTGTCACCTTGTGATTCAGGTCAGCAGGATCGCGACGACATAAGAGAAACCGGTGACGATGTAACTTCCTGTTCAGGAGAGTCTCTTCCTCCAGTGAAACCCAGCAGTTTCTGATAATGTAACACACTCACTTTAGTCCCAAACACACAATTTAGTCAAAGAATTTAACTTTTTTTTCTCCCAGAGGAGAGCCTTTACCAAAAGTCTTCACTTTTACAAATCACTTTTTGCCTTAAATTTGCCGTATCAGGGAAAACCCTGGAAAACCTTTCTTTGTTTTTCCTATTATTCATTGGTGTTATGTTTCTTTGCTTGTTTATACTTTGGGGTTTTTGTTAGTTGATTTAGGCATCTTTTATCTCACAAAAGTTCAAAACCTATATGTAATCTAAGTAGGGCTGCAACTAGCAATTATTTCCATTATCGACTAATCTGCGGATCATTTTGTCGATTATTCTTTTGTTACATAAAATGCCAGAAAATACTGGCTAATGCCTGTTGCAATTTCACAGAGCCTAAAGTGACATCTTCAAATTGTTTGTTTGTTTTATTTATCAAAGTAGTCAATTTGACAATCTATTAATCCATTAATTGTTTCAGCTCTACATCGAATGTTCTGCATCTGCTTGCCAGTAGTATGCTGTCAATTTGAGATAGTAGAAGCTGAAAGTTAGCTAACCAGTGAAGGAGTTTTATTCTTCACAGCTTTTAACAAGTGCAGTTTGATTTAATTGATTTGTAAAGTTCTCTTTTGTATTTGAGGAATATTTTTTAAATTGGTTGTAGGCGTTTCATCCATCTGTGGTATCTTGCTGAGTCATTTCTTAAGATGCTTCAATTTCCTTCCTTTTCAGATCCTTATTGTTATTTGCACACTGAGGGGACAGTCAGACGATCAAAACGTATACATTGATGGTCTCTGTCAATACCGAGCATTGATATTGCTGCTGATTTGCTGCTCTTATACGAAAACACACATGTACATGTACATGTATGACTGAGGAAATATGAAAGGAGAAGGTGTTAAAGGATGAATGAGAAGTAGGAATGAAGGAGAGAGAAGACGGGCATGTGTTAGCCAAAGAGACGCATAGAGAGACTGGATGGAGATTTAGTGGTCTGAGGTCACAGATGCAATCTGAATCTAAAGTCCTCTCATCCTGCATCGCTGCATGGGGGGCCTTGCTTCAGCCCCAAAGCTCCTTACGTAACTGGGATTTAGTTTTAAGTCTCTCAGGCACTGGTGTATTAAATATGATTAGTGGCCCTCCTGCCACGCTCTCCCCTCCCAAGAAACTCTGATGTGACAGACGCCCACAGCCCTGCACGTGCAGTCCGGCGTTCAGCGTAATGAGTGTTCTGGTATCCCTAGACATGCAAAGTGACAGCTGGAGGGGAGCTGGGCTGGATGGGTCAGTGGTTTCGTTCCTCACATGTTTGTCATATGAGCAGCATCTTCTGTGGTGCGACAAGTTGGGCTCTGCCATTGGTCTTTTTATTCACAGAGCAGTGTCATGACAACAATTGGTTTGAGTCTCCACACAGGACACACACACAATTCTTGGAATGCATCACAGTTAAAACAAACACCGACAAACTGTTCAAACAGAGGGAATTTACTTTCCTCTCTCCTCTAGAATTACGGGCTGGAGACTGAGAATCTGAAGACGCTTTCTCATAAGCTTAACGCATCTGCCAAGAACCTGCAGAACTTCATCACAGGCAGGCGGCGCAGTGGCCATTACGACGGCCGAGCCACGCGCAAGCTTCCCAACGACTTCCTTACCTCCGTGGTGGACCTGATCGCTGCAGCCAAAAGCCTCCTGGCGTGGCTGGACAGGTGAGATTTGCAAAAAGGTGCACCTGTAATACATATAAACATGTTAAAACGCATGTGGAAACACTTAGATACACACTCAAGTACACACACAATGACACATTCATGCACAATGTTTCCCCTCTAGTTTTTGAAGTTTGGTGCTACAGTAGCAGCGCTGGTTTTGACTAATATAGTCTCAAATTTTGTACCAATTTTGACAAGTCCTGAAGTTAATTTTAGGTACATACTTATGACAGTGTTAGTTGTATTTTCAAGCTAAATATGAACTCGGATTGGACTGGATTTGATATGAAGGACTATTTGAATTTCACATTTTCTTTACATTTTACATTGGGTGAAAATAACCTGCAGCAGATTAAATATATAATATAAAAATATATAAACTGGCTTCAGTAAGGAATGAAACAATCCTGTTTATCTGGCATCATTTATTGCTTCAGGTAGTGTGTTTTGGTGATTCTGGTGTGTTTTTACCGCAAACAGACCAGTTTTGTTTTTTATGTTATGTCCATGACCAATCAGCTGACAAGAAAAGATGAGTAACGGCCTTATATAAGTAGACTTTGACAGTGTGGCCAAAAAGGCACTGAGCAAGTCTATTTATATGTTGCTTTATCCGTTCCTTCTCTGTGGGATTGTGCCAGTGTGTTTGCGTCTGTTTGTTTGTTTGTGTGTGTGTGTGTGTGTGTGTGTGTGTGTGTTTGATGAATTTGGAAGTTCAAAGCAGACAGCATTCAACAGAAATAACAAAGCGAATGGCTGTTTCTTTCCCCACATAATCATCATCTGCATAATCTACAGCATCCGTACTAAATAAAATTTGATATCCAGTGATATCCAGTCATTTTCATGTTTGAATGCATCATTATTGACAAAATTGCACTTTGCAGTTTAAATATGACTCTGAAGTCCTGTTTAATGTGCTCTGGAGTACACAGAAACTGGAATTTTTAGGAGCATTAATATTATTTTCTAAAATCTGACTTTGCACGTCATTTAAAAAAAATTCTAAAACGTGGATAGAAATAAAGGAATCCTAATGCGTACATATGTGCATGCGCGTTGATATGCTCCATTGTGTGTTTGGAAATGTTCCCATAGATTTACCAGTGATTTAGTCTCAAGGGAAGAATGATCTAATGGTTCATTCCAGGTGCTCTTTCTTTTTCAGGTCTCCATTTGCTGCAGTGGCAGATTACTCGGTGACCAGAAACAACGTGATCCAGCTGTGTCTGGAGCTCACTACGATTGTACAACAGGTAAATAAATTGTATAATATTATATGATAATATACAGCGCAAGCCCAGGAAACTTTTTATCCCAATTAAATTTGTATTCAAAATGTTTTTCTATATTTAATAGTTTTAGAAACATCTGTAAATGATACATATACAGTATGTTTTTTTGAAAAGCTGAAGTTCAGAGATAATTTGTGTTATGCTTGATACAGAAAAGACTGATGCAGCTTTTTACTTAATCCCTTGTATAAACATCCAATCCAGAGCCTCTAATACCCTAACACAGCTCCTATTTTCTGCACGCATTGCATCCATATACATAGTCAAACATGAGTAAAAACTAAAGGTTTAAACAACAGAAGACCTACATGAGGTACGACACACTTCTGCAATCAGTTAAACAGTTAGAAATTACATTAACTTATACATATGACTACTTAAGGTCAGCTAATCCCTGACATGAAAATGAATGAACTTCATTCTGTTTATACACAAATGTTCTAGTTTTATAAAGTACAAAAGTGCTTATAAGAAAGAAGTATTTAAGTTTGGACTTGGCTATAAAAGAAAACCTTCATAACATGGTTTTCACCTGTCAGATACGCTCTCATATAAAGCATCACCTCATTCAGCTCCAGTTGAAATACATGCAAATATATTTTCAAAACTAAAGACACTGCAGATCAGATCAAATGTGAGAAACTTATCACAGTTTAGATTTTAATATCAACGTATTTGTCTTCGGCCTGTAAATGCTGACAATCACAATCAGCCCCATGCGGCCCTGAAAGATCAGTAAATAATGAGAGAAGTGATGCTTAATAGGTTTTAGGACAGTCTCTCTGGAGGATAATGTTTATATGGAGTTAAGAGAAAAATGTAAGTGGGAAAAAATTAAAGGTGGGAGTGAAAGAGGACGATAGGTAGAGAGTTGAAGGCCGAGAGAGGAAGACTGGCAGAGAGAGAAAGAGAGAGAGAGACATGCCTCCGCAGTGGTGATTCATTTGTTTTGTGTTTGTGCATGCCTGTGTGGGAGTGTTGGGGGTTATAGGTGCCAAGCTGCTCGGTTTTTGCTTATATCCACCTACAGCAGAAATGCCAATAATAACTCCATTTTGACACATTCTCTTGAGGTAACAGTGCTCTCTGAATGTTCCCCAGGACTGCTCTGTGTACGAAACAGAAAACAAAATCCTGCATGTGGTGAGTTGCTGACTTTATTACAGTGGATCGCATGTAAGTGACGCTATAATGCGCACACTTTCAGATTGTATTCATCCCATTAATATGTCCTCCCCAGTGTAAAACTCTGTCTGGAGTGTGCGACCACATTATCTCTCTGTCCTCGGATCCCATGGTGTCCCAGGCTGCACATTTGGAGGTTGTGCAGCTAGCCAACATAAAATCCACTGAAGGACTGGTAAGACTATCCCTCAGTCAGACTTAAAGAAACACACTCATTTTTGGGGGGTTTCTCTGTGGTCATCCTACCCGGTATGTCATTAGAGAGCGCTCTGTGTGTTTCTGTGATGTTTCCGAAGAACTAACCTTTTAAATTACAGGCTGCTTAATTACAAGAAATAACTAAATTCATTTACCTGGTAATATTGATTTAAAAGGAAATGGTTGTAGTGCAATAACTGAGGAATTAGTCAGTAATTAAGAGTAAAAGTAAAGCAGAAAAAAAGAGGTTTTGCTACTAATTGTATTGAAATTAGTTGTAAGATGGTAATATAGCCCATAGCACTGGGTTATGACAGCAGAAGCTAATATAATAGCTGATAGTTACTGAGTAATATATATATTTTAAGCCATAATTGTACTGTAAAGCTTAGCCCAGTATGATATAGCTCAGTACTTTCAGTATATATATTTACAAATTTCACTATAACTAACCCATAATTACCTTTCCATGGTCTATAATGTGTTGTGTACATTATTTAAAAATATACAGTATATACTGGTAGTTTCCACATGAAGAAATAGAGATACAGTATAATCGCTACTAGGAAATGTCACTGCAATTACTTCCCTATGGCCTGTAAAGTGTAGTGTGCACTCTTTGTAGGAAATACACTGGTTTCCACATAAAAAAAAATAAAAAAAATACTAAGCAATTTCACTGCAATTACCTTTTACATGGCTTGAAAAATGTAGAGGGCCCTGTCTGACTGAAATATACTGTATATGAATAGTTTCAATACAACAAATTAAGGCATAAATACTACATAATTTAATTGCAGATTCCCTCTTATGGCCTTACAACATGTATGTCATTTAGCAGCCTGTAAAGTAAAAGGTTACCCGAAGTTAGCCACGTAGCAGATGAACTGATAATAATGATGGAGAAAGTTGGTGCTGTTTTTTCTTTACTCAACAGCATCACGCAACACAGACTCTCTTTCATGGTAAACAATCTGTAAGAACCACACAAGCCCGATATCCTACTACACACAGTGACGTGCGGTGAGGTTCATGACTGGTGAGGCACTGACTCCTCTGGAGTCGGATGTAAAAATATATGAACCCAAAATAGAAGCTTATATTTCAATGTTCCCCATTGTGCCTGTGGGGCTCAGCACTGCCCCCTATCAGTGCGGCACGGTACTTTCTGCCTCACCCTGTGCATTTTCACTGCGCATTTATGGCCGATCAGAAAGACTAAATATGTCACACACATTCATTAAATATATTAGACAGACTGTGGAACGCCTGCATGTGTAGTACATGTGTAATCAAACATGTATATTGGCGATATAAAGACAGACAGCAATGGGCATGCGCCAACTGCCTGCGTCAGTCAGTGTGTGTGGCACAGTTCATTGCTGCCTCACCTCGCCCTTCTCCCATGTATTTGAACAGGAAATGCGTAAATTTTGCGATTTTGACCATAGAAATGTTGAAATCATACAGAAAACAAATTTATAGAACAGTCAAGTGGACAAATTGATTTTCTGTTATCATTGTTAGTATTTTACTTGTCATGATAACAGGTGAGGGGCCATGTGGCGCAATGGTGGGTAAGATGAGCTTAAGTCCGAATTTCCTCCTCTTAATGAATAAATAAACCACAGCAAGTTTTTTTTATAACAGGTGAGGCACTGCCTCACCTGCCTCCCCTGACTGCACGTCACTGACTACACATGTGGCACCTGCACATAAGCAGGCTTTCAATATACTTTTCATGACACTTGAATACGGTTTAATATACTTAAAATATCGAGATGTTAAATTGTTTTCCAGGTTTGATGAAATGAACACAGGATAAAGCTACCAAAAAAAGTAAAGTACAAAACTACTAATAATACTGGATGATGGTGAAACCTACTAATTACAGAAATCGCAACAGCATGACTTTTGACAGCATATTGACTTCTGTTTGATTCAAATATGGCATGTGCAAATTATCTTGCAGCTTGTATCTTACTCACTGCAAAAATAGTTCATTCACTCGCTCAATCACTAATACTAACTTTGCCTGATTTGTTTCCTTCAGTTCTATCACAGTTACTGATTCAACATCACACACCTACGTAGGTGCTTTGGGACCATGAAGGGACCAAGTACACAGGCTATTTACTTAAAGGGCTGGTTGACCCAGCCCTTTACAAAAAAACACGTGCTCATTCACATCTAGAGCCATGCAATTAGTTTTGGTTTTATTGCCCAGGTTTTGAGATATCCAGAATATCCAGATATCTAAGACTTCAGTCTTAACCCCACTACAATGTAGGTGAAGGGGATTTTATTTGTGGTTGCATTATAAAATCAGAAGCATCTCTTTCCAGAAGCAGTGTCTCCTGTTACTGGGGTTAATACAAAGACCTTGCTGTTAGCGGAGTATCCGTGATGCTCTTTTGTTTTTAAATTGCCACTTTAAACACGAGTCGTGGTTTCATTTCACATTTCAAAATAGTACGAATATTGAGGTAAAACATAAACACTGCGTGCTGCTGGACTGTCCGGTAGCTAATGGAGCTCGCTGCAGCTGTCCCAAAACTGGGTTTTTGCTGAGCTCGTGGGCATGTGAGTCAGCTGATAAAAAGAACATGAAAAGAACATGTTGCCCATGTTGAAATGAGCAAAATACAAAATGCTTAAATTTGCAGATCGCAATGCAACAAATGACTGTCTATGGACTTACTCCTGGGACAGACTGGAGACTGCGTTTAGTAGCAGAGAAGACACTTGTTCTTGCCGCCACTGCATAACCATCAGCACTTTGTTGGACTCCATCTTTGCACTGACCTACACTCAGGCACGAGTGCCCTGCTTAGGGCCACAATAAAAGCCCCACCCCCACACAAACGCTAGAAGGGGGCATGGAAGTTCTCTCATCCGTTCACTGAAATCTGAACACAACAGTGGGCCAAGTGGCCTAAAAATAAACCTCTTACACTCATCTTGAAGACTGGCATGCTGCTTCTGTGTATCTGTGTGACTATGTGTGTGTGTGTGTGAGAGAGAGAGAGAGAGAGTGAATGTACATGTGTATTTGGGTGTGTTTATGGTTGTGTGTATGTGTCTTTGTAATGTACTTCAGACCCATTTTAGTGAAAACGTGGAGTTTTAGCGGTATTTGCAGATAAATAATCCTCCATGTTTGATTCAGTCTGCTTGAAGGAGCAGTTAAGTGAGACTCACTACATGACATTAAATTAGACTGTGCCGTGCATGTTTGAAAAGTACACCCATGTGATATTTAAGGACCTTCCTGTTGTAATTATAATATTTATCTGATCAGGCAAATCCTCACGTCTTTCACTGCTGCAAAAAATGATTGAGATAAATACAAACCCTACCCATTTTGCACTACAAGCAGATTAAACCAAATGCTAAGATTTGCAAATATGCAATGACCGTGGTCTGTGGCTGTGTTGCTGAGCCGAGATGCATTGTGTTAAATCAGCCTCATGTTAGAGTTTTCTTTAAAATGTAATCATGTATATTCCTGCTCCTCTTCCCACAGGGCATGTATATCAAATCAACATATGACGGTTTGCATGTAATCACCGGGACAACAGAAGGAGTAAGTACGAGGCTCTTTGTGTTCACCTATGTAGATCTTTGCTCACTCACTTGTAGTGTAATATGTGGAGCGAGGTGCGTTGTATCACAGTAAGCTTGGACAGTGAAATAGAGCAGCAGTTAATGACTCTTCCTCTCTGGCTATCCATCAGTCCCTGGCTGACCGCTGTAAGAAAATCCATGCTGGAGACGAAGTCATTCAGGTCAATCATCAGACAGTAGTAAGACCACATTTTTTTGCTCTCTGGCTTATTTTATTTTTCATATTTACTGTCTGAATTTGTATATGATCTTTTTGGTGCATTTATCTTTTGCATTTGCAGACTGTTTAAGCAAATGTCTGTTTAATTCACATATGCTTGTTTTGTACACAAAGAAATACCTGCCTCAGATTGTGCATATTCTGTGAATGTGTATGCACTTCCTTTATACACATTTATATCTGCGTTGCAGTACGTCTTCAGTGGGCCTCTGGAGCACTACTGGACCTGTTTTTGTATAAGTGGCTGGCTGTAGTGCCTCTTGTAGGCAGTTTTTGAGGATGTGGATACGTTACTCTGACTGGATGGATATGTTACTTTGCTCGTCACAGGGTCAGTTGGATTGTCAGCTGAAATCATTGAACTCATGCTGACAAGAGCACTTCAGTCGATCAGGGCCTGCGTAGGGCCCTTAACACACTGTGGATAAAAGCCACCATTTTCAATGTGATTTCTGTTAGTAGCTTTTAAACTCCTATACACCCATGATTCACCCACACAGGTGTTTTTACTTATTGGATAGACCTCTCTTCAGGACAGTGTGCACGTGTATGGACCCTCATATTCCAATTAGTTGTGTTGCACCTGTTAGAGCGGGACAACTTACACACTATGTCCACTATGTATTTTTTTGGAGCGTTTTTATGTCTTTATTAAAGATACACAGTAGAGAGATAACAAAGGAAAGAGGGATGGGGAAAGTCATGCAACAAATGTCCATGGCTGGACTCAAACTGGAGATGTTGCCATTCATGGTTGACGTCTCAAACCCCTCAGCAACCAGGGCGCCCCAAGCTTATCCTTCTTTTTTTGATAAAGGGATTTGGTGACCTGACATTATTCTCATTTGTGCCCATCACAAGTAACTGGCCTTTTTTTTGCTAAGAGACAAAACTGCACAAACCCTCTGTTTCTGAAGTGTACATAGCATATAAGAAATTCAGCAGAAATGAAAGCAAAAACTTCCAGTGGTGCACAATTTAAATATAGCACCCTTTGTCTAAAATAATTGCTGCTTGTGTGTGCAACAGCAAGACGTATGATAATTACACAGCTCAAGTCAGGTTCATGTCAGTCAACTCACCCACTGAATGCAGCCATTTTTATAGAGAATAAGTGCAAATACAGAGTCGATTTTGGTATCAAGACTCTTTCATGTCACTGTGAAGTGTAGTTTAAAGGCTGCCAAAAGTCAGAGCAGGGAGGTGTCAGTGCATGCTCCTCATGGGGAACCAAAAGAAATACAAAGTAACCCAACAGACCTCTTTTAATGGAAGATGTTTTAACCTGTCATAGCAGGAAAAGCACTGGTGTAATTAATAACATTAATGATGGCTCAGTAGGCCATGCATGCACAATATCAGGGTCCTGGAACTGAAACACCTAAATGGAACAGAGCCGTGATTTATGTCATTAATTACACCTGTGCATTTCATGAAGCATTTTGCTTTCTTTTTCGGTTTACAGATTGGCAGCAGCTTCTCAAAGTTGCATCTTGATAAAAGTGAAGATTATTATGTTGTCTTTACTCTACATTATTAGTATGTGGTATGGAACTGGTACACAGTTACAAAGTTCACATGTGGATGATGCTAGGGAGGTGGCGGCGAAGGAAAGATGCTGAAATGAGCAGCAGTGAGTGAGTCAGTTTGACAGCTTAAGTGGGTGATGGCAATATGTAAACTCAGTTGACATGTCTGCTGATCCAAAAGTGCTGATGCACTGTCACTCATAATGACTGCCATTACCAGCTTAAATACTGTTAATACATTTAATTTAGTGTGGCCCAGAGTTAAGAACAAATACATGATGGCTGAGAGAAGACCAGAGGAGAAAAGTACTGAAAAGGTCTTAACAGTAAAGCAAGGAAAAAAATCTTCAGGCCCAAGAGAGTAGAACAAATGTCAAGGTTTAAAAAATACCACTAAGAAAAGAAGAGATGCTTGAAACAGTTCAGGGATTTATAATTAAGGGAGCTGGGAGAAGTCCAGCAGTAAGATACAGACCAACGTTCACTGGATTTGAGCATCCTTTTCCATGAAAAGCAGATGTAAGAATGGTTGCTGAGGCAAAGGAGTTACATCAAGCAAAGGAAATTAATGATGGAAAAATCTTCAGAGGCAAAAGCTGCCTTGTGATTAACTTAGAAGATGTTGTAACACATAGGACAAGCTAGGAATACGCCAAAGAAATGTCAAATGATTTGGTGCTTCTGAGCACAAGATTGAAAGGCTATAAAAAATTAAAGACAGCATGCCAGAAATAAATAACTCCAGGCAGCAATGATAGATTGAATTTCTGGAATGGTCAATAAATAGGGAAGGCTTCCAACACATAAAAGAGCTCCATGCAGGACAGTAAATTTTAACACTGGAGAGTGTTACCAGAATCCCCTACAGAAAATGAAACAACAAGAAGAAACCAGTGGCATGATGTTTTAAAAGAAACACCTTGAATCAGAAAGGCAGAGCAGCAGATAGTTGAAAAAAGCTAAAAACTCAGGGGTTTCACTGCTTTAAATAAACAAATTTCATTTGGCCAGGCACAGCAAAACAATCTTTTTTTTAATCATGGAATAAAGCAGGCTTTGTGTTATAAAAGTGTCAGTTTCAGCCTGTCTGTCTCTTTAATGCACTTTCTGTGTGAAGAATTTCTGTGTAGTGGCTGTCAAGGTGAAAAATTACTTGGAAAGGAACAAAGTGATTGCTAGGTCAGTGCCTGAAAAATGCCCAGTTTCTCAGGGCTGCTTGGAATCCGCAAGATGTACTGAAATTCAGTGCAGCCAGCCAAGCAAGACAGGATATTTTCTCCCCCAAACTGGACCTGGCATATTTGGTTCAGCTGAGGACAGTGTTTCTCTGGGTGGGATGTTCTTTGTGCCAAATGTCATCAAAACTGGGTTAAAGACTATTTACAAGGCGTTTAGCTGTTTGCAACACATAACATCGAGGCTTACCGAATCATGACAGCGCCTGCAGATTGATATCACGGGAGGTGTACAAGATGCCCTTTGGCATCCAACTTTGCATTTAACATCCTCATCAACATGAACCTCATGCTGCCATTTCCAACCATCAGGATCCACGCGTATAATTAAAATAACGACCACCACAGCACCTTGAATAAAATGCCTGCTTGGCAAACATAAAGTTGATTAGGCGTAAAGAAAAGTCTTCCACATCATGTGCGAAAGGAAACATGAGCTGGATGTATGTTTAATCCCCGTACAAGTCACTAACTAGATGTTCATATTGAAATATCAGCCTGCAGTAGTCTGAGTCATGGGGATGCCTGTGTGTTGAGGAAACCCTTATCATGCTGCTGTTGTTTGCTAGGTGGGCTGGCAGCTGAAGAACTTGGTGAACTTGCTGCGTGGGGACCCTGCAGGTGTCACCCTGACGCTGAAGAAACGCCCACAGAGCACGCTCACCTCAACCCCTGCTCTGCTCAAGAACATGAGATGGAAACCGTTGGCCCTGCAAGTATGATGACTGCTTTCATCCTCCACAGATATGTTTGTGCATGCCCGCTTGTGTGTAGATATGTATTTGTATGTGTATATCTCTGTGCTTCTGTCTGCACCGACTGCACAGACTTGGAACACTAGATGGCAAAATCCCCGGATCAGCCCATAAATGGCCAAGATGTAAGATAAACAGAAGAGTACAAAGTGAAGATGGGGTTAAATTGAAGTAGCGCTTTTACAATAGGATGCAATCTAATAATATGAGAGCTTTGTAAAACCTGTAATGTTCAATTTCTGTCAAAACATTTTCAGAGAGATCATTTTGGGTTGAGTTATGGTAGCCATGGGGTTTGCACTATATTGTGCATATATTGCTTTTTTTGCGTCCACCTCCTTTCTGTAGCACAACTTGCTCCTAATTGGTTGAAGGTTCCAGCATCATTCATTCACAAGTTGACATTTAAGCCCTTAGTGGCATCTGTTGTCCTACTTCGGCCAAACCAGTTACATTATTAGAATCGTGTGCCCGAGCCAGAATGGGTGGAAATGAGAGGGATGCGTATTAATGCAGCCCAGCCTTTCTTTGAGTCCCAGGCCAGAGAAAATGTTCTCTCCCCCCTGAGGCCCTGAAGCGCAGTCCTGCTCAGCCTCATCCCCCTTCACATCACATCCGCATCCTTCTTCAATCAAATTTTCTCTCCTGCTGGGCATTTTTAAGGACAGAGGAGGAAGCAGAGAACATAGGAGCTGTAATGTTTTCTGCTCTGAGATGTGACTAAAATTAAGAATGTCAAGGTAGTCGGTTAAGTTATTGAAAAGAACATCGTGCTGTGGAAGCCCTGCAGTACTTCTGACACACATAATGGTCTTATGATGAAGCACATCTCCCCGATAATACATCTCTGATATTAGTCAGCTGTGAGTTACGCAACATATTAGCATAGTTTGAGCAGTGACAAATTAGTATTCTATTGTTGAAAGAATTTCAGTTCTTGCTCATTTAATAAGCTCTCAAGCGTTTTTTGGAAGTCCTTGTTTTATCCCTGCAAAACAGGCATCTTGTGATTGGATTACATCTCTCTGACTATTCAGTTTAAGTTGATGAATTCGCAGCCTCCTACTTTTTATATAATACATGTGACAAGAAGGCAATTAAAACATATTACATACATATTTTGTTATAAAGGTATCATAGATAAACAACGATCTCTATTTACTGCATTTAACAGACTATGTAGGCTATGACCAGAGTTTCCTTGACCTGAATGAGAGGGATGACTAGCCTGCACACCGACCCGGCTTCCTGTGTGCACCAGCTAGAACTGGAGCATCAGAAACGTACAGTACACTGCTCATTTCACGGTTGAGATGCTCAGCAGCACAGTCTGAACCCAACAAATGGCCCCTGACTGACTAACTGACTGAACCGCTGCGAACTCCAAATTTTCAATGTGTCAATCCCTGTAACTGTTCCTCTCTCTCTCTCTTTCTCTGTCTCTCTCCCTGTCTGCCTGTCTCTCTCTCTTTCACACATACACACACACACACACACACACACACTCACTCACTCACACACAGCCAATCTTCCCTCAGAGCCCCAGCAGCAGTGTCGCCACGCCCACCAGCACTTTAAGTACTCCATCCAGGAGGAGTAGCTGTGCCCTGCAGGACCTCTACATCCCCCCTCCTCCACCAGAACCCTACACCCCCAGGTGAACACACACACACACATGCTAACAAAACACATGGAAGTTAACACGCTGGGTGACATGTTCCTTCATTACGCTGAACAAAGACGCTGTACTTTATTTTGAGTCAGTACACATACACCGTCCGGCTACCATAAACACTCTCTAAAGCACCAAATGTGTATTCATCCGCAGCTGAAAATAGCCCCCAACAAATGCACTATTTACTCCTGTTTTAATAACGTTTGCTAAAAACTACAGCACCCATCTGTTTTAGGAAATTATTGAGCCCTTTTTAAAAATGAAAGCATATATTTGCGATCTCTTTTTAAAACTTGCATCTGAGAACCACAGATTTGCTCGAGAAGTGAGAAAGTATTGAGAGACGGACTAAGACATTGTTGGTTTTGGTCTTTTCATGGGATTTGTTGACAACAACATATATGTAGAATATCACCGGCCTTATCCTTTAAACTAAAAACATGTATATTTTTGATAGTTTGCATGCTGAATAAGTAAGTTTTCAGCCTACAATTCACTCTGATGGGGGCATTGCTTCTTCTTTTCATATTAGTCCAGATCTTCACTGGCAGTAAAATTACTTCCTGCTTTCCGTTGCCGCAGAGATGACAAGGGAAGTCTGCCGGGTGACGATCCTCAGTCGGATGTCCATGTCGCAGAGGGATCTGAGTCACCAAACTCCTACCTGGACCAGGAGTGCCGGGGGCGATTTCCTCTGGTGGAGGAAGATGCTATACTGTACTGTTACGAGTACGACCAGAACCAAGAGGTGTCATCAGTCCGCAGGGGGAGCACTCCCACCTATGGTAAGACCTGAAGACTTGCTGCTGTAATCGTGAGAGCCAAGAGCTCAAAGCCCTGCGAATGTGACGTCTGTTTGCTCTTGAGTTGTTTTTGAGACGTCTGCAGCTGTTTGATGTGTGTGTGTGTGTGTGTGGGCAGCTGTGTAATATTGACGTTCCCCGTGCCTCCTTGCTCCAGGCAGGCTCAGGCCCATCTCAATGCCGGTGGAATACAACTGGGTGGGAGACAACGAAGACCTGGCCAAGCTGAAGAGAGAGAGCAGGAGAGGTGAGTGGGAGGCAGTGGGAGAGAGAGAAAGAAAGGGAGGCAGAGAAAGGAGGGAGACAGAGAGGGACAGAGGGAGCTGAGGTGAGTGGGTGGATATCTCATAATATCCTCACCCTCTCAGATCTCTGAGCCAAAAAGTAGAAGGATGAGCTGGCCTGTCAAAACTGATAACATGCTGGATATCAGCTCCTGCGCCTCTATCTCCTCCATATGTTCATAATCTATCACTGCTCCTTTTCCCCCTCCACCCCTCTCCCTGTTTCTCTCTTTCTCGCCCTCAGCTTTGCTGTTTCTCTCTGTTTGGATATAAAAAGTGCACTGTTGCTTTGGCAACTGTAGGAATATATCCAGAGATTTTCACATGTTGTTGGTGAGTGTTGAGCTAGGTGGTAAATGGAGTGGGAGGAGACTGAATTGCTTTATTTCAGTCTCAAAGAAAGACTTGAGTGATGTGTTTGTTTCCTCTGGGGATGGTGGTGATATGTTGCTCCTTTGGGCTTTTCAGAAGAAGTGATGGTGCTATATTTATCTACAGGAGACAGTATTTGGAAGATTTGAGGGCCTCCTGCCTGACAACAGCCCTCCTCTGTAGATTTTGTAATGCCTTTTAAAATAGGTAGTCTTTTGAAATGTCAGCGTTCTGATCTCAGAGAGAGATATTGTTAAGTCACAGGCCACTGACTGGTCTTACAGTAGATTACAAAAAAGTTTGTTCAGTGTTGTGACATAAACTATTGTAGCAACTATTATGTGGTTAAAAGTCCATAGTCTAGATGGAGAATTACTTGATTAAGTTAAACAAGCTTACTGAATCTGGTGCAGCATCTTATAATTCAGACGTGGCACTGTATGGAGCATTTAGTATGTAAATAGATTTTTACATTTTTATTTTATAATCAATAAAAACTTAATGGGGGAAAAAATGTTTTTATAAAGTGTGTGTGTGTGGTACTGATGTTGCCTCTGTTGTGTCCCGGCAGAGAATTCCCTGCTGCGTTTTGCGAGTGAAGATAAAACCCCGGGGGAGGACTTCCTGCTGGGACGCAGCCTGAGTCAGAACAGGAGGAAGACTGAGCGAGGAGGCAGCCCCACCCATTACACTCTCGTCCCTGCCCTCCAGATGGAGGTCTCCCTGTCCACGTCCAGCTCTGACTCGGCCTCCCTCTACCATGTTAGTCCTTTGTGTCTGAGATAATTCAAATCAGAAGCATTTGGCTGCACTGGGATCCTCTGCACGTTGTCATTCTTTTTTACTTTGCAGGTGTTTGAACGATCCTCACTGCTGTCAAGGTCAAAGAAGAAGAGCAAAGGTAACAGCATTTGTTTAAGGGGTTTTACTTGAGCGCTCACATGTACTCAAACCCAAACATGAGCAGGTGTTTCATGAGGAGTGTTTTCTGACCCCCCTCGTCTGTTCTGCTCCCCTGCTGGCGCCTGCAGCTGGAAGTCCCATGTCTTCAATCAGCAAGCGGCGGATTTCCTGCAGGGACTTGGGTCAGGGGGACTGTGAGGGCTGGCTGTGGAAAAAAAAGGATGCTAAAACCTATTTTTCACAGAAGTGGAAGAAGTACTGGTTCATCCTGAAAGACACGTGCCTGTATTGGTACATGAATGAGGAGGTGAATATTGTGATTTTTACAAAAGAGCAATTCACAGCATTAAGCCTCTAGTCATTATGTGGCACTTTGATTTAACTCTGCTTTTGCTTGTCACAGGATGAGAAGGCAGAGGGCTTTGTCAGCCTCCCAGAGTTTAAGATCGATCGTGCCACTGAATGCAGAAGGAAGTTGTGAGTACTGATTTACACCTGGACACCAAGGATCAAGCTTCTTACTGTAGATTTGCATTGCTTATCTAATCAGCCTCAACAATAGACAAAACTAGTCTTGAATACAGTTCACAAAGCTAACAGCAGAGACTTCATGTTGCAGATTAAGAAACAATCCTACACATGTATCACACATGCAGAGGTAATCTTGCACAAATTGGAAAAAAAGGCATATATATTGAATAACAATTTACAGAGGATGCCTGACACACAAACAATATGCACTTGCATTATTTTCACATTTTAGTATGGTGACAGGAGGACAGCAGATGCATAGATTTCTGGCTTAGTGCAATAATGACTAAAAATGTAAAGCAAAAAGTGTGTGGATCACATTATCAGTGATATTTTTAACCAACTCTAAGACAACCATATTGTGCTTTTTGGACCAGAGGGCTGTATCTAGAGGGTGTGCTGATAATTCGTTGTGTATGAGTGTTGATGGAGAAGGTTTAGTAAGATGGAGAGGTTGTAACATAAATGAGAGAGTGAGACATTTAACTTGCGCTGCATTTTAGGAAAAAAGTGTGATGATATAAGAGAGCAAGAAAACACCAATTGTGTGGTGGACTAGATCATTTTTTGTTTGTCTGTTTTCCAGCTTAAGCAAAGAATGGCAACTTGACAGAAATCCCTTTGCCTTCCTTTCCTTTGAGAGACTACTTGAACCACATGGGAAAATAGTGCATAACTACTTCCTCTGGCTGCACACTTGTGGCCTGGAGGAGTTAAAAGTGCCCTGTGGAGTTTTCTTGTAAACAACCATAAGTTAGGCATTTCCTTCCTCATAAAGCATTTGCAAAGTATTTTATCCAGCATTGTTGACATCTTCGTCTTTTCCATTTTTTATTGGCGCAATACTGTGTATTGTGCATGATACAAACACAATAGGGGTCCTCTCAAAAACTGCTCCATAGCGCTACTATTCAATTCAGTTTTATTTATATAGCGCCATATCATAACAAAGTTATCTCAGGGCACTTTTTCGAATAGAGCAAGTCTAGACCGACTCTTTATATTTACAGAGACCCAACAGTTCCCACTAGAGGTCAAAAACTCCACTAAAGATTTTGGTCTCAAATGTAGTTAAAATTTATTTCTGATCTGGTTGAAGGAAGCCTAACCTTTTTGCTTTTCAAGATTCAAATTCAAACAAACCAAAGAATGTTCTTGCAAATCCCACAGAGACAGTTCAATACAGATAATGAATGTGCTTCTTTATACAGTATACTTTGTGGCCAATAGGTGTTAGCACATTTGATGGGTTTGTTGTTCACTAATGGGTTAAATGCCAGCAAGTAGGAGTTTTATTATTATTAAATTATTATGAGGGCGCCGTGCTTCCTAATTATAGCTTACCTTCATATATCTATCTTAATCATGCCACTCAGCTTCTGGGTGCAGGATTGTGTTTGCACGCACATGAACGCACGTTTAATGAAACTGACTCAGACTTGCGTACAGCTCCCCAAAATAAGCAGAGCAGTTTATCTTATGATGCAAAGTCTTGCTGTTCTTGTGTCAGTCTGAATTACTGTATGTGCGATCTGTGCCAGTTTATCTCGGCAGTCTTCTGCATTCATATGTTAATGCACGCTATATGTCCCCGTTCCTGTGCTTACATGTGATTAAATATACCCTCGGTTCCCTTTCAGTGCTTTCAAGGCTTGCCATCCGAAGATAAAGACTTTCTACTTTGCAGCGGAAAATGTAGACGACATGTCCCGGTGAGTTAATAGGGCTGTGATAGTCATGCTGTAAACTCCCCCATTCCCACATCTGCGGCCACATTTAACCCCCCTCCCCCCCTCCCGCTGGCCGGAAATTTAATCCCCCTACCGGACTGCCCACTCTCCTTGAAACAGAGTTTTTGTAAGGTGATTGGTCAAACAGGAAGACACACACACACAAGCACAAGGTGTTTTATTGGATGTCAAGCTGCTGTGCGTCATGACTGTTATTCTCCCCCACAGGTGGCTGAGCCGTCTCAGTATGGCAGTGGCAGGATACTCCGAGCAGGAGAAAATTCGCCAGGACCAAGGTGAGATTAGTCACAGTCTCTGTTCGCGGTGCTGCAAAGGATTCTTCGTCTGTTACCGGTCACTGGTCAACACTTATATAAAACTGTTGACGTGAAGCAGTGGGACAGACTTACTTTTAGATGGAGGAATCATATATAAATAAGTAATGACGAATGCATGGATAATTATTTTTGCCTAGTCTTCACTTGGCAAGGTTTTAATTTGCTATCACAGGTTTGCAGCAGTCACTTTCCATCCCAGTGTATCTGCTCCTTCAGCTCCATCTTATATATGCTGCAAACAAGGAGCTTAGGGCTACAGGCACCATGACTTTTGCCTCTTCATTTTGCCTCTTCATATGTCTATAGAAAAAACACTATTATTAAATCTGGTAGGCCTATATGACCGAATTGCTGTGGACATTTAATATCACGTCTGTGCATGTTTGTTGCTCCTTTAGTTTTGCACACTTGCTTTAAAGTGAGGTTGGAAGCTACTTTTCATCCTAGGTCCTTCTTATTGGTAGATAAGCTCTCACTATTTTTTTTTTAAACTCAATATCGTGTAGGTTATAAGGAAATAAATATGGAAAAATGACCTTGGATCATCTTGTGTGATTTGATGCAATAACCTGGGGAAAAAAGACCTGATGGAGGAATTCAATAAATAGATCTTATTTGTAGATCAGTGGCAGAGACTTTTTAACACCTCTCCCTGGTTTCACTTCCACTTCACATCTGATTCAAGCATCTCTGCTTTGTGCTGAATATAAATGCTAATTTTAGGGGCTGAGGGCGTGCTTGTTATTTTCATATTCTGGTGTTCTTAGGGTTCTTACCAACGGACAGGGAATAATGTAACTAACCTGCTATTTAGATGAGCCTACGTAGAAACCTTGCAAAGGTGGGCGGGTGAGATCAGGTTTGTCGTTGGTTTTATGACAAGGGGGCTTCAGCCTTCACATGCAAGTTGCTAAAATAGACCCTTAACACCTCCAGAAGACTTAACAGGAAGTTCTCACATCTTAGATTCATCCTTCCTCACACTCTGCCTCAGCAGTAGTCAGACCTGGACTTACATCACACCTACGCCACACAGACACTGCAGCTACACCTTTCAAAACACTCATCCATGGGCAGAGCTGATCTTTCTGACCTGACGCAGCAGTTCTGAAGAAAAATCTCAGCTTTAAACTAAAGTCTCATAAGCCATGACGAACCTCAGTCTATCCAAACTTGCGTGAGTGCTTATTTGAAATAAAAGGTTATGAACAGGTTCTCCTTTCTGCTGCATTTAAGGAGCTTGGTTTTGATTCTGCTATAGACATACAAACATGACACAGTCTGTTCATTCATGACAGATTACTGGAGTGAGAGCGATCATGAGGACATGGAGATGCCCTCAATGCCCAAACAGGACAGTCCGCCACCGCCGTATGACACCTATCCCAGAGCGTCCTCAGTGAGTCTGTCAGCCTGTAGATTAATAGATAAATATCACCCCAAGTGGCAAACTTCTCTTTTTTACTTGTTAACCATCTGTTTGTGTTTAGGTGAGTCCCTACCTGGAACCGAAACGTGGCCATCTCTCCTCCTCCGACACGTTCCAGTCCCGCTCCTCTCATGAGGAGTTCCACTCTGAGCCTCAGGACGGCAGCAGCAGCAACAACGGCATCTCCCCCGGGCAGAAGACGAGCAGCCACCGAAACTCCTGGCAGGATCAGATGGAGAGCAACGCGAGGATGCACTACCTCCAGACGTTTCCCGTGGAGGAGACCCTGCTACCTGAGGACAGAGACCACCTGGCAATGGAGTACCGCAGGCAGTCCACCCTGCCCGCACAGCGCAGCCTGCTGCAAGAACAGTACAGGGCCCTGCCTCTGCAACTCAGGGCCAGTATCGATTCAGAGGCGGGAGGGAAACCCCGCAGCTTCACGCTACCCAGGGACAGCGGGCTCCACGCTATCCTGGCCGCCACCGCCGCTGATCAGAGAGAGCCCCAGCACTACCAGCTGGACCGGGCCAGAGATACTGGTCAGACACACAGAATCTGTGTTTTACATGTTTTCATATAGACATTTAAAGAATACAGTGTATTGCATCACACTAGAACTAAAACAATCAGTTGTTGAATCGACAGCAATTTTGATAATCAATTATACATTTAAGTCAGGACATGTTTCCCACCAACCTCAGTCACTTGAAGCACCTTAACACCACGTGCTGTGATTGAAACTGCATGAAAACTAGTTTACAAGTGATCAGAGAAGTCAAATTAGATTGCTAGAAGTAAAGGATAAACTGTTGAAATGTCCAGCTTCTGCCACTCCCAACTGGTACTGGCACAAATATAGTAACAATTGGACTAAAAACAAAGAAAAAAGCCAGACCAAGTCTAAACAACTGCATTATCACTATGTCTTGTATGGAAAAATAAATGGAACAATATCCACTTTTATATAATCAACACTGATAAATAATATCCAGTTTAAAATCAATTCAAATGAACACGCTTGGAACATGGCGTGTGGGGCACGTCGGACAAAAGATCAGTAGTAGATCGGCAGTAGATCATTAGAGGAGGTCAAGGTATCACACACTCAACAATATCACTGATAATCCTGAAATCTCCAAAAGTAGGCATGCGGATCAGTCTTTTCATTTGCATAGTGTTGAGTAAGTGCGCTCACTTGTCGTCAGTTATTTTATTAAAGCTGCTAACAGGCAGTCAGAACCAGCAAATGTCAGAGGTTGAATACTCGCTATTATTGCTTTATTGGATTGGATCTGAAGCCAGCCCATTTGCCGTCCTTCAAAGACCTCCAGGGCAGTTGTCTAAGTGAGATGAAATTTAGTGTCTTATTTGATAGTGACTTATCTTGGCGGTCCGCTCTCTCTCAGACACTCACGCTCACTCTTTCTCTCCCTTTTCTTCTCTCTCTCTTGCCTGATCGAGATGTCATTGTGCCTCTCGGCAGTGTTTGAACGGTGAAGCGAGGAGGAATCCTTTCAGCCCATGTTAATGTTGAATTCTGAACAGGATAAAGAAACATGCCTAAGGGTCCCCTCTTCTTGTCCTCATTTATCTATTGCTCTCCCGTTCACTCTCTCCACCACTGCCTGGAAAGACGAAGGAAGAAAAAAAAACACAAAACAGGCGGCAAACATAGCATGATACATTTCAAAGCACAGCCCCAAAGCTTCAGAACACACCGCCCTGTTTCCAAAACACAAAATACGGTGACGACTAACAGATTCAGAGCACTAGTGTAGCGTTAGTATGATGCCAACAGAGGGCAGTGTATGTGAACAGGAGACATGATGGGTCCTGGTAGTTTATTAGAATGATGTATGAGCTGTGCACCTGGTGTTGAAGGTTTGAGGCCAATTTTCCCTGAAGAAAATACTGTAATGAAGAGATGTACCACAGAATGATGCATTAAAAAGAACAGAAATGTGCTTCCTGTGGATAAAACCATATACACATTATCTGAGTCAACAGAAGAGGACACTATTTTCAGAATTTTTACAAAACAAACCATCAATCGATAAATAAATAGAGAAAAGAATCAGCAGATTAATCCATAATGAAAATTGTCATTACTTTATATAAAATAGTTCAAAATTAGCTCCACCTCGACCAACTACAAAAGTAAAATAATTAATGCATGAGTAATAATGATCTAATGATTTAACAGTCACAGGGCTATTTTTCTACTTTGATTATACTTTTAGATAATAGAATCGTCTTTCCCTGATTATACTTACATACATCTACTTAAGCAACTTTCTCAATGAAGGACTTTTACTAGTAATGGAGTATTTTTACAGTGTGGTATTAGTACTTTTACTTATGTAAACAGCTTCCTCTACCACTGTATGCAACACACAGACAGAGCTTCATCTCAGTCTTTGCATGTGACCCTCAAATCACTAGTTTTGTTTGTGGTGCTCACAGCATGAAACATTTACATTTGAAAAACTCAGCAGTTCTTTCCAGAAGAATGTTCTGGTTGCTCGAGATAATCTGCTGACCTCTCTGTCAACTTGCTATATTTCTGAGTCCCTTCACCAACAGCTTGTTAGCTTCGGCTCTCTGCCATTTCACGCTGGGCAGGTAGCATACAATCGGCTCGTGTGAACGTGTGGGCAGAGAGAGGCTGCCTACAGTTTCATATGGTGGAGTGGTGAGAGATTCACTGCTAAAATGGTTATATCTCTGAAGTGTGTTTGTTCAGTTTTAAAAAGGAGAGAATTTACTGTATGCAGGCTGTTTACTTCAGTTTAATGTAAAACCTTTGTTGATGATTGCTTGTCTTTCTTGCCAGGCCATGGACGGGACTGCAGGATGCAGGCAGACTCTCTGGGAGATTTGTACCGGGCTCTGGAGCAGACCAGTCTATCCACCTCTGCTGACCACAGATCAGCCAGCCGCCTGGAGTACAAGCGCTCATTTGTCCGCCGAGTGAATGACCCGCTGCTCAATGACAAGCTTCATCGCCTCCGGATCCTCCATAGCTCACTTAAGGTCTAACAACATGTTTTAAGCATTTATGTCTCTCCATAAGTTTGTGGTTTATTGGTTAATTACTAACTGATGCCTTCACCTCCTTACAGAATGTCCCTCTTCAAGACACAAACCGGTCATTGGGATTTTTAGGGTGAGGATCAGTGTGTTGGTTAAACCTCAAACGTATCGCCTCTGCCTGTGCCTCACACAGCCGGCATCCCTCTGCTGGAGATAAAAGGCACCAAAAACCTTCTTTTACCTGCTCGGCTCTACATCTCTTTTCCTGTTAACTGCTCCTTTAACCTCGCTCACCATGCAGGAGCACAAAGACTTGGTGTCCCTCTCCATCCCATCCCCCTCTTTTAAAGATGAGGGCTGTCACAAAAAGGCAAAAAAAAAAAAAAAGATGTCTGGCTTGATAAATTAACTTGTAGACTCACAGGATTTACGACAAGTAAACACTTTGCGTCTGTGTCCATGACTTGTTGGAGGGCTTTGTAATTCATCGCTCACATGCATGGCCACCTCCCCTCGCTTCTGTTGAATCGTTTTGAACATTATGCTGGAGTTGTGTACAGCCGCTCAGTAAGGTTTGACGGAGGCATTAAAAGCAAAGCTATTTTGGATGTACACAACATTTTGTTATGCATGTGTGTATGATTAAAGGGTATGTTTGTTCTATGAGTGTACAGGGTGTTTAGCATACATATATATATATTTAATATTACATCACTACAACAACAGTGACGACACAATGTTTTGGGGTACTTATACAAATTGTAAATCAAGTGCTGTGCCTCAGTGATTGTGAATGTACATTGTACTTTTCCAAGAGAGACGAGAGAAGATATAGAAAGCAAGCTATTCCTCAAAACAGGGCCACAACAATATAACGCTTGGCAATAATGAACTAGTATTGTAAATTACAAAGGAATGATCAGAATAGTTGTCTATTTTTGTATGCATGCCGTCAACCTAATTGTTTGTAAAACAGTTTTGTATTTCTAAGTGCGTTTGGTCTGGAGAAAACTGGTGTCGACCCCCCCCCCCCCCCCCAAAAAAAACCACCACCACGTTGTGTTTTTAAGACTTATTTTACAATTTGCCCCAGAGAGAAGAAGTTGATTTTTTTAAGTGTTCACCGCAAAAAGAGGAATAACTGTATTTATTAAGTGTTTAATGTACAAGCATGCTTTGTATAACTAAAACACATTACCATGCCATTGGAAATTGACTGACATTGCACAAGTGTGCCATATTGTAGCTACATTACTTTTTTATTGAATAAAGTATGGCATGGACACACATAAGACCCATTGTTATATGTTTGTTTTTTTCTCATAATCCCATTTTAGATTACTATTTTTAGACACTGCTCCTACCAAGGAGCCCAACAAAGGTTGACCCAGAGGATGATAATAATATACAAATATAATACGCATGCACTCAGTGTATATGAAGCCTCAGGCATTCTTACTCTGTACGATATGGTAAATGATATAATTAACAAAGAATAACCAAGTTGCAAGTATGTACACAGAAGGGGATTTTATATGTCCAAAAAAACAGAGTAAACCTGTCAGGGTTAAACCTGAATAAATCTTTCCATCACTACTGGTTTAAGATGCAGACAGCTGTGGAGAACTTGCTGCAGTCCTGTAAGGTAAGGTTCACTCCACATACAAAAATAATGACAGTACAGTAGTGCATCATGTTAGACCCACACATATAATTAACTCACGGAGAACAGACACTTTACCTTCTCAGACCAGGATCCATTTTTACCGTATGATGGCCTCTACGGCTGTCTTCAAGACTAAAACAGCAAATCCAGCACACAGTTGCCTTTGAGTTAGGACTGTCAGGTATGTTAGGAAGGTAAATATTGTTCTGAGAATTCTTGGATGACAGCCAGTGATTTTGAATGCGAGAGGATGTAGACTACTTTTATTCCAAGTCATGCTCTTCATGGATACATAACCTATGTTTTTACATATTATGACTTTGATGACAAAAAAATAGTTGACTTGCACAAAGCATGAAGAAAAGGTTCTTTTGATTTGAAAATAGTTGCATACATGTGAGTATCCGGATTATTGTAAAGGTGTCAGGTGTCCTACAGTGTCTTGTATTTTTCTGTGCTGCCAGTTTATTGTTTGGGTTGAATCTTTATCTCTGTGCACAATCTGGCACAAATACACACAAATGCACAGCCACAGTCTCATTTCTCCATGGATGTTATACCATATTAATGACCTTTATATTACCATCTTGTCTTGTGATATATACATAATGGTACATTGTAAGGTAGGAGTTCTTCTGCATATTCATTGACCTTCAAGATTCTTGATCCAGTTGTCCTGTACGAACAATGGCTAATGAAAGAATTACGCTAAAAGTGCAGATTTGGATGCTGCTTTTTGGAAATAGAGGTCACACAAAAAAAATTAAAATAATAATATTTAGTGATATTGCATTTATACGCACACAGGATTGGGCACATAAATATTTGTTTTTCATTGTTTGTGTGGAAGATTATCATTTCAAGTGTAGGCAACCCATTACATCAGTCATGTAGTCTTCACTGTCATTGACAAGTAAACTAATCTATTTTCCCTCAAAGTAAATTCTTTCACATGCAATTCATGAACTCAAATGTTTGGTTCATATCAAGAAACCATCATCATCATTTTTTTTTAAATCATGCTCATGAATATTTTCAATAAAACAACAAGAGGAGGCAAAATTGAAGAGTGGAATGATGATAGAAAACTCTCAAGCAGTGACTGGCAGTGTTTTATTAATTGCAGCAAATGATACAAACAAGAACTTCACTCACACACTAGAATCTGCACGCTCTATTAAATTACATATACAAGTTATCAGTCATCGCAAAAACAGGCTACTTTCACTGAAAGTTCAATCATATTCTCAGCTCATTGTGGCACTCAGAGCTCTAACTGAACAGGAAGGACGAAAAGAGTATATATAAATTATGTCAAGGAGGATAAAAACACTGCATTACAAATGTATTATTTATGATATAAAGTTTAAACACAAAACGTTAGATTGCCATTACCAAAACAATTGCATTAGTAATTTTTGCATTTATTTGAAACTGAAAACATTGGACCAACCTGTATCATTAAAACAAGCAGTGGTCACATTCCAATTTGCAGAGCAGGCAGGACAACGAGTGAAAGACAAACTCACTACATTATATGCACAAAGCCTGAGCTTCAGCCTGCTAATGCTCCAGGAATTCCACATGGCATGACATGAATTCACCACTCCAAATGTTTTTCTCTGTGCTGGCTGGTCTGGTTGTGTTTGAATAAATTAGATAGAAAATGTGATTAAAGAACATGGAGAGACAGGAGATTCTGTATGTCATGTGTTTCCAGAGGCATCAGTCTTCACTGCACCATGCAGGACACACTTTCAATGCACAACAGCAGCCCTCTTGGCTACATTATTTGTTACTTGCCTGTTTTTTCTGCCGAAAAGCCTAAGCAGTTGTACCCTTATGACTTGAATGCTCAAACCATAGACTGCTGGATTAAGAATGGGTGGGAATATCAAAAAGTAAAGAGATAAAAACAACTTGGTTTGGTAAGGCAGGTGACTAATGTTAAATTTATTTTGTGCTATTTCAAAAAAGCACCCGATAGAGTAGTTAATTATTGCTAGTATGTGAGGGGTGCAAGTCCGGAGGGCTTTGAGCTTGGATTTGTTGAATGACATTAGACATATCCTCAGGATGTGTGCATATGAATAAAAGATCATGATAAGCTGTGGAAGTGTATATAGAGCTACAGATAGTTGGCCAACTATGCTAACAATAGATGTATCTGTACAGGCAAGTTTCACCAGTATGTAATTCAGACAGTACACCTTTTCTATGGTTCTCTCACAAAACTGTAGACGAAGAGTGAAAATGAAAACAATGAGAAATGCTATTAAGGGATAAAGCCACGTAAAAACAATCAGTTTAACAACTCTCTGTGACATGATTGAATGATAAAGCAACGGATAACAAATGGCCACATACCTGTCATAACTCATCACTGCCAGAATTGTGAATTCAGTGATGACATATGTGTGTATAGCGTAGATCTGTGTCTGACAAAACGCTAGCGATATCTCATATGGGTGCGACAGCATGTTGCTCAGTAGTGCTGGCAGTAAAGCAGTGCTTCCATACAGACCATTCACAGCCAAGTTACACAGCATCAAATACATTGGCTCATGCAGGGTTTTTTCACGATAGATCACTCCGATTAACACTACATTTTCAGCAACAATGGTTATGTATATAATCAGGAAGATGCAGAAGTACAATGGCTTCAGGTCCTCCATCCCATTGTACTCAGACAGATAAAAAGATGTCACTTCAGAGAAATTTCTCATGCTGACACAAATTAATCATAAAGCATGTGAATAATGCAGAATATACTGTACCATGTTGCACTTTACTCAACAAGATGAAGTAAGTTTTACCTTCATGTGCAGCTCCCCCACCACTTGCATTTAACTGCACTGAGCAGCTTTTATACAGCTCTTATACATTTCTTGTCCTGGTAGATTTAGTCATGTGATCTTACAGGATTCATATGTCACATCCTGCAATTCACCCTCGTGGGGCGTGGCAGCACGAATTACTTTGATTTCTGCATAGCCAACAAATAAAAAGAAAAAAAGCATACATTTTCTATGCCACTGAAGATGTTATGGTTCATTCCAATAATTTGCTGAAGTGTATACTGCAGATCAATTGAACTTGACCTAGTGTATGGAAATATTAACGTACAGTACCAACATAAACGGCACGGTGGTGCAGTGGTTAGCACTGTCGCCTCACAGCAAGAGGGTTCTGGGTTCGCACCCTCCGGCCGGCTGGGGCCCTTCTGTGTGGAGTTTGCATGTTCTCCCCGTGTCCGCGTGGGTTCTCTCCGGGCACTCTGGCTTCCTCCCACCATCCAAAGACATGCAAGTTAGGTTAATTGGTGATTCTAAAATTGTCCGTAGGTGTGACTGTGAGTGTGAATGTTTGTCTGTCTCTATGTGTTAGCCCTGTGATTGACTGGCGACCAGTCCTGGGTGGACCCCGCCTCTCGCCCAATGTCAGCTGGGATAGGCTCCTGCCCCCCGCAACCCTCTAAGAGGATAAGCGGTATAGACAATGGATGGATGGACCAACATAAACACCACCAACTGACAGGAAATCTCAGTGTTATTAAGAAATATATCTGGAAGTACCTTGACATTGCTATTTAACAGCTGTAGAGTATCTTTACTAAAGAGTATCTTTACTCAGTAACACTTGATTTCACCAGGAGAGCTGACAGTATGGGACAAGACGTTTGTCCTTTAAGGCAGAGAGGCTGAATCTCATCCATATTATGGCCACCGCATTTCACAATACTGGGGCCTTCCAGTGGAGTTAAATATTCCCAATCCTCAGCTATAATGAATATGGCATTTGCATTTTACACTTACACTCAAATTTTCAGACAAAAGTTATTTGAATCTTTGATCTGCAGCTTTTTTGAATTTCCTGAGTCCCGTTTCTACTTCCAGTACACAGCTGAACCCCTCCTAGAGAGTCATGCATCAAAATAAGTTTGACATTGAAGGTTTGTCTGTACATTGAATTAAAGTTTTATTACTTTAATGTTATCTGACTAGCAGAATAAAATTGTAATTGTTTACCACTCTTATTGGAAAACGAGTCCTTTTTAAAAAAAAATGAATCAATGTTATCAGTCAACAATATTGACAACCTGTCGTTATACTTGTTTCATCATCGTTACACCAAGGTCATATATTCTCCAGGTATTGTTTACAGGTCAGGTATGGTCTCACTCTCATTATGAAGGAGTTCCTAATTGCTTCCAAGGGGATGTAAAATACTGACCGCTAATGAGCATGTTTATCCATTTAGTTGCTTCCTGGTTTCCCTCACTAATTCATAAAACTGTGATAAAGAATTAGGAATAGTGATAGATAATGATGTTTAAAAGTGTTTAAACAATGTGTTAATATAAACTGAGCATGACTTTATGTGTAGAATTTACTTACATGTACTAAACTAAAATATAACAAGATGAGCTAAGCTAAGCTAAACCAAAGTAAACTAAACTAAACTAAAATATGACAAGATGTGTTAAAATAAACTAAGCTAAGCTAAGCAAAGCTAACGAAAATATGACAAGAGCTAAGCTAAACTAAACTAAACTAAAATATGACAAGATGAGCTGAACTAAACTAAGCCAAGCTAATTAAATTAAACTAAACCAAAATACGACAGGATGAGCTAAGCTAAACCAAGCGGCCTTTGTTTAATTATTATTGGGTGTGGCATTTCATTGTGCACTTGGCCATAATATAAAGGTCTATACATAGTTACTCACAGAGGCTTAGAGTTCATATATTTTGAGATATTAGCCAAATTATTACTGTGTGCATTCCTATTCCCACTGTATGATGACCATGGTACCAGTTAGCCAGTTGGTATGCTAGTTAGAGTTTGGCCTGATGTCACGGCTCTGCCATGCTCACTGGGTTTCCTTATGTTTCTGGTGTTTTCCCCTCCCTCTGGTGTGTTGTGCTGTCTCTCTTTTTACTGGGATGGCGGGGCTGCCATCTCACCTCCTGCCCATCCACTCATCGCCAGATCATTGCTCCCGTTTGCTTGGTAGCAAGCTCTCCGGCCTCAGGTTTTCTTATAGTTAGTTTCCCGTGAATACTTGTGCTTTGCCTAATCCTGTTTTCCTGTGCACAGGTTCGTGTCATCTCCTGTGTTTGCCCGCTCTCCTGTGTGCTCTGCCTGCCAGCCTTGCCTTCCCCTCTCTTCCACTCACCTCCATTAGATCAGCCCGCCAACTGCCTTCACTTCCAACTCCCCCTTCCCTCGAGCAATAAACAACTACCCTTTCATCTTACTCAGTGTTCGTGTCCTGCACTTTGGTCCTCTCTACTAATCATCACACCTGATCACTGAAATTTGTAGTTTTTTAAAGATGATAATTGTCTGCTATATGCTTGGGGTCGGGGGGAAGGAGTGCCTGTAAGAACTTCACTGTGAAAGCTGCAAAAGTGTATGTTTCTTTTTTTCATAATTTTAATATATTTTGTTTTTCCTTTAGTTTAGATTAGATTGACTTTATTGTCCACCTGGGAAATTTGTCTCTGGCTTCTCCCAAAGTACAGGTACATACAATCCACATAAAACAGCACACCATTAAAAACATACAGAATATACATTATACAATATACAGTAGTGCAATTAGCAGCAGATATGTTATAACCCCATGCTCAACTACAACATTTACAAAATGACAAACAAAACAGAAGAAATAATGTTTTAAAAAATGGTAATACAACTGAGCAGACTGACTTAAAAAGCAGACACAACGCAGACCACTAAAAATTACAACAGATTTATGTAATTTAAGAGAGTACAGACTCAAAGTTAAACCCAGTCACACACCCAGCCAGCTGTCATTTCTAGTTTAGGCCCTGGCATGATGCCACTGACGTACTGTGCTGCAGGACACTCTGACCAACCCAAAACATTTTAAAATCAGGGAGCTCAGTGAGGTCTACTCTGATGGCAGAGATTACAGATTACCTCTGCCTCCTTCTCAGGTTAATAACCCCTCAGTTCTTCTTTGATACTGCACAGAAAGTCATCCCAAACAAGCCGAAACCCTCCGTTACAGTCGACCTTCAATTTCATCTTCATCTCACTCACTGTCATTGCTTTCACCCACTCTACATGCTCAGGTCTAACTTGACTTATTAGATGACAAAAGTTAACCATATCTAATATACTGCATCCATATTTTTGACTGAAATCATCAATTTTGACAGCAGTCATTGCCCAACTAATCCGTATAATTCCAGGATAAAATAAATAATTTAATCTCCTTGAATCCAATTCAAGTGCTGTAAATTCTCGGTAGATCCTCCTAACGTAACATAGGTATTATCCATATGTATAATATTTGAAGTGGATTGAATAAATCTGAGTGACTAGTGACTGCTAGGCTTCATAAATAATTTGACAATATGCGTTTTCTCCTTTTTCCCCTCTTCCTTCACTCTTTCAATCGTTTATTTGAATGCACATGTTCTGTACGTCTGTTGAATTCCAGCTGCCACTCCACTTGGCTCTGAATGACGTTTGGGTTTTGTACAGTTCCTTGTTGCTTCATTCATTGTTTTATAATGTGAATAATGTTAGATAATAGTCAGGATATGTAGCCTACATGTTCCTTTCCCCCTTCAGTTTGTTTGTGTGATATGTCGTTTGAGACAGCTACAGCTGCTGTAAAGGTTCCTGCAGACTATTATGTGTTCAGAAAAAAAAAGCAACAACCTTGGAAACTTAGTTGTACCTGATACTAACAGTGCATGAACCTGTGTTAAACTTCTTGGGCCATAATGCTTTGAATTTCAGATAATGCAAATTAGTCTTTTTGATGCAACTACACTATAGGACAGATCGTTGGTGGTGCTGAAAAAGTTAATAAGTTCTGTTCTGCACAAAATTAAAGTGTTCATATCACAGCAGGAGGCATCAGGGTTGAAACATAACGGTTACCTGGTGTAACCCCAGTTCTATGAGTATGTGCGAGGCCCTCTAACGGGCTTCGCTATTGGTTTATCCCCTCGAGGCTCCGCCTTCGGCACCTGAGTCAAAGTCCTTGTACTCGCCGCCCAATCGGGGGGTAGCACCCTCCCTATTAAACCCCAGTACGCGCATTGCTCGTCTCCCTTGAAGGCTCAGCAACCGCCACCAGGGCCAGCTGGGTTGGTAGTTAGAGGGCCTTGCACGTACTCATAGAACTGGGGTTACACCAGGTAACCGTTATTTCTATGTCATACGTGCTCTGCCCTCTAACGGGCTTCGCTATTGGTTAAAACCTAGGCGAAGGCTGTAGGGATGAGATGTACCCCCCGCTGGGCCGAACCCACTAAGAGCCAACACCCAAGTACACAGTAGTTCCCTGGTCGAGTGCCACCCACCGGGGAGACTCGCACCAGGCTGCGAAGACACACGCCATGGCGGGCGTCGTCACATCGAACCTCCGTCCATACTGGACGACGGTTCCATCACCCGTGCACCAAGCACAGAATGTGATACAGAACTAGCAGCCATATCCCTCAGATATGACTGCACAAGGTAGAAGTGGAGATGTCTGCCACTGAGACACCCCTGAAAGGAGCCATCGAGACAGAAATGCCCCTAGTGGAGTGCGCCCTCAGCCCCAGCGGGGCCCGTCGAGCCGCAGCCGCAGCCTCAGCCTCCTGTGCCCGTTCCCGACCAGCTGCCGCCACCTCCTCAGCTTCCTGCCCCCGTCCGGCAGCCGCCCCAGCAACCTAGCTGTCAGCCTCAGTAGTCACCGGTGCCTGTTCCCGTCCAGCCGCAGCCTCCAGTGCCAGCTTCTCCAGAGCGGCTCCTTCGTCGCCGCCTGTATCCTGTCCAGCCTCCAGAGCTGCTCCCTCCTCATCGCCGGCCTCCTGCCCGACCTCAAGAGTGGCTCCTTCGTCGCCGCCGGCCGCCTACCCGGCTCCGCCCAAGTAGTTGGTCTCTCGAGCGGTTCCCAGTGTCTGGTTGCCCTTCAGGCAGTCCGCCTGGGAGGTCCTGTCCGGTCTCTGCCCTGCCTCCGGGCCGTCCGCCTGAGGGGTCCTGTTCGGCTTCTACACTGCCTCCGGGCCGTCCGCCTGGGGGGTCCTGTCCAGCCCCGGGTCTGGGTTTTTCTAGGTCCCTCCTCCGGGACCCCCTCCGCCCACCCGAGTTGGTGCTCCATGAGGGACGTCTGGGATCCGTCCCTTAAGGGGGGGGTACTGTCATGGTCCACAAAGGACTCTTGTGTGGACTTGTGTGTTTTGTCTTGTTTCCTGTTTTATTTTGAAATCCCTGTTGTTTCCTTGTGTGCCTTTTTTATTTCCTGTCTTTGTTTTCCCGCCAGTTTGGATTGTTTTCACCTGTGTCTCGTTTCCCACCTGTGTCTCGTTTCCCTCGTTGTCTCCTTCCCTATATATATGGGTCCCTTTCCTTTGTTCAGTGTTGTGTTATTGAATTGTGATTCCTTGTGGTTCCTGGTAGTTCCTTGTGTTTGATGTTCCTGGGTTTGATGTGTTGGACGTTCTCCTCGTGTCATGCTCTTGGTGATTCCCTGCGTGTCTGTTCCTGAGTTTGTGAGTTTTGTTTATAGTTATTAAATCGGACTTGCTTCAGTCTCCCTGCCTCCTCGCCTGTCTGCTATTGGGTCCTCTCCCCGCTGCCTTGATGGCAAATTGTGATAGAAACACATACTATATCCCTGTATTTAATCATGTGTTGGCTTTAAAAACATTGTTTTGTTTTTAAAACAAATGCGCAAAACTAGAATATATTCTTTTATTTCAGGTACAGCGCACAATTAACATTTCTGCACAAATGCAACACATTACAAGCAAATGTCAGATGAAATGACTCATAAAATCAAGAGGACAAGTGATACTTTGTGTATTAGGTCTGAAAGTCCTCCCCCAATTTTAATTTTCAACCTTCTGTCTCTATTAAAAGTCTAAAAACCTTTGGACATGCTATAGAAGTGAAAAGTGTAAGGAACTAAGTGTAAGAGAGAACAGATAGAAACTCAAGAGGGTCTTGCTGACACTGTATGTAACTACAACAGTCAAATTTTGTGAAAGTACTTTTTTACCAATTACACCATGGTCCTAAAAACATTTTCTTTTGCCACCATGTGTCTTTCATTGAAAGCTACCACATTATCAGAAGAAAGTGTTCACAAAGCATCCTAATTTCTGATATTTGAAGCCAAGCGACATTTGCAATAATAGAGACATATAAACCAAAATTAGAATTTAGTCTAATGACTAAAATGCACAATCATGCCTTATAGGATAAATACGACAAAGTAAATGCAATCATGTACATAAAAATATCATATTGTACATCTATCTTACTTATGTCTGAAACTGAGAAGTTCTTTTGCTAAAACAAATATGGGTTAACACAAAAGCAATTAATATCATCAAAATCAACAATAGTATATCATATTAATGTGCTTAAAAATATGCATTTTGGTTTTCCACTTCCCAATTAGAACCACAGCTTTGAATTACAGGATCTATAGTTTAATTTTGTCTCATTAGCATCATTCAAAATAAATATAAAAACTCAATGGCAGGAGAAAAGGGCCGCAAAGGTTGAGGAAACCCAGATGGCCTTGTGAGGGTAACGACTTCATATAGAGCATTACTACAAAAAAGATTGTTTGATCTCATTAACATGAATATAATTTAAATAAAATCCTATATGATCTGAGGAAAACGAAAGAGCTGTGCCCTTAGTATAGTGTTTATTATAAATGTCACTGCAATGTAAAAGAAGTTAGTCTGTATTTAAGATGCAACCAGTGCCTTTGCTAACTTTGTTGGCAGGATCTTGTATCTAGTAAACAGTTTCAGTATATGAACTCTTACTACTTGAGTACTGAGTCCGTACAGCACTGGGTTGGTAACTGCTGGAATGATGACAAAGTATAAAGACAGGAAGATCCTTGCCTCAAGAGCTACATGATTCATGTTAAATCTAGATTGGATCATTTCAAATAAGGAACCGATGGTGTAGTTTAGCAAAGATAATAAATGTGGGATACACGTTTTAAGAGCATGGCCTTGAGATTCTCTTGATAATTTCCTACACACTCTTGCAATGTGTGCATAAGAGAAAACAGTCATCAGTACTTGAGGCACAACAAAAAACACAAGAAGTACAAGTCCCACAATACTGAACGGTGCACCTGAACAGGAATTTTTGACCAGTTCCATGTTCACGCAGTATAATTTTGGCATGTCTTTTCCACAGAAGTGCAGCTGTAAAGTTAGCGAGTAAAAACATCCAAACACAATGGCTGGGTATAAACCTGCTAATGCAACAAGCTTGCCTATCTTTGAATTAGACATGATGCTGTGGTAATGTAGTGGGTAACATATGGCAACATATCTGTCGTATCCCATAACAGCTAAAATACAAAACTCAGCAGCTGCGTATGTGTGTAGGAAATAGACTTGAGCCTTACACCACTTCACCGTTATTTCATGTGTCTGGGATATGAGAACAGCCATAATTGCAGGTAATAATGCAGTAGTGCCATATACAGTGGGTACGGAAAGTATTCAGACCCCTTTAAATGTTTCACTCTTTGTTTCATTGCAGCCATTTGCTAAAATCGAAAAAGTTCATTTTATTTCTCATTAATGTACACTCAGCACCCCATCTTGACAGAAAAAACCAGAAATGTAGAAATTTTTGCAAATTTATTAAAAAAGAAAAACTGAAATATCACATGGTCATAAGTATTCAGACCCTTTGCTCAGTATTGAGTAGAAGCACCCTTTTGAGCTAGTACAGCCATTTACTCTTTGTTTTGGTGTATGATGGTAATGAGCAGTGAATTCAAAATGATAATACTGAGATACAGCAGGAGGAATACAGTAAACAGCCCATGTTTGTAGTTTTCCATGACAGCATATGCAGTCATTGTGAATGTTAGCGCTGTCATGTTGTCCATGTTTCAATTCAATTCTGAAAAGAAAAAGACATGAATTTTAACACGGCGGTTACATTTTATGACTTTGAAGATAGTATTAATAATTAGATGGTACCAAACATCACCTAGAATTTACACCAAACTCAGTGGTTTTATGGAGCAATTGAGTCTAAGTTGCAGGCAAAGATTACTCTACTATAAACCAATTACTGACTAATCTGTGAAAGTTGCTGGTTCAGAATACAGAAACACACATTTAGGAACTCTTGTGTCCACAGTTACCTGCGTGGTCATCCTCCTCTCCATGCAGTGGAGTGTGCCTTAAAGCTTGGGTGGCCTTTTAACATTGCTCAAGATGGACTGGTGTTGTTACCACGGTTACCAAAGTGTGTTACTTCTCCTGAGCTCCTTCACCTCCATGAAGTTTCCTTTGCACTATAGGCTAACAAAAGTATCACTTCATTCTGACATGAGGCTTGAAAAATCCCTGAATGCACCATGTAGCTTTCTGAACTTCTGGATTTTATCTGTCATGTTCACAGATTCACTATAATGTTCTGTATCCTGGTCTTAAATGAAACAGTTTGACAATAGCAGCTATTCCGAGTTTTGGTATCATCAGAAAATTGCCTAGTATACAATTGTCCACCTACCTTGTGTTTGTGAATGTGTGCTAACCAGCCATTACTTAGGGCCTATAACAATTTTCTGAAGTGAAATACCAAGACCCAGACGAGGCCATGTTAACTGAGCACTGTATGTGACAACTGAACCTCTACCAGCCTATGGGAGAGTGGCCAGGCCATAAGTTTATCTAGAGGTATGCAGTACCCAAAACTGACCACAGACCTGGAGAGGGACCCAGGAAAACTAGAGGCAATCATTAGGGCAATATGCAGACTCAAAAAGTACCATTGCAGCCATAGTCCACGTGAGAAGGTTTCTCCAACACATGTCAAAGCACACATAAGATGCAATCAATGCAGCATTTTTCCGAAGCATCAAGCTCTTAGGGACAGAAAATGGGTTTAGATCACGAGGACCTGCCCCAGAACTGGTATCTGTCCCTTCGGCTGAGACAAGGCCTCCCCAAAACTAGAGGACTGACCAAAGCAGTCGTGTTGTCAGACTGTGCATGCGGGTACCTGTAAGCTACCATGACTGCTAGAGATTCAGGCCTGACTCTCTGTAGCAGAAAAGGAAAGTGCGGTGAAAGAAGTGATGAAACGTGATTCAGTGTTTATTTGTTATTTGTAACATCACTTTGCAATCCTGAATATCAGTAGTTTTCACATTTCAGATTTTGTTGTAGTTTTACTATAATTTGTTGTGAGAAATTTAAATGCCACAAAATGCCTTTAAATTGTATTTCTTGTGTCAAGGTACAGTATGGGGTTACCAGCAAGAAACACCACTCGTCATACCCATATGTTAAAGCAAAGGTGTTTAAACATTTTCAGCACCGATGATGCAAGCCATAACTGGATAAACACACTCATTAGCGGTCATAAGTCCACTTTGTGTTTCCATTCCTCTAGAAAGCAATTAGACACCACTGTTTTGCCACAGGTGAGACCTCTTTGGATAGCACCTTGAGAATAGGGCAAGGAACGAGAGGAAAACAGTAATGACTTCCCTTTGGAGAACACTGATGTAACACTGATGAAGCTGTGTCCCAAGGGTCGTGACCTTTGAGCTAATGCAAATCACAGCAATAATTTGTTCAGTCATTTTATTTCTGTGCCTCTCATCAAATTGGTTTATACCCACCACCCAATCATACTTTGGTGTTGACCATGATTTGCCAACTGTTTTTATTTTGTTTCACGTACAATGTATTGGTACAACTGAACTTGATACTGTGGCAAGCTTTGGATCCATCCCTCACAAATGACTTGTGGACTATTTCTAACAGCATGCATGAGCGTTGAAAAACAAGCATGGCAAGTTTGGCAGAAGTGCTAGTTTCTAACCATTTTCTATGAGAAGAAGCAAATCCTTTGGTCCTTTAAGATGGGGTGGCCGGTGGCAAGTTAGGGGCAGACCAGCAGAGGGCAAAGTTGAAATAGATTAACTGTGCCCTGGAAGGGGTGAGAAAGCTTGGCAAAGTAACCAATCACACCTGTGACTGGCATTTATTGTAAATAAATGTAAATTGTAGACTAACATTATACGTGTGATATACAACTCCATTCAGATGCAGCTCCTCTACTTTACTGGTGACCCTAAAAAGCAACAATATTAGTGGAAGCAGTAGTAATCTGGATTTGGTTCAATAATACGATTGACCTGCCCACAAGTGGCAGTGTGGGAGGTGTCTGTCCCGTCTAACACCTGGCTAAATGCCATAGTCCTCAAGTTGGCAGACTCAAGAAACCAGTGTTGTGGACTGCTCTGGCTATGTCAGGATCAGTGTTGTGTTCAGAATATAACAATGCACATTCAAAAATACAGTCACGGTATAAAGTACCAACAAAATTAAAAGAAATAAGACTGTGTGGACAAAATATTGTACTGACAAAGTTGTGCAAAACTTGAAATCTACAACACAACAACAACATATGAACTAAGGTCCCACCTCAGACAGGACAGATAACCAATCGTAGTTTAGTATAATGGGGTGGCGTCTGGGGTGGCCAATCAGATTTCAGGGGTGGCCAGTGCCACTCCTTGGACACGGCCCTCCAGGATTCACTGACCAGGCTTTGTGCTGTTGGGCCTTGCAGGGTGCTGGCGGTGGTGGCTGGAAGGAGCCTCTGAATGAGTCAGTCGAAACCCTAACCTGAACGTCTCTACAAAGTGGTAGTCAAGGCAAGGAAAATGACGACTACAGGTCACAGAATATACTGTAAGTGCCATTGGTTGCTGTCTCCAAAGAAAGGACGCCTGTCTTGCCTGAACCCACCTCCCACCACCCAGCTCAGGGCCTGGTGTCTTGTACGTCACCAATGTTGCAGTTCTCATAACTCTGTTTATTTCAGTTAATTTGGTTAACATGTACATGCAGACAGAAACGAAGCAAACTTCTACTTCAGAGATGAGGGCAAACATTCATTGTCCATCACAGTCTCAATGAAAATAGTTTCCTGCTAACTTTTCTTTGCATTTGTTTTTCCCTTCTCTCTCCATGTCTTCCTCTGACAGGCTCACATTAGATAAGGCGCTCCTTCTTGACGTTCGGCAACCACTCAATGAGAAAATGACAACCATGTGACAGTGATCTTTTAGTGCAGTCAGGGAGATCAAAACGGCAGTGCTGCAGTCACAAGCCTCCCTCTCTAACCAGGTTTAAAAATATATATAAAATCGGTATAGAGAATTCAGCCAATGTCTCCTAATAAAGGAAGGCTACCACCACATGACAACTCTGTGAGTTTCACTCCTCATTTTTTAGGCCTGTCACTTGAGACCATTTTGACTTGGTTGTCTCTGCCCGGTGCCCAGACCCCTGACGACACTGCTAACGCCTCTGCAACAAAGGAACAAAGACTTTGTTGAAACAATAAAAACCTCAAATAGTACTAAACAAAATAATCCACCACACAGCATAGTATGCAGTAGTGTGATGTAATAGTGAGTGAGCAAGTACTGTTTCTCTGATTTAATAGGCTCCTAACAAAACATTTAAACATCCTCTCTGAAACTTGGGTAATTTTTCAAAGCATGTGCCCACACACACACACACACACACACACACACACACACACACACAGTGTGCTTTCCTCTACAGCAATAGGTGCATTAGAGACAATTTATGAGAAAATGTCTTCCCTGATGTTTAACATGGAAAAAGCTGGCCTCTGTGCTTATGTCCTCAATCTCAGCAAGCAATGAGGATTAAGGAAGTGCACAGGTTTTACTGTAAATCAGCTGCAAAACAAGCAGTTTCTTAGGAATGTTTGTCTCTTGTCTCATGACAACACTTACTCATGAGTTGGGCACAGTGATGTAGGTTTCCTAAATGTGATTAAGAAAAGCACATTCTCTTAAGGATGCTTATAATTCCATAATATAAAACCTAGTGACCGGCATGCTGCTACATATTATCTTCACTCCTCCCCTCTGACCAAAATACAAACAGACCTGGGCCTAATCCTCATTTTGGAGCACCAGTATCAGACGCAAGAATGGCTTCTTATCGTGTGGTTGTTTTGGTGCTCCTGGTTGTCTTACTGCTTAATGGTAAGTCTTGATATAATCTCTGCACATTTTTGCAGCTCAAATTTGCACATTTACATGCTTCTGGAGATTATAGATAATAGATTTTGTCATTTTACGACAAACGAATTTGACATTAAACACAGCTACAACATTTCCCATCATTATAGTTGTGGAGAATGAGGCTGCATCCTTTCCTTGGTCTTGCCCCAGTCTAAGTGGAGTGTGTAGAAAGGTTTGCCTCCCAACAGAAATGTTCTTTGGACCTCTGGGCTGCGGAAAAGGCTTCTTGTAAGTTTTGATGCTCAGACGCAGCATGTGAATATATTGTGGACATTTTATTTGCTAATGAAATGTGATACATTGTTTCTTGTTTATTCCCAGGTGCTGTGTGTCTCATTTTCTATGAGAGCTGGTGCCATGAGATAGGAATGCATGTCTGGTCCGTCATTGCAGTCCTGAAAAATGGCATTCAGCCAAGACTTGCCAAGTGTCACAGAAGATAAGACAGAGAGAAGACACAGTAGTGGAGGATCATATTTGGCTTTTTGCTCTGTAACATGGTGGACTTTGGAATGTTAAATTAACTGCTTGTAGTTTTTTGCTGATTTTAATGCAGCTGAAATGGCTGAGGTGGAGTAAAAAATTACATTAAACTTCCTTGCTTGTTTGTATTTTTTACATGTAGCTTTGGATTACTTGTCAGAATATGACAAGTAATTGTCTGTATATACTAAACATACTTAATTAGCTGCATGTTCTTGTTGGAGGAGGAATGCAAGGACCCTGCACTTTAGGACGTACAATGAAAAATAAGTGGAGAGCTAGAGCTGCATGCGTTACAGGCCCATTGCATGGAGTACACTACAATCCCTACTGTGCAAAAGGACCATTGTTTGTTCCTTATGATTCCCCAGAAGTTCATGATATTACATTTTTAATCCAAAGATAACTCTTAAATTGGTCTGATTTTATTTGAGTTCACTTTGAGTTTCACCTCAAAATCTGTCCACTTATTTTCCATTGCACAAGCTGGAATTCAGAGTGGAAATCAAAGTTTTACATGGTCAGTTTAAGAGTAATATATTAAAAACATAAAATTATAAAGTGAAGAAAATTCATATGGATTTTATTTAAGTCTGCCTTAGAGCTGCATGCATTATAGGCACATGGCACAAAGTATACAGTCCTTACTGTGCACAAGGACCATGTTTGTTCTAGTTTGGTACAAATGGCAATCAATGGTCAAGTGGATTTGTGGATCAAATTGAGGACTCTCTGACTTACTGCACGTCATCACGGCTTCCAACAAAGGCTCATTCACCAGTCGAATGAATTCCAGACCTTTAAGAAAATGCAAATGAGTAAAAACAACCGAACAAAAGAAGAGGCCGACTTGATATCTGTGTGAGCTGCTGTATGTTGAGTCATATTGTTAAAGATGGCTGCTGCTGAAGGCTAGAAAAGTATTGCAGACAAACCCTAAAGGGAGGAAGAAAAATAACTGAGTGAGTTTTATGAATTGACATTGCATTTCTATTTGTTTTACATAATTACGTAATTTTTACATAATTCATTAACATAAATGCTTATTCAGAATATACACAACACTATTATATACAGCAGATATTGTGGAGATCTTCAGCTTAAGACTTTAATTCTTGTTTTTGTTACCATATGCTTGCTGTATGCAAATTAATTGCTTGATATCAAATCCAGGTTTTACATTTATTTTCATTATGTTTATATAATCATTCTTATATCATTTAGTGGCATGATTATGTGATGGTGCATTGGTCTGTACACCCAACTTTGGGAGCCAGAGTCTCCTGTTATACTGGTTTGACTCTCAGATGAGTTCATATAACTCCCAGGCCAAGTTGCTTCTTGCAGGGAGGTTTGGGAGCAGGAAAGTAGTGTGATTTTCTTCAACACATTTACCCAAAGACTTGGGTACATGTTGACAAACCTGGTGGATTAAAGCTGTTCAGACAGCACACGGTACTGTACACTTTGCTGCGACAAAGACACGGTTCTTCTGATAAAGCATGTGTGGAAAAGCAGACCGTATGCCTACTCAAGAACTATAACAGCTTGATGGATGAACATATGGCTGGTCCATTCTCTGTGAAAAGCATCTTTGTCTCTTGACAGAAAGGCTAAAGATGCATGCGAAATTTCAAATTGACTCCCCAACTGAATTAAGGACTACTTTCTTCTTTAAAACGAAAGACTGTGCTGAGAATCATATAAAGCATGGGACACTGACACATCATGCACCTCATAAAAATATAACTACAGCAGCGGGCATCACAGACGCCTTGCGGTGAGGGTTAGGTTTTGACATTGGCAGTAGAGGGATTACTCCACAGGCTACCTGACTCCCATTACAAGAGAGATTGGTGTGTGGTAGCATCACAGGAAATAACATGATCCTGTCAGCGTCCTCAACTTCTATTTGCTTTACTCAGAAATGGCATGGCCCTTCATCTCCTTCATCTTACTGAACTGAACTGAAACATTATATATGGACAAATGTATGACACAGTTTTAGATTGTCTTCCAAAGACTCATCCAGCTGTGGCTTCTTGATAACTCTCTTATTGTAGTAGTTTTTTTTAATCCTTTCCTCGCTACTGCAATGGAAGGATGTAGACTGGCACAAATGACCTGGAGAAGAATGGTTTCATAATGTGTTGACCAGCCTGACACTACTGCTGTTAACTAGGGCCATTATCTACCTGATGTTATAGGAGATTAAACATTGTATGTGACAGTACAGTGATCCTACCACTCGGGGGCAGTGTTGAAGAAGTTGTGGCCTGATGACTGAAGACCTGAGAGTTCTCTGTCTTTTCAGACAGCATGTTGCCCACTGATGGATGATAAGTTATTAGCTGCAGCTCGATAGATTTAAAGTTGATTTCATTGTCCCCAAAGGATTTCTAGCAGGAAGCCAATCTCTCACATACTTGTGTAACAAGGAATGTGACCACGTGACCTGTGGAGGCTGGTCTGCAGACAGGGGCCTGACTGATTGGAATCTGTTCATTTGAATGCAGTGAAACCGGTCTTTCTCTGTCTGCTTCTGTTTCTATGAAATGCAGGTGGAAAACTTTATCATGTGAAATCTCTTCTTCAGGCTATTATAAGACATCATATTTACAGACTGTTAAAAGTTCCCATAATCTTTTCATTCGTGCCCATTAGGATTTCATTAGCCATTTCAGATTAATTTAAACCACGGGTGGTCGCCCTTGAGCCATGGGAAGCCAAAGAGCGTGCACTGTGCGTGGTTTTCTGTGGAGAACACGCAGCTGATTGCTATTCCGGCCGCTGGCGGCGCTGTGGGTCAGGATGCTGGTGAATCAATCTGCCGTCACAACACGAAGAAGAACCGGGGCGCAGGAAGCAATAACAAACAAACCTAGCAGCTAGCTAACGGAACTTTGGGACACCGAAAATTCAGGCAAAGTGTCTCTTTTACAGTGGGCAAACACAGAATTGGTTTATATACTACTAATCGTGTATGATGCACATGGTCTACGAAGAAGACGTACAGTAATCTGTCACGGAGGCGAATTAACGTATGTAACACCTGCTAACACTAGCCAAACGTCAGCTAACATTAATCCTCCCCGTCTTTGTCGTTTTCTTGTGGAATAATAGGGTTGTCGAGAAGGTAGCTAGACGTTGGAAAGACAGCGTAATGGTTTTTTACACGGCGACATGTGAGAAACCCAAGTAAGGCGGCTGGAATAACTTTAGATTACAACTTTCACGGTGCCTGTATTAGCAGGGCAGTAAGGCGTGTCGCTAACTACAGAGAGTAACATTAGCTGCCCCGATTTCTTTTGATGTCGCAATGTTTTTGCATGGAGCACAAACTATAACTAACATGCCAGAGTACTTCAATGTGCCTGATTAATCGCCTGCCTGGAGTAGGAGTAAGTTAGCTAAAATGTGTTTCTCAGGACGCGATGATTAACAGGTTCAGCATAGTTTTTCTGTAGGCAGCTACAACAGAATGTGCTACGTCCATTAAACATACAGACAGTCGATTTCGGCATGTTTTTATGTTAGTACAAACACGAGGCAGTGCATTGGGTTAATTACTCACTAGTGCCATAAAGTATCCTGTAGTCCTTAGGGCACTTGTACGTGTCCCTGACTGTTGTTTTAACATCTTTCCTACTATCGCAAATAACGTGAGGATTGCACTTATTTTGACCTTATCCTAATGCAGTTTGCTTCTTAAACCCGATTTTCTGTACATAAATAAGTTGCTGTTGCATGCGTTCAAAAACAGCAGGGTTAACCAGATCTGGGGTCAGGATCTGGTTCTGCACTCTGTTTATAGCAACATAAGGGCCTCTGGATGGAAATGGTGCGTTCACCATGCTTTACTCCAAAATCAAATTGGCAACAACAACAAACAAATCTGCCAAGAAAGAAAACTGAATTTAACTAAAGAAATACAAGGTTTTAGAGACCAGGTGATTGGTTTAAGACTTTGTTGTCTGAGTAAAGCATACGATGATGGCACCTAGAAAAACAAATTGATTAACTTTTCCACAAGACATAGCGGCCACTTATGTGATATTTTCGATATCTTCATTAAGGGGGTTGCTTTGCAGAGAATGTATTTATTTAGCAAACCTGTGCAGACTGCAGTTAAAAGTCAATACAATGTACTTTATGCATAATATGTCCTTTTGTTTGTAAAACCCTAGTCTTGAGAGGACAATGGTATTCTCACACTCCATGACGATGGAGTACCTGCTAATTCATGCTGGCAGGCCAGTTTACAGTTCCTTGTTTGCATATCCATGTGCATATTTACACATTTTAACACCCTAGTTGTCTATTTCCATTAGAATGGTAATGGACTGCTGTAATCACACTGCAAGATCAGCTTCAGCCTGAGACCTGAAGCATTTTCCTCCTGGTTGTGACTGATAACTCACTCTTGATTATGATGTGCTACTGTCATATCTTTTTCACAGGTTAGTGCAACTGCAAGCGATCAAGGATGGTTCACCTTGGTGTGTGGTGCGTGGGAGCTCGATGGAGTGTCCTTATAGTGGTTTTCTGCAGCGTACTGGTTCCCTCACCCACACATGCCTATATCTATGCTGTAAGTAATCATGGAGCTTTGGTAAGCTTTAGCTATAAACATGATTCCTCAAATTCTCCTGGAGATATGTAATTTCTAAAGTATATATTGTTTTGGCAGCATTATAGCAATATGACCTCCATGTTGTTTGAGGACCTGCCTGCCTTGTTCGGCACCCCACTTCCTAAGGACGGACTAATGGTGAGAGCAGAGTATTGGAGAAAGGGTGCACACAGGAAAAAATAGGTCATAGGCCTTTTATAATGATGTTTTTTTTTCTTTGTGTGAAAGGGAGTTCTGGTGGTGTCCCGTCCACTTAATGGCTGTACAGCAATAGACCCTCCTCCTCCATTGCCACCATCTTATGATGCCAACACCACCAAATCCATCGCTCTCATCAGACGCTATGATTGCAATTTTGACATAAAGGTCAGTAATGTTTGTGTGACATTGAATATGTGGCAGTGTCTGTGAAGCAAACTGGTCTAATGTGAGGAACTGGTTTTCAGGTCTTGCACGCACAGCAAGCTGGATTCAGTGCTGCAATCATTCACAACATGTATTCGGACACTCTGCTCAATATGAACTACAGCAACGGTAATTCTCCTTTTTGAAATGTGCACAATATCAAACAACACATTCACGCCATACTAAAACGTCTTACTAAATGCCTAAAATTTATATCTTGTTGTTGGTTTTATTCTTATTTTCCAGACACTATTGCAGATGAGATTGAGATCCCCTCTGTATTCACCAGCTACTATGCCTCCCAGATTCTCAGGAATTTCATAATTCCAGAACAAGGGTAAGTAAAAACATTTCAACATCATTAGAAAAAAATGTATGAAATCATTTTTCAAACTAAACAATAATCTTCTAGACCAAACCAACCTTTAACAGTCAGCGTTATATTTGCACAGACCAATACATACTGACGTTTTCAGTGCCAGTGCTTATTCTAATGTTGGTATCCGATGAATTGTTTCTTTTCTTGGCTTGCAGCGCCTATGTGATCCTCAAGCCGGAGTTTGCTTTTCCACTCTCATACTACCTTATTCCCTTCACTGGAGTAGTTGGCATGATCATTCTTGTGATGTGTGTCGTCTTGGTAAGTAGGCATATGATGTGATAACTCCTTGGGTGTTTATTCAGTATGTAGCACATTCTTTTGGGATTTTGAACTGTACACTTGTAAGAATTAAAAGGGAAATTGTGCAATAATTTCCATACAGTGTATTTTTTCTGTCATCCAGGTTACAAAAATAGAATATTTGGACCATGGGTGGCAAGGGCGAGCCTTGAATATGACTTTGTATTGTAAAATAGTGACCTAATATATTTCAGCAAAGCTAGAGCCAAGCTAATTTTCCTTTTAAGGTGCTGTATTTATTCAGTAGACACATCTTTGTGTTAAGTTTAAAGCCCTGAAACCTTTTTTCCAAATCAGCTTCTTACTTACCTACTATGAGCGGCGGGGTCCTACATGAACACAAAAAGCAAACCCATCCATGCATGTTGAGTGTCAGTGTAATCCTCATGCCATCAGTAACATTGTCTTTTTATATTGTTCAGATTATACGATGTGTACAGTACAGAAAAAGAATAAGGAAAAATCGTTTGTCCAAGGAACAACTGAAGCGGATTCCAACCCACAAGTTCCGCAAAGGTAACAAGATTATATCGTTTTCACTGTTATTGTCATGCGTTGTTTTTAAGAATATTGAGAACCAATTTGCACTGATCACATTTTCCTTGCATGTGAATTTGATGTCTATCATTTGTGGAGCTTTTTACATATGCTGAAATGTTACTCCTTTGCAGGCTAGAAAATAGTTGAAGAATTAAAATTGATAATATTTCACTTAAATTTTAATGATTTAAGTTGATAACTTTTCTCCTCTGTTTCAGGGGATGACTACGATGTGTGTGCAATCTGTCTGGATGAGTATGAAGAAGGCGACAAGCTGCGAGTTTTACCTTGTTCACATGGTAAATATTTTTATATGTTATTAAATTTGCATGTTATGGTACACTGGGAAAATAGCTCTACTGATGCACAGAATGTGCACCTCTACCACACTTGCAGCAATAAGGAAGTAAAATAAATGTACGCTTTCTTGCAAGTCAATATTTGTACCCCTGCTTATTGTATCTTCAAAAGTACAATATTCAACTCCCACGCTTGGTCTGGGTCAGTGTAGACGTATTGAGACAGTATAGACACATCAGCCAGTAGAAGTCACTAGTGCAAAGATATGATCCCTCACCAGCTTCCCATAAGCCAGCAAAGCCAGTGTTTTTTCTGATAGTGCTTAATATTTGTTAATTCACTCTACATTACAACCAAAAAGCCTCTAAATTCTTCTTTCTGCTTTTCAGCCTACCACTGCAAGTGTGTAGACCCGTGGCTCACACAGACCAAGAAGACGTGTCCCGTGTGCAAACAACGCGTCACTCGGAACAACCAAGAGCACTCCGAGTCCGAGTCTGAGGAGGAAACTGGAGGACGTGGGGAGGAAGAAGGGACAGAGGGTGAGGCAGACTCAGAGCGCACTCCTCTGCTTCGACCCTCCAACCCGGGGTCCCCCTCAGGGAGCCCAGGGGCCTATTCAGCCACCACCACCACTACTGCCCAGTGCCTCGCCTCCCCTGCACACTGCGACTCACCCATCCTGGTGTACGAAGGCTACCACTCCCCCCTGGAGGACACGGACTCAGAAAGCGATGACGCAGGAGAGTACAGGCACCACACCGATGATGACACTGCTCAGCTCATTGGTAGGGATGGAGTGGAGATCTGATGGCTGGAACGTAGCTGCAATGAGAAAACGCGGTTTTACCTAAAAAGGGTCTTTGTGTCATCAGGCGTGCTGTTATCACACTGTACTTTAAAATAGTTTGCAGAGTTGTGGTTAGCTAGACCTTTATTGTAACAGAATCTTTCACCCAGTAACCAGAGAAGGTCTATGTGTTGGTGTCAAAGCACATGATTTTACCAAAACCCAACACTGAGCATCAACCCACTTCTATACGCGCACTCACCCCAGTACTCCCATATTTGTCTGTAAACCTCCTTTTTTAACGCATGTTGTAATTCATAACTTGACCACGCCACATGACCTAACCACTAGTGCTGCACAAAATGAATGGGCCACTTTAATGTCTCGGTAATCTAATGTGCTGTATAATTAAGAGTGTGGCTCTAGGAGATGAAGCCTGTGTGACTAAACAGAGTAAGTTCTGTGCTCACACTTAAAGTGGATCTTCTAGGTTCGCTATGTAAGGTTTAAGTAAGGTCGGTGCAATTTAAAGACACTGTTTTCTTAATCATAATTGTTTTATATCTGACAGTCCTTTTTCCTAGCTATGAATTGTTTCCTAACAAGAATGTGCAAGTGGAGGGGAAATGTTTGTCTTCATTTTATTGTTTTAATCCTCTTAGCTCTCTTTTCACATTTTTTAAGCTACATTTCAGTTCTTTGAAATGTCAGATCTTTCTTAAATTCCACAGTAAGTTACGCTATAATAGAGTATTGCAAAGATGCTTTTACGTTGTTACATTGATAATACTGTGTTGTCAGTTTAAGACAAATATTTTTAGCTTTATGCAGTTTGTCAAGTTGAACAAACTCAGGTTTATAGCAACACATTAAAGATCAGTTGGTATTGTAAATGAATAACATAGTGAGAATTAATGGGGTTTGGTCTTATACATTGTTTTAGCTTCTTTTTTTTTTTTAATCAGTTGAATAGAGATTCATGAATATTTAATGGATGTTTTTCCATTTTTTTTACACAATAGAATGATAACACGTTGAACTGTGGGATCCTGGAGGTGTTTTTTAGGAAAAAAGAGCATTGCCTTACATTGGCCTTGATGTACATGTGTATGTTAAATGTTGGGAAATTGAAGGGACAGGATTCACACTCCTTTATTTTCCTCTTGTCTAGCTGTATTTAATACTGCTGATTAGAAAGCTTTGATCTTTTTCCCTGGTCTGAAAATGTGCTCCACATTTGTTTTCATAGTGACGGACAAAGATAAAGCATGTGTTTCCACATGTTTAGTGCTAATGATTATACAGATATTCAGCTTAGACATGCTTGATTTGCACCTAAATATTTGGACAAGCTCATTGGCTGTCATATAAGATATGGTTTGTTTCTCTACTTTATAAAATGAGCTTGGCAGGGTCCACGCTGTTGAGTTATATGAAGAGCAGTACAAATAGAAACCCTAAAAGGTTGTTACAGCCAAACTGTTACACTGCTTCAAATAAATGCAGATCTGAGATCATAAATATTCAACTGGAACTTATGTTTTTAATCCCAAACACCACAACTGCATGTGATAACAGAGGAAACACTGTACACGATGCATATACACTATGTGTCTGAGGATTTGTGTTAAAGATGGGAATCAGTAGTGACTGAAATCACAACATTCCATCTTTATATTTTATTGATGATTGATTAAAAGACTCCATAACATCAATGTTTGATTGGGACTTGTTGGCAATATAGTCTGTGTTGTAATATATAACAGCTGTTTTCCTATTTGCAGTATGCTTCAAATGTCTTTTGTACTGTACCCAAATCCCCAAATCATTCATTTTCCCTTCTTCTTTTAGAATGTGCCTAGTTTATCACATTTGAATAATAAATGTACAGTGTCAAGTATAATTTTCATGTATAAAGCAGGTTTGAGAATCCTTAGGAAGTCTAAACACAGTCTGTGGAAAGCTGCATTTAATGTGATTTGTGGAAGATTAAATGATATTGAAATGGGACTGTGGTGCCATGTTTTTGTTTAGATGAGAAAAGTAACTCTTTTCCTTACAATGGATTATTGTCATACATAATCATTCTTTATAATAAAGCCAATATAAAGCAAATTGTTACCAAATGGGTATGCTATCAGCATATGTTCTGTCATTTTTCAATTAATAAATTATTAAATATGAAAGCTGACATCAATATTATATAATTATAATACATAATGTTATAGAATAAAATACAGGTAATTATAGTAAATATACATTTTATATTGCTAATTCTACACACAGAATCCCACAGTTTGACTGCAGAAGTAAATTCCTAAACTAGGCATATTTGTGTGTTAAAGTGGACAGAAGTAAGCCATTTCCTGTTGGGCGCCATAAAAAAATCAAGTGTATCTTAAATGGCTTCATTAATCCCATAGTGAAACTGGAAGGCCAGCACAGCTGTGGTCAAAGAGCTACAGAACTGGATGTCTGTTGGCACAAAATATTGTTTTTAATTAGTGTTTTTTTTGATGAGCTGATGAGTGAAGGGGCTCTCTAGTTTTGTCAACTGAGGAATAAAGACTTATTTTAATTTTTCCCATAGTTTCACAGTCTTCTTCACCTTCTGCCCACAGTGTGCTGAGCCATAACAAGGTACAGGTGGTTTCATTAATAATAATGAAAGGACTAAGCTTCTGTGAACGCATGGCTCACCTGAGAAAATGTTCCGGTAATTAATGTATGGCCTTAGATCCTATTGGCGTGAGCTTCACGGTAACTAATTAGCCCAGAGTACGGACACACGGACACCCTGCTGAAGGTTCTTTTCTCTCATTAGCGAATACGTTGGAGAAACAAAACAACACAGCACAATGACAGCTCATTATATATATATATATTTATGTATATATATGTATGCATACAAAACATAGTGTATCACCCTGTAAGACTGCTGTGTGTTCAGTTTGTCATATCTTGATTACAATTTATACAATTATCCCTTTTCATATGATCTTAAATATGTTTTTTTGTACCAATATATTAATGCCATTAGAGTCATTGCTGCCAAATATCTACTTTGGGTTAATCAAATACATTTAAATGTAATTGGTACAATGGCAGCATTTGTAGATTGCAGTGAAATATCCTCATTGTTTTCCCAATTTTTACAAGTTTTCTGTGTTTGTTTTTAAATGTCAGAATCCTTTAAATTAATGGAGAAAAAGAGCTTATATTATTAATACTTTTGTCTTTTCAGAGCTGTTTAGCTGACATGGCCTATGGAAGTTGCTGCCTTTAGGTGTAATGGTGATTCATTAAGACTTTCTGCAGTTGATGAATTCAGTCATTTTAATCCCTCCTAACAAGCTCCATGTTTTTTCACTGTCACTACTTCATGTGCCTTTAATCATGTCACCCGCTGCTTGGAAGAAAAGACAATTCATATATGAGCTGAATAAACCTTTTAAAACTCCAGATAGAAGGTAGCTGTGCGTAGGTCAGCCATTGGCTGGATTATTCTTGTTTGTCCCATGCAAGCTGAGAAATAAATATAGTGGCACAGAGACATATGGACATGGATTGTAACAGACATGATGTGACGTTACATAAATAAATCTCTAAAGTAAAAGAACGTGTAAAGGGTTACTCTTCATATGAAAAGCTTTTGCTGTACTGCATTTTAAAACATTAGAAGTATTTGAAATTTCTCTGGATGCTGACCAATGCAGTCAAAAGAAAAGATGCCTGGATCCGTGCCGTCATACTCCTCTGTTCTGAGATTTTCTTTCTTGCTATTCTTGACTGTATCTTTATTTGTGCTGCTGGATACAAGAGAAACTCCCCAAGACCACAGTGAGGTAAGGAACATCATTTATAGTTTATATATATATATAAATGAAATGTACCATAACAACAAATTATATTTTGACATGTGTTTTTCATGTTTGTATCTCCAATTTTTGGAGAAACATTTAAAATATAATTTGTCTTAATCAGAATGAAGAAAGTTGATAGAGGAGTCGTGAAAATATTATTCAAATTACTTTTTCAAATGGAGCACAACAGCTTACCTCTGTTTTTCTGTTTTTCAAACTCATCTACATCTCTTTGGCTTTTTAATGTGAAATGAAACTAATGCATTTTCTCCACAATAATAATAATATCCAGTTTAAGGAGGATTTTTAATCAGGACTGGAATAACCTGCATTCACTCCATAACCAGATTCAGTTCATTCTCTCTGCTGTTAACCTTAATGGAAAATCAGTATGCAATCATAATCAATCAATCACTTTATTTGTATGGCACCTTTCATACAGGGTGGTGCAATTCCAAGTGCATACCAGCACTTTTAAGTTGTACAAAGTTTCTTTTGACTAAATTGTCAAGTATTGCCCTTTGATATGTATCTTAATAGAGGACTTAATAATTGTTAATGTTCATAGGGCTTTTTGGATGGTCCTTACCCACCGCACCTTATCTCCAGTGCTTATGAAGTCAACGGTGGACCCGGAGGAGACTTTGCATTTGGATCCAGGGATGGCCATACCTTCCCACAACAACTGGAATCTGCATTTATCATGGAGGATGAAGCGCAGACTACTCAAGTGTGGCCACGTGTAATCCTGGATTATATGAGGCACCAGTTAAGGTTCAGAGGAAGGACAAAGAAAACTACAAAAAAAGGACATACCTAGCAGTTTATTGGATAATGAAAGTAAAATAAAATAGTATAAGAGTGTAATCTATTAAAATATTGTTCGAATACCAAACCCTTTCACTGCGACTTTTTTTTACTTGTTCTACAATACCACTTATCTGCTGTTAACAAGTACGTGGAAATTGAAAAGTCCTTTTTGATATCTAAAATGGCTTTATTATCCTAGTAAAGTAGAAATAATAATTCTTTATCATGACCATTTATTCACAATTTGTCTCATAAATTTCCATTTTCTCTCATAATTTTATGTAAGGGGAAAAGTGATCCTTCTTGGTTCCATGGTTGATGCAGGTTGGGTTTATGAATTCCATGGGTTGGTGCAGGATCTTCGTCTAAAATTTGTTTTTACTGTAAAATGGACACAATTGGCTGCAATTTACATTAAAATAGCAACAATTTTCTATATCAAGTTTCCTGTAGCTTCAACATCTTCAACCCCACCGAGTCAGATATTACAAGCTCATGCCCTGCAACATAACATTGTTCACACTCACATATCTTTACCTTAAATTCTAGTGGAGATCCTTTCCAAAGATACCAAATATGTCAGGATGAATTATGTATAATTCTGAAAATGTGTAGCATATAAAATAACGAACGAACATCTGCAATATCTCCATTTGATGGAATAGTGCAGCCATGAAAAGCATGAAGTCTTGTGGTTTAAATATTTCCCTCAGTGTAAATATATTAATTCATTCAGGAGCTGCAAAACCGGATACAGAATATATACAGTATGATATTGGCAGACTGTGGAATCGCTGATACATTTCCTAACCACACTTCATACCAGGTGGTGGCGGTAATTCACCATTTTGTTGTTTGCCTTCCGCCGCAAAAACACCAAGAAGAAGAGAAGCGGAAAAGGGAGAAGAAGAACACGAATCATCCAAGCAAATATTTACTAAGGTATGAATGTGCTCTTTTGTATTGCAGCGCATCGGTGGTGGTTAAACTAAGAAGGGAGCGGCCGTTCTCTGATTTAGAAAACGAATGGGCTCTCTGCACAAGACCGGGACGTTACTTTTCTAGCTAACGCGGCTAGCCTATAAGCTAACGCTAGCTAACCAACCCGCGCCGCGGCAACTTCTCCCCTTTGTCTGGGCTTGAGAAGCCACACATTTACACTCACATAATGTTACATTGTTTTTTTAGAGATCGAATTCTTTGGTAATTTGGATATACAAGTCCTACGCTATCGGTGACGCGGACCTACCATGCCACAATCTAGGCTAGCCGCCTCTCTGGCGGGCAATCTCGGTGTGTCCTCATCGTTCAGCTGCTGTTTGAATTATCAGATTAAGTGCAAATAACACGCGTCACAAATCGCTAGCCGGGCGACGTCTTCTTCTCGTTAGAGTGCCGGGCGTGTACGTAAGTTAGCTGTGCGCTGACTAAGCTCTCGGCTTGTAATCCTGCCGTCCCACGTGTCGTGACCTCGCCTTTCTCTCCCCTCTCCGTGAAGATGGGGGACAGCGACGACGAGTACGACCGCAGGAGACGGGACAAGTTCAGACGGGAGAGGAGTGACTATGACCGTTCGAGAGAGAGAGAGGAGAGACGCAGAGACGACTGGAACGACAGGTGAGGACGAGGTGTGGGAAAGCCCGCCATTCACAAAAAGGATCCAGTTGAACCCCATTTAGCCTGCTCATCTCCAGCAAACCTGCAAAATGCAACTAAACGGCGGGGTTTGTAGATTCATATTTGTTTTAATGTGAGTGTCTCTTTCCTGTTGTTTCCTGAAATAATTTCCCCAGGGAGTGGGACAGGGGCAGGGAACGGCGTAGCCGCGGAGAGTACCGGGACTACGACAGGGGTCGTAGGGAGAGATTCACCCCGCCCAGGCACGACATGAGTCCACAGCAGAAACGCATGAGAAGAGACTGGTGAGGCTCACAGCAACACTGATGCACAATCCTTGCAACTTGTGTCTGCTGTTGGTTAAGATTTTTTATCTGTCCCTGGCAGGGATGACCATGGTGGAGACCCTTACCGTGGGGGATACGACTTGGGTTATGGTGGTGGAGGAGGGCCCAGCTATGGCCCACCACAGCATTGGGGCCATGCTGACTTGCACCTCATGCAGCCTCATCATGGCATCCCCATTCAGGCAAGGTGAGGAATCTGGGTTGAGTGAGTCTGAGTTTTGAAGTTAAATGTAGTTTTAAAGATTCAATATTAACTTTCCAATAATTCCTGCAACTGTTAGATATGTTGGTTCTTGAATGTTAATGTCATTTTGTTTAACGATAAAATAAACATTTGACCGTAAGAATTAAGTTTCCACCTCTAAGTATGTGAAAGTAGTTGCATGCAAAGATATGATCTGTACAGAAGTTAAAATTAATTTTAAAAAAAAAGACCGTACACAGCACAATCACAATATGGTCTTTGTTCTCTCTTCACACAGCTAATGGCAAGAATATAAAAAGCTACTCCATCCACCTTGTCTCTCTTCCATTAGGCTCGGCAACATCCATGACATGGATTTGGGTCCACCCCCTCCCATAATGAAGAGCTTTAAGGAGTTCCTGCTGTCCTTGGATGATTCTGTGGATGAGACTGAAGCTGTCAAACGCTATAACGAGTACAAGATCGACTTCCGCCGACAGCAGATGCAGGACTTCTTTTTGGCTCATAAAGATGAAGAGTGGTACGATCTCAGTTGCCTTTACTACAGATCATGAATATTAGTAGGTTTTAATGTAGTTGCACTATAGTCATTCTTTTTATTGAACTGTTATAGTCAATTAATCTGCGATTCTCATCACCACATTTTTACAGTTCCTATTAACAATAATATTTGAGATATAATTTCTTTTTTAATACCAATCTAATAGCTTGGGCCTGGGCCTATGATGGGTGTAATGTGGGACATTAAGGTAGTCATATTTATCTGATGGCTAATAAATAAAGTATTTTCAGTAGCAACCTTGACAAGAGAATATAATACCTCCACTTAAGCCTTTAAGCACGTTTCAGGTGCATGCTAAATAAGGGCAGTTCCACCCATGTACTAGGACCAGGCCCACAATCAGAGTTCGTTACTAATGACTTTTGTTACAGTACTTGTAGTTTATAAGAGAAGAAAATCAACCCAAATTCAACCTTAGTGCACTTATTATTTTTTTGTTTGACTATAAATGTGTTGTAGGAGTTTGGGCAGAGGGTTCCATAGGTGTTAATGAAACCCATAGCAGTGTAACAACCCTGCCTTCTCCATTATGTTGTGCAGAAAATCAGGAAGAGAAATTGTCACTAAATTCTATTGAAGTTAATTGTTTGTTCCGTTAAATGTGGCTTTGGCCAAAAAGTCATCCTCATTGTTGGGTTGATTTTCTTGTTCTTATTTTAACTGTTCCAAGATTCACAGTTGTATAATGCCTGTTAATGCTTATTACACTTATTTCACAGGGATCGTGCAAAATTGTTCTGTTTTGACATAACACAATTTTCTTCCCTTCATTCCCACTACTACGTTGACGCCGTTTTTTTTGAAGATGAGAAAAAGTGGAACTCGGCAACAATCGGTCTTAGGCAGCAAGGGCATGCACTGCGCACAATGCAGTTGCTCTTAGACACACAGTACCAGGGATTTTAGATAGACAGTCAAGTAGTCTTCCGCGCATGGAGATTTTTTTCTTGTTTTATGCTTTTTCTACACTATTTTCTTTTTATATTCGGATCAAATCGAATCCCAAAACCGAATTTGTGTGTATACAGACACACCATTGGGGTGAAGTGGAGCGCATTTTCACAGAAGAGACCCCCCTCTCTGTATTTATTTGTTAATAAACTGGCAGAGCAAAAGGTAACTGTAGTCCACTCTGATCAACATTTTTAATGTGAAATTCTGAATATGTGAATGCTTAATTTTATGTGTTCTTTCCTTATTTTTGGTGAGTTAATCTAAAATCTGAAACTTTCTAATAATGTGCAATAATTAGCTACATTAATCACAAAGTCAAAACCTGCATACACTGAAAGACCTAACACAAGGACTAGGCTATACAAAATGCAGAAATCACAATCTTAATTATGACAGTCTCCATTGATACTTCAATTCCACTGACTGAATTTGGCATTCTTAACATTTCCCAACAAACAACTCCACCATCTGGATTTAAAAAATATCTTATTTGTTGAAAATATGATAAAAAGAAATTGTAGTATGCAAATAAATCACATTTCTCATTGCCATTGTATGACACCACAGTTGCAACACAGATATATAATATGCATTTGTTCTCTAACTTTTGCATCCCGTTCATCCCAACCCCCGTCATTCCCTCCCCACTTTTTTGTGGACCCCAAATCTGGACACAGGTTCAGGTCCAAGTATCACCCAGATGAGGCCAGCCGACTTAAGTCAGAGGCCCAGAGTGCCCTGCACAACCGTCTGAATGTCTTCATGTTCCTGATAGAGAACGGCTGGTTTGACAATGTCTCCCTGGACATTGAACAGACCCCAGCCATCATCAAGGTTCTGGATGCAGGTGAGGCCTCAAAAATATTTTAAAGAGTACTGTTGATATGTGGAGTTAATCTTTTCATTTCTTTCAACATTGCCCTAACAATGAATACTGAATAGTACCTGGAGAAAAGACATCATCAGTTGTATGTTGAACCATATGCCCTCTTGCTCGTCTTCAGCTGTGATAAAGATGGAGGGAGGGACGGATCATGATCTTCGCATCTTGGACCTGCCATCTGAAGAAGAGGAAGAAAGGGAGAAGTTAGCATCTGTTTCAGGGGGCGCTGAACCTCCCAAGAGAGAAGACCTCAAAACCTTGGATGGGGACCACAAACCTTCAGTAGAAAAAGACAAAAATGAGAAGGTATGTTTTGTTCTCTGTCAGTCTTCGCTGGGCAGTAGAGATTTCAGTGCTGTGTTGCTGACGGTAAACTGTGCCACAGGAGGAGAGCGACTCTGCCAGCACAGAGAGAGCTGCTGCAACCGAAGGGGAGGATGTGAAAGAGGAGCCAGAGAAAGAAGCTGCCAAAGAAGAAATGCCCGAACCCAAGAAAGTAAGTGTTGCTTCCATTATTGAAATTATTTGCTAACAAGAGACAGAACTGATCCAAATAGCCCTCACTATTCTCACTTTCATTCATCAGCCGAGAAGAAAGAGGAAGCGCAGTGGAGACAGCGACGATGAAGGCAGCGCCTCAGAGAGTGACTCTGACTCGGATTCAGACTCAAATTCCAACTGCTCTGATAAACCCGTGAAGAAGGAAGAGCTGGAAGACAAAGATGAGGAGGAGGAAGAGGATGGTGAAGGTGAGGAATCAAAATCATAGTGTCTGTTTTTTACCTTCAGAAAGACTATACAGTGTCAGTGTTCCCAGTATTCATGACTCAAAATGTTCTCTCTTCCATTTAATGATGAAGAGGAGAAACCAAAGGAGAATGCTGAAGAGGACAAGAAAGAGGAAAAGAAGCCCAAAGATGACTCTCCCAGACCGCGGCCTCTCCACAGGACCTGCTCTCTGTTCATGAGGAGCATTGCTCCCACCATTTCCAAGGCTGAGATTATTGCTGTGAGTTGAACACAGGTGGCAGTGTTAATGGCCCAGGAGATGTAGAATCACTGAGGGCACTGAATAATTAGTGTCTTTGTTTAAACTCAATATCCTTATCTGTTGTTCTCTCTCAGCTTTGCCGGCGATACCCTGGCTTTCTGCGTGTTTGCTTGTCTGACCCCCATCCAGAGCGCAGGTTGGTTTAAAAAAAAAACCCACATTCTTTTAATTTGTTACTCTGAAAATAATGTTTGTTGGATTCATTTAGTCAAACATTGTGTGAAGTAGGGCTGCCAAGATTAGTCGACTAGTCACGATTACGTCGACTATCAAAATCGTCGACGACTAATTTAATAATCGACGACGTCGTTTATTTTTTGAAGCTTTGTTTTTCTCTCCAAACTGCCGCTGTAGCTTCCGCTGCCTTGTCTGCCTTTCTGTCCTTGACGCACATGCGCAGTAGTGGTAATCGGGGTCAGCCGTGATGTCACCGGAGAAGTTCTGCCCAGTATCAACAGTATCGTGGCTAGCCGCAAACGGAGCATTTTATCAAGAGAAATGAAAAGAATGTGCAATGCAAAATCTGCAAGGCAGAACTTGCCTTCCATGGGAGCGCTACAGCGAGGCACAAGCATTTGAAAAGAAAGCACGTTGTTGTAGCTGAACCTGATTCAATTTCTGACGAAGAGGGACAGTTAGCTGCTAACATTAACGTCCACAGTGAGCTACTTACTTATATTGACAGCTGTAAACGTTAACATTAACGACGATTTCATCAGCCTTGGCACACGTATGTTATGTGTTTGCTGCAACGTTATAACAGTGATGTCATGTTTGAATAGGAAATGTGATAACGCTAATGTTTTATAACGCTACGTTACAGTGCTAAAAAATACGTTCCTCTTCAATGGACAGCTTTGTTACCAAGGCAACAACATGCACACCTGGGCAGGTAAATGTCCTGACTGAAGCAATCTGGAACATGTTGATGACGGACATGAGACCCCTGTCCATGGTTGGCGATGAAGCTGCTACAAGCTGCAAAGTTCATTAAAAGTTGAATGGACTGTCGTCTTAATTGTCTTTATTTTTTAGTTAGCACACACCTTAAACACTTCAAGCTGGAAGCTAATGATGGTTATATAAGAGCAGCTGCATGCTGGTGCGATAAGCTGCAATTTACGTATGATCCGATTAGTCGACTAATCGCAAAAAAGTAATCGGTGACTAGTCGATTATCAAAATAATCGTTTGTGGCAGCCCTAGTGTGAAGCAAGAGACTCCAACCGATTGCATAATAATGTGTGAATGAATCCCGTGTGCTGTTGCAGATTTTTCAGACGTTGCTGGGTGACGTTTGACCGTGGCGTCAACATCAAAGAGGTTTGCTGGAACCTTCAGAATATTCGAGTAAGTGTGCTGTTTTCAAGTGATCGAAATATTCAGCAAAGTATGTGTTACAGAGCTTTCCAAAGAGCCACAAAAGTGTTTTGTGTCAAAATGATGGCAGCCTAAGATAACTTGCAGTAGGTAATCTGTTTTATCGTTTATGTGTTGAGTTGTTACCTGTGTTGTGTTAGTGAATTACTGGTTTTGGAAATGTGTTGCTGGCACTGGACTTTCTGTTAAAAGTTTACAAAAGCATGCACATCCAAACGCAATGAATACTAGGTGCTGGACTGAAGTACATGTGAAAAAGAGAAAACACTAGATAATGCTCCCATGAAAATGTATTAGTAGGCCTATACCAAGCCCTTGGGAGCATTGTCTAGTGTCTGGACTATTTTTTCCGTTTTTCACATTGGACTTTCTGTTCTCATTTAAAAAGCCTTCCTTAACACCAATGTAGACTGCAGCACATCTAAAACTCATCTCAACATGTTGGACCTAGGGGAGCCTTGGATAGTCCTTTGCACCTGTTTTTATTACTTGTGTAATGTCCTAAATAGCAGCTGAGGCCATTACAACTCTGTTTTACTCTCTACCCTTCACAGCTGCGAGACTGTGAACTGGCACCAGGGGTGAACAGGGACCTGGCCCGGAGGGTGCGTAATGTTAATGGCATCACTCAGCACAAGCAGGTGCTCCGCAATGACATCAAGCTGGCTGCCAAGCTCATTCATGCCTTGGACGAGAAAGGAGACCTGTGGAGCATCAAGTTCCAGGAAGAGGGGCGGAGCTCAGAGGTGCAGTACTGATCGTCAAGTTCATGCGTTTGCTTGTGTGCGTGCAGTTTAAACACAGTTCTCAAATGATCTTGCTGTAACTGAATGATTCATGTATGTGTGTTTTGTGATTTTAAAAGTTGCCAGCTCAGAACCCCATCTTGAAGAACATCACAGATTACCTGATAGAGGAGGTGAGTGCTGAGGAGGAGGAGCTCCTGGGCTCTGGGAGTGGGATGGAGGAGGAGAGCGCCAAGGAAGGAAACCCTGCAGAGACGACTGTGGAGAGGGACGACAAACTAGCAAAGGTTTGACTTATGCATTTATGATACAGTTATGAAACAATGCATTATACTTCATCTGTTTATTCTCTGCCCTCTTCTGAAAACAGATATTTTGTTACTTGTGTCCTCGATGTACTATGTCTGTCATCCAGATGGCCGGCTAAAGCTGGCTAATTGAGTAAATAAAATCTTTACGTTCAGTCTTTGTAAAGTTTCTTTGCCATCTTCCTCGTTCTAGGTTTTGGATCGTCTGCTCTTGTATCTGCGTATTGTGCATTCAATTGACTACTACAACACCTGCGAATACCCCAGTGAGGACGAAATGCCCAATCGCTGTGGCATGATCCATGTACGTGGACCCATCCCTCCTAACCGCATCACACATGGAGAAGGTCAGTGTGTTTCCCTTGTTTGTGTTCTATAACATGGAGGAGATATGTTGTGTACAACAGTAGCTTTGATGCAAAAATGTGTTCCTGTTCAGCTTTGAAGTGCATCTTTTAACTATTTAACTTTGCTGGTTAAACATTAGCTGTGTTTTAATATAGATTTTGAAGTTGTAATATTGTGTAATTGCTGTTTATCTAAAAATATGTACAAAATACATTTTGTATAATGAAACACTCCTGGCTTGATGAGTTAAGGCCCATATTGAGTGCTTAAAAAACTATGGCTTTAAATCATTCTTATAACCCTTGTCACACCTGTAACTTTTAAACAGTGCAACAATGGCAGAAGATGATGGAGGAGAAGCTCAGCCCTTTGTTTAGTTTAAAAGAAATCCTCTCCGAGGACGAAGCAGCGAAGATGGGTCGCAAGGATCCTGAGGACGAGGTGGAGAAGTTTGTGTCTGCCAACACTCAAGAGCTCGGAAAGGACAAATGGCTCTGCCCACTGAGCGGCAAGAAATTTAAGGTGAGCGTTTGTAAAACAAAGTGTTCTGGACTGTACAACACAGTGAGATGTTGTGATGTGATTTTGACTAAATCTCTTCAAAGGTTTGCCATGTTTTGATGATTTCTCTCTTGTGCTTCAAAGCTATGAGGACATGTACATCACCTGTATTACTGCATTGTCATTCACTGTTTTGCTGCTTGATTCTTATTGTGATGCTAAGACCTTTTGCATTTTGATTTCATTTCAAGGGCCCAGAGTTTGTACGGAAGCACATCCTGAACAAACATGGGGACAAAATTGAAGAAGTGAAAAAGGAAGTGGCGTTCTTTAACAATTTCCTGATGGATGCCAAGAGACCGTCGCTGCCAGAGATGAAGCTTCCTCCTCTTCCAGGCCCAGGTCAAGGTCGGCACAACATTTCAATCTAATCGACTCAGATACTCATAATAAAGGAATCACATTTTGTCCACAACAATATGAACTTTTTTTCTCTCTCTCTGGTTTTGTCCTACAGGTTTGCTTTCTCCCAGCATGCCATTTCCTCCTCAAGGACCTCAGGGTCCAATGGCCTTTGGACAGCCTCGCCCACCACTGATGGGCTACGGTGGTATGTTCTCTGATTGTATTTTTTTTTTTTTTCTCTTTTTCGAGCTCGTAGTGGAAATGTGTTTGTCAGTCAGACCACTACTTTTGTGTTGATTTTTGAATCCTCCTTTTCAACAGGTGGACCTCCTTACCCCCCCAACCAATACGGAGGGGGCAGAGGCAACTATGACAACTTCCGTGGACAAGGTGGCTACCTGGGGAAGCCACGCAACATTAGGTGAGACCACTGTACGTGTGATCTTTATTTTGCTATGAGCCGTCTATTCCTTGCTATTGGAGAATTCTGAACCTCTTTTTCATTCGTTGTTTCTATTCTTCTTTCCTGGGTCTTTCTCCTTGCATCCTCAATCATCTCAGAATGTCACGAGGTGACCCACGCAACATCATTGAATATCGTGACCTGGATGCACCAGATGATATGGACTTCTTTTAGAAGGTTCACTTGGTCCTTTCAGTCTTCACTCTTTACCAGTGTTATGTTTTGATTGTTTTTTGCAGACATTGCATTATTTCTTTTCCTAAATATTTTCTCTAATTATTGTGCAACTAGAACAAACTTCTGTTGTAAAATGTTTCCTGAATAAAGTTGTGATTTAACTACATTAATGTGTATCTAATGATGTATCAAATAAAATCAAATTGTGTGTGACTTTGAGCAGATCAGAGCAGCCAAATGATACAGAAAAGCCACCAGTCAGACTTTAAAGGACAAGATACTGATGAAGACATTCATCCTTCTGTGGTCAGGATCATTTAAGAACTTGGGATCAAGGTTAGCATTAAACACAGTCGTCATTGAGAGGGGCTGATAATGTTTGGACAGTTTTCAGCAAGATATTGTGATGTTTGTTTGTTTTTTGCATTTGTGCTCATGATTTTCTCTGTGATACATGTTTTAAGACTCACCACCCTTCTGGTAAAGGAATTGAAGCAGATGTGAATGGTTGCCCTCTACTGGGTAAACCATTGAATTACACGTGCGTGTCTGCTGGCCATTTCATTTGACACGGCTGCTAATTAGAAAACTGCAGAAACCTTGCAGTGGTGTAAGAAATATTCAATGTTCTTTTGAGTAAAAATAACAATACCACCCTGTACAAATACTCCCAATTACAAATGAAATGTAAAAGTTCTCATTCTGAAGTTGGTCCTGGTCATTAGATGTGTCAATCACAGGTCTGAAGTGCAGCACACATTCTTGTTAGGAACTCATTTACACAATTCATGAAAATACACCATAGCTTACTAAGAAGCATGCAAACACATTTTGACACATAGGCCTAAGCAATAATTTATTATTAGATACATGATGTGTGTTGTATGTTGGTATTTGTGTAATCACATTAGAAATACACAAATCTTTTAAGTGTGTTATGAAAATCATGACAAATATATCATCCAAAACAGCATTCCCACATAATGGGCATCACATCTTAATTATTTAAGGCACATATTCATGTTAAATAGATCTTACGGTATGAACAAAGAAAGCTACAGGATCATTCTATTAAAGATTACCACATCAGATCCACACTGTAAAAACACAGCGACACTTCATATGGAAGTGAAATGTCTAAATGATCTGAAGCTTGTGACTTTCAGAAAGTCCACAGCTGACCTTGTGTTCATGAAATAACTTGGACAGGGCCTCCATGTAAAGTCTATGATAGTGGTCGACCTCCTCCTCAGTAGGTGTGATGCACTTTGGCACTGAGATTGGACTTCCCACTGGAAGAAGCAGAGTGTTAGAATAAAACGGGCTCAGTACAGCAAGTTGGGTTCATACAGAATAATGAAATACTCACCAACAGTGGTGACTGGAGTCTTGTAGGGCAGGAATGTCAGGCGCTCACCAGCAAATAGACACGGGGCAAAACCCATAATCTTTTTAAACAGGTCCTGTAACCTTCGACCTAGACTGCCATCTGAGAAAATCACCTGCTTAAAGAGCTCATTCTCCCCAAATGAGTAAACGGGTACCAGATCAGCCCTGTGGAAGATCATCAGAGATTATATCAGTGTGTCCAGCAGTGGGCTGCTGGCTCCATGTGAGTACTATGTTACCCAGTGATGACTATTATTTGTTCTCACCCAAACTCCAAGGCCACCCTGACGAATCCCTTTCTCTGCTTCATGACCACTGTGTTGAGTCCAGGTGAGGATGCCAGAGACTCAGCAGCGCCCCCTATCACTATCACCACTGCATTTCCCTTGCCCCTTTTTGAGAGGAGGTGGGCAAGGCTTGGCTTGCTGACTGGATAAAGACCTGATCAGGCAAAGTAAGACAGTAACAACAGTTCAACTGATGGAGACGGTGGTTTTGTGTAAAGGCAAGAACAAAACAGGAAGCCTTAAATCTTCCAGGGGGTCATGTTTGATGTGATCCTTACAACACCAACTGGTCTGAGACTTGGCTACATTTCCACTTAAATTATCTGTAGCTCAAAAAGGTTTAAGTGTTAGATATGGTTGATGTCAATAGTTCCGTCCTTTAGTTGAACATGTTATAAATACCTGCACACATTAAGTACTCCCTTAAGAGTGGTATCCTGAAAAGTCCTGCCAGTACCGCCAGGGAGGATCGCACCCCAGGAAACACCTCAGTGAAGCCACAGCTCTCTGTGCTGAAGCAGTTAAAAGCTCCAACACTCATGATGCCATGTGGATGACAACCTAAGATGTAGTTTTTGTTCGGATTCAGCTCGGCTGTCTTCACCAACTGAGCAAGAAAATGGACACAACACGATTAAAAGAGTTGATCACAGTCGATCTCTGCTGTTAACCATGCAACTAAACCCACTCATTGAATTAAACACATACTTTTATGTAAACGGGCTCTTGCAGGCGTTTGACTGGGAGAACTGATAAGTGTGCTGATTAAAGGCCTCCAAAATAAAATGCTCATTACAAAGATTTGTATCTTTTAGATGTGCTGCCATATCTGTAAATCCGCCTTATTAAAGAATCACAGCAGATAATACCAGAAATATCAGGATATTATGTACATAGGAGTCAATGAGTACAAGCCTTTGCACTCATTGGTTTCCAGAAGTGAAATATTTTTTAACAGTTCACTCGTGCACATTTCATATTTCATGAAGTTTGAAAAGATTTTAGAAAATATTTATATAGGATATAGGAGTTCTGGGTGAATTGTACACAAACCATTTTGTTTCTAGCTGTTGGCTTTCAGCTGACCCCCCCCCCCCTGCATCACTTTCTTTTGGTTTGCACTTTCAACACGTCCATGCACTGCTTTCATTGCTGATCTACACACTCCATTGTTTATTGTCCGTTGTTTGAGTTAACCTTAGTTTTAATAAATGTTTTAAGCATAACCTTGGCGTGGACTCTTGTCACATTCCTTGAGCCAGTTTATGACACAAGAACATGTGTTCCAACCAAATTTCATCAAATCAGATGATGAGAACCCAGAATGTGATGCAGGTGTTAAAAGATACAAAGTGAAACTTACTTTGATTGGAAAGAAATCTCTGAAGTGCTCCCATACCCTCCACTTTCTCACAAATGTCGTTCTCCTGCCCCCTGATGGAAACATTAGAGACATTTCAGACTGCCTACTAACTGTATACAGTATGTTTTATAAATTAATTGTCGTAGTACACTGTTTTTGCAGGTCGTACAAAAAATAAACATAGGCTGTGTCCCAATTCTATACTACACAACTAATTCTATAGGCTTTGAGTATGTAGTGTGTTCAAACCGGAAAATAAAGTATACTCAAACAGTATGGAGTGTGTTGTTGATGGGCCCTATTCTCCCACAATGCAACTCACAAAGGAATTGGAGGAACTGGTCACAGCAGAAAAAATTAATTGTTGAAGTATTGTATTATTTTCTGCTAGTATAAAATGATTAAGTATGTATATTAACTGCAAAAACAATATACTGTAAAGATTAGCATATAGTAAATACTGTATAGAATTAGTATGTGGTATGGAATTGGGTTTTATACTAACAGGAAATAATACAATCAAACCGATATTATTGTAGTCATTTTTTGTTTGTGTTTTTTGGTGTGTTCACAAAGCTGTTTTACCATCATCCACATTTTTTTGTTTTAATTAACTAATGTAATTAGTATATAGTATGCAATTGAGACAAAGCTAATGTGTAGGATTCTTCTATTTCCATGGATACTTGAATGATGTAATTTCCTTTACCTCTTTCAGGGGTTTGCCAGTCCATCACCAGCCACCCGAAGTACAGAGTGGGGAGCGGCCACAGCGAGGTAAACATAAGATACACCATCAAGATAATGCAAGCCACTCCTGAAGTTGGATGTGCATTGTGCCGTGTTGGACAATACCAGAGTCCATATATTGGGGTTACAAGAGACGTCTTAAGTTAGCTCAGGTAAAAATGAATACAGAGTTGTTTTACAGATGCAGTGAAAAGATTGTGAATAATGTAACTATAAACATTATGATTTGAGATACTTTCTCATGTTAAACAAGTTAATGAAGAGTGAGTGTAGTGGGAACTTACCTAAGAAGAGAAAGGTTAGTACCCATTGCAGAACACTTACTGCCTCTAAAAACTCCTTCCACTGACTTTTTTCTTTAGTCATTCCTGCAACCTGGAGGCCATATCAATTTTCAGCAATCAGTAACATTTTAAACTGTGCTTTCATTCAATAAAAGGGTCATGGGTGTAAAAGTTGTATTCTTTATGCCTATACTTTATAACAAAAGTTGCTTTATCTGAGATAATAGTCAAATTTATAATACAGTAGATGTCTTTATGATAGAGATCAGATTGCATCAATTATCAGCACTTCAGCTTGTGATCTTAATCTTCCTTTAGGGAAGTCATGGACTTGCAAACTTGCAAGGCATGCAGCAGCCTGATGAAATGACTTACTTGTGAACAAGCTGACAGGCAAACAGTTGGATTTTTAATTTGCTCACAAATACAAATCACCAGCCCCGCTTGTACGACCACAAAACACCTTTGGCTAAAAGTCCTTAAGACAACATAAAACAACTTTTATGATCATACTGCTGAGCATAAAACTCAATACTTTACCTTATTAGAGTTTATTCCAAAGTTAATTTGAATGGATGCAGATTCACCAGTTCAGGGTAAGCCTGAAATGCAGGACGCACTTTGACCAGATCATGTAGAACTGCTGATAACAAATCCACTCCCCCGAAACTTTGACACATAGGCAAAGCAATGTCAGAGATAAGCATGACAAAGTTTTATAGTTGGATACTTAATGATTTGGATCTGTGACGTCATGATCGGATCAGTGTTATGTGTGGTGTGTTCTGCTGGTATTCAGCTTCAAGTGATCTCAAACAACATTACAGCCATAGCGCTGCTGTTTTCCTCTGATGTTGGATGTTTGACGTGTTAAATGCAAAAAGTAGACTTCACTACTACTTCTCCTCATGATCTGTCACAAATGTTCCTGTTTCTCCTATATGTTGTTTTAACTGTGCTGATATAATACACACTCTAGTGTCATCAGAACATAGCGTGAGTTTCTCTTTTATCAGAAATACCTTAACAGAAATATTGTTCTTGCTCACGAGAAATTTCAATCAGTTCTAAGTGCTTTCTCTATGTTAAGCTACCATTAGTGAAATTCAACACTTCCTGCAGATGTTTCACAATACAAGCTTTCTGCAGCCTGAACCAATGGAAGGATTTTAATGTAAAACAGAGTGAGGAAACAATAGGATAGCATGGCAGTGGTGGCATTGTGCATGCTCACCGACACGGCTTACCGGGACACTTAATGGAATGGAGCCTTTGTTAATGTTGTTATTTGCACTTGTGCTTTTCCTGCTTCGACAAGTCAAAATGTCTGCCGGGAAAAGGGCCTATTTTGTTAAAGGTCCTGCACACCCGCACAGGTGTTTTGTACCCTGGCTGTCAGGTTGAAGTTGGATGGAGCTTTGCTGGGAGTGATGTCACCAAACTCTGTGAACCAATAAGGACTGGTAACAGTGTAAGTTGTCCCGCCCTAACAGGTGCAACAAAGGGAACGGCTGGGTGAGGGAGATGTCAGTCAAGTGCAGTTTGTACCTGCCCACACAGTCCTGAGAAGAGGACTAATGTTTCAGCTGTGAGAAAGACAATTGGGAGAAACATTCATTGAGAAAACACACTGTGATAATGAGATAGTGTTACAGGCTGGACTATGGCTATTCATACCCCACAACTTTAATACTAACTAATGGCCAATCACTAAATATTGTTTGTTGACAATAAAAACATCCTGATACAATACATTGTATAGAGAATAAGCCTGTACATTAGAGTTATTATGTATTACACATTTCTTAGTGAGTGCTCTCACCAGGTGGGACATTTGGGTCCTGGCCTGGCCAAACTCTGGGCTCCAACTGCACCAGACAGATTCAGTTATCTGCCCTAAATTACTTTGACCAATGTCTGAAGGAAGTTTAATCAATCACTGAAATATTTAGATGTGGGCTTTGAGCTTCCCAGATCGCTGAGACTACCCCTCACACACATACTTTGACCTCTGCACATTGTGGCACAGCTCTACTTGTTGCAGTGACAGTCCAAAGATTCTGCTGATACAGCTTACGTGATTAGAGGCCTGTAATTCTCCTAATCTCTTACTTGGTTGGTAAAACTCAGCTGTCCTCACCTATACAATCTCCCATAGAATTTAGGGGGCGTGTCAGCTTCACACAGGCCATGTGTTGGCTAGTTGGTCATGTGACCCCCAAAAAAAAATAAAACAAATAAATAAATAAAACACCCCCCACCACATTTGTATGCTTAAGTATAGTTAGTTAACTGCCTACACCCCTAAAAAAGAAAGGAAAAGAAAACACACAATTAAGACGGTGTTTTCCTTTATATGGACTCAACAGTGGTCACCTCCGCACTTTCTCACTCTCATCCCATTTTATTTCTTCTTATTGGCTTTAGTTGAAATGACTGATAAATACAGTCCAAACAAAATGTCACACCAGTATTCCTATGACGGCTTAGCCTACTTTATGTGTGTGGTGCTCATAGGTTTATCGCGTGCGTATTTTGCACTTAATAGTATTTTATCCCCTGTTACATCACTATAACGCTCCTACGATATCCCCTTATGTGACAGTTTTGCTTAGTTTTTGTGTATCCTGGTATTCTTGTATAATAAATATAGTCTATGTTTATTAAAGTTGAAAAAAGAATCCATCCGGACCTTTAATACTGAGTCTGCTGCTGAATCTTCTGCTAAATATGAAATTTCATTTCGGTCTACTGATATCAGCCAAACGATAACAGCCTCTCGTCGCAGCTGGACTCAGAGCCACCTCGGAATGCTTTTTTTCCCCTTCTTCTTCTAAAAACAACCACTGGTCTGCTCTCAGGAAGTCCTGTATGAATATTAATATGGATGCAAATACACAGAGAGGATGCCCAGCGCTTGAACCGACACAGCGCGCTGATATCTGCGCATTTTTGTTTTGACGTTTTTTTTCTTTCTGTTCACGCCTGAACTGAACGCGTGTTTCTTTTTTGCGGAGGTCGTGTAGGAGCCTTTTTTTTGTTGTTGGAAAACGCACAAGGATGGCGTTTTACCTGAGTGTTTGCAGAGGAACATTTTGTAACGTCGCATTGAATTGCACCATGGTTTTCAATCAGATCTCGCGCCGGCCAGGCTACACCGAGCCTCGGTAGTACAGTGCGCTGTTTATCATAAAAATGGAAGACCTTTCACGTCAAGAAAAGGCGTCATTCCGGTGATATGCGTCTGAATAACTGATTTTTCATTTCCACGTCAATTGACACATCTGGGAAAGCGTTTTTTTCCTTCCCTCCCGTCTACCAAGACAGCTGTGTCATCAACAACCGGCGTGGTGGTGTTGTTGTCTGATTTTTACGAGCCTGGGCAACTGGATATCGGCACAGTCTGCCTCTGAGCCAGCCATAGGCTACCCGGTTACTAAGGTAGGCTATCACACCTTCCATTAATATTATGTTTTTCTCCATAAATCACTGCATCAGTTGCTTACATCATCTAGCCTATATAGCCAGCTGTCATAGTCAAAATGCACTGTCTGCCTAATTAGCAGCAGAAAATATGATGCTGTATTGCGGAGGAGACGTCGGGCCTGGTGGCATTTTACGCGTAAATTTCAAGAAACACAAGGTTGACAGTGAGCCGCGGCGTGTTCACAAGCCAAATTATTCAACCTTGAAGCCTCACAGCCCATGACGGTGAATATAAGGCCTGTATTTTAGCCCCAAACACAAAAAGAGATGTAAAGATATGGCAGAAGACCGCCGCGCAGTAGTTATAACCCACAGCCCGCGTTTAAGTTCAGTCGTGACAAGACCTTATAAATATTTCACCAAAAAACAATCCTCCATCAGCTGACTGGTGATGCTGGAGCATGCACGGCGTTATTAATCAAATACCTACACCACAGCAGTGTCAGCGTTAGGAGCCTCATTCTGCAAGGCCATGACGGAAAACATCTGCATGTTTACGGGTAATAACAAGAGTATAGCAGGGTGGTATGGTGCGTCTGTGTGCGTGAATGGGCGGTAGTTACTCTGATTGTGAATACACTGGTGATGTGTGTTTTTGTGCGCAGCCAGGTGAGGATGTGTTGGCGCGTCTTTGAGGTGTGGGAGAGGCAGGCGTCTGGATGAGGGGAGCCAGTTCATCAGATGTGTTTTTTTAAAGGAAAAACCGCCAGATGATACCCGATAAACTGCCGCAACATCCCGCCTTAGATCCTTCCTGAGACGATCCAAAAAGGGCCGAGGGGTTGTGAATTAAAACGTGAAATTAAGGTTAGTCAGCAATGTTTTTTCCCCCCTTTTTTCCGGGCGTGACAGCCACTCAAAACGAGCATCACTCACACTGAGAGATTTGTTCTTCACCACCCCACCACAAGCTTAGACATTTCAGTAAACAGCAGTTATTAGGCTGCTAAAATGAAAACATTTGTTATAGTTATTTCTTTACCTGACTGGCTTTAATCTTTCTTCCAATATGAATCAGGAAGGCTTGCTTGAATTGGCAGGAAATGCTAAATCTATACTGAATAGACATTTTATTTTGACATAAACAGTCATGTCTATAGGCTATCTGTTACAAAACAAATACAATATGAGAATTTAACAGGATTGGGTACAAATATCACAAAACTGCAAATCCTACTGAATATTACAGACATTCCTATTTACATGTAGAAATATTCTGATGATTTTTCTTTAGTGATGATGCACGAGCATGTTGGATACTTCACTATCTGCCTGAAATTGAACTGAAATATAAAGTGAAACTAATTACCAGTCAGTCTCGCTTGACCTTGGAGCTGAATGTGACAAAGATCTACATATACATGGCTTTAAGTCTCATATAGGCTAACAGATACAGGTAAGCAGGATGTAATATTTGACTGTCTCTTGTGCTGTTTGCTTTATGTTGGTACAGATAGAGGAGAGCAGGGGTGGGTGAGAGCAGCTGTGACTTTGGGGTCATTGGGTGCAGGCTGTGAGACACACATACTGTGCATTGTGTCTTGAATGCAGAGGAAAAACCGGTGCTCACAGTAGCTGTCGCTAACTGCCATTGCACACCTGGTGATCCCAGACTCAGTCCAGAAATGTGATTAAATCAGGAAACAGCAGCTCTGTGTGGCAGCTCAGTCAGTTTGTGCAGTGCAGTGTGGAAATAAATGGAATATGTTTCTTTGTAACCCTATGGTCCTTGAGGATTTAAATTAGAATGAAGAGCATTTAAAATATCTAAAGAATAACCACAGGCTTTGGTTAAGAGTTAATGAAATTAAGCAGAGCTCGGGGTTGTGATGTATTGATGGAAAGAATAAAAAGTGACTAGTGTTTTCAATAAAGGAGAAAGGATTCTGACCACTTTTCTCCATGAAGTGGATGATTCAATAGCTCTGACCGGCAGTGTACATCATGTCTGATTCCAAAAAAGGATGAGAAATGCAGTTTGGAAGATTGAATACACAAATATACTGGACCCAGAGAGGGCGAGGGGAGGTCCACACAGGGCCAGGGAGGAGGGGGACCAATGGGGAGGGGAGTCAGGGAGCGAGGGACTGATGGATGTGCGACAGACGTGGCAGATGCTGACATTTTAAACCCATTTCTCGAGTCGAGAGGATACCCCTGTCTGAATGAGCAGTAATGGATTGTCTTTTTTTTTTTTTGCTGTGGATTTCCTGGAGCACCCAAACAGATCGCTAGAGTTTGAGCAGCAGCAGGTCAACAGTTTGGTAAAAGTCTATATAAACGGCTATACTGGCCAGTCGTGCAGGTATTTCAAAATCAATACCCCTGTAGTTACGTTTAGCTGGCTTTAGTGTGCATTGTAATTTTCTTAAGGCGACAGCAGGTGCTTCTTCCATCTGTGGTTTCACCATCTTGATTCGCTGAGCTCTGTCAGAGAGAGAGATGGCATCCAACATGAAGACTGTTTCTACTGCAGCATGTGAGCAATGTGAGTGACTGCTATCAGTTGAAAAATTAAGGATTTATAAACTCTGCCTCTGGCTTTGTGGATACTCAGTTTACATATGGCCCGTGATCATCACCACACTGGAGACATTTCAGGTTATTTGGTGTGAGAAATCATTCGCTTTGTTTACTATGAATAGAAAAGATGAGTGTTTTTAGCTCAGCGGCAGTTAAAGTTTGCCCCTAGTGGTTTTGGATTGAATCTTGCCACAGATTTCTCTCCCATCACTCCACTTCACTTCCCCCTGTACTTTCATGCTGAGTAAATAACACTGTAGTAAAAGTGATTGAACAGTCACTAGAGCTGAAAGGATTAGTCCATGAATCTATTTGTTGCTTGACAGAAAAACAATCGGCTACTATTTTGTTAATCGACTAATTGTTTCAGTCATTATTCAAGCAAAAATAATGAAAAAATGTTTCACGTTCTCATGTTCCAGCTTCACAAATGGGATGATTTGCTGCTTCTCTTTGTCATATATGACAGCAAACTGAATAACTTTGGTCAAACATTTGAAGACGTCACTTTGGCCTCTGCAAAGTTGTGACTGCCATTTTTTCTCTTTTTTATTTTTTTTTTACAATTCATAGACTAAGGATTAATCGAAAAAATAATCAATAATGAAAATAATTGTTAGTTGCAACCCTACAGATCACCCTATTTTAAAAATGACTGGTTTGTGTACTGGTATCAGTGTAATTTCAGACATACTAACACTTTGTCTGTTTACATCTGTGTCCCACAAGAGACTCTGTGGCTTTGAGTAAACTTGGTATTATGCCTCTTCATGTGTGTAAAAGTTGGCTGGTATCTTTGAATTGTATATATTATGGAGGCATTGGTTAAGTGCCATGACATTTTATGTATTTTTATTGAATCAGCTGGCTAGTTAATCTTTTGATAAAGCGGTAGACGTTTTCAAGAGGTGGCATTTGTTTTATCTTGCCATTGAATTTCCTTGTGTACAAAACGTGTAACACTTAGAGCTGATATATGTTTGTGTTTCAAAGAACTGAGAATATCGCATTCAAAGGTGGGAAAGTGTCACAGTGGAAAGGGTTAATCCAGCAATGTTTTTAACTGCACTTCCACAACATTGGGAGACTTGCAAGAGTCAGATTACAGAAGACTGCTCAAAATTGACACAGCAGAGGCAGAGATGTCCTGACTTTAAGTCACTTGTAAGGCTGGATGCCACATTTCCCATAATGCACCTCACTAGTGTCTCTTTGTTAGACACTCCCTCCCTGGTAAACTTCATCGGTGGAGTGTCCCTTAAATCTTAAACAGTCTGTCACTAATGTAGGTCAAATTGATTTAATTACCTAAACTACCTCTTTTTGTATTGTATATGTACTGTATATTAACATGAATTCACCATATTGACAGGTATGGTTGAATCAAATTATCCACAATTTTCTCCATTTCAAATCAATGTCATATCCTCAGTTCCCATCAGCATTAAACCCTGTGTTTCTGGTGGAACAAATCAACTTTTCTATGCACTCGAGTCAGTCACACTGTTGAGTTATAAATAGGTCTAAAGGTGTAAAGGTTCTCTCTGGTGGCTCCTTGATTAAAGGGCATACCATTTACTAGCAATTTCCTAGGTACAAATCCTGCCTTGGACATTGTTAGATGTCAGCCCCCTTTGTCTTCTGTCTTTCCCGGGCTCTTTACTCACAGACTGTCCAGTAAAGAGAGGGAGGAAAAAAACAGAATTCAATCCCATTAGACTTTTTCAGCTGTGTCTCTCACTAAATAAATATCGTTAAGACATACAGATTGCCCGATCTCCTTTGGAAATGGTTATCATTTTTTCTTTCTATTTTTTTTTTATGTGATGCCCTGGATGCAGGGACTGAATAAAAAAAGAAATCATGACAACATTTAAATGGCTAGACATCCCCTGCACCCACTGAGGGAAGAGGAGGAGATTATTTTGCTCCACAAATGACCACTGACTTCTTGGTGCTTTATTTGGGAGCTCCCTCTGCAGCCACGCTGTTGGATGTTGTTGGCTCGCAGGGTGCCTGACCGGAGGATGTCTGGGATGTACATGGCCAAATGAACCAGTGAAAATTCAAATTAAATGCTCCCCTTAAATGCTTTCTTTCTGGATTGTAAGCATCTTACAGCATCCAGTCTTCATTGCAGTGTGTAGTCAAGAGTAATGATGTGTGGTAATGATTTCCTTGAGGCAACTCATCTTTGTTCATTTCCCTTCTGTTTTCTTCTCATTAAACCTTTCAAAGCCATTTGCATGGTACCATGCAAAATAAATAAAGTTGGGAGCCAACAGTTACTCCTCTCTTGTTGGCACAGAGGTCCCAGTCTCAAGCCATGTTAATCACCACCTATTTATTTGTATCTGTGCGGTATCTTCCACATGGGTGAACATGCAAGTATTTGGGACAGAAAGCAAATATGTTTACATATGTTTGCCATTTATCTCAAGAAGCCCTTAGCAAAGTCATTCTAGCGTCATTATGTGAGAACAGTAATTGGCAAGATCTGGAATTACTTGAGGAGCACATTGTAGCTCTATTTTGAATAATACATGTTTCGGCACGCTTAAATGGACCAAAGGGGTCCAGAATCTCGTGTTAATGTCCCTATTCTCATTAATGTGTGACATTTATGCCAAAGACCTTCAAAAGACCTTGAATAATGTTCACTAAATCCTTAGGAGGCAGTAACATGTTATTTTTCTCTCAGCTTTGTGTTGCAAACATAAAAGTATATGTATTATATTATGTTCCACAAACATTGCTGTCCTAACATGTCTCTGTGTCATCTGAATAAATGGGTCTGAAACTTGATGTGGCGCATAATGGTTGTAGAAGTATCTCACAGTGGTAATTCATTGTCTGTGACATTCCTAAAGGTCACAGTAAACAAGCACAAAGTCAGGGTTCAGCAACGGAGTGTGAAATAGGTGAGTGTACACAGTGAGAGAAATGCAAATCTGAATGCAGGATAACTTAAGTATGTGTTGTAAATGTCAAAGCAATCTTCATTTGGACTGAAAAGAATCTCAGCATCTTGGCAGCAAAGGGAACTCCAACACATTTTACTCACTGATTTGAAATACAAAGATGTTGGAGCTTTAATAAGCACCAAGACTCAAGTATGTGGGATTTTGATGGCCAAACCTATTGCAGCTCATGTAGATCAGAAGATGATTTTAAAGGCTTTTATCTATATAGCATCCCCTCTACAGGCCTATATATCCAATTTCTATTTAGGAATTATTTTAATTGCATTATTTTTTATCATGAGCCCTGTAATAGGTTTCAATATTGGGTAAATTAAGTTGAAAATCTGACAGATTTCTTTGGCTGACTGACATTTTTGTACATATTTACTGGCAAATTAATAATTTCTGAGCAATGTGCTGAGAACAAGACCTTGGTTCATCAAAAACAATTACACGGTTGCAGCTGATATAGCAGAGGTGAGACTGTACAAGTGTTACACTCTCATTTCTGGATGGGAGCCACTCGGGCCAAAGGAAGTCGCTCATAATCATCTTGTTAAAGTCAGTGATATTTCTCCATCTGCTGTCTTGGCCGTGTGGCCCACCCAACCACAGGAGTACAATATAAGAAAACACTACCTGAATCAGACGCCCTGCAGTGCGTAATTTGCTATCACCTGCCATTTGGCCCAGTTAGTGGCTTTTCATTTCATAACTGTCAGTGCAGTGAACAGCAGGAATGACAGGAATAGGAATTGCTCAAGTGAGACCCTGAGCTGAAAACCTGCCAATCACACATGTAAGGCCAACAAACCTGCACATTTTACCACTTCTCTTGCTTTTCAGCTTGCAGTACAGACCCTTAAAATGCTCTTAGACATGTCTGACTTACTGATTTTCAACAACTCTCGAAAGTACCTGGTGTGATGTTATCCACATATTAAAAAAAAAGCTTTAAGGGTGGCAGTGTGTATGCTTTACCAGCGATCAGCTGTGGCACGCAAACTCTATATTTGATCAAAATGTCTTAACAGTACCTCTTCTTCTGAGTTACTGTCATACTGGTAAACACTGCGGGGTGCACATAACCGGGCCACAAGAGACATGATTTGTATGTAATGAGATGAATGAGTGGGAGAGCTGTGTGTGGGCATGTGTGTGTGTGTGTGTGTGTGTGTGTGTGTGTGTGTGTGTGTGTGTATGTGTGCTTATCCTGTGCAACCTACGCTATGACTCGCTTATCGGGGGATTTTGAGCACAAGGAGTAGGATGATTCAAATGTTGGAAGACCACTTGTGGCCTACCTGGCTTTGCTAATCACACCAACGCTGCTGCTGCTGCTGCTGCTGCTGCTGCTGCTGCTGCTGCGGCGGTGCCATCTTTCAGTCAGAAGAAAGGCAGCTCAGCAAGTGCACCAGTAGCAGGTTTATTATAATAATATCAGCAAGACTTATTGGGACAATTCTCATGATATGTTGTGTGTGGTAACATTTTGATTCAATTTCTCTTTCCATAATTTGCCAGTTGATTTGAGTCTCTTATGTCCATTTTTCATTCTTCAGTCTCTATCACTAAATATTGCACTGCAAACGAGGCTTTCTAAGGCAATTTAAAATGTACTAGCTCTGGGAAGATGCGAGTCAAGTCCGCTACAAGCTGTTGTGACGTAAATCATATGTCTAGTTTACAGTGATATTCAGCTGATCCCTGTTTTGCTTTGGGCTAGTGGGCTTTGCTTAATTGTTGCTGAATACTTTATGAGGTTTGTCATGTTGAGGTAGGGACAGCCTACAGTGCTGTAGGCTATGATGTTTTTCGTTAAGCTTTTTTTTTTTTATAGGTGAATTAAATCATTAGAATCAGTAGTCAGTAAGCACACGTAGTCTGGCAGATCTGGATCATAGAAACGGTTCGGCTTTGGTTCAAGCATTTTTGACTTGGCTCAGAGAGATCATCCATGTTGTCCACAGTCTGTGTAGAGCATTGTCAGAGCAGACAAGATAAGAACATCATGTACTGTGGAAAGATTTTGTGTTGAACATGTATCCCTACTCACTTATATCTGACAGACAGTCTGGATTTTTTTATGATCAGTTTTGGAAAAAAAAAATATCTTAAGGAAAAAAAAAAGACTTCAAAATGAACAAACTAGCAGGGAGGAAGGCAATATTGCTGGGTAATCCACATCTAAAATAAGTCAGATCCTGGTTGGAGAGGGGTGCTGGCTCAGTGAAGCGTGTGCAGCTGCAGAGTGGAGCTCTTCCCCTCATGCACGAGCGCGAGCATGGAGGGGTTTTTTCAATTCTCACTCTTTTTCCTGCAGCGCTATACCTCACAGTCTGGGTTTCAGCAGCCAAATACAAAGAGCAAACAAAAAAGAGACTTTCTCTCTGTATATGATGTGATCTCTCTCTCTCTCTCTTTTTTTTTTTTTTTTTTGTAGTCTGATGGACACGAGAGTTTACTTATGTACAGTGCTGAATAATGTTTCTGAAAGGCAGACTATCTTGAGGGAACCCTGCAGAAAAAATTGAGCGCGGTGATTTTACAATCTTTCATCATACCACATCTAGTGACAGCGCTCATACTGCACACATTCTGAGCATCTAAACACATGGCTTTCTTCTGCTTTCATTGTTCACTCTTCATTTTTTCTCTTTGTCTCTCTCCGTGTGTCATTCCCAGGGTAAAGTCAGCCCTGGATGCTTCTTTTTTGTCTGCGATATGATGTGGTATTGCCACGACATTTTGCAACCTATATGTGCGCGACAGAGAAAGTGAACAGCATAGACTGAATGAAAATGTGTCCAGCGCTGTCTAAGGGCTTGTGGATCTGTAAGCCCGTTAAGTGTTCATGTATGCTAAGTGCAGTGGGTCACCTTGGTTACTGCAGATTCCAGCAGAAGATGAGGAAGGCAAGGGCGAGCTGAGGTGGGAAATGGGGACTGGGAGGTCATTCACAGGCCGTCTCTTTTTCACCAGAGAACTAATGATAAGCGTCAGTTTATATATATTTTTTGATTTACTTGGTAGCAGGTTACACTCTGTAACGGCAGCTCTTCACATTTTGAACTGTTTACTTATGCACACACATGCCGACAGTAATAGATTCATTTGTTGGCAGAAAAGGTGCATAGTTGAGACAAACGTTGAGCATCTCCGCAGGTTTGTTGTGGCTCAAGGCTGTCCTGGCGGCACAGGGAAAGGGGGAACAGGGAGAGCTTTTTTGTAGGATATTTTTGGTTGCAGTCCATGAAAAATTTAGTGGTCACTCAGTTTGTACAACACTAAGGAGGAGAATCCAAAGAGTGCAAAGTGTCTTGTGGATGTATATTTAAGTGAGTGCATTTAGGTTTTTGACCTCTGATTTTTTTTGTCATTTTGTTAAAAAAAAATAAGAAAGATGTAACATGCTGTTAAGGTTTTATTTATTCCATGTGACCATACCTATAAAATACTGAGGTGATTCTTTTATTTATTTAATGTCCAAAACATCAGAAAGAGGGTCAAGAGAAAAATTCAGCTAAATTCCTCTTCGCCTCTCATGTGCCTTCCATCCCTGGCCTGGAGTGATACATCAGCCTCTGCATCTTCCTCCTCCTCCTCCTCCTCCTCCTGTCCATTCTCATCAGCCACAGGCATTTCACTGCACAATGCAATATTGTAGTGCACGCAACAGCAGTACATGAAGAGAAGTTGAGGCATGCTCTAGCAGCAAAGAGCAGAGAATACAACCCAACGGTGAAAATAGTGACTTCTGGATAAGTGATGCATAATTGAATTATTTGACTAATCTCCTTTTCCTATTACCGCAGACACACTTAGAAAATACATATTAATTAGGCTCAATGTGCAATTCACACAGTGCCTTTGAGCCGGGTGAGTAGATCAGAATATCTAGCATATCAACATTTTTTAGGAGATGGGAGGAGCGGCCTGGAGCAGGCGATAGTGACGGAAACAAGACACATGACGGAGAGGACTCATTTGGTTGCTTGGATTGTTGAGCACACTACAGCGTGATGGGCTCAAGCAGGGGCAGGTTTTTACCTCAGGTGACTGTTTTGTCGTTAGGGAGGGTTAGATTGAGTTTGTTTTTGTCCTAACTAGTGTGTAAAAGCCCACAGAGCAATAGCTGTTGCGTGAAGTGGTTTCTGGCCTTCAGGTCAGCCTGACAGAATGAAAGCTTTTCAAGGATTTTGGTTTAAAGGTAGACATATCTCTCAGTCTGAAAGAGCAGAAGTCAGGTTCTGCACAGTGTACGTGCAATACGGCTGTCAGAGGATCGCAACATCCTGCGTGCCTGACAGCACCAGAGACTTTTAAACAGTTTACCTTCTCTTTGGGAGGAAGAAAGATACGTTTTATTAGGTTGGGCTCAACGATCATTTTTCTTACAGCCCAACTCAGCACTCCAGATGGACAGGCGCTCCTTTAGACCCCAAAACAGACATAAACATAAACATCAAACACATTATTTGGAGAGTGTAATGTATGATAAGAAAATTGGAGATTCAAACAGTGAACAGGGTGATTGATTCTAATTTATTTTCTATAATTTTACAGGAGCAACTTATGTGTCCTTAAAGAGCTGTAGGTCGGTTCGTGGATCATGACACCTCACCACCACTGACAATAGAGATTATGAGAGGTTTGAGTGTGTCCACATCAGAACAGTAATGGTGTGATACAGCATATATTATCTGACTGACCAAATGTATCAGACAATATCTCTTATTGCAAGTTGAGCTTCTGTGTGGCATAAATGTGTGACATCTGGCCACTAATATTGTGCAAGCATGTTTGTACTTTGCCAGCGCAATGTTAACTTTTGCAATATGAACTAGTCTTTGCCACTTTGTCAGAACACACCAGTCTCTCCTTTATTTCATCTTGATTTTGATTGGTTGAAATATTTAAATTAAACACAAAACACCACAACCTCCCCACTTTTGTACAAATTACACAAACGAAATATAACATGTTAATTAGTGAGCTTTAGAGGCGCTGGTAGGAGAATTTTGTTACCTTTGGACAGAGCCAGGCTAGCCGTTACCTACTGTTTCCAGTCTTTGTGCTAAGCTAAGCTAGCAGGCTTCATATTCACTGTACCAATACAAGAGTGGTATCAATCTTCTCATCTTACTCTTGGCAAGAAAGTGTATTTCCCAAAATATCAAACTATTACTTTAAATTGTTTGTAAATCTTGGCATTGTTTTTCAATTTCCCTCTATTACTGTGCAGCGTATAACTTAATTAATGATATTAATGGACTGATATCATTAGCACGACCATGCTATTATGACCCACAATCACAATCACTACCTAGTTGTGCCTTTAAGAGTTTGACAACAAATTAGTTATGCATTTGGATGTAAAAATGTGGATTTCGACCAGATTTCTGAACATCTGGTTGAAGGTCATAAGAAGGAAGGAAGTGAATCCTCTCCTTTGGTCATCATTTATCTTCTGAAAGCTGGTTTTGCTTTGCCAACAGTTTAACAGTGATGAAATGACGCATCTTGTCACGTCACACTTTGCTTTTGAGGCAGGTAGTCGTCTCATTCAGACAACTGACATGGGTTTGTCTGAAAGAAGCAATGAGCCATTTTCCCCACTGAATCGTGTAGTCATAATCTGCCTGATGGTTTTGTTCAGACCATCCAGCACATTGTGGAAGTTGGTGTTTGACAAGAAACACATGAGCATTTGGGAGCAAATCAGTGATTAGTGGACCAGTTTCATGAGAGGAACCAGGTGTGATTACATGGGGCTCCTGGTTTAGTATTCCAGTCTTGGTATTATCAGCTGGGGCCGATATTCTCCAAGCTCACGCTCACATCAAGCTCACATCTATTCCACTTCAATACTCTCTTTCCCACTGTGATGAAATGTTACTATACTGCAAACATCTACACCTGGTTTTCTTAATATTTGGCTTCCCATATCCAGACTTGCGTCAGATTTCCTATTTTTTTCCTACTGATATGGCTCAGTAGCAGTGTATGTGACATCTATAGAATATGCAGTGTAGCTCTGTACGTCATGAATGTTAGCAGCAAGGTTGTATGGTTGCTATTGGAAACAGATGGTATCTCTGTTTAAGATACATGAGATATATTGTTACTGGAGGCTCAGGTACAAATGAAGCGGCAGTGAGGTTTAACCCCAGGATCATCACGTATGTGGCTGACGTCCTGCTTTGTACATATTCAGTGGCTAAGGAAGAGATGCATGGCTGACAGTGTTGCTAGGAGACCACACACAGCGACTAGTGTGAGAGGCTTGATTTCACCTCCCTCCCCCATTCTTGTAGTCTGGCTGCCTTTCACTGTTTTTCTGTCCTCTCCTCCTCGCACTTGCCTCCATTTGCCTATTCCCTCCACTCTCATACTCCCTGCCTCGATATTCCCTTCCATCAGTCTGTCTCCAGTTTTATGTTTTCTGCCTAATCATATTTATCTTCAGCCCGGTTGATCCCTCAGTGACTCTCCATTTATTGGCTTCCCTCATTTTTCACCGTGCCCCCTCCCCGTCTCTCTCCCGCTGCCTCGGTCTCTCCTCCTCTCTAGCTGTGTGCGTCTCAAGCTGCTCATTCTTCTCCTGAACGTTTCGCTCCGTCCTCTTGTGCCGCTTCCTCTCTGCCTCTCTCGTCCTCTCTCCCTGTTTGTTTCTCCGGCTGAACTGCATCACTGTGTCTGGCTCCAGTGCGGTTACTGTGGTGTACCATGCACCTGTGGGGTCAAGTTATGATACTGGCAGAAATGGCTGTGGTGTTAGGGAGAAACTGAATAAACTCAAGCATATGTACAGTATCTTGTGTCTTTAAAAATACAGAACCTGAGACATAAACATCTGTGGACATAGAAAATCCCACTGATTTCTTTCCTACTTACCTTACTTACAGTCACATACTAAGTTACAAAGTTTAATAGTGCTAATTTGCTATTTAATTCAACCTCGAAGAGATGTAAACCCAAACATCCTAGGACTGGATGTCCAGAAGAAAGAAGATGATGTCTATAATGAACAAGATGTTCTGTACTATCTGCCCTTTCAATCTAATTGCTTCTATTCAAGCAGCTTTGCAAAGGCAAATCTATCTTATGAATGCTTTGTTATCAAAAAAAGGAGGCAGGTTGGTATTAGCGACATTATCTTGTCTGCATCTTGATGTGTGCAAAACACAAAGGGATAATATACCGCAAAGTAATTAAATGTGTATTTTGAATATGGTTTGTAGAACTATTGCCCCTAACTCAAGGCCAGGCCAGGCCAGTGCTGTGATGTGTCCCTCCACTCTGCAGCATTACTGCCTCACTCACAGTGAGGTGCAGCAACACTACAGGACCACTTGCTGAGGTGGAGGCTGGAGGGCAGAGGGCTGCAGCAAGTGGCAGTGAAAGACAGATTTTACACAGAAGATACCTCAAATGTACAGTCAAAGCTAATTATTTGACAATGTAATATTTCACTCGTAACTGTGCTCTTTCTTACACCCAGAGATGATACAACAAATGTTTTGCATTTTCTGTTGGTAATGATCTAAATTCCCTGTCATCATTAACCCACACTCAAATCAGCTGCTGAGCGTTTGCAATTACCGCTTCACACTCTGTGCACATGTGTGTGTTTAGCATGTATGGCAGATTTGAGTGTATGTGTGTGTGAGATTTGTTTGCTTATGTGCATGAGTGAGTAGTCTGCAGCATTGCATGCAGATCCAGTTACATGAATCATGTCTCCATCTGCCTCCTGGTTCTAATGAGAGGAATTCAAGCGACTCCTGACCCTACAGATGCTCCTGGAACATTTTGCTAAATGCTCTGAATTTATTTGGGATTTAAAGTGACCCCAGGGATTGATTCCAGCCAACCTATGTGAGTGTACCGCATGTTTTGTGTTGGCCTGTAAAAATAGTGTTTGTAGCCCAGTTTGATTAGACAAATCTGCCTGTAGATGTAAGACGAAGGTCCGCTGGTTCTTTCAGCTCGACTAATTTCACACCATCCCACAGCATGTAATGCAGCAATTGCAGGGCTGCCTGCTCAGCTGCCAGATCCTAGAAACCCAAATCAAAGCTCCAGTTAACAAAAGCCCAGCCTACAGTCGCAGCTCCCTAACCTAATTAACATTGAGTCAGCAAGCATGGCAGCAGCAGCGGTCGAGGTTGTGGTCAGGGCTGTGGGATACAAGAATAGCAGTAGCCACGCTGACACACTGGATGACACACTGGGCCGTGACAAAAGAATCACACACAGCTACACAGCTCAACATGCCGCCTGGCCCAGGTGACAGTGCCTGATGCTCTGTGGAGTTTTTGTCTTTACAGTGAGACATGGCTGAGATATTGTTCTGTACTGTAAGGATGCTGAGCAGTTGGTGGTAAATGTGGTTTAAGTGGTCCTGAATAGGAACAGAAGTAGAAGAGCTATTACACTGCTGGAAAGTGTAAATGTGTGTTTTGTATGTATTTTTTATGCCCTTTTCATGCTGCTTGCATTCTTAGTCAAGGAGTATAAAAGCATAATTCAGAGCTCATTAGATTCAGATGCAGTTTCATAATAACATGTTGTGAATACACAATTGTGATTTTAAAAAGTTTTGTTTCATAATATTTCAATTTTTTATTTTTCTGCTTTGTGAGACAGAAGACCTGGCAATATGGGCCATTAAAATGACTAATGTTGCAAACACAGTATATGAAGCTTAGCATAACACATCTCATATGAAGCAATTGATACAGTTGTGTTCACCAGCAATGCTGTTCAACTCAAAACAAACTGATGCCAAGAGCACCAATGATAATGCTCCAGTGTCCACCAATAAAAAAACATTCTAACTCTGTTTCTAATTATGATGGAAAAACACTGGAAACACGCATCAGCTGACAGCTGCGCTTTTCTTAGCCAATTGCGTTGCACACTCACATGCTCCAACGTGAAAACACTGTTGATATCTGCCCCACAACAAGCCTGGCTTCACATGGGGTGAGCGCGAGTAGGAAGCTGTGCATGCGCTACATATGACAAACCACATTACTGTCTGGCTAGCAGACCGGCTTAGCTAGGCCATCCCTGGGCCTGCAGCCAGAGACGCTCTGCAGCTGAGTTACCATGCTTACTCAAATATTCATAACTGGATAATGAAAATATAAATAGTTTCCATGTGATACACTAGAGGTATGGGTAAACAAAACTGCAACCTCCATCATCATGCATCACTGTGTCTCTGCTTTGAATGCTGCCAGATGGAGTAATGGGCAGGATTGTTCGCTATGACACAGTGAGCATGATAAGCTATGACTCCCCTAAAGTTCTGCCAGTAATTTGAGTTTCATTATTTGGGTTTCATAGTGCGCCGCCACATCACAAAGTAATCACTGTCAATCTTGTCAGCTGCAAGTAGGCTGGGAAGCGGTTTAACATGTTTTTTAATGATTAATGAGCTCAAGCATTGCCCTTGTTTCTTCTTGTTTAGGTGAGTTGGAGGAGGCTGCCCGTGACATACGTCCCCTTCCTGCGAGTCTTCTTCTATACCATGAGCTCTGGCTCTGCCCAGGATGTGGCAGTCGAGCATTTCCTGCGTGACATAGAGAGGCGGAGCAAGCGGCTACACTGCGCTGTGATAGGCTGCGAGGAGGAGCGACCCCGCAGCGACATGAACCTGCTGTATCGTAAGAGCCGTTTGGACTGGAGGCAGAGGGACCAAGAGGGAAGTAAAAAGAGGTGAGAGGATGAGCTCACAGGAGCTCTGCATATGTGGGATTACATTAGAGTTCAGTTCAGCGGGGATATAAACCTCTTAGCAGGCATGAATGAGTTTAATTTCAAAATCTTAATTCCAAGCACAGTTCATGAAGTCAGTCGGGTTCGCCTGAAAAGTCTTGGACAAATTTGCATAGTAGAGCTTCATAATGAAGTTAATATGTTCTGTAGCTGAGATAAACTACTATAATGTCAGCCAAAATGTCAGAGGGCAAAAGGGGGCCAAAACCGATGAAAAAGAAAATTAAACAGAGTTGTTGCCTCATTTGTCTCAATACACATGTGATTGTTTAATCTTTACACCAGAGGTTCTAACCTTTAAGCCTCAGTAAGGCCGTTTGTTTTAATTCACAGCAGTGTGTCATATGAATGTGGGTCATTCACTCCTTTAACATTTTATTTTGAAAATCCAGTTTTCCTATGAAGCTGAGAAGAATTAAAAATTAAAGGTTTGGTTGCTATATCGATGAAGACAGAAACGGTGTGAAGGTTGCATTTTCCAACAGAGAAGGAGTGAATTAGAAATCATCGCCTGTAATGAGTTTTTACAAAATATGTAGTAACAATAGGAAGTGCAGGCCTTGAAACTAAGCCTGCCAGCAGTGGTAGAAAGTAACTAAGGACTTCTGATGTACTTCAGTATTTCCAATTCATGACACATTTTACTTTTACTCCACTTCAGTGAAGAGGGGAATATTGTACATTTTACTCCACTACATTTATCTGACAGCTATAGTTACTAGTTACTTTTAAAATTAAGATTTTACATTAAAAAGCTTATAAAATACTAATTGTTGAGAATTAAACCTGTGGTTCCCAGCCTTTTACAATCCTTACGAAAAAAGTGTTTAGTTTGGTCCCTGGTCATGTTTCTGGTGCAGATCAGTTGTGAATAGTTCCACCAAATAAAAAATTCCTCTTGATACTTCTCACATGGTTTCATTTAAATACATTTATCTAATATTTAAAAAAAGAGCAAAGATTAGAGAAAAGTTAAAAAAAAAAAAAAAAAAAAAGTATATACATTTATTTAGCAGAACTTTGTTGTTTGCTCTGTCCCGCCTGATTAATCATTAATCATGTCACGGCTCCTCAGATTAATCTTGAGACCCTTTGGAGGGGGCCTGACCCACAGGTTGGGAACCACTGGACTAAACTACCCAACACAGACCAGCTACATCAGTATTAACTATCTAAAAATGTCATGATAATAATATAACACTCATGGGGGCCATTTTTCTGCAGAACGAGTACTTTAAGTACATTTTGCTGATAATACTTGTACTTTTAAGTAGGATTAACTTTTACCTTCGTAGGATTTTGAACATAGGACTTTTACTTGTAATGCCGATTGTTGTTTTGGTACTATTGTTTTTAGGCAAATAATGTGAATACTTGGCCTGCCAGCACTGTTTCAGTAGGATTGAAGAGTTGTTGTTAAATGAGGTGCAGTGTGTGTCCAGAGCTCCAATTTCTCCACAATCATAACACAATTAGCTGCTGATGTGTCAGGTCCAGCTTCTCTCTTTGGACGTATTCCAGAAGAAGTGAAAAGTAATCCTAATAAATCACACTAACTAAGTGCTGGTCCTGTCAATAATATTAATAATGATAACAATAATAATGTGATTTTAGGGTCAGATGAAATCAAATGTATTTAAACTGCATTTTACACAGACATGCTGAAAGACAGCCAAGCATCAAAACAAACAAATTCAATTATAATAGAACTAATTCAAGCACTCTACAAAAGTGGACAAAACAGGTGTCAACAACATAACATCATCACACTCGAAAAGTGTGTGCGTGCCCGTGAGTGAGTGAGTGAGTGAGTAATCTCCAGTATCTGAGCGTGTATTTCGGGGACAGACGAGAGATGTACTGTTCAAATGTGAGTCACCTATAATTCACCAAATTCCACGCTGTGTAAGCTACGGGGGCTAGAGGGAGCACATCAGAGACAACAGTTCAGTTTGTTTAGAAGCGCCGTCCAGTGCTTTCTGACTCACAGCGGTAATTGGAGGCCCTCGTGTTGGCAGCAGAGATCAGCGTCATGGCAACATCAAGCCAGTGGAGGTGTAGGGCAGCAAGTGGGACAGCGGGACATGATGAGCGATGAAAGCAGAGCCGAGCGGGGCCAGAGCAGCAGAGGTGAGAAGCAGGACATGACCAGTGATGATTACGAACAGGGCAGGGTCAGGGATGAGACCGCACAGGGACGAAGGGATGGAAACCAAATGGACTCGAGGCAGGACCGGCAACGACTGCAGAGCTGGAGGGGGGAGTGAGGGAGGGATGTGGGGGGCAAAGGAAGCAGTATAGAGGGCACTCTTAGACAGTTTGAGATCTCGAGGCCCTCAGGAGAGAAATCACATTTATAAAGCAGAGACGGCTGTGGAGACACAGAATGGTAAATAGGTGAGTTTCAATATGAGTTTTAAAAATAGAGACTGTTTCTCATGCCACTAATACAGGCAGACAGACTATTCCCAGTAGTGATGACTGGTGGAGGTAAACCTTGCTGCCAGCTGAGGTTTTATTAATTCTTGCACAGAATTATGAGAACAGTGTGAATGGGCTGGCATGGGTGTAGCCTGGCACCTCCACTGTGTTTGCACATATATGGAAGACTAAAAAAGCCCTGCAGAGGCCTTTCAAGCAATTCAGTAATTGATATACAACTAGACAATTTGACAAAGAGGGATGAATGAAAGACAAATGAAAATAATTATTAAATGTATGTAAATTACAAAAGTGGTTGTAATATAAATCAAATTATGGATAAATTGATCCATTGTTTAAATAAAAAATGGAATTTGTAAATTAAGTTGATCGAACAGCTAATTAAAGGTAATAAATAGGATAATAAATGCAGTAATACACAAATAGACTTCATAATAGAATTGTATAAGGGGATTATTTTTTCAGTTTGCATTCACCGGTTTCTTTATTTACATTTCCACTGTGGTATCACTTGTTTAGAGGTCTTGTTTTTGCTATGAATGAATCAGTTTTTGTAATATTTTTAAAAGTTTCCAGAATGCAATTTATATATGTTTATAAATTGGTTTATGACCATTAGTTAGTCTCTCTTGGTTCTCGATTTGGAGAAATAACTTGCAGTCTGCTCAGTGTTTAAGAAGAGGTTGATGTTGGCTTTACGGGGTTGAAGTGAAGTGATACAGTGTGTTTGTTGGGCAGAACAGTGTCTCTGAGTTATGTATTAATATTTGATTTGGACTTGTTTATAATGCAAGGAGACAATGCAGCTTCTTCCTGATTTAGGACAACACTCCAGTCATCTTCACAAAGTTTGTCTTGGGGCTGAAAATCACGAGTTCAGTTTTCTAGACCAGAAGTATAACTTTTTTTCCAATATGAATACATGAATTTATTGATGCCTGTCTGAACATGACTGTTATTCATGCTGAGCTCACCTGATGTGGGTATGAGTATGAGACAATGTTTTATATAAGAGTTAAGATTTAAAACAGAGTCAAAACAAGGGCATCTTTATGCTTAAAATCTACATTTTCTTTAATGACTCTGAATATAATTTGCTTCTATCATGTAATATACAAATTACATCAAACCCACAGAAGAGATGTAGTTGTTATTTATTCCTTAACATCTAAATCACATGATTCAAAGCACATTCAGACCTTCAAATGACAGACCTGTTCTGAATGATTTGAGTTAATTCAGTTTTGTTATGAATATGATTTATTGCACCTGTCATGGCAGCTGAATGTGAATGTATTCCTCATCACGTCAGCTCGGCCTCATAAATAAAGCAGTCCTTGTCACATAAATAAAAAACTAAAATTAGTCTTGAGTTTCAGGCAGACAAAGACAAGTATTGTGTTGTTGTGGAAGCTTCAAGAAGTTATTATCAGTGTGGTTATTCATTGGAGATGAATAGTTATAAATGGAAGACCTATTTTGGTCGTTGGTTGCTTTAGGGGCACCTATAACTGTGTGTCGCATGCTGGCAAAGTATACTACAATAATACTGTTAGAAGAATCAAGAGTCAAAGCTTGTGCTTTAATGCCTTGAGTCAAACCATCAGGCAGTTTCATTATGTAATTTTCTTCCGGTGACAATAGAAGAATCAGATCTGTGTAAAACCGTGCAAGAGACAACCCATAACTTAAGGCAGTCAATTAAAGTGTCGTGTATTGTGTCAAATATGTCAGTAAGGTCCAACAGAATGAGGACAGCCACACACTCAATGTCAGCTGCTCAACCTTAACCCATCTGAAACTTTAACAAGAGACGACTCCGATTTGCCCTCAAACCAGATTGGATGTTCTCATAGATAATTTTTTTTTACAGATAGTCTCATTCAGCTGTTTAAACATAACCCACTCATAAACTTTGCCCCAAAAAAGGTAAATTAGAAATAGGACGGTAGCTGCTAGGGGCAGAATTATCTAAACTGGATTTCTTCAGCAGAAGCTTTATCACCACAGTCTTAAAAGCTTTTGGGAATATCTTGTACTCTGAGGAGGAGGTGGTATTCAAGAGTCTGTCAAAAGATAAATCTACCAAAGGTGTTGTTCAAAAGGCTACAGAGGGGGCAGCGGATGACCTCACACGGGGGTGATTGGCAGGGACAATGATGTACATTTCTCCCTGCTTCTTTCTAGTGCTTGTTGGGATGAATATGTAACCTTCATCTGCTGGCAGTCATGTGATTTTGAGGATAACAAAGTAACAAAGACAGAATTGTTTTGTTTTTTTGCTTTTTTACAGCACAAGGACTGTTTTTTGTTCTTGAGCGTACTGTAACATTTGTGAGAGATGATTTGGAGATACCTCAAATTCATGCAGACAATTCAATTCTCGATTTGGACTTTGGACAGAGCGAGACAGGAGGAGAAGAAACTTCCTTGAAATATTTCAGATTGCTCAATTGTTACTGGCTAAGCTCTATTCATGATTAAAACAGAACATCAGATCATACCAGTAATTAACAAGAGCTACAACAATGTCCTGAATTATCAAGACCCATTCTCTAGTACAGGTTTTCATTTAAATGAGCCAAAAACATTGTTCTTACTAAAATGCAGAATTAAAGGAATGGTTCGACATTTTGGGAAAACTGCTTATTCACTCTCAATATATGTTATTTGTGGGACTCCCAGCTTAGAAATAGTCCTGCAATAACCCCCTGTAAAACCAGAAATTGTAATCTTTAATAAAATAGTAAGCTTTAGAGGTGCTGGTAGGCGGATTTTGTTACCTTCAGACAGAGCCAGGCTAACAGTTTCCCTGTTTTCAGTCTTTATGCTAAGCTAAGCTAACTGGCTGCTGGCTCTAGTTTCATCTTAAGCAGACAGAAAGCGGTATCAATCTTCTCATCTGTCGAGAAAAGAAAGCGACTAAGCTTTTTCCCCAAAATGTCAAACTACTGCTGTGAGTACAAGTTACTATAGGTTATGTACACAATGTAAAGCAGCAAGGAAGAGAAGCAAATAAAGAGTTGAGAGTCCAGATACTTTTTGAACTGCTGAGTCTTTGGTCTCTGTTTGAAGATGTTGAGAGATTTTTCTGCCCTAAGAAGAAAAAAAACAGCACTCCAGGCTACCAGAAAGAGCTGCTCAGCCTCTGTTCTGGGCTAAATTTGGCCCTGTAGTATCTATGTCGATTGTGAGGAGTCACAAGTGCATCTCTACAGGCATTCAAGGGCACAAACATACTTGCACAGATGTAAACACAGGCTGTTGCTGTACCACACACATAAAAACACGTATTAGGGCACACACACTGCCTCACACACAGTGATTTGATGAAGAAGAAAACAGGAGCCTCTGTGTTCTCCACGATGAGCAGCCTGAGTTCTGCTTCTGCTGCTTGCAATGTTGACTGCAAATTGTAAGCTCCAATTGTCTTCTTCTGTGCTTTACTGCCTCACAGGGATCGGAACTGATCTAAAAGGGAGCGCTGCATGACCCATAGTCATATGTCGCCGTTGTGTACTATGATGAATCATTTACACACAGAATAATCGTGCATTTGAGCTATTTAATTACACACTCAGAAACACAATTTCTTGCAGCCTCAAACATATAGACCCAGATGTGGATATCCAGATGTGCTCCCTGTGTCTGAGATGTGAACACATACGTGGAATAAGAATCAGCCTGGTGAAGCGGTGATTTCTTCCTGCATCCCTGCAGTAAATTCTAATATCTTTTTACTCCTTTTGATGGTATTTCCACCACAGATGTGAAGGTTTTTTTTCTCTCTCCTCTGACATTTTGTGTAAGTACAGCAACTTTAACAATAGCCTTCTTTATAAAAACGTCTGTTGTACGGGGAAAGTAAGTCAACCTTGTTCGATCGAAGTTAGCTTAAAAGCCAGGGACTTATCTTGTGTTGCTGTGGGGTGAAGCAGCGTAACACCCCCGGAGAGGACACCACACCATTGCACCACATATCTCTAAAGCAGAGAAGCAAGCAGAGGGTTATCAGAAGCCATTTTGTAATCTTTTGGTGAACTCAGCAGGGCATCAAACCTCACAGTTTTATGTCAACAACTTGAACCACTAACACTGATGTCTGAACTGTGACTTTAGAGTGTCAGCAACTTAGCACGTTTGATTTCATTCTGGTTTACTAATTATTTTACCTAATTTGAGGGTCTGGGGTGTATTTATAATGCCCTTCAAAATTAATTCTTCAACGTACTTTCAAACAAGTTATTTTGCTTTTTGTAATCTGCAAACAAGACCATAGAGTTTTGTGCAAAGATGTGCTATTATAATGACATAATAATAAGCATCTGGAGCCAATAGAATAAAAGGGATATAGTACATTTTACACATACAAGTATACCACAATTAGCCAAAGAAAAAAAGTAATGCAATTCAAACTATCAAATACATGAAAATCACAACTGTTCCCATGGTAACAGATTAAAGGCCTCTGGTGTTCATGAGAGCAGGCTACAGATGTGGGTTGAGGATATAAAGATATAAAGAATAAGGGAATTCCAGCAGCACAGTGTACACTAAGAGTGTTTTTGACAGGGGAATTGATTTCCTAATTGAATGTGTTTCAGGGGGAAGCAGATGTGGAAGAATTCAGATGGAAAGATATGTGAGTGCGATAGATGGAGGAGCCTCCAGGGCTTTCCCTTTTGCAGTGAAAACCCTGCAGGCATTTCTTTATAGCAAAGGCAATGTTTGAAGACCAAAGAGAGAGAGAAAGAGAGAGAGAGAGAGAGGTCAATATAAAGGCTACTACATGAATGTTTTGCACTGTGATTCCTTCATGCTTCAGTATTTTTCTTACATCCACACCATCCCAACCCCATTCCCAAACTACAGCTCCACCCAAAACGACCCCTCAGCCACTGTTGGCAAAGTCAGAGACTTGGCTTCTTTCCGCCGACACTTCCGGATGGGTTTCATGACCATGCCGGCCTCCCAGGACCTGTCCCCTCACTCTTGTGCCTCCGCCATGGCGCCACGCTCGCAGTCCTGCCATGCTGTCGGTGCCGGGGACACGAGTCTGGAGAACGGAGATTACTCCGACACCCAATCCCAACATGGAGGCCGCTGCCCCCCGGCCAAACCCAAACGTCACCCCAGCACTCGCCTCAGCTCCTCATCCGCTGACAGCAGAGGACTTCTTGAGACGCCGCCACCTGCTACGTCCACTCACTCCCAGGCCAAACACTCAGAGAAGAAAAATGGTAAGAAATGTGTTTTCATGCGCATATTCTACAGAAAAAAATGATCTTTTTCTTGACAGGCATTTGTTTTCTCCTACAGCCATGAAAAAGTCTGACTCTGGAGAGATTGGCTCAAAGAAGGTGCCTCCTTTAAAGCCTAAGAGAAGTCCCAGCACCCAGCTTACCTTTGAACCTCTTCCTCCACGCGTGCCTCCTTCTGCCACATCCTTGCCTTTCCAGGCAGCAGACTCTCAGATTCAGACTGGAGACGGGGAGGATGAGCCAGTCTATATAGAGATGGTGGGCCAAGTGTTCACCAGAGAAAACCAGACAGCCACCCCCCACCCTGTCACCCCTGTGGCCACCACGCCTGACTCTGACTCAGACCAGAGTGAGGCCATCTATGAGGAGATGAAATACCCGCTGCATGAGGACAGAGAGTCCCAGAGACACCTCCCTCCAAAACATGAAAAACTGAGAAACTCTAAACACTTTCATGTCACCCCTTCCTCCTCCAGCAGCTCCTCCTCTCTGCCACGCCCCTCCTCTTCCTCTCCTTCCTACTCCAAACCCAAAGCTACCGTGTCGATATCCCATTCGTCTCCTCTGCCTTCCTCAGCATCCTCCACCCCTGTCCCCCAGGTCCTCTCCGCTAGTCCACACACTCCACGAGCTCCTACTCCCTACCTGCTGCAAGGGAGTAAATCCGAGCCCGAGTCCAACACGAAGATCCCAGCCCCTTTCCCCAATCTTCTACAGCACCGGCCCCCACTGCTTGCCTTCCCTCAGCCGGCAGCAGCCTCCAGCGGGGTCGGGGTGCAAAACAAGGCGTCTGCTTCTGCTAAAATGGGAACTCAAACATCCAGCGTGACAACTCAAGCCAGCACCTCCTCCTCAACTTCTTCTAATGTTCCTGTATCCAAGGAGTCATCAGGAGGAAGTGCAACCCAGCAGGACAAACACAGCAGAGACTCCCAGTTAGGCCCTGCTCCTGGCCTAAGAGCCAGGAGCCACTCCACACCTCTGCCTCCCTCCTCCAAATCCACATCCCCTTTCTCCCATCACCACCACCACCCTCACCATCGCCCCTCGCACTACCATCACTATCGCAAGCCAGAGAGAGGAGACTCCCCTGTTCCAAACAAGAGCAGTTCTCAGACTTCCACAGTCCAGACCCAAACCTCAAGTACAGGCAAGGAAAGCAAGTCTGTTAGCTTCCTCTTGAAGTCAGATAAAGGAGAGAGGGATAAGGATAGGGACAGAGACAAGGATAGGGATAGGGACCGAGATAGAGAGAGGGATAGGGATAGAGGTAGAGACAGAGACAGGGAGAGGGACAAGGAGAAAGATAAGGACAGACACAGGGACAGAGATAGGGATAAGGACAGGGACAGAGAAACAGAAAGAGACAGAGACAGGGACAGAGAAAGGGATCGGGATAGGGATGGAGGGCCGTACTCCTTACAGTTGGATCACGCTCACTCCACTAGCAGCCAAATGTCTCAAAGCAGCACCAGCTCAACTCCTATGCCTTTATCTTCATCCCAGCGTCCTCATTCTCGGCCCCACCTTCGCTCTCACACTCCTCACGGCCTGCCAGCGTACAAGCCTCCCTCCTCGGACAGCCCCCTGCTGTGGACCTACCCCTCCGGTGGCTTCCGGAGACCGCCTGCTTACGAGAGCCTGAGAGGAAGCTCTCAGACGCCGTCTCTGCAACAGCCCTCGAGTCTTACTGGTATAGGTGAGGGGGCATCCAAGAGTAACGGAGGGTCTGCATCCCTCCAGTCAAAAGTTGGCTTTATGCCCTGGGAGAGCAGCGCCAGCTTAGCTGCAGATGAGGGATCTTACTGGCCTATGCAGAGGAAATTGTCCTTCAGCCATGGGAGCAGAGAGACAGAGAGTAAGTCAGAGGTCATTTTGAATACAGAGTGCAGATGCTGTATTGAAAAAAAAATCAGGCTTTTGAAGGTATTTTAAGTTAAACGTTCTTTGAAATATTTATTCTGTTCCTACTCCTGTCTCAGAGGACGAAGGCCGTGCGTGGAATGGCAGCGCAGATGCCCTGTTAAGGATGGATAAGGAGGACCTGTGCATGGGGTCTCGAGGAGGCCACTCAGGCATCCCAGTCCACTTCGGTAGTGTCACCAGCAGGGCCCTTGGTCACAGTGAGTCCTTGGCCGGTGTGGATAGCAGCTCGGGTTTCAGAGCCCTGCCCAGAGTCGGTCTGCCTCTTCCCTGCCAGACTTTCCCTGCCTGTCGCAATGGAGGTAACTCTTTTAGTCAGAGCCTCTAACCACAACATCCTATTTAGAAAGGAACTATAGCAGCAGATTTACATGGGGATTCTTCTGCTGGCTCTGTGGAGTGTCTAACACTTGGACAGCTAACTTGTTTTGTTTAACATCAAATGTGACTTTAAACCCTCAGAATTTAGGAAAAGATGGATAGTCCCCATCCAAGTTACTTTTCTGTTCCAGAAGTGGAGAATTAAACTAGCAGAGACTACCTCCTCTCCTCTCCTCTCCTCTCCTCTCCTCTCCTCTCCTCTCCTCTCCTCTCCTCTCCTCTCCTCTCCATCTTCTCTCCTCTCCTCTCCTCTCCTCTCCTCTCCTCTCCTCTCCTCTCCTCTCCTCTGCCTGTCACAGAAGGCTAACAGCTCTGCCTCCATTGCATCCTCTTGATCTGAAATTAGCCTTGAAGCTCTGTGTTTCTTTGTCAGTCTCTTTTGCATTTGCACTCAGGGCATTTCCTCAGAAACAGAGAGATACAATTTACCTTGAGAATGTGTGTAATACTTTCCTTGAAACAGAGCCAATACGTAACAGAAGTCTTCCATAAACAGGCCCACATCCCTGCACACATACATTCATGAGCCCTGGCCCCATTTCATGGTATATACAATGTGCATTGTTACAAACCTGGTTGTTTAAAACACTTTATAATTAAATTTAGTTATATGAGCTAAGTATATATACAGACAGGGTGCAATTTATATTTCAGGTAAGCAACTTCAGTAAAGTGGCATTACAGAAAAGTATAAAGAAATCAGAGAGTGCAAACCCCACCAGTGCTAAACAGTTAGATTTCAGTTTCTCTCAATTACGTCACTTCTGTCACTTTAGTGTTAAACTTATTTTTTAACCGTGCAAATATGTTTGTAGAAAATTGAATTAGGATCTTATTGTAAGTAAGTCTGGATACACAGTAATTGTTGAATAGCGGAAATTACAGATTAGGATCACTACCAAAGTTAAATTACTTGTAATGTTCAATAAATTTAATGGAAATCTGTTTACAATATTATAATAAGATATCCAGCTGACGGACAAACACTGACAGAGTGATACAGGAACAAATCTCTGTGTAAGCACACCTGTATTAATAAAAATGTGTTGCTCCAATATCCATTGTTCATAAGTATGAGGTTACTCTATAATTGTCTAGTAGCTTAAAATATAATGAGCACACAAAGTACAAAAGCTGTGGCTCAACTCGCATGAGTGTAGTTAGACATTCACAGCTCTGTGTGTTAAAATGAAAAGTTATATTCCATTGTTCTCATTAGCAGGCACACAGTGTAATGTTTGTTTCTTTACAGAAGTGGGGCGGCTGGGCCGCTCCTCCTCTGCTGCTGGAGTGAGACAGGTGGGTGGAGGAGACGTCCAGAGACAGAGCAGCCTACCAGCACGAGAAGCCCTGAATCAGGTTAATATATAACACCCAGCCTTATAACTATAGACTCTATTAACTTCATTCATTGTAGATTTGGGAGTGAACATTAATATTGTTCTCATTATTACTTCCCCTTCTGCTAGAGACAGTGCTCCTGCAGATCTATTTATAGCTGGTAGATATGCCCACTGAGCAGAATAAGGTTCTGGCCTGCCTCAAAAGAATAACAGCCGCAAAGGTATATGACGTAGGCTAATATGTAATCAGGAAACGAGAGAGAATAGTGGACGAGAGAACATGCTGTACTATGTTTTGGAGTGATGAGCTGCAGTCTTCTAGCAGTACATTTTGCCCAGATTCTGGCTGCATAGCAAGTGCTGACGCAGTTTGAGTGTGCTGCAGAGACTGTCTTCATGCGGCTGGTTGACCCTCCCTCAGTCTGTAATAGATGAAGCAGCGCTGCACCCTGGTGGCTGTCCAGAGGAACTGCAGTTTCATTCAACGTGCTAGTGTTGGCTGTCACTGCTGACAGCACTGCAGTGATCATGCAGGTTATTTAGAAATTTAAATACTGTAATATCATACATCACTACATAAATTCATTGACTTGACTTTTTCCACTGTGTTCAGCTGCATGGTCTGGCCCAGCCTCAAGCGCCCTGCAGTCCCAGCAGTCCCAGTGTGTCTCGGCAGCAGCAGCAGCTTCAGCTCCACCAGCAGCAGCTACAGTTAAAGCAGCAGCTCCAGCAGCTTCAGCAACAGCACCACCTGCAGTTGCAGTTCCAGCAGCTCGCTCAGCTGGCACAGGGACAGGCTCCTGTCAGCGGGGGCATCACCCCGTCCGCAACACAGACCCAGAGAGATGGCAAGCTGCTGGAAGTCATCGAGCGCAAACGCTGCCTGTGCAAAGAGATCAAGGCCCACAGGCGCCCTGACAAAAGCCTGTGCAAGCAGGACAGCATGCCCATCCTCCCTAGCTGGAGACGGACACCTGAGCCTCGTAAGACTGGCACGCCACCCTGCCAGAGGCCGCAGGCCGTCGTGTGGGACACGGCTATCTGAGGTGGAAAGACAGGCCAGCAAGTACAGCACTGAGGAGAGACTAAACACACAGATGAGTTGAAGACGGTTGAACAATTAATAAGAGACAAAAGTAAAAATGGGTTTAGTACCTGGAAAATTCTTTAAATGGTTGTGGTGAGATAATTACCACAGAGGAACGAGAGAAAGTTGCTCTTATTGTGTGATAAACTGATCTGAGAATGGTAATGAAGGTTACTAGAGACTTTGAACTCGTTTGATGGAGAAAAAAAAAGGTGGATAAAAGAGGTGAAGAAAAAGAAGTGTTACAATCAGACTAAATTAATCTCTTACCCGGGTGATTTGTACTTGCTCTGTACTATGTCCTTTTTGATGTGTTCTAATTGCCAATGATTTTTTGCCACAAAACGCCAGTATTATTGCTACTAAATGAAGACACCAACTTAACAATAATGAGTGGGATGTTTTCTGAGATTGGTGTTGCCAAAATTCCTCCTGACTACTTGAGACATAAAGGAATCATGTATTTTCTCCAACACGCAGTTGCCCTACATGCATATAAACTACTCTGTGGATGAGAAAAGGCAAGACTCATTGATAAGTTATTGAAGTGTTTCTTGAAATCGTGAATGCATATGAGATGTCTTGGTATCAATAGATTGTCATTGTGGATGCAAATAATCATCATCGAGGAGTAAAAGCTACCTACTGTACCTGTTTGCATATTTGTAATGTAAATCTATTTACTTTCTCAACGTTTCTGCAATTTTATAGCAATATGCTCCCAATGCTGGAGCAACATAATTAAAACGTGTGTCAACTAGCCTAACATACATATCTAAGACTTGAATAAGTCACATTTACTGTGTCATTCTCTGCATGTCACGATAGACATACAGTATTGTAAAAGAATATGTGTAGAGATGATCATGTCCGACTTTTACATACAGCAGATCTTCACTATGATAACATGTGGTTGTATAAAAAGATGAATATATTGCTTGGGGTGTCATTAGAAAAGGTGGTGTGACAGATGGCACATGCTGTGCAGTCCAGCCAAATATAGATGCAGATCAATGGTACAAAAACTTCATCACTCATGCTTATCCACAGTTGCACATTAGTGATAGTTCCACCACACAGAAAATCAAGCACTGACACCCATCAACACAGACTGTACAATATGGTGCAACTGATAAGACTGTGAGTATTGATCACCTCAAACAGAATGCTGGAACAATCTGCACAAAACATGGTATACGCTTAGGAGAAATTAAACCCTAATGTACTGTAAATAGATATGTACAACTGTATTGAAAATGTAGCAATTATTTCCATTTTCATACTTGTAATCAATACATATTATGTAGCATATACTGTATAAACATAACTTTGTTCACTTGTTTTTTCTAAAAGAATTAAGTACTTTATCTGCTGCAGCCAGTCCATGCATTAGTTCTACTAATAAACAGTAAGCCCTCTAAAGAAAGGCACAGTCCAACAGTTGTTTATTTAAATTTATGCAAGACTCCCTTTAAGCCGTGTTATTGTTTTATTTATGCCTTTTTTTTTCTACATTCATTTTTATTTGTGTACAGATTTCAACAGCTCGTTGTCTTGACATTTCGAATCCTTTGCTGCTATCTTGAACTACTGGTGTTGTTCATTCAACTACATGGTGTTACCATGAAACACATTATTAATATAGTGGTTATTGTTACATATTTGTTTTATTTCTGAAAGCCACGTGAAGTGAAGTTTGTACCTTGAAGAGTGAGCCCTTCTGTAATAGTATTGCAGCACTTGAATGTCTCTTGGTTGTTGTTGTTTTATGATAGTTAGCACCAAGCTGTACAGTACAGTACGCCCAGTGAAAAGAAGACCTATTTAAATGTTTGAGAGTCACTGCTTGGCCTTTTGTTTTTAGTTCCACCTGCTCGTGTTTGAGGGTCGGGGTTTTTTCAAGCTTACGGAGTCCATTTTCAAACAAACACATGTCAGGTTGAAGGAAATGGGCAAGTGCAATGCATGCAGAGATTCCTTACACTGAAAATGTTCCAATGATACTGACTATTGTGCCCAATTTAATTTCAGATACCAAGTAATCACCTTACTATGATTCCTTTTCACGGACTGATATGGAACCCTAGGTATCATTTCCAAAATAGTTTACAGAAGCTGTTGGTTTTGTGTGTCTTCTAAAACAGTGGCCATTATATGAGTGCCATACTATATTGATATGGTAAGATACGGTGTACCTTGGAAATCACTGTAGTGCTATATTTGCATTGATATTGTCATTATAAATAAATTTTATATAATGAACTTTACACAACAAACAGAATTGTTGCATGTTTTCATGGCTGATGTTGTTTTACAGTGGAGATGGTAGGCAAGTGGACATGATGTTCCCGCTGCATGGGTGTTGCAGCACCCTCAGTGTCCAGGTGAGGGCGCTACCTTCACTCTCCACTGCTGCTGGTGTGGCTCCATGCATACAGTCACTGCTTCAATATAGCACACAGAAACGTGCACTGACTCAGAGTAATCCGTTACACATTAACCAACATTCATATTTTGATTTTTGAAATTTATCTCACTGGGATTAGTTACTATTGTGGCAGAAAAGTTCACTCGAATGGTTAGCAAGGGATCCCACTAATGGCAAGCACCATGGGCCATTTTTACCTTTCAATATGCAACCAATGCTAAAATGTCATATGGGGTAGATGAGGCACATATGCAGACAGTTTGTCTCACAATTTTCCCAAATATGAGTTTTAGAAAAATCACATTAAGATCCAACATGCTGAGGTGAAAGTTTATATGATATAGTCTATTTCTCATTTATTGTGATTGCAAAAGGAAGGAAGGAAGGAAAGAAAGAAATCAAACCCTCTGGCAGGCTTTTATGGCAAACTAGATAGGAAATATGAGCCCTGTATGGTTATATGAATATGATGCTGATTTCAGGATGTATAATTAAACACATCAATGGGGACTACAATTCATCACTCAGAAACACAGATACTTTAGAGTCCTTTAGGAATATCAGAGGGATATTATGTTGGTTTTTCTTTGGGAACGTGACGACACGGGCCTCAGAGCCAATAAAAGGATGCCCTCAGCCACCACACGATTTGCTCATGGGGTTGTCTTTTTATGTATCGGGCCTGTGAGGAGGGAGGATGCGGTGAAGATGATTGGCCAGGCGGGAGGAGGAGGAGGGAGCAGCTCTGTCAGGGATGACAGATGGGGGGAGGGGGGGTCTTGTAGAGAGAGGCGGAGGGAGTGCTTTACCGCAGTATCACTAGATTTCTGCACCACTCATCAAAACTCTGCGGCATGCAAACAAGAGCTGGGGGGGTAGGGCAGTTTCTAGGTCTGTGCTGAGTGTAGGACCGCTACCTCTTACTATTACTATCCATTTTTATGTTATTATTTAGGCTACAGTAGGGTTTTTAACTTCAATTTCCATTCATTTGTGCGTCTGAGTGTTTGAGTAGACCTGTTTAATTGCCTCTCTTCTTCCCATAGCCGCGGTGGTACAGTAGGGCTCTCTCTCTCTCAACCTCTCTCTCTCTCGCTCTCTCTCTCTCTCTCTCACACACTCACTCTCTCTCTCCCTCTGCTGTCTGGCAAATTGTTGCAACCCGGCGCTTATTGCATTAGGACTCGTTCAGTAGAGGTTTGTGGTCCGAACTTGTATGACAAAATGGCAAAGGATGGAGAAAAAGGCGAGTGGAAGGACTTTATATGGAACCCGAGGACGAGGGAGTTCCTGGGCAGGACGGCGAGCAGCTGGGGTAAGTACTGTCCAGCTACAGCAATGCAGCAAACATGGTCCCTCGGCTCTGTAACAGGTCTCTGTCATAGTCTGTTAAGCCTCTTCTAAAGGTTCAACATGATGCTTGAGAGAGGGGACTCCTTCAGAAATGAACGTGTGTAACTGTAATATCAACTGTACCCAGATAGAAGTTAGTTGAGTTGATTATTTTCACCCAGTGTTCAGGTAATGAGATGGCTGTCGCTGTCCACCACAGTCTGGTGCTGAAATCTGAATGCGGCACAGCTCCCGTGGAAGCCGGCGAAGAAGAAAAAAATCCTCCTGCCTAGTTTCTTTATTTATTTATTAATTCATGTCACTGCTTTCACTGCGCAATGCGCTCAACATAAGGGTGGAGGCATATGGTCTTATTTTACATTTGAATTAGCCAGATTACTGCAGCATTGCTGAAACAGGTTCCACTCTGTTGCAAAGTGCATGTCATCAGCTCCTCTCCGTGGAAGCAGGGAGAGTGCTTTAGCTAGCTTTAACATGGATTCTGCTGCAGAGAAGACTTTTTGTTTTTTTCCAGGGAGATGGGTTACTGAAGTTTGGTAGAAATAGGTTTGTATGCCTGTAGCTTGATCTAATGTGCGTTCAACATGATGTCATTCATTTTCAGCCCCCCCCCCCGAGATTTTGAAAAAAGATCCAATCCCAGCCTCTATGTAACGCACATACTGTCCTCTTTTCTGCCATACAACTAGCCTGCAACTATTTCAAAGATTCATGAAATGATAGGGCGCATATGGCTCTGTTGTAATGACATTGGAGCGTTTTAATCTGGGTAAAGCCAAGGGCCAAATGCTATTTGTATCACCTCCAACCCGGCCCCTCCCAGTGAGTGTAAATCAGTGAGGGATTTAATCCTAATCTAATGACTTCATTGGCTGATGGGGAGGGTATCAATTCAGGATGTAGGATGTAACAAAGTCAACCACTTTCAGGAACTTAGATTATTTTTGATCTTTTCACTGGGGACATGATCTCAGTTGCAACGCTGAAGTTTAGTGTTTGTGGTTGGAATAATGATGAAAGTGATTTTTCATGCAATGGTATTCTGGTGATTATGTTTCCTGAATGGACATATTAGTGCAGAGTTGGGAATCATTGACTGTAGCTTCGTTTGCTGGAATCCTCCCACAGTGTACGACTTAATCCAGCTCAGTGTGTCCCAGGTGCTTTAAGGTCTGGTGGCCTTTTTAAGCTGTGCTCTCTAAGGCTGTTAATTAGGCTATTTCTGTAGTTAGCCACTACATGTAGGTCTAAACTTGTGTTTCACAATAGCACTTCCTCATTCTCCTACAGATGCGTACACTGCACATCCTGTACCTCTACTTCCACTTGTTTGACTGCGTAGTTTATAGCCCATCCATCCATTTTCTACACCCACTTACCTCAGCATGCACGCAGAAAAAGGCAAGAAAACACCTTAGTCAGGTTGCCAGTCTCTTTAAAAGGCAAATTTGTCGTTCACACTTACAATTATGCAGTATAATGTATGTTCAGGGCATTAGATCAAAGGCTTCTTTGAGGATGAAACGCAGAACATTTCCCTGTGTTCTGCTTTGTTTAAAGAGCTGTAATGATATGGAAATAGCCTTGATAAAGCAGAACAGTCCTGCAATCTTGATGTTACATTGCCACCAGCTGACACCAGGCAAACATGGTCAAACAACTAGCTCTATTTAAAATAGGACTAATTAAGTGTTCTGCACCTCCCACTTCCAAAAACAACAAAGGGTTTTTACTGTAACATAGAAAAAGAGCCTTAAAGGGCCTAATGATGCTGGTCTGAGTGTTAGATTGCAGACCATATACAAGATAATAAATGTTTGACATAAAAAGAACCACAGCTCGAAGCTATTAATTCTTTCTCCGGAACATTTCATTTTTAGTTCACAGATCTGTTTGATCACCAATTTACAAAGCAATTGAGCCTCATGTGCTCCTAATTAATTCTGAAAGAAAAGAGACACCTCCTGCCATTATTACTGAAGAAAGCACAGGATGCTGAACCATCCCGCCCTGGCCTTTTGTTCTTTGCTTTCAGCTGCCGTCTGTAAACAAAACCAGGGTGAAAGAGAGATGCTTCACTGTCCATCATCAGTGTGGACTGAGAAGGCAGACTGTAAACCTAACACCCTCTTTGCCAGGGGGGAAAGCCACCCTGGCTGCACTGCTCGACCCTGTATGCACGTGTGCACATCCAGTCTCCCCTGGGTGGTGTCATATTTGTGGATAGCACAACATCCCCTCTGGATGACAGAGAAAAACACTTAAACATTTTGTTTTGTCACATCTCATCACTGATTCCTCTCTCACTGTAGTGCCTCCGGCTTGGTCCGGGGCCCGGAGAAATGACTCTGTATATATTTAATGACTCAGCTTGGGTCTTTTCCATGCGACAGACGGGATGCTCACTGCCACCTTACTCAGCCATTCATTCATTTCACCTTGGATTCCAATAATTCTAGGAACACTTGGATAAAAACAAAACACATACAAGCTCTAAATCATCAAGATACCCCTCTGTTTTTTACACCCCCCCCACCCCCAAATGGAGCAGTTTCCCCTTGACATTTTGTTATGGATTCCTGTAAGCCTGGCTGTGTGGGGAGGAAGATGCAGTGCTGAGCCTGCTGACAGAGCGAGTGAGCTCCACGCTGGGGGCCATCCAGCAGAGGCACAGGGCCAGGGTACTCAGTTGCTACCCAGCGCTGGCCTCAGGTGTTGATGCTTAAAATGAAGGATGTGTCACAGGAAATGCTATTTATATGCTACTGCTCTGTGTAGACAGGAATGCCTGAGATGGGACCAAACAGCTGCTTCAAAAGTATTAAACATCACATGACTGGGTTATTGGGTTGACTGAGTTCATCTAACCTCTGTGCATTGGATAAAATATTCAATTGACAGAGTGGTACAGTATTACAGATGATTTTATTTCCATTTTAATGTTTTAGACAGTGCTGAAACAAGTCAGTTAATTGATTAATTAATCACCAGAAAATGAATAAGCAGCAATTTTGATTTTGATGAATTCTTAGCCATTTATCGAGCTAAAGTTCCAAACATTCACTGGCTCCAGTTTCTCGAATGTGAAGGTTTCCTGCTTTTCTGATTTGCATCATGTACATTTAATAGCTCTTGGTTTTGGACTGTTGATTGGACGGAACAAGCAATCAGAAGATGTCACCTTGAGCTCTGGGAAATTGTGATGTCACTATTTTATGACAAACCATTAAAGGGGGAAATCATTAATCAGAAAGAAATATGAACAAATTTAGTAAAACAATCATTAGTTGCAGCTCTACTTTCTGTCTAATGTAACATTATCACTGTGGTCTTCTTACACTGTTAATGAAATAGGCCCAGTCTATGATGGTCTGTAATCTCATGACCCTGTGGCCTAGTCTCCGGGGGGGTCCTTGTTCTCCTCCTGTATCTCCCTCTGTCATCGTTCCTCCCCCTCTGTGGACAGGGCAACTCTGATCAGAGCAGAGACCAAGCCATTTAATCCTGGTTATTTCACACTGTTTCAGGCTTTGGGACATTCTGTCTCAGCCAGGTGAATGCCTGCAAGAATGTGCGAAAAGCATAATTATACAGTTTATGTTTTGACCATTAATTGATAAAAGTAACTCCATTTTAGACCATGTTGTGGAATCAGTGATATTTTAAGTATCTAAAGGACTGCTGTTCGTTCGTGTGTGAGTGAGAAAGAGAGAGGCAGATGTGGCAGATGGAATGAAGCGCCTCTAGTTTAATGAGGATTAGCTGGAAAGTGACTACACAACACAACACAGCCGCAGCATTTTATCAAAACTGATTCCATTATCAATTCAGATGCCAGATTATCCATACTTAAAAATGTGTTTGCGCTTTACGGTAAATATGAAATGGACTGCACTTACCTAAAGTTGCAGATGTTAGTCTAATGTAGCCATCATGCATAAATCATAAACCTTCCATTGTAATGCACAGCCACCAACTCAACAAGTGCATTGTGAGACATAGAAGTCTGGATACAGCAACCATTGCAAAGAGAAAGTGGGTGAAAATCTACTTGTTTTTTTCCATAATGCATGATAAAACAGTACAGGCTAGGTCTGCACATAGATCAAGCCTCTTTCAAGCAAGTAACATGTAAATACGGGCAATATTACATTATGTTTAGACATGGTGAGCTGGGAACCTCACCACAACGTCAATTTCAATACATATTCTACATCTCCATATTGTTTGATCAAATTTGATTATAAGGGGAGGGGGTGTTGCTTGCAGCTCTTCTTTGGGGTTGGTGTGTGGAAATTACAAAAATGCTTGTTCGTGCAATGCTTATTCGTTTAAGTTAAGTTAAATACTATTCTCAATGAGTTATTGTTTCAATACATTGCCATTTTGTTCTAAGACAATATATGCTAGATATGACAAAGGCCAAATTGCATGTTTAAAATATGAACTGAATTTAATTTAATTGGAGTTAGACGAGTGAAGACTTTGTCTCTAGGTTACAGATACGAATATAGACTATAAACCTCGTGTGTTAATATTTGAGTAAGCGCATCACAATTAAAAATTAGTGTAAAGCAACATTTATAAAATCATACAATTAGCTAACAGTTTGAGGAAAAGCAACCATGACTTCTTGAATTTAGCAGGGACACTAGTTAGCCTAGCTGTTTAGCATAGGTTTAGTTAGATATTACTTTAAAATATGAACACAGGATTTGTGTGACCAGCTGGGATTGGCTCCAGCCCCCCGCGACCCTCTTAGAGGATAAGTGGTATAGACAATGGATGGATGGATGGATGGATTTGTGTGACCCATTTATTTCTAATATATTTTTCAGTAGGGTATGTGTACAGTGTTCAATGAAATAATACATATTTGCTTGATTTATTACATTTGTATGATTTACCTTTTCTCAGTAAGCTGTAGGCCAAACTACTTATTGCCTCCTAAACAAGATACAAGTTTAAAATGCACAATGTACAGAAGGATTAAGGTCTGTTAAACTGAATAATTTTATCTATTTTCTTCACTCCATTTCTCATTGATGTTGCAAACAGTTGATACAACTCTCTTCTCTCCTTGTCTGCAGGTCTTATTCTTCTCTTCTATGTAGTTTTCTACATCTTCCTGGCCGGCATGTTTACACTCACCATGTATGTCATGCTGCAGACCTTGGATGACCACAAACCCACCTGGCAAGACAGGCTCTCCACACCAGGTGCAGTAACTAATGACACAGGCTGCATGAACACAGGTCACAGTCGGTGCCGCGGTGTCGTGAACTCCCCTGCCGTCTCTCCCTGTCACTCACAGGCATGGTGATTAGACCCAAAGCAGATGAGACCTTTGAGATCGTCTATAACATCCAGAACACTGAGAGCTGGGACATGTACGCTCAGGCCCTGGACAAGTTCCTGGCACGTAAGTCTAACTCTCGTACAGTGACTCAAAAAGCTTACTGCTGTGGATTAACCAACGATCTAGAATGAATTGTTTTTACCTAATAAGAGATAATTCCTTTACAGTCAGCGGGTAGGAGATTGCCTTGCGCCAGGGTTTTAGATGAGTCATAAGCCCTTACAAACAAAATAAACCCCACCCCCACTCTCTCCCCTGCAGCCTACAACGCCTCCATCCAGGTCCAGAAAAATGACGAGTGCACCCCAGACCAGTACTTCCTGCAGGAGGACAGCGGCGATGTGAAGAACAACCCGAAGCGCTCCTGTCAGTTCAGCCGCAACATTCTGGAGGACTGCTCTGGAATCAATGACCGTTACTATGGATACCAGGACGGCAAGCCATGCATCATCATCAAGCTGAATCGGGTATGAAAGAGAAAGAGGGAAGGGAAATGGATGGTGTTGCTAGGAGACATGGAGTGACTGAAATGATGAAACTGGTTGGGAATAAGGAAAAGATTATCCCAGTATTAAGTATTTAGTAAAATTATAGTCAGTGGTTACTGCATTTATCGTTGATTTCTGGCATATATGTTATTGCGATTTTAAACATGATTTTCCATTTGTCTGTGTTTGGATAAGAGTGAAATGGGAACGGTGCTGGAGATGTGCTGTCTGTCTTTCTCACCAGGTGATCGGGATGCTCCCAGGAAATAATGGGCAGGCTCCGTTTGTCACCTGTGGCGCAAAGGTAATCCTCCCTTTTTGTCTTTCACAATGAAAGGCTTACCATGCTAATTTGGATGTCAGCCCATTCATAGCTATTGTGCCTCACTCTCATCTGCAATATGCCACCTATCGCTCCGCTCCATTCTCTTTAATGTCTGCGTTTATATTGTTTCAACCATCATGTCTGTATTGCATGTCACTTACACCACTTGTGTATGTTGCTGGTCTCCTCTGTTTTTCCACCGTGTTCCATTAATTTGCTCACTCTCAGAAATACAAAGTTGGCAAAGATGAATGGGTAAGAACAGGACAGAAACTATGTTTTTAGACTTTAGATTTATGCTTAAACATGCGTAGTAGTAGTGTAGCTTGTAGTTAAATGTATATATATGGATCAAAATTAGGTGTTTTGCATTCAATAGACTGCTGAAGTAGTGTGTGGGCATGTTGGGAAATTAGATTTAGAGAAAAGAAGGAGATTAATGAGGCTCACCTCTCCTACATGTATGCAGGCATCTTTCAGGCCATAACTGATGAAGTTGTTTTTCACCTCACCTCACCTCAGAGAGAAGACACTGACAAAATTGGAGAGTTGACGTACTTCCCTCCAAATGGCACTTTCAACCTTATGTACTACCCTTACTATGGCAAGAAAGCTCAGGTAAGATTGTGTCTTAAATCCAAATAAGACTTGATTTGGTAAACAGTGCTGTTAATGACTGAGCAACTTGTTTTAGTAACTCTCCAGACAGTTTATTAAAGATGTACCAGACAGAATACATTGATTCCTGTTTTTAAAGGTGTCCTTGGGTCTGTTTTTGCAGGTGAACTACTCTCAGCCTTTGGTTGCCGTCAAGTTCCTTAACATTACTGCCAATCAAGATGTCAACATCGAGTGCAAGATCAACGCCAACAACATTCCCATTGGAAGTGAAAGAGACAAGTTTGCTGGACGAGTGTCTTTCAAGCTGAGGATCAACACCAATAACTAGGTTACCCTATTCCTCTCCTGAAAACTACTTTCTTCATTCTCTGCAGCATTGCACATACACAGAAACAAATATCAGTATTCACACCCTTTTTAGGATTTGTTTACAACCCCACCCCCCAATTTCCTTTTTTTTTTGTTTGGGCAACTGTTTGTCCAGTTGTGTGATGAGATGAGGCACGAATAAAAGGGTGGTAATCCTGTCATTATTTCTGTCTGTGAGCTTTGGGACAAATTCTTTTCTGTAAATTAGTTTGAGGTGACGTCTATTTATACTGCATGACAAACTAGGGGATATAAAGGATGTGAACGTGTTTTCAAAGTTTGCAAGGATCAGCAACATTAACACTTTATTGCTGCTCCCCTTCTGCTGCCTCCTTATAGAGTATTCCTCTATATATGAATATACACAAATTACAATACAAAAGGTGTATATCTACAGTATTTATACGGTATCATAACCTTATATCGGAACGTCTATTTTGTTGCACTTAAAAGAATAATCCAACAGACTCGCATATATCTTGGTGGATTGATGCAGAGATGAAGCCATTTTGCATGTGTGTATTGTCTAGTGTGCTATGAGGGCAGGCGGCCCCTGTGTCCCACCTCTCTGCTAAGTGTGAAATAAGGTTATGTTAAACCACTGACCACCAGGAGGGACCACACTGTAATCTAGTAAACCTCACACACAGCAAGTGTGTGTTTCGATAACACCATACAATAAGATAGGCATCTCCAAAAACAAGGGAGTTACAGTAGAGGTCAAAACCTTTAAGAGTGCGTGTGTGTGTGTGTGTGTGTGTGTGTCTGTGAGTGTGTGTTTGCATGTGTGTGTTCCATTCACAGGTCCCATTTCATACTGTAGGTCGGGAAGTTGCATGCAATGTGCAATATTCATTACGTGGCATACATTATGAATGCTTGAGTCCATTCTTCAGACGAGAAGACGATCATTTGATATTCACACGGGTTGTTCGACCTGATAGTAGCTCATGAAACGCACGCACACAATTCATATTTGAGTCGCTGGGAACAGTCATATCAACACCACTGATGCCAAATGAATTACGATAGGAGATAGTACATCAGTCATGTTTCAGACGTCTTACAACATCAGCTTAGGTTGACAAAAACATGATTCCCCAAAACTCCCAGTCAGTTAGCTTCCAGGCTCCCAAACAATCATCTGAATATCAAATGAAAACAGCAAAAATGATCCTCCTGCTGCACAATGATGTTACACTCCCTGTCACTGTGTCTATCATTTTATTCAAGTTAAACCAACAGCCACTTTCTTGTGTCTCAATTTTTAATTAATTTAAACATAAATATTTAGTTTTTTGGTTTTTTTTGCGTGTGTTGCATCTATTTCATATGTATCAGAAATAGATGCCATTGTCATATTTTGTATTGATTTGCACTGTAAGTGTGCTTTTTCTTTTTTTTTCTTTTTTGTGAAGCTGAGTTGAATTATTTAATGTACAGTTTTGGAGGAGATGGATGTAGAAAGTTTGTGTTTGTTCCCTTTGTTTCCATATCCATACTCATTATCATCCTCTAAAATATTCATCCAGGATATCAAAATGTATAGTTTACATATTCTTTTAAAGGTGACTAGAGTCTTGCATATGTGAGTTGTTAGTACATCAGAGTTTTGTTTTATAGGCCTGTATGTGAACAAAACTGGAGATTTGCTTTCATGACCACATAGAAAAGGATATTTTTTCATTCAATTTGTTTCTTTGTTGTAGTATTCTCCACTGTTGTATGAATCAGTCTGAGGGCAAATCCATCATGATAACTAGACAACCAGTTTGAACAGCGTCTTATTGAAAAAAAAAATCATAGTTTAGGCCTGAGTTTGGTGCTGGAGCTGTTTACTTAACGTGCATTCATTGTGCAGTACAGGCACACACAATTGTAAGAAACACCTGCAAATGTTGGCTGGAGAAATCTGTGGAGTCACACTTTTAAACTCAGGCACATTACCTTGGCGCGGCAACAAAACTGTACCAATGCGACTGTGATCCTGCAATGTCATCGCAGCAAATGTGGAACGAGCATCTGTTCACTCACATTAAGGTCTGGCTCGACTCCACCGCTTAATTTCTCTCAGAGCAATGTGTTTCTCAGTATGCTCGCAAATATCTCTCAGTGGTCTAAATGGGACCTCATTATCGGATCCAGACTTGACAAAGAAAGAAAGAAAGACAATTAGATCTAATGTGATTATCTGATCTATATCGGAGGGGTTATTCATAATGAAGGATGTGCTCTAATAGTCATAGGGCTCTTTTTCTTTTTTGCTTTTTGAGGCAGTCCACTGACCAGTTCACATGCATTTCTCCTCTGGCATTTCTGCAACACTTACTTAATTTCACTGTAATCTCTTAATCTGGTCGGCTAATCCAGAGCAGGCACGCTGAACTTCTTTACCCTACTTTGTCGCTCCTCCTCCTTGTGTCAAACGCCTGATTCGCTGTCAACGTCCTCAAAATGGATAAAGCAAGGTTTATTAATTTCTCTTTTTTTTCCCAATGCATTCAATCCAATTTTCCCTGATCATCAAATTAATTGAAGCCCTTTTCAATCACAACATAACAAATCAAATGCGTCATCACCTAATTGGACATTCTTGTTTCACTCATGTGCATGTGAAGATTAGTTCTTCAACCAAAGATCTTCATGACAGTTTAAATTTGATTTATTTGCACTGCACTGACACATCCTCAGCAGCAGATCTGAGTAAGGATCTCATGCAGAGATACTGTAGGATGCAGATGGAGGGCTAAACACCCTGTGTTATTAAAAGGCCTATTCTTATATAATAATAATAATAAGAAGAAGAAACGTGTCTCATTACAACATAACAGTGCCTCCTGGTGGACAGACAGTGTTGTTCCCCAGTGTCACAGAATGTTATTTCCTGTTATCTCCATTTATCTGTTGTTTTTTTTTCCTGTGATAATTTGGAGATGTCCTCAAAAAGCAATATATTTATTTCTTGTGTGGCTGTATGATGTATTTATTGGAAAGGCTGCAACAAAATCAGTGCAACATGTATCATCAAGAGCAGTGAAGAAAAAGGAACAAACACGCAGATATTGCATTCAGGCAATTTTGCCAGTGTGCATTATCATGGCGGAACAATATAAAAAGTATTGTTTTCTTTATAAAAGAGTATTTTTTATTGCTATTTTGTTGTAAAGAGGAGATAATGTATAAGCTTGGATTGTATCTTGTTATGGAAGCTACCTGGTAGGTTTTCATCATTTAATTCAACAAATGGCAAAATGGCAAAAGCTTGGTTGGAAAAGTTTTAGTTTTTTTATGTAGAAACACTTTTTCTTGTCATTGTTTGAGTCCTTTATACTAAATGGAGCTCGTAAAGCTTGCAATGAAAGTTCTCTGAACACTTGCGTCATTGAAATTAAGTAATTTATAGTAGGTAGGTAATAATAGGTAAATTGATAGTGCGGTGAATACATCCGAATGAGCAGTGCTTTCTGAGAACTTTCAAGTGCAAAACCTTCAGGAACTTTTCAGAACAAAACTACAACAGGGCCCAACGCAAATGTCAGAGAGAGTCAACTATTCATGTTTCAAATAAGGAATAATTTCAACAAACCTCATACACCCACCTGACCCCCTTGTCTTCAATCGTACTATTGCCTAAGACTGTGGTGCAAGGATGGTTCAAGACAGAAAGAAATCCATGAAATTAGCTGAGATACTCTGGCCCAAAAAGGATGATAAATCTGTTCTGGATCTTTATTTTTTGCTCTTACTGTATGTATATTTTTGCTCATGTTTACTGCAAACCAAGATAGAGAAATAAATAAATGTCATTTAAGGGAACTCAAACTCACACATTCATTTTTGCCTCTGCCTCTCAGTCATCTCTCCTTGGTGTTTCCCAAGTTTCTGGTGTCTAAAATTAAAGTGGAATGGCCATAATGCAAATGTAGATCCTCTCATTGTGGCTTATTATGAATCAAAATGTGGTCAAATGTTGTATGGCCTTTGAAGGGGACAGAAAAAATGGGACATTCACCATAATCCTCACTGCCTACAGCACCAGTGGACACCAGTGTTAACCTGTGCAAACACACTGGTACGTGGTAACAAGTGAAAGGTAAAAAAACAGAAAAACAGCAGTAGAGGAGTCTTACATTCTTATGTGTGCAGTGACCTGCACTTTATTTTCACAAGTATATCAACAGGAAGTAAATACGTAGTGGAAATACCTTCAGCAACACGTCATCCTCCTACACACATCACAGGTCAAAGGCCACAGATTGACGTCTTGGCTGGATTCTAGATCATAATCATAAATATTGATCGACCCAAGCTCAGAAATATGTGAATCCTGTTTTAGGTTGGACTTTTTTCCCCCTTTGGGAGTTGCTTTAATATAGTCTGCCGCCAACTGCTTGACAAGATTACAGCCGAAGTGTACTTCCGCTTACTGACCTTCAACCAGCTCCTGTCTCCTATTCTCTCCGTGGCCTCAGGCTCTATCCTTATCTCTCTTTTCTTTGCTGTCTCCTCCTCAGAAAGAGAGAGCGCAGTGCAGGAAAAAGGAGAAAGCCAGGATTATGTAGCATTAGAGGTATTTGTGGGTTTAAAATAGTCTGACCAAGAGTAGCCCCGGTGTCTGATACTCGCACGTGCTATTCTCTATGTTATACACACATACTACATATTATAATCCTGAATTATCTGCAACCCTTTGATATTCTATCAGGACTTTTCTAATATTTTATCCATAACATCTAATATTTTCTTACATACAAAGCGATATTACGAAGGAATAAGCCTTTATATTTGGGTTCAAATGCTTGTTCATGATGCCACTAGGCCATTTACACAAAATGTGTCCAGGTAAGAGTGTCTCACAGAGCAGATTATATCCACCAAGATGTTAGAAAAGTGCAGATTAGTCTGTAGCAGAGCACTGGAACCTCTGCTGGATGGTGAATAACATTACATAACAGTTCAGTGGCATTTAAATGTCAAAAGCCTCACATTACCGAGACAGACTATGTCAGAAAATAAGCGACTAGACTCTCACTTTGTTTTTCTTTTACAGATATTTAATCATTCTGAACATGATACAAAAACTTAAAGTGTAAAACTGAGAATTTAATACTCCACAATCACTCCACAGTTACTGTGAAGCACCATATTGTCCTTTGTTCAGCACATATTGATTATTTTTTGTGTGTAATACCTCTTTAATCAGAATAGATTGGTCCCAGTTTTCAGGCAGTTTACAAGGCATCTAGAAAAAGGCGGTTCTGAGGTAGCTGACTAAATCACCAAGCATTAACTACAATTAAAACAGCATTTTCAATGGAATTTTGAATGTAAGAACATACTTTATTGATTATTGATTAATTTTTTTGTGTAATACCTCTTTAATCTGAATAGATTGGTCCCAGTTTTTAGGGCTACAAGGCATCTAGAAATAGGCAGTTCTGAGGTAGATGACTAAATCACCAAGCATTAACTACAATTAAAACAGCAGTCATTTTCAATGGAATTTTGAATGTAAGAATATAAACAATATTTCATAAGGAATGTCTACAGACTGAAAGCAAAGTGACTGTCAGTGTTAGTTGATTGTTGATATAGCGCTTTGGTTGTGGGGGGGGTATGACACGTGAATTTAAGCTGAAAACATCAACTCCATTCATATTTCACCTCTTTTGTAGCTAGCCATTTATGTGTGATGCCCAGGAGGACAGTGCTAAACCAGTTTGATAGTCCACTTTTCTATGGCAAGTCCAGCATGCCATTGTCCTCCAGGGCTTTCTGCGTCCTATTGTAAACCTCTCCGATGGCCTCAACCACTCTGTTCAGGATTGTGCTCAGCTCCTCCTGGCCCTGCACACACACCAGCCTGAAGAAGAAACCCCGTTCCGGCATGGCAATGAAGGCCAGCTCGGCAGCCCTGCGGACGAACCAGCTGTGGTGGTACGCGAGGGTGCTCTGGTAGGCCTCACGGCACAGCTCTGAGGGGCTCCTGAGCCGGCCAGCCACCGGTGTCTCAGCCAGCTTCTCCAGGAAGAGCTTCAGCCAAAGCAGAGCGCGATGCAGACGCAGAAGAGTCCGGCATCCAGAGTCCGTCTGTTGGTGGAAGTCCACCACTCCTCGGTCCAGCTCCACCGAGATCATGGAGCGCACAGAGTGGTAAGCACCAGTGTGCTGCGAGGCCTCCACATTATTCTCTGTCCCAGCCTCTGTGTTCACAGTGTTTATTGAGTGTACATCTGGGCCAAGCTCTGCTTCAGGGCTCTCTTCTGCCAACAGGGCCAGTTGGCGGATTATAGAGGTCTTGCTTTCTATCTCTTTAGATATCAGTCCCACCATCGGGCCCAGAGCTTCCATAAACCTGGAGGAATAACACAGAACAGGATGAATCATCTTACAGAGTCCAGATTATGCCATAAACTGTAAATTACTTCATTCCTTTTAATGGCTGTAAATGAATCTATCTCTCTCACTGTACTCGTGCTTTATCTGATGATCTCACCTCACAAGCTCGTCCCAGCTGGACAGATACGGCTGCAGCAGCACGTCGGAGGAGTAGGCCGGTGCAGCCAGGAGTTGGGAGAGCAGCAGTGACACCTGGAAGGTCTGACCAGGGCACCCCTGCAGGACCTGCGGGCCCTCAGCCCCATCGGCCCCACTGCTGTTGTACAGCTGGTGAAGCTAACGGTGGGGGGATGGGGGGGTGCGATTGACAGGGGACAAAGAAAAAGGGAACGAGGAAGTGATTCAACACATTCAAATTAGCCATCTGCCTCACAACATCAACCTTGTGGAGGAAATTTAATAGGTGATGCTTTATAGTTTGCTTGGGCTCTTACCTTATTCACCTGATTATAACCTTTTAAACAAGAATCCCAGTGGTAATCCAAACCTCCCTCTGCAGTGAGACATTGTGAAGAGAAACAAAAAAAAGAGAACAGTTAGTTTTTGTGTGCAGGGACTTTCCCACTGAAACAGAGGCCTTCTTTTTCTGATAATGCTGCAACTTTACTGCAGTTTCAAACACAAGGATATTCTGAGCTGTACGGGGGCAGTTAACACATCAAAATAAAATATTTATTGGTTTAAATCTCCATATTAATTATATAGGATGTTGGGTCAATGGGACTCACAATTTCTGCTTCAACCTGCAATAACTGATTGTTTTTTTGTTTTTTTGCCACTTGGGTGCAGAGGAAACAAGTTAACATATGGTGAACTTGATAGCAAACAGTTGCTTACTTACACATTCAGCAGTTACGGAGCAACATTAGCATTTATTTAGAGTCATGTTTGTGTCCACCTGACGAATGTAAGTCTCTAACTGTGTCTATCTGCTGTTTGGTGCTGAGCAGGTAGTGTACAGTGGAGTTTTAGATCTTTTTTTCTCTAAAAACAACTGCCTGCTGTGGCAGTTGTGAGCCGCTAAACAATAAGCTGAAACTCTCTATAAAGGTTCATCACTATGAGCGACCCCTTTCACATTGTTTTCACGTTGTCATTTCATACATTATCATAACAGTATCGATTATATGCGCTTTAAATTAGATGAGAGTATCCTTTCTTTTTAACAAGCATCACTGTCATGTGACAGATCTGTTATCCTGTTAACATGAGAAGCTAATCATGAAAAGGCTGACTCTTTGTTCTCACACTCCTGATTAATTACAGTCTGGTTTTAGATCATACTGTGCAGCATATAGCACAAAGACAAGAAGCAAATAACATTCTTTTGACAGCAGATTGTGATGTTGAGTTTTAATCCTTTATGAGCTCATTCCAGCCTGTGACAAAGCAAACCCTGTGATTTTCCAGCATGCCTTGTTCAATTCAACTGTGGTATAGGCCTGAGTGAAATCAGCTTACTGAAGTCAAATTATTCCTCTGTTTTATTTGTGACCTCCTGGCATTCCCCCAGAAGCCCCTACTGGTCTCCAGACCACACATTAGGGGCCGGTGTATCCACCCACCTTACAACCAAAAGCCCCAAAAGCTACCAGTGATGTCGCTCACAAATTTGGTGCGTGACTGCAGCATCCAGTCATTGAGTCATTAACAGAAAGACCCTAAAAGATCAGCCTCAGAAGACTCTCCTGACCTCTCCTGACCACTGAGCTACCAAACTGCCTCAGTTCAAACTAAACACAGAGCCCATCTAACAGCTATTAGAAATGTATTTCTAACTTGATAGTGACCGACTGTGCCAAAAATGTCAAGAGGGATGTGAAGTCTTGCCATGACAAACTAAGAGCCGTATCTAAATTTAAGTTTCCTAATTGAGTTACTATGAGGATGCAGAGCTGACTGCTCATGCTTCCATCTGAAAACCTTTCAGCTCAGTTTGCACTCTGACTAACATTTCTCAAATCTTCGAATTTAATCCAAGCTAGAGAAAAAGGTCACATGCTCCCAGTTTGAACATTGTTACACTGCTTACCAGTTCCTTTGATTTTTTCCCCTCATAAAAATATACATTTATATAATGTTTTGTTGACTTTTGGATTGAAATGGGAAGGAACCATTAGAGTTATTTATTTTCTTATACTAAATGATACTTTTTTCTTTTTCTTATGTGCTGTACTTTATAATGTCATACTATAATTTTAAGCCAAGCAAAGATACAGTTAAATATCTTTGGAGCCTTATTCAAAAAGATTCCTACAATAAGATAGAAAGAGTTTGGTGATGTTTTGCATTATAGACCTTTAGATGTCATTATGTCCCAAGAATCTTTGTCTACAAAATGTGAAAATGTCTACAGAATATTTTGGAAATAGTTTCTCTGCAGTGACTGAAAATAGCTCAAATTAAAAAAACAGGAGTTCTTTTGTCATCTCACATTACAATAACATGTCAAATCATAGACACATTTCTGTCATGTTGTTGAAATTATTTTTGAGCATAAAGAGTGAACAAAAAGTGGTGTGACCACCATGCTTGATTCTGCATCCGCCACACCATGTGACACATTCCTGATCTGGAGCATATGCATTTCACACAAGGGAGGGATTGTATAGGTTAATAGTACAACATGGAAACCACACACACACACACACACACAGAAATACTCACGGAGCCATAGGGAGCCGAGGAACAGCAGCAGGACTACAATAGCTACAGCAGCCTTGCTCTTAACACCCATACTGAAGTCCAGTTTAGGGTCTGCCAGTCCCTCTCTGTTCCTTTTGCTTTGTCCCTATGTTTTAATTCCTCTGTGTCTCACATGAATCCTTGTCCCCTTGCACTGGCTATCACCACAATTACTCCCTACCGGACCCCTGCCTCTGAACCCCCCCCCGTCCGCTCAAATCTTTCATACTCTCCCCCAAAACCCTGCATAAAAGGTTCTCTCAACCATTCTACCTCAAAGAGCCTCTATCAATGTTTTACTCTATTTTACAACTGCTGTTTTCCCCTCGTCAGCCTGTTGTTGCCCTTTCTTTTTTCTTTTCCTTTAACTTTCCTTGATTCACGTCTTTCCTCTGCCCTGCCTTTGTTTCTAATTGATTTGGAGGCTGCCTGTCTCTTGTTGTGTTGCTCAATCTGAGGGTCCACAGATCAGACGAGTGCAGCCACTGACTGATAAAGCAGAGCCAACGTAGCTTGTCCTCCAGTAACCTCCTTCCTCAAGATTCATCTTCTATATATGTGCTATATTCCTGGTAGTTTTGAGTAAACACTTGCTCCCTCTCCTCTCTTCCCACCACCGCCACCCTCCACCCTCCTCCCCTTCTCTCTCTCTCTCTCTAACTCATTCACACAAACCACTGAGAGCACCACCACAACCGCCACACATTACAACAGTGCTGACACACATTTCTGAAAACGTGCTGGTTTAATTGAGAGTATAACCTGAAACATATGACTCTCTAAATGTAAACAAATGTATTTTTTCCCTCCACTCTTTATATTTATCTCTATTACTTTGTTAAAGACATAACAGCCTAGATTATACCTCTGTATTGATTCATTTGTGGGACAACACAATGTCCTATTGGTGGCTGAGCAGAGAGCAATGTGATACCAAATCCATGTTTGTCGATGAATAACAAAGTCCAACCAAGCTTATCCGCGTTGAGACGGCAAAAGGAACAAAGATGTTCATTCATGCTAATCTAAATCTAGATATGACAAAGACATCTGCAGCTCTACAAAACATAGTGGAAGCAAACAAAATGAATCTGTTTTGGATAAAACAAAATATCACCAATATAATTTCCTTTCTCTTGTCACCATATCTTTTACAAATGTTGATTCATATTCAAAAGATTATATCATTATGGATTTCTAAATGCTGATTATTTAATGATGTCATTTGATTATTGAAATCTAAAGTCTGAGACATGTCAGTAAAACAGGAGGACTGATGTAGCACATGCAGGGTGTTCCCATGATTGTCACTATCAGGGAAAACCCACTCATTGGTCCCTATCGCTGGATTTGCTGACGCAGCTGTGGGGGACATTGAACTCCACACTCAAGCCAAACCACGTGTGCTCATGAAGAGGGACTTAACAGTGGTATTTTTCAGTGGAGGAGTGGGAAAATAGTGAAAGCAGGGGCATTAATGACTTGGCTGGGAGGGGCCGGTCATGGGGCTTTCATTCTGTGCAACCAATGGATGATCCCATCTGAAAAAGGCAGCAACTGACAAGGGCAGACTGAATCCTTGTGACCCTTTCAGAAGACTTGAACTGTTTGACTTCACGTGGCTGGTACTCTCTAATTAAATGTTCTGATGAAATAACAAATATCTTAAAATAGATATAGTTTTTAAAACGTATGTTTGTCTATGGCAAAAAAAAAAGTTGTTGATTCTTGATGTGATGCACAAGTGCACAGTCCTAGTAGACTTAAACACATGGTATGAATACACACTGTGTGAGTATGTTTATGTATGGTGGTTCAGTAGCGCGGGAAAGAGGTATTTTGTCACTGTCAGATACCAACACACTGTATTTTCCACCATCTTGTGCACTGAAGTTGCTGCTCAGCATTATTGCACTGAAAAAAACCCATTTAATCACAGCACCAGGATTACCCATGTAATCCAGTTTGGTCGCTTGTTAAAAGTAGAACAGACATGAGCTGGATGATTGAGTGTAATGGCAATAGTGCATACTTTCAAAAGCAAATGAAAAATGTTTTGCATGATTGATTTTGATTCTTGTGGATGTGACCCCTAGTGGCTTGCAGGATGAGGTACAACCTTGGTATGAATTTTCGAACTTCTATTTGCAACAAGCATTCAAAATATCATGTAAATCCCTTAACAGAGGTTTACATTGTGAGTGAATGAGTGTTTATAGGTTCACAGTACATTTTAAGACATTTACTGATGATGAGGCTAACCGTTATTGTAACTCTATCCATGGATTCACAACAGGCACTGCCGATTTAAAAAATGTTGTCATTGCATACTCAAATACAGTTGTTGGTCCAACCGCATTAACTATACAACTGCTTTACTGAATGTGGCAATATTTACCGCACTTGTTATAAAAACAGTTACACAGGCCTGTCTGACATTTTGCACTAACTGGCCTCCATGTCAGTTATTTTAAAGGACTGCCGAATATAATCGGGTGGAGTTGAGAGAAAAATTATTGGCTTCAGCTGTACGGAAGAAGCTAGAAAAGCAATCAGTGGACTTTGCCCGGACTGGTTGTGGCTGGGAAACACCAGCCTAAACTGAACATATTGCTGGAAGGTTCCTTTATCTTAAAATGTCATAAAAACTACTTTTGCCCCTCTTTATTTTAATTTACCCATGTTTGGCTAAATCTAAAATGCATATTGTTTTGCTACAGCAGCATACTGCAGCTCAGCTCTGTGAAAGCACTGTCTCTGAGGCCAGACAGATCCAGCCTTTCTTCTGTCTCTGAGCTCTAACTGAGTGTGAGACACATAATCTGCCTTCTGGAGGCTCCAGTTACCTTAAAGAAGCTCATCTCTGTTTCCCTAAATGTATATTTAGTACATCACATACTGTGCATGCCCTTGTCACTGCAGAGTGACATTACTTCTGTTACTCACAGTACTAATTATAATAGTACATTTAGTCTCTGGATGTGAAATAAGTAAAATGTCCTGACAGTCTAGTTTGTACTTTCTAAAGTTGCCTTTGTAGCATGATCCACCTCAGTTGGAAGAAGTTATCTGACTTATATTGATGCAGATACAAGTCTCTGCCTCCATGGCTTTATGAGTTTTATGAGGATTGTCTGCCTTCAGCCCTCCAACCCCACCACACTGTGGTCTGCAGACACTCTCTCACTCCTGGAGTCCTGCTGTTGAAGTGGTAAGGCTCTGCTGTATGTATAAATACCCTGGACACATAGCAGGGGGAGAGCAGGCCTGCACAGCATGTCGCCCGTTCACCTTGCTGCATGTAGCCCTGTGATCTGTGATTAGCCCATAAAAAGAAATAATCATAATAATCCTACAATATATTTTAGAATCTGACACAAATATCAAAATAAAACTATTATTATCTATAACAATTATATTACAGGTTTATTGGAGATATACCACATGTTAGATAAATAGCACAAGGTCTCACTATTGCCTACATTTTGTCAAAGATATAGCTTAATGTATATAACTGGCATCACCTCAGATAGTTGTTGTCTAATGATCATGATGATGATTATTGTGGGTGACCAGAGTGTGACTTGAAGTCCTGGTTTAGTGGATCCCAGCTGCTGTGTAATGTGAGCCATGGATAGTGACAGCCGGGGTGGGTGACAGTCGAGGTGTTTGGTGGGGGGATTTAGGGCTCTTCCTCTCTGTCTTTACTCTCTCTCTCTCTTTCTCTCTCAAACTTAATATTTAAATATAGTGTAGTGCTGTGCAGTGGAGAGGTCTTGGAACATGATGGCAGCGCGCAGTTTTTGGATACTTTTTGGAGTTGGAACTATTCTCGGGACTTTGATGGTTCAGGGTAAGTGGCGCAGTTGCAAACTTTTGGCACATCCACATCGACCGGCTGGCAGCCTTCGTATGTATCAAAATAATAATCTGCCCGTCATGTGCAGGCAGAAAATCAGTGTTCAGAGAGACAACCAGCTCTAAAACACTTATTATGTTGAGTGGCATGCTAGAGAAAACTTTCCATGATTTAGAACTCCTGAAAACTTGTTAAAACTTGTACACACATACTGCTGTAAATTTTCAAATGTATGTAGATGATATAGATTTTAACCAATTTTGGAAGCAGAACAAATCACGTTGCTTCTGTTGATAGCATATCTGCAAACATACTTAAGGTATATCTACAATATATAGTATATGTAGATACTGCTGTAAAGTGGATATAAACATAACTATTCTAGTCTGAGTACTTTCCGTGCACTAGACTATGCACTTTATTTATAGACTTGAATGACTTTTTAAAATTTGGCTTACAAGGCAAACCATATACAAAGCCTTTTGGGGTTTTGTCTCTGCTCACATACACACTTTTATGCATAACCATTACAACATTACAACCATCCGTAACCAGTTGCATGATTAAGTATTACTTAGTGTATAGTCAATGCAATTTATCAGATGGGCACAAAAAAGTAAGTTAGCGTCACGTAAGGCAGAAGGTCATCTGTAGCAGCAGCACCGGAGTGTGTAAAGCTGTTACCCTCCTGGGTTTCTGCAACAGGCGGGTAACAGCAGACCAGAAAGGCTACAGCTGCAGCGGAAGCAGAAGTGAAAGCCTAGATATGATGGACGTTTTAAAAAAAATATAATTTGGGGGGTGCTTAAATGATTCTGCAAATCCATTTGGCCACTCAGGAGTGAAAAGTATGACGAGTTGCTCCAAACAGTTGTGGGCAAATGTTTCTTGAGTCCATCTCCTTGGCGGAGGTCAATGGAGTAGTTTTAAAAAATTCCTCAGGGACAAGGTGCCAGCATGGACAAGATTCTTCCTGAAATGCAGAGTCTTGATATTATTATATTATTGGTCTGGCATGGTTACCACGATTCTCCAGTTTCACATGGAGTTTTAGGAACAGTGCTGTTGGACTGGTGTCCATTTTCAAACAGGGTGTCCTGACACTGCTCACCCTCCCCGATAAAAGCATTCATTAAGATGCTGGGAATAAGATTGAGGACTGTCAAAACTCACATCCAGGAAGAAGAGGAACAATGCACAATCTGTCCTAGACAAGCTTTTTTACACCCTTGCACACAAACACAGTGTTGTGGGAACTGACTTGTGAAATTGACATTCTCACTGTCAGATGGAAAACTTGAGATGAACTTGAGTTGAGGCTGTTGTCTGCCATTTGACCTCTATACACTTAGTGCAACAGCTGTACTTACAATCTTGGTATTACAGTAAGTCAAACTCAATCGGCATGTGATATTAGGTCTAATATTAGGAAAGAACTTGGCTCCTCTTTTGGTCTTCATCGAGTTGTGATGGTCGGAACAGGATGTAGTGGACGGGAATGCAACTGACTGATATCAGGGCTGAGATGCTGGGCTGAACTCCTCCTAGAAAGGATGCACACTGGGAGATGGACCAGACACGTTCCTCCTCTATGTAGATCAAATTAAACTCCCTTTGCTCCTTATGTTCAAAATAGTCACATGAATAGCAGTGTGCATTGGACATAGGGTCACGGTCAACTAGGGTGAACTTGGCTTGCTTTTACCCCAATCAAACAGTGATGTTGCAATGTTTACCTGTGTGCCCATGCTGTTGTGACCTGTTGTGGTGCCTGCCTTCTGGTCACCTTACAGGGTCAGTTCAGCCAAATCACAGAAGAACAAACATTTTTTTCCACTTACAGCTAGTATATCTAATGATTCCAAAGTTTTGAAATATCAAACCTATTTGACCATTTTGATCGGCCCCACATCCCCTCAGTGGTCACCTGCAGGCTCAGCCTCTCGTTTCCCATCATCACTCTCCCGTCTCTCTCTGAGGAGGCTTACTGTAAGCGTCAGCTGCAGGAAGTGACCAGGTCAAAGCACAGACACCAAACATTAACCGTACTTTGTATCCACGATAATATAACTGATCCACGTGAGGTGGCTGACTGAACTGTATTTAGAAGTTCATCGCATACTGTGAAACTCACATGGCACACTTTAAAAGACACTACTAACTTGTACTTACAATATTTATTTAGTTTGAAATCTGGTACGTAAAAATATGCAACATCAGCAATACTTTGAAAGTGTGTCTTTGCAGCCGCCTATCATCAAACAGCCTATTATCCTATAATTTTTTATATATGGATACAAAAATTATGGTGTGCTTTTCTATTGTAATGTTATAGGAATATTGTATGCCTACCTACCACAGACAAACAGTTATACTAGACCCTTACTTAGATCTTTTATAGTTTATTATAGTAGGCCATGCTGTCAACTTCCTGTCTCCATTTCAAAATGTTAAGACTTATTCTCTATGATCTATTTACACTTTCTAAGCAATTCCTATAATCTTCCTATCAGGGAGAACTCTCTTTGTTTTCCTCTGTGATGAAATTGGAGGAAGTGCTGTGGATCTGTTTACAATCTCAAAAGGATATTGACCTAAAGGGTTGCTACAGTGTTGTTGGATTTTGGTGAAACTCAGGGGAATGGCACACCTTACCGCTGCTTTCTCACATTTCAAATTTCACTGATTCTTACAGCAGTTTTCTCATCCATGTGTCCAGTGTAATACTTCACAAAATCTAATAATTAACAATTGACAAACCCTTTTCAAGTCAGACATCTCACCGCTGTCTTTACACTACCTCCTACACAGATTGTCCCATGGGTGAATTACGATTACAGCAGAAAACTATGTGACATATTTGTGCCTGATTGGACGAGACAGACCCGGGAATGAATCAATCATGGGGGATGACATCTTTACTGCTTTGTTGTATGTGTTACTGTCACCATTTTTGCCTAATGGTGATATTGATGATTATTGTAGATGACCTGAGTGTGACTTAAAGTCCTAGTTTAGAGTTTCCCAGCTGCTGTGTAATCTGAGCTATTCGTAGTGACAGCTGGGAGGGAAGAGGTAACGGGGTCGGAAATAAACTCTGCCTTTCTCTCACTTAGTCTCTCTTGAAGTTTGTGCTGAAATAAATTTTAGCCGAGGAGTACAGCATAATGGTACCATCTAAAGTTTGCTAACATTGGCTAACATTAGCCATAAGCTACTGGTCATACCAGAACAAGGAAAACTTTAGCAGGAAAACCTCTGAGTGTGTTGAAGGGTGTGTTAGGAAAGAATTTGTTATTTCTTACAGTTCAGTTACGATGATCCCCCCCTGGAAGTCATATTTACCCAACTTAGTATTTACCACATGCTTAGACATTATTTACTATTTTATTCCTCGTCCCGTCATGAAATGTTAATCAGACACAATTCCAACACATGTGCACATAAACTCACTCCATTTCTCATCTGTTTTTTCATGCAGTGCAGTGTAATGAGGAGTCACATCTGATCAGCAACTTGTTCAAAGGCTACAACAAGAATATTCGCCCAGTGGTTCATCCTGAAGACAAGGTGGAGGTTCAGATCAAGCTGACCCTCACTAACCTTATCTCTCTGGTGAGAGCTCGCTCTTCCTATAGCATTAATCACGATTCTAGCCAGAGTTTTAGACATTAGTACAATAATGGGTCAGTGGAGTTAGCAGTGTATGATCAACACGTACAGCTCCAATATTCCTACTACTTCTTCACTTATACCACAGAATGAAAAGGAGGAGACTCTGACGACCAATGTGTGGATTGAGATTGTGAGTTTTTCCCTCTCTTCATACTTTTGTTTGTACAAATCCTGGCAGGACTTAAGGTAGTATGGTTCATTTTGCCAACAGGTCCTTCTCACTTATTCAGCCCTCCGTTGTGTCTAGTTTTTATTGTCACTGGCGACCTTTCTCTCAAATGTCATCTACAGCAATGGACTGATTATCGCCTTGCCTGGAACGCATCTGAATATTATGGCATTGATATTATTCGTGTCCCATACAACATGGTTTGGCTTCCTGACATTGTCCTTGAGAACAAGTAAGTCAGAAACAAAGAGGAGTGAAATCCTACATTTCTTTCCCCGCCTGCAGTGTAACCATACCGTTTTTTTTTTTTTTTTGGTTGGTTTTTTTGGGGGTTTTGTTTGTATTAAATCTGGTGTCAACTGTTTCTGTTCTTCATCCTCAATCTCTGCAGCATTGATGGCAAGTTTGATGTGGCTTACTATGCCAATGTGTTGATCAGCAGCAGTGGTTGGATGTACTGGCTGCCTCCTGCTATCTATCGCAGCACTTGTGCCATTGAGATCACCTACTTCCCATTTGATTATCAAAACTGCACGCTAGCATTCAGGTGTGGCACAATTATATAATTTCAAAATATACTATATATAATTGCTCATTTATTAGTTTGTCCTACTTCGCTATTGGTTTACCCCATCCAGGCTCCGCTTCAGGACCCTGGGCCAGATCTTTGCATGCATCGCCCAGTGCAAAGATCTGTCTCAGGGTGCTGAGGTGGAGCCTGGATGGGGTAAACCAACAGCAAAACCCATTAGAGGGCTACACACATGCTCATAGAACTGATGTTACATCCAGGTAAGTACTATTTTCTGTTCTCTTACTGCCACAACCCTAGATCCCAGACTTACAGTGCCAATGAAGTGGTTCTTATCTTGGCTTTTGGAGAAACAGGCCAAACTATTGAGTGGGTGGACATTGACCCTGAGGCTTTCACAGGTACAATACATGGACATTCAATACTCCAACATTCAAAACACACAATTCCTCTCCAGCTTATTATGTTTTCACCCTTCAGAGAATGGCGAGTGGGCCATCGTCCATCGTCCAGCCAGGAAGATGATCAACACACGGTATTCCCCAGATGATCTCGAGTATCAGGAGATCACGTTCAATCTCATCATCCAAAGGAAGCCCCTCTTCTACATCATCAACATCATCCTGCCCTGCTCCCTCATCTCCTCATTGGTGGTACTGGCCTACTTCCTACCTGCACAAGGTCAGCAAAGCCATTGTCTAATCCTTATAGCTATTATTGCATAGATTATTATTGTTTCAAATGGGGCGATATTAAAAGTGTGTTATAAAATACCAAGTCTGATAATGTTTTGTAACTTGTAAATGAAACAAAATAATAATTATTACTATTAAAAATAGTTACTCTTATACTGGTCATAATAAAAAAAGACAAGAATTTAGAAGTAGCCTTTTTGTTGGCTTTGTTCTAATAAGCATTAACATGGAACTCAGTTGAGGAGGTTCTAAAACCAAATTCAGAACTAAAATTAAGTATTTTCTGTCAGAAAAAGTCTTAAGAAAACACTGGTATCCCTTTGCAGATTTATTTTCAGTGTATTGTTTTGTCCCTATCCCTAACTGAGGCCAGATGATATTATGTTATAACTACTGTATATAAAAAGCCTTTTTTATATATGCTGCGTAGCATTATTTGCTGCATTTATAGTGCCTGAGCACAGGGAATTTACTGAAAGTATTGGGTCCCAAAACTGGTATGATTTTTTATTTTATTTGATGTGGTCCTCTGTCTCTTAAGTCTCTGTTGTCCCCTTCACAGCTGGGGGACAAAAGCTGACCGTGTCCATCTCTGTGTTGCTGGCTCAGACTGTCTTCCTCTTTCTTATTGCTCAGAAGATCCCTGAGACGTCTCTCTCTGTCCCTCTCATCGGCAAGTGAGTCAGTGTGTGTTCTCTGCTGACCTCTGCTGGTTTTTTTTATTGTCGTTAATCCACACGGCGTGAGTCTCCTCTCCAACACTGATCCCCTCTCTGTCTCCCTCAGGTACCTGATCTTTGTTATGTGTGTCACTACTCTCATTGCTACCAATCAAATTGTGGTGCTGAACTTCTCCCTGCGCAGCCCCAGCACTCATACCATGTCCCATACCATCAAACATGTAAGTACATCCTATGCAGTTGAATCAAATGTGTCTATTTAAGTGATATTCTATGTGACTGTTACGTCCGGCAGGTGTTCCTGGAAATGGTACCTCGCTTCCTAGGCATGTCCCCACTGGTGGATGACAGTGAGGTGACAACAGAGGTAAACGGAGTGAGGGAGCGGCGGCGCAGCTCCTTTGGCCTCATGCAGCGAGCAGAGGAATATGTACTGAAACAACCTCGCAGTGAAATGATGTTTGACAAACAAAGAGAGAGGCATGGTCTCACACGATCGATTGGTAAGGCGTCTGTTTTTAAAGCTATGACCCAGCTGTAAAATCTGACCATCATTTATGCATCATTACCATCAGAGATGCCTGTGTCACCTCAGGCGATACTGTGGCGTACTGTTGTCTAACTGTCAGTGTCTCCTTCCCCCTAGTGGATAACATTGATGTCAGCAGCACAGCCAACCTGTATAAGAGTTTGGCACAAGCTGCACCTGAGATTAAGCAATGTGTGGATGCCTGCAACTTTATTGCTGAGAGCACAAGACAACAAAATAACATTGGATCTGTGAGTGTTACTTTAAACTTTATCTGCCTAGCCAACAGTTTGTACGCAGTTTCAGTTACAGTGGGGCAAAAAAGTATTTAGTCAGCCACCAATTGTGCAAGTTCTCCCACTTAAAAAGATGAGAGAGGCCTGTAATTTTCATCATAGGTATACCTCAACTATGAGAGACAAAATGAGAAAAAAAATCCAGAAAATCACATTGTCTGATTTTTAAAGAATTTATTTGCAAATTATGGTGGAAAATAAGTATTTGGTCAATAACAAAAGTTCATCTCAATACTTTGTTATATACCCTTTGTTGGCAATGACAGAGGTCAAACGTTTTCTGTAAGTCTTCACAAGGTTTTCACACACTGTTGCTGGTATTTTGGCCCATTCCTCCATGCAGATCTCCTCTAGAGCAGTGATGTTTTGGGGCTGTCGCTGGGCAACACGGACTTTCAACTCCCTCCAAAGATTTTCTATGGGGTTGAGATCTGGAGACTGGCTAGGCCACTCCAGGACCTTGAAATGCTTCTTACGAAGCCACTCCTTCGTTGCCCGGGCGGTGCGTTTGGGATCATTGTCATGCTGAAAGACCCAGCCACGTTTCATCTTCAATGCCCTTGCTGATGGAAGGAGGTTTTCACTCAAAATCTCACGATACATGGCCCCATTCATTCTTTCCTTTACACGGATCAGTCGTCCTGGTCCCTTTGAAGAAAAACAGCCCCAAAGCATGATGTTTCCACCCCCATGCTTCACAGTAGGTATGGTGTTCTTTGGATGCAACTCAGCATTCTTTCTCCTCCAAACACGACAAGTTGAGTTTTTACCAAAAAGTTCTATTTTGGTTTCATCTGACCATATGACATTCTCCCAATCCTCTTCTGGATCATCCAAATGCTCTCTAGCAAACTTCAGACGGGCCTGGACATGTACTGGCTTAAGCAGGGGGACACGTCTGGCACTGCAGGATTTGAGTCCCTGGCGGCGTAGTGTGTTACTGATGGTAGCCTTTGTTACTTTGGTCCCAGCTCTCTGCAGGTCATTCACTAGGTCCCCCCGTGTGGTTCTGGGATTTTTGCTCACCGTTCTCGTGATCATTTTGACCCCACGGGGTGAGATCTTGCGTGGAGCCCCAGATCGAGGGAGATTTTCAGTGGTCTTGTATGTCTTCCATTTTCTAATAATTGCTCCCACAGTTGATTTCTTCACACCAAGCTGCTTACCTATTGCAGATTCAGTCTTCCCAGCCTGGTGCAGGTCTACAATTTTGTTTCTGGTGTCCTTTGACAGCTCTTTGGTCTTGGCCATAGTGGAGTTTGGAGTCTGACTGTTTGAGGTTGTGGATAGGTGTCTTTTATACTGATAACGAGTTCAAAGAGGTGCCATTAATACAGGTAACGAGTGGAGGACAGAGGAACCTCTTAAAGAAGAAGTTACAGGTCTGTGAGAGCCAGAAATCTTGCTTGTTTGTAGGTGACCAAATACTTATTTTACAGAGGAATTTACCAATTAATTCATTAAAAATCCTACAATGTGATTTCCTGGATTCTTTCCCCCCCATTCTGTCTCTCATAGTTGAAGTGTACCTATGATGAAAATTACAGGCCTCTCTCATCTTTTTAAGTGGTAGAACTTGCACAATTGGTGGCTGACTAAATACTTTTTTGCCCCACTGTATATGTCTATTTATTTTTCCTGTCTAGATTTTTTTTTTAGGCTAACTCTTATCTTAGTTCTTTAATCTCTATTCACTTTATTTCCAAATACAGGAAATTGAAAGCTGGGTACTGATTGGGAAGATGATTGACAAGGTGTGTTTCTGGGCTGCCATTCTCCTCTTCATCATCGGCACTGTGGGGATCTTCTTAACAGGACACTTCAACCAGGCACCTGATTTTCCATTTCCTGGGCAGAGCAAAAAATACGTCCCCAGTTAAAGAAAAGCCCTTTTTCTCTGATGAAACCTTTTCACGGGTCACTGTGCCTCATGCTGTCTATAAGGCTGGGCAATCTTGCTCGTTGTGTCCCAGGCTCAGATTCAGGGTTGAGTTAGCAGGGCTTTAATAACAACAAATCTGTTTGTGTTCATATCCACAGCTCAGACTTATCTTTGTGAGCACTTGTCAGGCAGCTGAGGGTTTTCTTTCAAACTTGCAGCTTAGGTCTAAGTTCTTCATCTTAGTGTAAGTTCTTTGGACGTATACATTAAATGGGTGGATCAGGTCTAGTTTAAAAAGTAATGTTTTAAATCCTCATCATTATCACCACAATCATCATCAGCATAAAAATCATACAAAGTACAATTATTATTTGTCAGTTTTATGGTATGAAAGACTCAACAGTGTGAGATTAAGGAAGTTCAGACTTCAGGTCAAGGCTGAAGGGGATTCACCACCATGTTGAGGAAGTTATTTCTGTTGCAGCGAAGAACTACTACGTGGAGCCATAAGAAATGTATGGAACTGTATTCATAAATAGCAATGAAGAAGGTTCCATAACTGATTTTATTTACACGTGGTGTGCCAAAGTTGCCCATCTTTCATGGGCTTATAAGAATCATCCATTTATCACACTGCAAAACATATCTGCTAAAGTCTGGATACGTTTCCCTGCATATATGTCTTATGTGGAGAACCTGTGCATGTCACTTGAGCCAGCAAACTCTGAATCAAAGCCTTATTCTTCTTACTATGACTTATTTATCAGAAGGTCTTGTTAGAGGTAGACACTCGGAGGGATATTGTCTTGATTCATTGTGCCATGTTTTTTAAATAAATATTTTATTTTGTGCATTGTGACTTGTTTAATCAATTTATTACAAAGTGTGAGTTGTATGAAAACTCCCATGACACATAAAATTTTAATCTTGAATTGAATGACAAAGGGGTTGTGTATGTAGTCTTTCATACATCTGAGTGGACCATGTGGATCCCAGAAATGTTCCAAAAGACAGAAAATGACCAGATAACTGTAAGAAGCAGTCACAGCAGCATTATGGTTAAATATACTCTGTGTGTGTCTGCTGTACTTCAGGGGTGTTTGTCCCTCTATTGAAAAACTTAAGTACACTCAGCTGGAAGTGTAATTATAACGTAAAATTCAAACTTTATAACAGGAAAGTTACAGAATTAGCAAAACAAAAACTGATCATTTGTAAAGTCATGATAAAATGCACATGTCCTATCTAATGTGTTTAATAACTTAATCTTATAACTTTTCAAGTTCATCTTGTTTGTTGTCAGCAGGTATTTGAGAGATACTCTGAGAAGTGCCCCTTACAGTATGTTCAGATGAAAAAACAAACATACACACACTGAATAAATTTGGATTTATTTTTATTATGTATGTATCAAATAGATCCTTAACAAATGTATTTCATTCTCAGTGTAATAAAACACACGATTAATTATCTTAAGTCACTTATTATCTCGATTTATTCTTAAAATCACCAGGTGCAGTCTTAGTGATGTACTGCTGTAAATTATTTTTTAATCTCTAGTTTGACTTTTAGTGTAAAAGTGTTTGAACGACTCCATGTGGTGCGAAAATGTACTACACCAAAGCACACAGGGCTTATTTCCCAGTAACAGCGTCACCCCAGACCAAGCTTCATAGCTGAACTATATGTATATAAGGGTCTCAAATTGTCGCCAGATTGTTCAGTAAGTACTTTCGTATATCTGATGATTGTTAATTTTACCAGTCCACCTCAGTCAAAATGTTCCACTCAAAAATAAGTCAGTTTATTTGCATAGCCCAATACCATATGCAATATATCTCATTGAACTTACATGCCCACAAGCACATTAAGAAGAAGAGGAAAACACCACTAAAACAAATGTTACCATATAAGGAAATAATGTGAGAAATCTCAGGAGTAATAAGGAGATAAGGAGAGGCCGCACAGTTATGGGCATGTAGCTTAATGTGTGGGAAGGACATAGGTAATTACAAAAACAAGTTGTAACAAGCAATGGTACTAATGCAATCAAAGGGCAAATGCAATTGTCACATTATTGCTATAATAAAATAACATAACGCAATAATATAATATACTGCTACTTGCAAATGAGCTGACAGGCTGTAGGCAGTCCTCTAATAACTTTGCCCATTCTGTTAAAATGTTCCTAAATCCTTTGTAGCAATGTTCATTTCGGCGACCGTCTTGATAAGGGTGTGGTTGGAAGTGTTTTGTAGTGTCAGTGATAGGCTGGCGACATGCAAATCACCCAGATTTTACGTCAGTTTGCATGCCTGTCTGGACATGGTGGATTAGTTCAAACGTAATCATTATGTGTGCAAATGAATAATAATAACTCTAGTCGTTAAACGGTTCGTATAAAATGTGAATTTCTAGTACTCTAGTCTTGTCTTCAAAATACCAAAGACCAAAGTCTCAGCAAAGTTAAACCGACCTGACTCTTGCTCGACACGCACTTCCGGTTGTCCTCTTTTTCTACAACGTTAAAAGCTCCCGAGGGTTGTGTTGTTGTTTTTTAATTCGAGGATTGACGCTAAAGTTCATGGAAATCACCTTATATGAAATACAGGGCTGCTTCTAAAAACACATATCAGAGGTGAGTTTGGTGTACAGATTTTCTCTAACAAGGTTTGTTTCATTTTGAAAAAGCCAACCGGAAATCTCGTAACGTCTTCCGTGACTCACGTTGTGTAGTCGATTACCCCCCCCCCCCCCCCCCCTACCTGCATCTACCCATGTACGTGTGTCAGTTGGGACTTGTCTTGATCTTTAAAAGTCCGTGTTTTGTCTCATGGCAGCGCAGATTTAGAGTCCATCTCTTCGTTCATGTATGTCTGCTTTCTGCGCAGCTGCACAAATATGGAAAAAAAAAAAAAAAACCCTGTGTGGTTTTGTCTGATTAAAAATAGCCTAGTAGAATCATGTGCAATTCATGTGCAAAGACATTTCCTTTTCTTTTTTTCCTCCATACCGTCCTGCTGGACATCCAATGGGAGGGACTAAAGTGCGCATCACCTACGGGGAATACAAGTGAAGTCGCCCGGAGAAAACACTGTCTGGAGTACGATGAAACTCTACTTTTAGCCCGAATATATATTTTATCTCCTAGTCCCGCGTGTGGAATAGCTGTGTGTGCTGAGCCGTGGAGGTGTTTGAACTGAGAGTAAGTATCTTTTTAGGCCTAAACTGGACGCAAATTTCAACCCTCCCGTCGGATCTGTCGCAGCATTGCCGATTGAGGATGATCCAGCTGCAGATTGCACACCACCGAGGCACGAACACCTGGATATGTCAGCGTGATGTGTAAACACCGTCACTTTTGTCGGGTGACATTTGTTGCGTAGCTTTGTAAATTGCGGTGTATTTTGTGTGTGTGTGAAGTGCGGCGCGGTAAGACACCGGGGAATGGGTGGAGACGACAAAACTAAGCCCTCAGCATTTTCAACCTCTTAACTTACAGCCGCCCAGAGTAACCTTGATATCCGGAGTGTTAAAACGACTTCACAGCTACACTGTTACACCCCGGTGGTGTAAGTGAAGAGAGGGTCTCATACAGGATCCGGTGTAAACTGATGCACACCGTACTAGGCTACAACCCTATGCAAACTCCCATCAACTCTCCAGAAAGAGACAAAACGTGCGTCTTTTTCTCCAAAATTATATCATAAAACACGTTACAAAGCTTGTGACTCCTAGGGCCGGTTTACTGTAATGGGTTAAAAATGTGGTGAAGCGTTGAATCGGCCAAGAATAGTCCCCGTTTTAGGTGACAATTGTGCAGATTCGTGGAAATCCGATTGACACCAGCGCAGGCAAGAGTTGACTCAGCACTGTTGTTATAGTCACGTAGGAATGCATGACAAATATTCACATCCTGTGATTTGGTTGCACGTTTCAGAGTCTGGTGTCGTATATTTAGCTCCGTATGTCCTTAAAGGCCCCGTGCATATATTGTTTGTAAAAGACCAGGTAAATTATACAAAACAAAAATATGCACAACATAACTTTACCCCACAGCAGGGAACATTTACATTTGTGTAGGTCAGGCTAATGTATTGATTTACTGACCTTCTCTGGTTAAAGTTTCTAGTCCGTTGCATGGTCAGGGATGCTCTGTTTCACCTGTAACCACACCCAGCAGTGATTTGTACTGACCACACCCTGGGTTCACCTCACATCATCACAGCTGTGAGAGGTCAGCAGTAAAAACAAGATTTTCAGCTGGTGTCAAGTTGCTCTTTAAATCCCCCATGTGTAGTATTTTCATGTGATTAGCCATCTTTTAATTAGCCTGATGATATAATGTTTTTGTTAGTAGAAAGATTAGACAGTCTCAATGGAAACTGGTGAATTGTGTGTGTTGCTTGATCATTCTAAATGTCCCTGTCTTTCCAAATGTCTCCATCTGCATTCCCCTTGTGTCAGCCAGGTTTTTTTTTATTTTTATAAAACCTCTGGGAGTCACCAAAGTCAGAAGTCTCCAAATCCTTTATATAGGGGCTTTAATGATCTTGTCAGTGATTGCTGCTGGCAACATTAAGCAGTAACTGATCCAACACCACTGATACACACACACAAAGATTTATGCGATATCACTATTTGGTGTGGAAGATGCAGCTTGGCTTTCAGTAATAGTACTTCCTTCTGGCCAATTTGGCTCATGCTGTAGAGGACCCTGGGTGGGAGTAAGTAGTTTAGACAAAGTTTCACTCCAACAAACAAAAAACAAGAAAATCTTGTCAAGTCAACCCCAGACTTCTCTGCCTTAAAGGGCAAACATCATTTCTTTCCAGATAATCTCTATCTGCTGTGGTCTGTATGAAAAGATTGGTCTCAGTGTTACATTTGTTTGATCAGCATGTAGTTTTCTCATGCATGCCGGTGTACTGCACATTAGTGGCAAGTATGAGGTGTTTCCTGTCTTCATAGCAACAAAGAGCTTGTTTGGCAAAATATTGTTTTGTATTTGTTTTATATCCGTCTCAACAAACAGCAGGAAGTGAATTTAAATGACGGGGTTTAATGTCAACTTACATGGCTGAATGGCCTGGAAAGAACTAGGATTTTAAGTGGAAGCAACAACAAAAAACATGGAAAAGTGCAGAAATACCTCTGAAGAAATGACTAAGTAGAAATGACCTTGATATTGGGTTTATAGCATTTAAAACATAGCTTGTTTGTTTCTTGGGAATCACAGCAACATCAGGTAAAGATCAGTTTTAATGATTTAATTAAGTTCTTTACCAGATTTTGGAAACTCAAAGGAAAGTTGTTCAGCAGCTGTAAAAGCATTATAACTCTTAAGTAGAAAAAGCGGAATACAACAAAACACTTCATTAGTTATTAGTTAGTTAGGAAGGAAATAACTGAGATAAAAGTAACTGAGATAGTTAAGCATCTACTTAAGAGATTCCCATCATGTACCAGTATTTATTTTACACAGCAGTAAATCATAACAACACTGTGGGTGTACAGGTAATAACTTCAAATCTATGAGCAGTGGGTTTTCCTTAATCAATCATTCTATTGACCTATATCATCTGAATTTACAAAATATAAGTGGGAGCCTCTTGTTACTGAGTTGCTAGCCACTATCTCAGCTTACATGCTCTACTCCTGTCTGTTACATCTCCCCCCTTGTGGTTGTGTATATTTAAAAAGCAAATATTTTGTACAGCCAGTAGTATGTGCTGCACTGGGGGCTGTTTTCAAAATTGAGAAGTTTCCTCACAGCGGACTGTTTTCAACCTCAGCTGCTGACTGTGTTAAGTTACACTACACCAGCAATGTGCTGGGAGGAAACTTTGTGGTCACAATAAGGTGCTATAAAAAAAATCAGAAGATATACCTTTAAAAAAAAAAAAAATTTTTAGTGAGATGATTGAACTCAGAATGACTGTTTTATTGCATCTACCACTTGTCCTTTGTTTTTATTGCCCCTACTTCAGCCTTTAGATGCTGCCAGTAACCTTTGGCTAGTACAGTACAGGTGATGTACCCACCCAGTGTTCAGTATTGGCTTGCCTTTACCTGCTTATTACTGTTCAGGCTCTTGTGTAGTCACTTCTGCATGCAGTGGGCAGATGGGAAACACACTGCACAGGCTTTTATTCCATAACATGTTTTCTTGAATGCACCATAAAGTTAATTTAACATGTGCACATGCACACACAATTACAGTAGGTTTTAGACACTGGGAAGCACTGGTTGGTTGACATATTTGTGACTTTTTCCTTTACAAGATATCCACTGTATAGTCCATGTGACACAATTTGCCAAGTACTTTAGTGAAAACCTTTCTAATTGGCTGGCTCTAATATCATGCAGTGCTGTGAAGTGTCAACATCTTGACCCAACATACTTTGCACTCTTGCACAAGAATCTTCCCTCAGGATAAATAGAGTTCTATCTTATTTTATAACCCTACCACTAATATGAGGAAGTTTAAATAAATGATGTTAGTAGAAGCACAACAAAGCAAGTTAACTGATAATGCAGAAGTTAATCAAAAAGACACAGATTAATGTGTCATATGCTGTTACAACAGCTTTTATATTTTATATAATCAAGCTATAATTGAACACTGACATTTGGAAAATTGTTTTCTAACTTAATCAGCCTCACCGCTGGTCTTTTTTAAGGATTTCATTACACACACACACACTCTCTCTCTCTCTCTCTCTCTCTCTCTCTCTCTCTCTCTCTCCCCTCTTCACATACACACATTCTCCCTCCCCCCTGCCTCGTTGCCCAGGAAACATTCAGCCATTCAAAGACATCTACCCACACAGTATACAAAAGGGTTCACAGACACACACACACACACACACACACACACACACACACCCTGTTCTCACCTCTCTGGTCGCTGTGTCCTAGACTTCTCGTATGTCGATGCCCTGATAAACAGGTAAACACCAGCAGTGTTTGAATGCTTTTTGGCAGTTTAACAGTGGTGCTGTGCTTGGATGCACCTCGAGGATTAGATTCACTTCAAGAACCTGCTTGAACTGTCAGATTATTTCACAATACTTTAACTGTGTCTCCATATATAGCTGTGTTATTATTACATCAGATTCTTGTTAAGCTACTTTGACTGCAAATGCTATAACTGTTGATACTGGTTCAATCATAGTACTGCTGCTGCTTTTACAACTACTACCACTTCTACTAGTGTTGCTGTTGCTGCTGCTACTCAGTACAGCTAATGCAACTGATACTGCAGCTGCTACTAATACTACAGCTAATGCTACTACTGCTGATTATACAAATACTACTGCTGCTACTCCTACTTTTGTTGCTTCATCTATGGTGTTCTTTTTAGTTCATACACTATTGCCACTATTCGTAGTAGCAGTAGTAGTACTGATACCACCGAAAGTACCACTCTTTTTCCTCAATCAGATTATTACTAACGGCATATGGTTCACAAATACATTGTTTCAGATAGTAAAAGAGAGACTTAAACTTTGTGTGCGACTTTAAAATCTCAATCTGCTGTTGTCTGTATGAAGAGAGTGGTTTCAGTTGGCACATTATTTATGCTTACTGGTAAGAAGGTGCACAAACTCTGGACTGCAATTGTAAATCTCCTTTTTCTTTTGTCTTTGCACCAGGGCGGCTGGCACTTGCAACAACAGTACGATGGCCAGTCCAATGGATGTGATCGAGCCAGTGGTTCAAAGCTTGACCACCCAAAACCTGGCCAGAAGGCGCTTTTCTCACGACAACCACAATCTGAGTCCAGACGAGATAGATGGCCTCATGTCCAGCAGTGGTACGGAAAACAGTCCCTTTTATAAATACGTTAAACTTAAGGTATGAGCTTCCCATTGAAACTCTAATGGCCGTATCAGAAGAATTTCATTAAAATGTTGTGATCTTCTGATTCACAGAGGGTCGTCCTTTTCTTGTGGTGCATCATCTTCCTGAAATAAAAGAACAGGGTGTGCCTTACTTAATGCCTGGTACCCCTATTACATGCAGAGTGGACAACACAGAGAAATACACTACTCGCTCAAAGGTACATCTGTTAAGTTTTTTTAATTATATATGGAAAATCATTTACATGTTTTCTTTTGGTGGATATTAAAAGGATGCTATTTTATAGAAAGCTTTAGATGACACATTGTAGAGCAACTTATGACCAGCCCATGGTTACTTTTTAATATCTGATTTCAGTGTTATTTTCAAGCCTGTCTGGCTGAAAACTTGACTTTTATACCACAATGACGTAATGTCATATAAAATCTGTGAAAGTAGTAAAACATGCAGATCAAACTTTATTCAGCTGTCCCTTTATTGCACGGTTATTGAACTGTTGTCTGGGTGTTTGAAATTTGAGGGGTTTGATTTGAGCCAGCTGTAATATTAGCCTGCTGTTGTTCAGTTAGAGAGGTAGGCTGGAAATAACATTAGGCTAGGGTAGAACATGTCAGTGTAGTGTTCTCAGCTAGGGGCCTCATTTAACTAATGATGTGAGTTATCAGGAGCCCACTTTATAACCAAAACACATCCACATTCACACAGTCTTTTCTCCTCGAACTTCATGTGTAATGGTAAATTATTCAGTATGCTTGATTGTGTTTTGAATGGGTCCACATGTTAACCGTATTGTCAATTACTTGTGTATAAGTAAAATTACTTATGTGAAGAAAATGAACATTATGTTACCCAAACTGTTCAGTGTACATGTCTATTAGATCTGGAAGAGCTTACTTCCTGGTTCAACCATGATCTACTGCACTATAACGGACACTTTGTGTGTGTTAATTTTCATTTTTAGCTTCCAAATAAGTAGTGTAGAAATACACATGTCTGGCTGTCTAACCTCTTGTGTTTCTTGCCCTATTGGGCGCTGAGGTAAAGCTGTGGCTAGTGGTGTTACTCAGATCTCATTTGTGAGGAAAATGTGACCATAACTGATAAGGAGGAAAGCAAAACTGTCTGTGAAAATAGACACAGGTTGTTGTTGTTTTGTTTTTTGTTTTAAATGTGTGATCAAGTTAAAACTTTAAAAGTAATTTAAAATTCTGTGAATGCTATTCTGCCATTTGGTTTTCTTCAGTATTTGATATTTCTCATATTAAACCATCATGGTTATGTACATCATTTCAATAATGTCCCTCCAGGTCCATGTAGGCACCCTGTACACAGTGCGGCTAACACATGGCCACTTCCACTGGACAGTGAAGAGGAAGTACAAGCACTTCCAGGAGCTGCATCGAGACCTCTACAAGCACAAGATGATGCTTCACTTGCTGCCTCTGGCAAGGTCGGTGTACCGACCTGTTTGGATTAATCATGCAAATCAACCTCTCACTCTGAGAGGTGTGCAATTGAAATCTGAGTGATGGGTTGAGTTTTTTTTGTCAGAATTCAGTATTTTTAATATTCAAATTTCTCTCAAAGGTTTGCAAAGGACAGACAGCAGCTGAGAGCCATGTCAGAGGAAATGCCCAGCCTACACGGGACTGAACGGACCAGAAGGACCTCCAGCAAAATGGTATCAAACAAACCAATCAGACACATAATATAGTATATACAGATGTACAGTACAAACTTTGAACAACCCCTTCAAATACACACACAGATTTTAAAATGTATTTTATTTAAATAAGAAGATTGGTGTTCTCTTTTAACTACAAATAAAGAAAATAAACTATTTTAATAAGGGCTCTCTCTTGTTTTTACTGTGTTGGTCTTTGCTGAGTCCTTATTCAGGCTGATTAATTAATTTATTTATTTTACATACTGATCAGCCTAATGTCACAGTGCTTCTTATGTTATATTTTTTACAAAGGAAATATTGTATATATTTTGGGAGTGCCACCTTTTTGTGAAAAAAAAAAAACTGATTGTTTTCATGCCTGACAATTTTAAATGATATCATAAATATATAACGAATCAGCTCTACACGACGAAAAACAGTTACTACTGTATGGTCCACAATGACAATTTCATAAAATTCGTACACTTGTCAAAACTGTATAACTTTTATATATATTATATTTTCTATTGCAGAAATACCTTGAAGAGTACCTGAATGGTCTGCTGGAGAACGTATTCTGTAGGAATGATCACAGCATGGTAATAGCCTTAAAACAAAGATACACGTGCACACATACAAAGTGGATGTCATGTAGCATGACGGCATTTTCTCATCTACTTTTTTTCAGATGGAATTCCTCTCTGTTGGTGCTCTCTCCTTCGTCACTGATCTTGGACCCAAAGGCTTGTAAGCAAACTTCTTGAGACACATAAATAAAGGTAAATGACTACATGCGTGATAGAGATTTATTGTGCAACATGTGTCAACTTGTCTCAGGGAGGGACCCATCTTCAAGAGGTCGGGGGGCCACCGGATCCAAGGCCTGAACTGCATTGGCCACCATCAGTTCTGTTTCCGCTGGTCACGGCGCTGGCTGGTGGTGAAAGACTCCTTCCTAATGTACATGAACCGAGACAACGGCAATATGAACTTTGTGTTGCTGTTTGACCCAGAGTTCCAAGTGAAAGTGGGCCGTGCTTACACAGACACTAAATATGGAGTCTGCATTGAGAACTTCACTCGGTAGGTCCGCTGTATGTATTATATTACATATGTTTATGCCTGGGGTTATGTTGGGTTTGTGATGCATGCATGGCCTGTTTGTTTTTGTTCAGGTCTCTGGTCATCAAATGCAACAGCTATAGACAGGCTCATTGGTGGAGTCATGAAATCAACGGGCTGGCAGAAACCTGTGACTTTGTCAAAGTGCAACGCTTCAAGGGGTTTGCTCCGCTACGGGAGAACATGCTCACTAAATGGTCAGAAGCGTAGTCTACCTGAGATTCACAGCTATCTATCTTCAGATTTCATCCTCATTTGCTAAACGTTTATGGTTCATATTGTGTTGTTTGAAGGTATGTGAATGGAAGTGGCTACTTTGCGGACCTGGCTGATGCTCTCGAACAAGCCAAGGAGGAAATCTTCATCACAGATTGGTGGTAAGTGTCAGAAAGATCTGGATTTTGTGAAACAAAAAGTTGTACCAAATAATTTAGCTACATATAGTGTGTTTCTAATGTGAGAGCTTTATGTGTCTTTTTTCTCAGGCTCAGCCCTGAAGTGTTCCTAAAGAGACCAGCAACTGATAACTACTGGCGCCTGGATGAGATACTCAAACGCAAAGCAGTAGGGATTCTCTCTGTCTTGTTCTTCTCTTTAATACAATCTAAATGATTTTCAAATTTCACATTACCTGTGCTGTTCATTTTTTCAAATGGCATCGCCTCTCTTTGAACCTTTTCCTGCAGGAACAAGGAGTCAAAGTGTGTGTTCTGTTGTACAAAGAGGTGGGGGTGGCACTCGGCATCAATAGCGAGCACAGCAAGAGGACTCTTATGAATATGCACCCAAACATCAAGGTCTGTCACCTCTCCACATAATTTGATATACTTTCTTTGGCTACACAATTTACAGAGGCCTCGTCATCTTCACCTCATGTTTTAACATCAATTTGAACCCCTTTTGTCCATCAGGTGATGCGACATCCTGACCATGTGTCGTCTGTGGTGTTCCTGTGGGCTCACCATGAAAAGATGGTGGCCATTGACCAAACAGTAGCCTTTGTGGGGGGGATTGACCTGGCGTTCGGGAGGTGGGATGACAGTCAGTACCGGCTAACTGACCTGGGTTTGACGGAGGCTACCAGCAGTGTAGCCAAGGAGGAGCCCAAAGGAGATACAGTAGTAAGAACGTGTTGAAACTGTCTTTTTAGCCTGTTGATTGCCACTGATCAAAGCATGAATATGTTTACAGTAGTTTGTGAACCAGTGTGCTTTCAATATGTCAACGCATGTCCAGGATAATGGTGTGGCTGATGGTCCAAAGCCATCTGAACCAGATAAGCAAGCAGAGCAGGACCCTGATGATCTGACTCGCAACACTAAACTGTGGCTTGGCAAAGACTACAACAACTTTATCAGGAAAGACTGGGTCCAACTGGACAGACCATTTGAAGGTATGTTATCTAAATCTTCAGTATCACGTGCACACACACACAAATACACTGAGAGGCTTTGAACAGGGAGCTGAAAGGATTGCTTTTTATATTTCTTTCAGATAACATCGACCGTACTCAAGTTCCTCGTATTCCGTGGCGGGATCTGTCTGCAGCTGTTCATGGCAGTGCTGCCAGGGATGTGGCCCGCCACTTCATCCAGCGCTGGAACTTCACCAAGGTCAGTCTCAAAAGAAAGTTCTGTCTTTTTAAAGCTACCTGGGTTTGATTGTCATAGTTTTGCCCTAGATATGTATATGTTAGCGTAATATTGTAAACATCCTCATCAATTTAGAGACTGGAGACTGGAGAGCTCTGCTGGAGTCAGCTTTACAAATGAGTCTACAGATGTACAGGCTTCAGATGGCTTTAACACATCTTATACCGTAACTATCCAAAGCAGTTTTTTGGAGGTGTAAGCAAAGTGAAATAAAGTAATATGTATTTAAAGTCATCACATAGAGCTTAAAAAATCTATCTCTCGACTTGTGTTGCTGTGTCCCTAATGGAATTTGTAGGCTGTTGTCCACAGACTATACTATGTTATGTTATTCTAGCCTGTTGGGTTTAGTGGCCTCAACAACAATGTGACTCGGATAGTAAGTAGTGAAATTAACTTGATTTAACTTTTATACAAGGCTTCTATAGGAAACAACAGGAAGACTTAACAGGAAGGTCAAAAATCTGGCCTTCGCTCATTTTTTTTGTCTTCTCCAGATCTTCAAAAACAAGTACAAGGATGAGTTCTACCCTTACCTTCTTCCCAAGTCTCACTGTACTGCTGACTCGCTCTCATTCACTGTGCCTGGGTCCAAGAAGGCCAAAGTGCAGGTATTCATGCACACGCATTCACCAAAGACCAAGTTACTATCTGTGCAACACCCGTGCAAAAAGTTGTTTGATTTCATTAATGAAACAGAAAAAAATGGGTATGTGAGTCTTACAGTCAGTTAGTGATGGACAATGTGCATGCTATGTAACTTAAGGTTTGCCCCCTGAACAAAATAGCATATTTTTATTTTAGGAAGTTGCCATATGCCCGAGCCTGGTTCTGCTCAATGTTTCTCCCTGTTAAAAGGGAGTTTTTCCTTGCCATTGTCTCTTAGTGCTTGCTCATGGTGGGAATTGTTGGGTCTCTGTAAATAATATTATAAAGAGTACGGTCTAGACCTGCTCTATATAAAAAGTTCCCTGAGATCATTTCTGTTATGATTTGGTGCTATATAAATACAATTGAATTGAATTGAATAGGTCTGTTAGGACTATTATATTGGCTACATGTACTGAACAACAGAATACAAATGTACAAACAGTCTAGGAAAAGGTCTTGAGGACTTTGAGTCTTTGAGCCAGATGAAAGCTCAGAGGTTGTGTTTTCCTGTGGTTGTTGTAAGTTATAGCGCATTTTTATTTCTCCTCGTACATGGAACTCACAACACTGACAGGTGCAGTTCTTTGGGTAATGTAGTGCTTTTCATCCCGTTCCCATGTGATGTTAGCTTTCCAGATAAATCCGACTTTCTTTCTATTCACTATGTGTGGCAGCTCTGCTGGAGAACAGTGGCCAGTTGTAAAACAAGCTCACCAAATTTTAAAGAGAACACCAGAGATTGGCTTCACACTAGAGCCTTTTGCACACATGATGACAAACACAGAAAACTAGTATTTATGGTATGGCTTAATGTACATGTGGGTAAGGGATTTCTAGACACAAGCCATAAGTTCCACCGGGATCTTTAAAGATGATCAGGACAACATCAGAACTCTCATTTGAAGAAAGGAACAGAAATGAAAAACACAAAGAGAGCACAGTAAATTCCCATATTTTGCATTTATAAAAGAAACCATGATGCTGGTCATCTCCATATTAATAATAATTTAGAGAAATTAGTGATATGTAATTACTGTAAACAAACAAGACCATTGCCAAGGAGATTGAAGGCCTCTACTGGCTCCTACTCTGCATTTTACATTGTGTGACACCAAGTCAGATCTAGCAGGAAATCACATGGATTCCTTTGCAGTACAACAAAGAGACACTGTTTTGGCATTTGAAGTGCAGCTAAAAGTATTCAGAGTTCTTTGCAATGGCAGATGGTGGAACAAGAGTAAAGCCTGTGGGGGGAAGAAAATCACTTCCAACATGTTTATCCTGTTCAGTAAAGCCAGAGAAAATAAATGCACTGCCAGAGACAGAGATGGAGGACAAGCAGAAACATCTTATTTGCAACGGGCTTCATGGGAAATGTGGTCCCAGATTATGAGAAACACCAGCATTAGCAACACAGCTGACTTGAGACAGAGCCTATCATTCTCACTCTTAATTTAATATTAGACTAATGCTGCAGATGTTACATGTAGCAACTTCATAAAGATGCACAGATACACAGACCTGCCATATTAGCTAATAAAGTTGTTGGGAAACGGTAAAGCCAAAATAGTGTATATCACATGTAAGAAACATTTTTGGTCCCAACCATCAGCAAAATTATTCTCACTCAACGAGTGTTGGGTAACAGTAGCTTTTATTCTACTGTGGGTGGTGGCCTGTAACTCTAACCCTTGCACCCTATTTTGCAGTAGCTTTCCTATCAGGTTCTGTTGATCCCTTATTCAGGTTTCAGGGACAGCACCTCAGTTGTCAGATTCTGTGTTGGAGCTGTAGAGCTTATAGAGTGTCCCTGTAGGTAAAGTAGAAGTTAATGCAAAGAACAAGCTGAATACATCACTGACTTAAATTACTACAAAAATGATGGCTGCAGTTTCAGGTTTCGGTTTTGTTAAAAAAGTACTTATATATATATATATATATATATATATATATATATATATATATATATATATATACTGTATTTTTATGAAGTGGTAATACTTACGTTCCCTGTACTTCCCTGTAATTTCTGAGCGGCACTTGGATGTTTATTTGGTGACAGCAAGTTAATAGAATTAGTTTTTGAGTATTAAACCCTTAATAATACCATATATATAGGGTGGAAATAGTACCAGAGGATGTTTTTTCTCTATTTAACTTCGAGTGTTGCTTATTTAGCCATGAATATTTAATATGATAGAGATTTACTTTGAGGACAGAACTGTAATTGTGGCAGAAATCAATGTTGTAAAGGCAAAACTGTAAGGTATTTAGTTTGAAATGTGGTGAAATGATGCACCATAAATGTAATAATGTGTTTCCAATGACAGAGAAAGTTGAACAAAGTACATTATTTAAAGCACATAAACTGATGTCTTTGTTTTAGGTGTTGCGCTCAGCCGATCGTTGGTCTACTGGAACCTGTGAGAACTCGATCCACAACGCCTACATCCACACCATCGAGAACAGCGAGCACTACATCTACATCGAGGTAATGCAGGAATGCCCCGGCTAGTTACAGACAGATTTGTACCTCATGTCATAGAATGGACTTAGTTATAACGTCTGTCTATGCTTTTTGATGATGTGTTTTATGTCTCAACATTTAAACAGACAAATCCTGTCAGAATCATGTTAGCCTGCTGTGCGTTGGGCTCCCAAATTCTTCCTCGTGATAGCAGTGATACAATCAAAAGGCAGACTTGGAAATGTCAGTGTAACCTCAGATCATTTTAGTAGCAACACCTAAGAAGGATTGTATTTTGTATAAAAATAAATGTGATGTTTTAAATGTACATTGGCCTCCCTTTATTTTTGACATTTCAGCACGTGATTCATACTTACTTACACACCATTTGGCACATTCATTTTCTGTAGATTAGATTCCATAGCCAATGTGTTTCTAATCATGAGGTGTCATGCGTCTGAATTGAATCACAGCTTGGTCCCTTCCTTGCCAGCTACCTACCTGTTTTAGCCCTCACCTCATACCGAGCCACCATCTGCCTTCTCTCTGCCCTCAGAACCAGTTCTTCATCAGCTGTGCCGACGGGAAGACCGTCCATAATGGGATCGGTGATGCAATTGTGAAGCGAATCTTGCGTGCACACAGGTCTGGTTTCTGAGTGTACTAGTCAGATTTATGTGGCGCTTCATTCATTTTGTATACACACATTCTTGAACCTTGAAGCTATGAAGCAGCTTTTCATGAAATCTGTACTCAAAGTGGATTAAAACATGATAAGCAAAGAACAAAGAAGAGTACATTTCAGCATTTACCTTCACGACTGAAAAGACCATTTGCCTTTACATAGTTTTATCTTATCTATCTTACCATCTTTAAGTGGAAAATATCAGTGGATTTACTACTTACTGCACAATTTTAACTGTTAATTAAGCATTTTTAAGTGAAACAAATCATGAAATAGGATAGAAATATGAGTGAAAGGAAATGTCCACCTGTATTAATGTTTAAATAGTACACTTGTAGGCAATGTGCATGTTGACTTTGTGTCTTACCGTAGAGAGAAGAAGATGTACAGAGTGTTTGTGGTGATTCCTCTGCTTCCTGGATTTGAGGGAGACATCAGTTCAGGAGGTGGAAATGCCATCCAAGCTATTCTGCACTTCACTTACAGGTGAGAGCCTTTTTCCTCCCATTATCATTCTGCACTCAGCCTGCAGACCAGAACTAGCACCGCAACATACAACAACCACAGGAAAACAGAAAAACCTCTGAAAACTTTCATCTGGCCCAAAGACATGTTGCAGTTGCAGTTGATATAGATTTATCTCAATTCTGTCACCTGTTTGTGCTAAAATGATGCAGATCACAGGTTTTGTGTCTTTGCTGTTTATACATGTTTATTCTGTTTGTTCAATACATGTAGCTAATATAGTCCTAATAGACCTATATATTTATGTACTAAATGCCAAAGTTGAGGGTTTGCTCAAATTGAATTGAGAGAATATTCCACTCCTCGTGTATTAAAGAAGTACCTGTTTCTCCAGTTACAGATTCTTTTGATAAAAGTGAATAAGATCATTAGAATATTATGTAATTTGATTGTATTTGGTAATTTGTTTGTTGTGAATGTTATTCCCATAAGTGCTCACTGAAGTTTACCAAGATCATTGTTTTATTATTTTGTATGATTTATTGTTATATTATTGCCCAATATTGTGTTAATTACTTCATTTGAATGGGTTTTTAATGTCCTAGGACCATGTGCCGAGGGGAGCACTCCCTCCTGTCAAGACTTAGTGGTGAACGTGAGTTTTCTGTCACTTATCTGCTTTCCTTTCAACCAAAAAATCCACCTGACATCACAACATACCACCTGTTTCCTCTCTAACCTCTAACATGTGTGTCTTTCTTTCTCCTGGTGTTGCTCCTTTAAACTGAAGCTGCTGGTACTAGGTATCTGCCCACCAGTCTTCATTTTCATCCTTGACTTATTCATCTTCTTTTCTCATCCATTTTAAGAGTCCATATGTCTATGTGTGTCTCTAAATAAATCTGTATCTCTTGTGGATAATGCGATTCTGGTTTGCCCCCCAGTTAAGGACCAGTGGACGGAGTACATCACACTCTGCGGCCTGAGAACACATTCCCAGCTCTCCCAGTCGATTGTCACAGAGCTCATCTATGTTCACAGCAAGGCCCTCATTGCTGATGACCGCTGCTATATCATTGGTGAGTCACCATCTGCACAAACTCATTCAAAGACATTTTGACTTTGAGCGATCATTGAGCTCCATGACAAACTAAAGTAGCTAATCTCCTTCAGACATGCTTGACAGGAGTGCTGACCTCTGTTGAAATATTTTAAATGAATGTATTAATGTATTCTACTCTTTTAATGAAGCTAGGAAACTACAGTGTATTTTAATCAATACATTTTAGCTATAATTTAATAGCACCTTTCAAAACTGACACAATGTAACCGTGGAAAAAAAAATATGCAAGTGAACAAATATATGGACATTTATTTATAAAGATGAATAATTAAGAGGATGACAATATTTACAAGTGTAAGCTCCTTAAGTAGGGTGTACTAATGCACAGTGGCCCACGGATAGCAATATCAAGTAATGAAGGACAGTGCACAGTATGAATATTGAAAAGCTGCACAAATAATAAGGATCTTATTTTGTGATTCTTGTCATTGATCGGACACTGAGAACAACAATAATATCAATAGCATATGCAATATTAATTTTTTCGATTTTAGTTTGTTTATTTTACTATATTTATCTTACTTTTATTGTTTTTCTATTAGGCACTGGTGTTAGCATTTTACTCCTTATACACTTTGCATGTATTACTCTATTGTTTTTATTCTTATGTTGATGTAATGTTTAAGCAATCTCTGGCACAAGAATTTCCTTCTGGATTAATAAAGTTCCATCTTATTTTAGCTTGTCTTATTTGAGTAGCCTTAAAGTTATAATCTTAAGATTCTCTTAAAATCAAACCCCATTTTTGATACAAATTATGGTTGTCATTTTTCCAGTAAGTCATTCAATGAATTTAGATTCTGTAATCACGTCACTATATTGTAGTTTTCATTCTTAGTGAGTCCACCATTCCTGCGCTAGATTCAGATTGCCTTCACACACACGAGGGATTCACAGGAAACGATGCATGCATGTAATCCAGTGTTACTGTTGGTAATTTTATCACATTGATATCACTGTTACTGTTTACTCTCCGTATTGGACCTGCATTAAGTTACTGCTAATGCAAACCTAACATTTCCTACTGTTGCTTGTTCACATTAAAATCATTCAACCCGCAAAACATAGGGTGGCCTTTATTGTGAAGCATACACAGGAAATGCAATGTATTTGTGACTAAATTAGAATGGTCAGGATGGCAATCTTAGGTATTATAACTTGAAAACACGATTTTTTAATGTTAACCCGGGTTGAAACAATGAAACTTAAATCAAAAGATTTAAATCAGTGTTTTGTTTGCCAATGTTAAATTTCTTCTACAGGCCCTATGATTTGTCAACTTTGAGTTCTACACTCAAATCCATTTCTGAACAACAAATATACAGACAAACTACAGCAGTAGACTTCCACTAGCATTTTTTAGTTCATTCTGATAGTTGCTGAATGGACAGATTGTAAATGCTTGTACTTTCCACATGTGTTCCAGGATCGGCCAACATCAATGACCGCAGCATGCTGGGCAGTAGGGACAGTGAGATGGCAGTGTTTGTGGAAGATGAAGAGCGGGTCCCATCCATCATGGGAGGGGAGGAGTACCAGGCAGGACCCCTCACCCTCGCTCTGCGCAAGGAGTGTTTCAGGTCAAGACAAAATATGTAACCCCTGAAATGACGTTCTGTTAATGTATGACCATGGATGGTTACTACCTCTAGACACGATACAGTTTTAAAGGGAGTGTATCACCTGCCTGTCTGTCATGAAAAACATCAAGGCTATCTTAGTTAGTGTCAGCTACCAAATGCAAACTGGCAACAAGTGAGAAACCACTTTTATGTTATAGAAAATCATCTCAGTTGACAGTTTTGGACAAAAATAGTAATAATTCTAATAAAAACCTCTACAGTTTCATTCTTACTGAACAACTTTTAAACCATATTGTGACAGTCTACATTAACAGAGACTTTGCTTGCTGAACTTTTGGCCGTTATTTATTTTCCCTTCCAGTGTTCTTGTTGGAGCTTCTTCTGACCCCAGTATCAATATTGATGATCCGATCAGCGATGAGTTCTTCTTCTTGGCCTGGAATGCAGCTGCAAAACTGAATGCCACCATTTATGACAAGGTATGAATTAAACCAAAGATGGTGTATCATAACTCATGACATTTAGACTTTTTTATTCCTAGCGGTAGCAGCGTGTAGTTTCAGTTTTCTAACCTCTTCTTTGTTCTCGTCGACTGGTCCGTGCTGCGCTCCTGATGTGATACAGGTCTTCAAATGCCTGCCCTACAACACTGTCCACAACATGCGAGAGCTGAAGGAGTACTGCAGCGAGGAGCGCCTCTGCGACACAGACCCTGAGCAGGCCACAGAGGAGCTGAAGGCCGTCCGGGGGCTGCTGGTCCACTTCCCCCTGAGCTTCCTGTGTGAGGAGAATCTGCTGCCTCCACTGGGCACTAAAGAAGGCATGGCTCCTGTCGAGCTGTGGACATAACCACAGCTGAGGCCACATCAGACCACTACGTAACAGCTAAAGGGCTGCTGTACCACATGCCCCTCCTTGTAGTTCCACCTCACCTAATGTTTAGCACAATACACTAAAGAAGTTACAGCACTGGCACTTCAATGGGGGAGAAAATCACCTTAACACAATTTATTAGTCAATCATTTATGTTTTTATATTATGTTAACATAACCACTGAAATGTGTATTTTATGATGATTTATATGTTTATCAACCTGTACTGGCCAGTTTGTTCATGATGGCAGTGTCTGATTTGTTATGTCTACAGTACAATCTGAACGGCAGGGCTAGCGGTGGTGCAAAACACATAAATGAATGTATGAGTCAGGAGAGGATTGCGAGGTTGTATTGGAAATCAAGCATCTCACATGATCTGGGAACATAGTGTACAGTTATTGGTGCAAGGTTTTTGGGTGGGTGGGTGGCTCTGTCTCTGTCTCGCTCTCTTTCTCTCTCTCACACTCGCTCTCCCTCTCTCCCTCTCTCCCTCTCTCCCTCTGAGGCTTCACCTCTCACTGCAGTGCCAGCAAATCTGTCAGAACATTTGTGGTTGTTATGGTGACGGATATAAAGAGATGACTGGATTGTAGCTGAAATAAAGGCTGGATAGGGCAGAAAAGGGAGAGTACTGAGAAGCGGGATAACTTACTAAATCAGGATGTTGTACCAGAAAATAGTAGGCAATAATGTTGAAAGAGGATTGCCAATTTCTGTGGAAGAAAAGTCATTTCAATAGTTTTGGATAAATGATCAGGTGGGAAAACTGTGGGAGGGAAAGAAAAGGAGGACAAGATAATCAAAGGTTGCAAGGTTGATTAACCGTTAATTGTTGCCCCCTTTTTTTAAAGTCACCATGACAACCAAGTGAATTATTATTTCACCATGTTGTCAGCAGTGCAGAACAAAACATTCCACTGTCCACTTGGCTTTGAGAAAGCTGCGTGAAGCACAGACACAGATTGTTTGGTCATTGCATTTTTCAGCTATTTCCATGTGTATTTCCACAATTCTGTGTCCAGGTGCCATAAGATGTCGTGCATATCTACCCTCTATTAATTTACTTGCACCAGGTATTTGTTTAGGGCCATTACATGTAGCCATAACACTGTAACTGTGTAGTGACATAATGTGGCTTTCAGATCATTCATGCTGCATGGCAGGAGCATCATCAAGTCATATTTTTAAACTTAAGCCGCAAGGAATTTTAGGTTTTGTTTGATGTAAGATCATGTCAGTTCCCTTGAAACCTGCTAATACCCTTTTCAGAGCCATGAGGAACTGAGGGACTACTATTGAGCAATCTGAAAACGTCTTGCATTGGACAAATATGTAGCATCGGTGGTGAATGTAGACGGGGAACTGCTGATTTGGAAATAACATTTAATAATTCAACAGAACGTACAGTAGATGCTGCCTTCTTCATGCAGAAAAACAGCACTTGAGTTACTTTTATGCAATAACAAAATGTGATGTGTCCTTAGCTGTAAGACATGAGTGACAGAAAAGGAGTTTGACCTAGATGAAGGGAAAATAAGGAAGTTCTTTAACCTGAGATTGAACACTTGGGCAAAACAATGCTACTTAGAGAGCATTTTTAACGTGTTTGAAGGTTTCTCACATGGCACACAGTCTTGCCCAGTTTTATCAGTGTCTCTGTAAAGCACCTGTATCGTATCAAGGTTTTTAGAGTTTTTAGAGAAGGACCAGCATAGAGGCAGACAATATGGGGGGAGAAAAACCCTCTCCCATGTATTTCATTTCATAGTTCATAGTCCAAAAAGTGAAAACTTGTTGAACCTATGACAGAGCCAGTGAAATTGTACATACTGCTTCATAAGCTTTCGAGGCATGCCCACAAGTCAGCAACACTACCGAGGAGGTTTCAGTGCAAACTTGAAAACTTGTGAATGAGACAGATGACAAGTGTCCCACGTGATTGCTGCCTTGCTCTACATGGAGCACCTTTCACAGAGTAGCTAGTAAAACTGTCTTTACTAGCTACTCTGTGTTTAGAAATGGTGCATTGCTGGCTTCAGAATTATTCATACTTTCCTTTGGAAGATATTACACTAGAAGCTGGGTATTTGCTAGCCTCTCCTACACAGCACAAAATGGTTGCCTTTAGTGGTATTCTCTGTTTAAAGATTCCACAGAAATGTGTGTGATATACTGAGACGTGACCTTATACTGTTTCTGTCATGACTTTTATTTTTACTGACTAATAGCCAGCATTACCAATACATTTTTATGTGTATATTACTAATAGAAACTTGTGTTTTTAACTCATCCCTATGATCCTTAACAGTCACCATGTGAAGACCTTTGTATATGCAAATCTGTAGATATAGGTTATTACCTTAAAGTAGCTGATGTATAAGTTACTAACACTCAGGGGTAGAGAGATAATAAATATTCATACTCAATGCAATGGCTCAAGTACAGTTGTGAACAACTTGTACTTTAAGGTATGTTACTTTTCTTGTTTCCTCAATAAACTTGTTCTTTATGGAATATTAAAGTGAATATCTACTTCTACTTTGAGTTACAAAATGGCCAACTTCCCATGTACTGTTTTTATATAAGAATATACAGTATATTTGTACTTTTAGGAAATGTAGGTAAATATATAAACATCTTCACAGACAATATAATATCCAAAAAAATAAGGATTCATATTAAGTAATGACATCTCTACTTTTAATATTACATAGGTAATCATAATGTTATTCATGATGTTCCTCAAAAACAATGAGAAGAACTTCCGCACACTGTCTCGCTTACTGCTGAAATATTTATTTGATTACAACGTTTCGGTCTGTCCTGATGCCTGATACCTGATGAAAGTCGGACAGACCGAAACGTTGTAATCAAATAAATATTTCAGCAGTAAGCGAAACAGTGTGTGGAAGTTCTTCTCATTGTTTTCAAGTTGCACCTTTCTCTGATGCACCTGTCACACATACACATGCAGAGATTTTTTGCAGAGATAAGGTAGGCCTGCCTTAATGGAAAAATAACTGTAGCAATCATAAAGCTGTTAGGATGGCAGACACATCAGAGCATTACCAAGAACAGGAAAAACTCAAAAGTGAGGTTAGGTCACTTTAGTTACTAATGACAAAAGACACACTAGTGATGTCATATTGAAGTGTGTTTTTTGGCTATTCATCTAATTTAACTTTAATTGAACTTATTTATGGGTTGTGTGCAGTGACTATGTAGGTCAGTGCAGGACAGGTATGTCAGAGGATGACCTCAGCTGTGCTGCTCACAGCAGACAGCCAGTTGCGTAGGTTGAGGTATGCTGTAATTTTTCAGGTAATTTGTCCCTGATGAAGCACCGTAGCCGTCCAAGAGGCGAAAACACTTGAGGAGTGTTGAGTGCAGCCAATCGTCAGAACGACCCCGCAAGACTACAACAAGGCTGGGAATGGGAGGGAGCGCTTAGGAAGCAAAACACGGCGAAATAACAAGTTTGGCTGTTACCCGCAGTTTGAAATTGCGCCGTAACTGTAGTGTTGGACTACAACTACAAGTTCATAAAATCTGGACGCTGGAACGTTTAACTTTAAATAGTCGAGGGCCCCAGTTTACAAGTATTACGGTGGCTGGCGAGAACATAGTGCCTGTCTGCCTGCCTGCCTGCCTGCGTTTTCCCCGGAAGGTTGGTGGTGCTAGGCGCGACTGTCAACACAGAAAATGGATGAAGACGGAAAGTTTATACTGGAAAAGACTGTTTAGCCTGCTAGCTTAGCTACCTTAGCTAGCCAGTTAACGTTAGATTGACCGCGCGCACCTGACTCGGTGTTCGGATTACCGTGCGCTCTGTCCGAAATTGAGGAATATTTAAGCCGTGTTAACAAGTTTGACAACTGCATTCGCAAAGAATCGTGTTTGAAACGAGGCCATTATTTTCATTTTCCGCACTTATCCTAAAGTAATATTCTGGGAGGACATCTATTTAAGGCAAATAATGACAGCCTGACGGTCGGTTCTGGTGCGGTGCGGACGGACCCGGACGCCATCACATCAGACGTTGCGTTCTCCTTAAAAACAACCGTTGCGTTGCTAAGGCGTGAATGTTCTTTTACACTTTATCGGCGTAACAAGGGCTGTTTTAGTGGCACAACAGACCTATGTGGTAGTTGTTGTTTTTTCCCCGCGACACGCATTATTTTATCATATGTAACATTAGCGGGGATGTTGTACAGCAGCACAGACGCGGCGTCTTGTCAAAATGAACGCAGCAAGGTGTTCAACAACAGTGGAGGTGCATCGCATTGAAAACCTGCCAGTCAGAACGGTACCGATGGCCGGCTAACGGTGACGTTAACAGTTTGTTGAAATCTCTCATTTAAGTGTGTTTTGATCAGATTTTGCAACCGGTATTTCTGTAAAACAACTGCGGACAACATAGCTGTCGGCCGGAGTTGACGTGAGCTAGCCAGCTGGGTGCGTCGGTGGCAGCTCTATCTGCGATGTGTTTGCTAATGTAATTGCTACCGTGTTGTTCCGCAACAGTTTCGGCATATTGGACAGCCCGTTTGCTGTATTTTCTCTACAGATAAGCCCTTTCAAGCTCGTGTTAGCAGCCACGTACATTTTCCCCAAGTACTTCTTGTCAAATAACTGGCTAACTTGTTAGCTACCGTCCTAAGTTTCGCCAGCTATGTCTGAAAACGCCCCCACACGAAGCCTGGATGACATAGACCTCGCAGCTCTGAGGGTGAGTATTGTTATTACAAGATAAGCGTGCTGCACTTTATTCATGTAGGATTATGGCAGACGGACTCATTAGATGTTATGTCATATGAACTGAAGTGTCAGTTTGCCTCTGACACAAGCACGACCATTTAACACCCACGCAACAAAGTTGAGGTTGGATAAACATCCCATGGCCTGGTATTGCTATAGGCTGTGCTGTTTTAGTATCACAGTTACTATATGTATATTATATAGATATTCTCTGATTTCTCCACCTAATAAAGAATCAAATTCTCCTGCCCTTACAACTTTTCATGTGTCAGGAGGCTGCTCCTGTCTCCAGGGCTATAACACAACACCTGATACACTCTGTGATTTCTGTCATGTAGTTAGTTTTTCATTACATACAGTAGCCATGGTGAACATTTGCATCGTTTAATGATTAGGCTGTTTTTTATATTTGCAACTACCAATAATACACTCTGAGATTGTAATGCACAAACACTATCTCTGTTGTATAATTATTGTTGTTTTGGGGGTGCTTTTTCATGTTCGGGCCTGAGAGTAATCCCAAGTTGAATGGCAGATCCTCTAACCATACCCTGGTGAATTTTGTATCTGGTCTTTTTGGTTTAGTTTGGTTTGGATTACTGACAACATACTGGATATTTATAAATACAACATATCAGACTTTGCCAGGGATAGTCCTGGACTTACTTCCCTGGTGTTTTCAGTGGGCCACCTTGAAGGCCTCAGTCTTAAAACTCTACCTGGCTTTTCTGACCACCATCAAATAGAAAAAACAAATCTGCTCACCACTATTCCCATTTGATGAAACATGCTCTTTCCAAGGGAACGATTTCTGAATTAAGACCACAGTTCTGATACTCCCTTTTGATGTGTCTCTCTCCATCTCAATGGCATATAATAATAATTTTTTAGCAGCAGTAAATCTCCTTAAGACAGACCCGTATTAGCATTTATAAAGAAATACTTTATGCATTCAGACACTCCTTCTAGATTGCAGCTCTGCTTCCCCCACTTAGGTACAGGTTTTAAACAGAACCATAGTTTTCACTTTTATATTAGGTGGCCTTTTTAAATCTCTGTCTAGACTTAAAATGACCAAAAGGTTACTCAAAATGTACAGCTGGCACCAACTATAACTTACTGAGAATATGAGTTCCAGTGTAAAAACTGTGACTTTCCTGTTGGTGGTTACTCCATGGAGAATAAAAGATCTGTATCTCCAAAATTAATATTATTGAGGAAATTGCATTAAAACATGTGCTGTTGATTTAAGATTAAAACACATCAGAACATACAAGTTATTCCAAAAAATATCCAAGAGGAAAACTCAGTTCCTCCTAAAACTGCGCAACACTTTGGTGTAGCTTTCACAGGTTTATGGGGCTTAACAGGAGAGCAGGGCCAGTTTATCCAAATCCTGGTTTGTTGGGTCTGTGTTACCTGTTTCCCTGACTTAAATGAGGGCTCACCTGAGAATCTCGTCTCATTTTTCAAAATCCCAGCACATTGTTAGAACTGACCCAGTTCTTCATAATAAATCTATATAAAATGGCAATATGAGAAGATTGCCGATATTATCTCAGCATATTTGATCATTTTGATAAAATAGTACAATCACTTTGTTTAATACATGAATTGGATTATCAGTCTCAATAGAAAATCACAGTGTTGTGTTGTGAGTTTAGGCCCAAAGTGACAGAATTTTCAGTGGCTACGCAGGGTAAAGTTCTTCCCCACCACTGCAGAGATAGAGGATTAGATACTTGATAGCACTTTACAGTCAGTGTTCCTCACCAAAATGCATTGTGTGTATTTCTGAGCACTGACATGTTGAGTGCATTTCCTTCCTCATAAAACATTTGCAAAGGCGTGTTTCCCCCCCAGTATTTTAAATCCAGCATCATCCATCCATGTTTACTAGCTAGCAGTCGTCTTCTTCTTTGCTTTTGTTGGCGCATCGCTGCATATCTTGGGTGTTGCCGCTACCTGTTGATCAGTGGAATAATGTGAAACAATTGGAAGGACTGTGTGCAGCGTTGCACACAGGATGCACATGCATGCATGCGTGAGGGGACCCACTCATAGAAAAACAGCTCCATAGCGCTACTAGAGGACAAAAACTCCACAGGGAACCTTTTAAATGGCTCAATCACAGCATTTTTCAAGAAATTTGCTACAGAGTGCAGAAGACTCTGGCTTTATATGAGAACAGTCCTCTGTACACAGGCAGCAACAGATCTTTTGTGCAGAAACACTTTATTCCAATGCCAATAGCGTTGGATAAAATTAAGCCACCTGTACAATTGTGTTGATTACAGGTGGCATAATATGTTAAACCTTTAGATCTAAGACAACAAAAAGTGACAAGGTCGTACTCCAACAAAATGCCTGCTGAATTTCGCCTGTTTTATTGTTAATTTAAAACTCGTGATAAATTAAGTTTTGTGATTTAGTTTTTTTTTTGCAGGGAAACAGTCCATGCTTGCTATGTTTGGCATAAATAACCTTACATACATCAAAATGAATTCTGTAATATTAAGAAAATCTCTGACTAAGATTGGTTTGTGCTTTACAAAGCTTTATTGTTAACACCAGTGAAAGTTACGCATTGGATATTAAAGGGTTAAAAAATGTTTTCCTGCATACCAGCTTTTTTCACATTGCGACTATGAAATCACAATATCATCATGTAAATTGACTGGAAATCCAGATGTTTGTGGATATTCTCTGACATTAGATGGTACAATTTTGGATGGTTGCAATGTAACCCATTTACTGACATCAGGCCTATAATGGTCACATAATCCAACAATGGCAGTCTTGTAAAATGTAAACGTCATTGATGTGATTTGCAAATTATGTGGGGTTGCTGAGAAATTGACATGCTGTTGGGATTAGTTTGTTGAATTTGAAAAAAGGCATTCTTTCCAACATTAAGCTTTTATTCTTAGTAAAAGACTCTGCATAGCTCAAGATTTAAGTATTTAGTAAGCCATTTAAAAACTCTTCAGGTCAACTAGAAAATTAAAGTGTTTGAGTTGTGATTCAGACGAATGTTGCAGCTGTGTAAGCACAGAGGGCAGGCTTTTTTTAAAAAGACTTCCTCTGTCAGCTAAGTTGACACCCCTGCAGGAAATGTGTGGCCAGCTTCCCCATGGGCCATTACCAGTGTCTTTCAGAGTTCCTGTCCTGTTAAACTGACACTATAATTACAACAACACGACAGGCTGGACGCAACTTGACATTTGGGAATATTCATTGCATTGTTCCCTGAGGTTCTCCAGTGTATTGAGTTTACACATTAACATGGCAGCATGATATTGACAAGAAGTATCAGAGCTGCCATTTTTATGATTTATGCAGGCTGACTGTGGATTTCTCTTCCAGTAACCCTGTAGTTTTACTGTTTCCTTGCCTTTTTTGCAATCATTGCAGACAATTGGTTTGACTGTGTGTGCTGGTGGTGCTACTCCTAGAACATAACTGTACCCTTCCCCTTCTATCACTTCATTCCTCTCATCCCACTCTCTGCGCTGGACGTGGGTGAAGCTACCGCCCCTGCCTTGCCACCCACTCTATCATTACATTATTTTCTTCATACCATAATTCTCTTGCCTCCTACTTTACGTCACGGTTACCCCCTCTTTTGTGTCCTTGTACATAACATGCTTCAAAATCTGGCCAGTGGGTTTATGTCATCATATGAGCTATGTGCATTTGCATCAAATGTGTGGTCACTTACCAGTTTTACTGCCAAATCTTTTACAAGTAAATATTCTATTTCTTTGCCATAAACGATCCCTTTCTCAGAGGAATTTTCCCCCTCCTTGTTGAAGGCAGAAAACCCATCATTGGGAACAGATGAAAGCAGGATAGGTCATGCTGTACATTCTAAACCCAAAGAAGCAGTCTCACCACCCACACATCTTAAAGCCATATTGAAATTGCATGAAAGTGGAACTGCTTGTCATTTTCCTCTTGTCTCTTGGGGGAGGGGGTTGCATAATTAAGTCAAAGCAACCTACTCATTATTAGTGTCGGTAAAATGTGTGTTCACTGCATTGAAACTTAAAATGAACAAATCAGGATAAGGCCAAAAGTCATGTCCATGTTGTCAGAATCCGTCTTTGGATATCTAATCTAGTATCAGTATTTAGGGTATCTGCTTGTCTACTTCCTCCCATGTAATGTCTTGTGGGTGGGTAGTGAGTGTGTGAGTGGGTGGCTAGAAAGATTGAGTTCCGATGATTTGTATGGAAATATGGAATTGTAATATTGGTTTTAAATTGGCTTTAGTGTACACACTAGAAACCATTGGGGAAAATCATTCTAAATGCAACTGTACTGTACCTAATTAAATCAAAGATTCTCAAGGTTTCTGTTGAGATGTGAAATTAAAATGACAGAAAAATAATGTTTGCCTGGTTTTATGTTGTGTCCTCAACAGTGTTTTGTATTCAGACTTGTTTTAATTCAGTCTTTGTGCCAACAATAACTGAGGCCAGATTGCAGCAGTTACTAGAACAGGTGCAGTTTAGTAGGATGTCAGTATTCAAGGGTGACTCCTAACTGAAGAAACATGAGTGTAACAACATGAAATATGACCTCCACTTAGGGGCGGCATTGAAGTGTAAATGTGTAGGATTCAGAGAAGAACAAAGCAACCATCACCCACTTAAAAACAAAAATAAATATGGTGTGCTTTGTGTGTGCTCCTTTTTAATATGCTCAATTTGCACAAAAGCATAATGAATTGCATTGAGTTTATTTTATTGAAATGTTGTTTTTATATGGAGCTTTTTGTATCTTGATAATGTTAAACTGATGTGGCACACCAAAGCAGAAAACATGAATGTCCTAGTGTATCTGATAATGCTCTGTCTGCGTGCTGTATGACTTATCATCTGCCTGTGTCGTCCATAGGATCCAGCGGGAATCTTTGAGCTGGTCGAGGTTGTCGGCAATGGGACATATGGACAGGTGTACAAGGTGAGACATGATGCCTATATCACATCTGAATGATATAGGACTTTTATTGAAGATTGAAGCATTCAACACATAAGTTGTCACTTGCGCGATGAGTTGATGTGAAACTGAGCAGGCTTGACTGTGGCTACAAAGACCACTCTAGTGCCTGCTCTTTGTTAAATGTTCTGTGTGTTCATTTCTCAGATTACAGCAGATTTAGCTTGCTGCTATGTCAGTATATTTTGCAGCTGTCAGTCTGAAAAGTTTAAAGTGACTGTGACAGAAAGATAAGAGACTCCAGAAGAAGAAAGTGTAAAATAAGAACATCGAAATGATGTGAGGAAGCAATTAGCCAAGCAACTCCAAAGAGTTTCAGAAACATAGAGTCCCAGGTTCATTTTAAACTTTGCTGACCACTGTTGCGGTGATCCAACTTGTTCTTAAATCAGGGCCGTCACGTGAAGACAGGCCAGCTGGCTGCCATCAAGGTGATGGATGTTACAGAGGAGGAAGAAGAGGAGATCAAAGCAGAAATCAACATGCTGAAAAAATACAGCCACCACCGGAACATAGCCACGTACTACGGTGCCTTTGTCAAGAAGAGTCCTCCAGGACACGATGACCAGCTTTGGGTCTGTCTACCCTTGTACCTGGCCTGATGATTTTACAGCAGTATGCCTCATTGACTGTGCTTACTGAGTTTGTGCTTGTCTGTATGTAGCTGGTCATGGAGTTCTGTGGGGCGGGATCAGTGACTGACCTGGTGAAAAACACTAAGGGCAGCTCTCTAAAGGAGGACTGGATTGCTTATATCTGCAGAGAGATCCTAAGGGTAAGAAATCGCAGTTGCACGACTCAAAACAAGTCTGCAGCAGATGTCACTCCTTACTGACCAAATTTGACTTCTTTGTCTGTGCGCAGGGCCTTTCTCACCTCCACGCCCATAAAGTTATCCACAGAGACATCAAGGGCCAGAACGTGCTGCTAACAGAGAATGCAGAGGTCAAACTCGGTACGCTGAATTCTTTCAAGTTTTTGGCTGTTGTATTACAAAATTAGGCATAGCTATCCCTCATCGCCTCTCATCCTTTCCTCCTCTGATTCCTTTGTCCACATTCAGTTGATTTTGGGGTGAGTGCTCAGTTGGACCGGACCGTTGGGCGTAGGAACACCTTCATCGGCACACCTTACTGGATGGCACCTGAGGTTATTGCCTGTGATGAGAACCCTGACTCCACCTATGACTACAGGGTAACGTGTGTGTGTGTGTGTGTGTGTGTGTGTGTGTGTGTGTGTGTGTGTGTGTGTGTGTGTGTGTGTGTGTGTGTGTGTGTGTGTGTGTGTGTGTGTGTGTGTGTGTGTGTGTGTGTGTGTGTGTGTGTGTGTGTGTGTGTGTGTGTGTGTGTGTGTGTGTGTGTGTGTGTGTGTGTGTGTGTGTGTGTGTGTGTGCTATGCTGTGAGAGCATATGCAAGACGGAGACTGACCCGGTCCCTTGTGTATTTTGCAGAGTGATATCTGGTCCTTGGGGATCACAGCCATTGAGATGGCAGAGGGAGCTCCTCGTAAGTGCACCTTTTTTTTTTTTTTTTTTAATTACCTGTTCTTGGTTATATCATGCATTTGTATGTACAGTAGTCAGCAACAGATAATTTCTTGTCGTCTAAGCCCATTCTAAAAGACCTCATGAATGAGTCTTGTCTTGCATATGCAGCCTTGTTGTCTGTAACTTCAGATGGACAGCTGACTCACTGTAATCAAGGTAGTGTAGTCGTGAGCTGGCAGTTGGTCTGTGGAGGCTGATTGCACAGATCTCTCTGGTCTGCTTAGCGGGAAGATCTGTCTGCCTTGAGATTTGGTGTCAAACCTGACTAAGAAGCAAAGAAAATCTCAGTTAAGAGTAGCTGCTAAAATGTTTGTAAAATAAATCACAGCTATGGTAAAGAAATTCCATGTTAAACATGGTGGCTGTTATAATGCAACTATTATAACCCTCCCTGCAAGAACTGAATTGCACTCTTTACTTATTGGTTTACTTAGTATTGCATTGGACATTAAAGTATTAGTAGAAAACACTTGCAATACAGGGCTACTGTTTTATGAGCTCTGCATTGTTACAAAATGTGTCTTCACTCTGCCTGCATTGTACAGCCACCTGCGGTTAACTGTTGAGTTGAGGACAAACGGAGGTCTTTTGAATAAAATTCAAGTCAAATTCAAATTCCTCCTCCACTCCGCGCAGGGTACTTCACTTGGATATTTGATCTCCACTGTGGAGAATGATGTATGTGCAGAGTTTGAGACTAGAAGGCTCTTTACACATTCATTGAAAAAACATATCGGACGCAAATCATTATTCCAGAGTCTTTTTTATATGTCTCAAAACATGTCTGGAGGGGATCTTTAAGCGTAAAGTTTTAGTGGAGTAAATTTGTACCACTGGTTCTTTTTAATGTTCTGAAAGTTTCAGTTTCAGTTTATTTATTTATATAGCGCCATATCATAACAAAGTTATCTCAGGGCACTTTTTCGAATAGAGCAGGTCTAGACCGACTCTTTGTTCACATCACTGATGAAGACTACAGAGCTCCTACAGACCATGTTGCTGCTGCTGTGACATAAGGCAGATAGGCCAACTGTCAAGCTGGTGTTGATGTACCATTATATAAATTATGCAGTGTGTACTTATTCACTCCATCAGTCTCATTACGGAATATTTTCCACTAATAAAGTTGCAATATTCCTAGTATTTAGATAAGCTTTTTTTTTCCGTTAGTAATGCTGAAACCATTTGTTAAATAACCGATTAGTTGATCAGACCCTCTATATTAATGTGGCCCTTAAAATGCTGAAATTAAATTTCCTTCTTGTCTTTGGCTGTCTCAGTCACGTTGCATATGTCCAAAACACTGCGTTACAAAATCCCATTTGCTGTGAAACTGTAAAGCTAACCAGTCAGGTTTAGCTACCTACCTACGCTGGGAACACAGTGACTCACAGGCCTTGCTCTTACATTCAATGTAACAATAAGCCTGGGGCACCAGGAAATATTGGATAACAGCAGCTGTAACCATGTTTGAGGATACAAAGAATATGTGTACTGGTGGATAGTATTACAAACTACCATGTGTGGGAATATATGATATTCTGTCTAACATAAAATGTATTCTGATGTTCCTTTTTCCTTCTTTGTACCGTAGCTCTCAGCATCAGTAGGATGATTTAATACCAACAACTCTCACTATGTCCTTTATTTCTGTAGCCTTGTGTGACATGCACCCGATGAGAGCCCTCTTCCTGATTCCCAGGAATCCCCCTCCCAAACTTAAATCCAAAAAATGGTGAGTTATCAACCATTGTGCTGTCTCCTTGAAAGTCGTATTTAGATATATCCTAGACACTTAACAGGCTCCCTTCACGTGATGTTAAATGTGTGTAAAAGCCTCAAAACCTAAACATGTTTCCAAAGGCAAGTTGAAGAGAAAGTTGCCCAAATTATTTTTGTCCAACGGAAATTTAAATGCATTTTTTTTCTCTGCTACAGCATCCATATCTGCTCTGTAAATCACTTGCCCTGTGTTCTCCTTTGAGAAAAAAAAATCAGAAACCAAAAGGGAGAAATTTATATTTAAAATGTTTATGTTCATGATGGTGCCCCCTACTTTTGCATTAGTTTGACCTTATTTCAGTACAGCCAATCAAATCTTGCATGAAGCAGTATCGTCAGCGTTCTGTCATAGGCAGAGCAGATGGACACACTGATCCAGACAGCAGCCTGCTACACAACAAGAGCCACAGACTCTGAACAACAGCTTTCCTGCTAAAGTCTCCTCATCTAACTTACAAACATGAACACAAGTCTTGTCCTGCACCTTAGCTGGTTGAAAGAGTGACCACACAAACATTCAGTAAGGAAAAGTGCACTACTAATGTCAGTTAGCAGGCTAGATAGCTAATTAGCTGCTCAGCTACAGCACATTAAACAGCATTTAAACGTACCACCAAATGTCACTTGGGTCTGGTTAGATGCTGGTGTGGTCCTTACTCTTCAGTAACACTAACAACACGCTGTCTGCTCATGACATGTAGGCTACACAGTACGTTTCTTTACCTTGTCTCTCATTCACTATGGTGTCACTCTGGCAGCCTGGCAGCCTGCTAGCTGCTGTCAATCAAACATGGACACTGACACGCCCCTCCAGCCAAATGAGATGAAAAGGAGAATTTCTGATATTTCCCCAAAGATCTTTTTTAATAAACGATTAACAATACATTTAAAAGACACGTTGACAGTAGTTATGACTACAAAAAGAGAAGACTAAATGTGATTTCAGTTGGACTTTAAAACAATGGAAGAATGTATAATGATGTATAATTTTCACTGTCTGGTACTGTGCAGAGGATAACATGGTAGATCAATTCTGTTTCAGTGTTTTCCCTATCAAATTTAATGGAAACATTTGTATGTAGTGCATCAGAAATACATTTGTTTGTTTTGAAGTAATATAAGTTTTCAAATAATTAGTTAGATCAATCCAACAAATAAATGTGATATACCAAAGTAGGAAAAATCTGTCAGTCATGGCAGGAGAGCACATTTACATACACTGTAGTAACGTGGTTACTCTGTTGACTTGATGTTTGAGAAAGCAGGTTACTGCAGAGCAGCAATAACCAGGTTAAGTGCATATAAACCCACTTAATGAGAACAGCACTGAATGGAAGGAATGCTGCTTGTACAAGAAGTGATCCAAAATTACAGGAAAATTTGTGATTTCTCAAAGCAGATGTTGTGCTTCAGGTTACTTTGGGTGCATTTGTCCCTTGATTGGGAAAGACATTTGGGCCGGGGTAGCTGATTTCAAAGTGTGAGAGGTCATGTGCTTTGTCCCAGTATTGAGACAAATATGAGTGTGAGCAAGACAAGAAGCTGAAGGCATTTAAACTAATTTGTCATATTCTTTCTCCTACCCTGTTCTTTTTTTGCTCCTTTTACTTTTCCTGCTACTTGTTAATGGACCCACTTAGTAGAGTTTATGGTCCTACTGCATTCAGAATGCAATGTTTCTTTCACAATGTTTTTATTATTCTAATTAGAAAGAAGCTGTTAGTTAATATTGTGTCACTCAAAATGAACAATTATGCATGTAGAAAAACATAAGTAAGGGATGGACAAATTAACATGAACTCAATAACTCTTGGTTACCATGTTTGAACATTGTTGACCTCATACAGATAGGATTAATTGCATGGTTATTGTAGTGCACTGAATTGTATTTTAGAGTTAGTTTAGTTATTTTAGAGAACATTAGAGTTGTAAGTTAGTTTAGTCAGTTAGAGATATTGAGTGAGAAGAAAGTAACAGCTGGTAGTAAAGTAGTTTCTCAGATTGTTGATGTACTGTTCACTCTGTTCACTGTTTGCTGGTTGCAGCTACTAGTTCCCCTGTCAATCAAATCATATCTATAAAGACATTGTAGAATGAAATTGGTGAGTACAGAATGTTGGGATTTTGACTGTGAGCATGAACTGGGAACCTTAATGGCTTTAGTTCATACTTGTGTAACAAAGGAAGATTCCTAGAAAATGCTGGACATGTTAAAGGGGCTAAAGACAGACTTTGTCCCACTTGAATCTTTGATATCTCTCTGATTATTGTTGGATCAGGAATCACAGCCATCAATAACAGCCCAGCTGTTCCTTGCCTCCCCGCCCTCCCACTCTCCCTCACTAGTTTATCATCCTCTAACCTCCCCCTTCCTCCCAGGTCCAAGAAATTCATTGACTTTATAGAGGGCTGTCTCGTGAAGACATATCCCAGCCGACCATCCACAGAGCAGCTGCTCAAGCACTCCTTCATCAGGGACCAGCCCACCGAGCGCCAGGTCCGAATTCAGCTCAAAGATCATATTGACCGCACGCGCAAGAAGAGGGGAGAGAAAGGTAAGCAAATGAGATGGAAAGGGCCTAAATGGGTGTAACCCAGGCTGCATGGTCCCTTCATGGACATTGATCAACTGAAGTATACTGTAGGTTAGTATGCCACAATGTTTTTTAATTTAATGTTTGACTTTGCTTTATTCAATTTCTTCTTGTAGAAGAGACCGAGTATGAGTACAGTGGTAGTGATGAAGATGATGAAAATCGTGGAGATGACAGAGAGTCAAGGTAATTGCAATTTATCATCTCTGTCCAAGTAGTATGAGTCCTTGACTTGTGTTCTGTGCGAATGTTTGTCCCCAAAATCCGCTCCCTCATATCTTCAATTATGGTCATCAGTTCAATCCTCAATGTGCCCGGTGAGTCCACCCTGAGGCGGGACTTCCAGCGTCTGCAGCAGGAGAACAAAGAGCGCTCGGAGGCTCACAAGAGGCAGCAGGCCCAACTGGCTGCTCAGCGAAGGGACCCAGAGGAACACAAGAGGCAACTGTTGCATGACCGACAGAAACGCATCGAGGAGCAGAAGGAACAGCGTCGCCGACTTGAAGAGGTAATAATCAACCAGGGAACTGATACTTTCCAGAGGAATAGTTTGACATTATGAGAAACATGCTTATTCACTTTCTTTCCAGGAGTTAGATGATAAGAATGATAATACTCTCATATCTGTATGCTAAATGTGAAGCTAGAGCCAGGAGATGATTATCTTAGCATAGTGCAGAGACTGAAAGCAGGGGGAAACGGCTTGCCTGGCTCTCTCCAAAGTAAAAAATACTCCTACCAACACCTCTAAAACTTGTGCTGTAAATATCTATTGGCAACCACTGCGCCCAGAGAGATGTAGTTACAGCACCTAACTCTCCCTAAAACTACAACTTGACATTTTTACACCTGTGTTTTTGTATGGATTAGTCAAAAGAGATACAGTGTGTTAATTAGTGAGGTATAGAGGTGCTGGTAGGTGTATTTTTTTACTTTGCATATAGCCAAGATAACCGTTTCTCCCTGCTTCCAGTCTTTATGCTAAGCTAAGCTAATTTCTTCATGTCTCTAGCTTCATACTTAACACTCAGACATGAGACTGGTATCAATCTTTTTGCCTAACTCTTGGCAAGAAAGCAAATAAGTGTATTTCCAAAATGTCAAACTGTTCCTTTAAGGAAACCTAAGATATTTTTCTTGCCTTTATTGTAACTTTCTTTCTGTCTTGTGGTTACTGTAACGTTTTTGACAGAACACTTAACACAGTCTAATTTTGTCAAAGATTATTGCAATACTGCACCCAATACTGAGATCTGAGGTCTAGTACCTGCAAAATAAAATGCTGCATTACAGGATTACAAAATTCCCTAACTGTGAATAGAGCAATATTGATACTCAATTTACAAAATGTAGGTTTGTTTTAGGGACATCGCTGTTATATAGGTAGAGTATCAGCAATTGGACTTTGAAGTACCACCCATGCATCTATCCTCTCCCTACTTCAGAGAATCAAAACACATTAATAGTAGTAGTTTAGATGCACACATTCATAAAACTGTCTGATACTACATTTACCCCAAATTTTCACAACCATCTTGCAGCTTATCATCATGGTCTGTTTTTTGTTGTTGTCTGGTGTTGATTCATTCTAAAACATTTATAAAATACAAACCTGTCAGATTTTGTCAGGGATAGAACAATAGTGTCCTGGCTCTGATTTCCACCAGTGACCTTGATTTTGTAATTCACTGTAATCCTGCACATTTTACCAGAGGCTATGAAACGTTATGCAACATGACAGTACATTTTTAATTTAAAGCAAAACTGTACCAAGCAACAAAAATATCAGGTTCCCAGTCTGTAATGTGTCTGCTCTTGTCCTTGTTCAGCCACTTAACTTGCTGTTGCCCTTTTTATTTGCCCTTTATCAAGTCTCCAATCTTCAGGTCAGTATTTACTTTGCCATTGCTTGCTTTGGTCATAAGTGCAAAACATTTATGATTTGCCTTTTATTATGGGCCCTACTAAACTGTTATGTAATATGCTGGATGTATAGACTATGATCATAAGTAATAAAATAAAAGTAACAGTGTTTGATTAGCTTAGATTTTAAATGAAGCCTATGCACTACATGTAAAACACACCAGTACACTTTACCTATCCATAAGGGTTTTTCTGTCACAAACTCAAAGCCTCCATCACTAAATAACTAGTTGCAAGTACTCAAAAGAAAAAAGCTCAGGTCATCTTCACCGGCAACAGTACCTTTTCAACATTTTACATTTCCTGTTCACTAACATTCATAGTTAAATAAGTAGGTAAATAGTGGGGACTAGAGTGAGCTTATTTAAAGTGAAAGAAAGTCCATCTCCTTGCAACACAAGTAAGAATTATTAATTCTGCAAACATTCGCCCAGAGTTAGGGAGATGATTTTATAGCCTAGAGTGAGATGTTTTGTGAGTATGAAGTTTGTAAAATGCATGGAAACTGTGAAAAGGTAGTTTTGCCCTTAAGGAGCATGGAGATTAGTGAGTTGTATTAGTGGCTCAAGATTCAGATTTTCTCTATACTAAGACCACTAATCTGCCTGTTATGAGGGCTGTGAACCAGCCCGGGAGGCTGCATGTGTTCATTTGACTAATATAATGCATAGAAACTACCATATGCACATGCTATTGTTAACAATTTATGTCCATTTCCTAAGGCTGTAAGGTTGAAGAATTTAAGGCCAGCTAACAAGCTATCTGTAGTGAAGCTAAAAATGACATGACATTCACAGATAAAAAGTCCATGCAGAAACATATGATAATGATGTTGGCCATCCCAGATCACTAGTGAAATATAATCAGTTTATTTTTTAATATTTTATTGTATTACCTTTTATTACCTTCACCCACAAAGTTTATACTTAAAATATCTATCTATCTATCTATCTATCTATCTATCTATCTATCTATCTATCTATCTATCTATCTATCTATCTATCTATCTATCTATCTATCTATCTATCTATCTATCTATCTATCTATCTATCTATCTATCTATCGCTGTTAACAGTGTTGGCACACTACTGCATGGAATAATACAAATTCCCACTGACTTTTGTGATTTAAATGCTTACACAGTACAAGTCTTGGTTAAATATTGTAGCAGTTGACATAAAGTCTTGATATACACTTGAAATGTTGCCAATATTTCACATTCCCTGAAAGTGTATCAACATGTCATCTACTCTGCCCAGAAGGCAAATTAACTTGCTTTGAAGTTTTATCTAATATAGAGTTGACAAAAAAGTGTTGTCATAGTGACAAATTGTCAGAAAAACAAGCCTTGTGGAAAGCACTCAATAGTTTTTGTGTTGGGTTATAATTTGTTATTGACCAAATTGGTCTTGGGAGCAAATATTGATGTAGAAGTGAAGGACAGAGAGAATTTAAATAAAGATTTTGTGTTTATGCTTTAATTGTTAGGCTAGAGGTAACACTTTAAAACATGCTTTTAGAGATTATTTAAGAAAAGGTTTTGTACGTTGTTTAAGATTTTGAAATAACTCAGCTCATTGGTGGGCTGACAAAGTGTCAGCAGCTATGAAATGTTTGAGGAGTTATGTGGAATTTGAATGAGGCACACATGATTACACTGATATTGCTATTGGTATTATACTGTATATTATCATTATCAAGTATTGTGCAGTGTTGGTATGGTATTTTACTGCAGTAATATTGAACTCCCCTAATATACCTCCACCTCCTCAGCTATCTTCTCTGGCTCTTCTGTTCAACTGTAAAGTGCCAACAACAAGAGCTCTGAGTGTTTTGTGTCACTACCAAGTGGGAGGTTGTCATTTCACCACAAAGAATAAACCTTGTTGTTTCAGTGTCCAGATAAAGACTGCTCTCTGCCAAAAGTGAATAACTCGTCAGTTTGAGTTTGAATCAAAGCAACGCACTCAGAAGATGATTAGGATGCAATAGGTGTGTGTGTGTGTGTGTGTGAGAATGACTCACAGCCTCTATTCTCTGCCCTGCACTCCCGCTCCCTTTATTTCTTTTTTCCAGCTCTTTGCACAAAAAACAAGGGAGGGTTTGCTTGTAAGCAGGCTATCCGTTATAAATTCCCCGGTGCAAACATAGCATCTATGCTCATTTCTCTTTTTCCTGTCACCCTTTTCTCCCAGCAACAGAGAAAAGAGCGAGAGATGGTGAGGCAGCAAGAAAAAGGTCCCCATCGGAGACTTGACGATATGAGACGGGAGGAAGATAGAAGGTTGGCTGAGAGGGAGCAGGTAACCAACCACAGGAGATGTGGGGCTGCAATCAGCCAATCAGTGTGAAGTGTGGGTGTGTCCAACAGCAACACTGTGCAAGTTGCTCTGGTGGTGAAATTCCATGAGTAGGTTGCCATAGCAGCAAGGGTCTAAATTAGTGTATTTATTCAGAGATGAGTTTTCTGTGGGTGAGCTCTCTGCGTCTCTTATGCTGTTTCCAGTCTACCCTCAGTAACACAAGAGTCTGGCATCATAGCAGCATCACCTTGTAGTGCCAAATACAGATTTTATATTAGTATGGTACCTTACAACAATCACAATGTACTGCTAAATATTTTAATTATTCTTAATCTTGTAATTTATGTAGTGCTAGACAGTGGTGTCATGTTTTAATGGTAACTTTTATTTGTCTCTTACAACTTGTTGATTTTTATCAGTACCACGCATGGTTTCTGTTGTTTACTGGAATGACATTACATAACTTATAACTTATCTGCCCATCTTCTACCCCTCCCCCATATACTTTCATTTCTCTTTTCCCACCTTAATGCCTATCATTCCTGCCTCCTTACCTTTCTGCAGGAGTTTATCAGACATAAGTTAGAAGAAGAGCAGCGGCAGTTAGAAATCCTTCAGCAGCAGCTGCTTCAGGAGCAAGCATTACTTATGGTAACTAGTCCTCACTTCTCCGTTATCATTTATTGTTTTGACTGCAGAGGTTTCCATACCCTCCTCTCGATTATAATACCTCATAAGTAAAGGAGATATATTGATAAGCACTGAAAAATACTGAGCGTGTCCTCACAACAATATGGCTTGTTTCTGTATTTGTCAAAACAAATACTGCAGGGTGGGAAATTAACTTTTTAAAATGTGAACATCTACCAGCCACGGTACAGATAAATGTTCAAACTCACCAGTGACTCAATAATAAATCATTATTTTGTGTCTGAAATCTACCAGCCACTTTCATATTTTACCAGCATTTGGCTGGCAGCTGGTGCTAATTTCCATCCCTGGTTACATGTGTGCTTGTGTTTGGGGTAGATGCTTTTAGGTGTAGGAAAAGGCAGCTGAGATGAATACTTTTAACAGTCTGATTCTAACCGCTCTACTTGTATTTGTAACAAAATAAGCAGATTCAGGTTCTAGATGTGCAGCACCTGAATACAGATATGCTCTACATGTTGCGGAGTATGGGTGCAGCTCTCACAATACTGCATGTCTTGAAAAAGCATCCACTGACCTAGATTTTGGGGGCAGTTTTGAGCAGATTTCAGTGTATAAGTGTAAATGTGTCTTGCTTACACTGAAGGGAAGAATTGCCACACTCCTGATGTCTGTGTTTGAGCTGGATCCTGTGGAGCATAGGAGTTGCTGTCATTTGGATTGAGCTCTTTGTTCCTGTTTTTTAAAGGGAGAAAGAACCCAATCCTCATTACTGTATGCAAGAAGCAACTGAGTTTTTCACATATCCCTCCTAGGTAGACTCATACACATAATCCCTGTGTATATACATATCTTCATAGTGACCAGAGGGATCACAGGGTCAGCCACAGAACAGTGTCCCTGGAGTAGTTCTGGGGGTGCACTGCAATGCTCTGCAATTAGCAGAGATGATGTGTGCAGCAAACCCCCAGGAACAGTGCTGTGAGGCTATTTTAACATACTGACCACAGTTGGTATTGCAGTGACCCAAAAAAAAACTTTTCCCTGTGCACAGACATTACAAAAGGAACAACTATAAAACAATGAATGATTCTTTGTATTATCAGAATTTGATCCATTACATTATTGCTTGCTTGGCCCAGAGTGATTTGCAATTTAAGCAGTTAAGATGAAGAACAAATTAACAAAGAAGAACAAATGACAACAAGTATTTAACTTTATGGGAAAGTGTAAGCATTTTGATTCTGTGTATCATAAGATTGTAACAAATGTAACTTTGATATATACTACATTCATGTTAGTTGCATTAACTGCTTGGGAATGGGAATCTAATCTCTCCTGTCTGCTGAATTTGAGTCTACATGAGTGACTCATCATTGTTGAAACTCTTTTCATTTTTCTGTTATTTCTTGTTTCCTTATGAATGCAGTGGCCATCAAAAGGCTAAAAGACCTGTGCCTTCAACTCACAATGAAAAACCAATAAGGCAACTGACTCACATTTACGCTGTCTGTTTAATATACAGCACAAAAAGGTTTAGCTACAGACACGATCAATATTCTTTTGATGTGGGTTGGTAATTGACTGCTGTACTAAAAATAGGAGTACACTCTTAGAGATGATAAAGTCTGTCCAAAACATTTATTTATAAGTGGATGAAATCAGTGGTGGTCAGCTAAATGTGTAGTTTAAGTGAATGCACACTTGCTGTTTGCAGATGCGTTGGTTCGCTTATGACCTGCCTGACCTGTGCCCAGTCTGAGGCAAGCAACGTCTTGACTACAGTGTGTTTCTTTGCTCAGGAGTATAAGCGCAAGCAGCTGGAGGAGCAGCGTCAGTCAGAGCGGCTGCAGAGGCAGCTGCAGCAGGAGCATGCCTACCTGGTGTCTCTGCAACAACAGCAGCAAGAAAAGAAGCCCCAGCTCTACCACTATAACAAAAACCTGGAGCCCAACAACAAACCTACTTGGGCCCGTGAGGTAGAAGTGTTACCTACATTTGAAGCATTACACACCACAGTCTGTCCAAACTACTGTACACTGGCCTACAGAGTAAATCCTTCTTTCACTGTCACCCTTATTTCAGGTGGAGGAGCGAAGTAAGCTCAACAGACAGGGCTCACCCAAGATCTGCACCACTGTCTCTGACACTGCCATCCAGTCGCGCTCTGACTCAATCAGCCAATCAGGAGTGGTCCAGTCTGCTCAGACCCCACCAATGCAGAGGCCTGTTGAACCCCAAGGGGGGCAGGGAAAGGTGCGTGTTTGCAAGTGTTTAAGCACTTTAAACCATCCTAGAAAAACAATGGAAAATACAACTGCTTATACCTTACTGCCCCTGATTCTTTAGCTGCTTTACCCTTTATTGTCTATGCTACCTTATTTATACATTCTTTTTCTTCTTTTCCTTCCTTTCCCTCTCCACCCATCTCTAATCACATGTTTAAAAATCACGCTGGAATACAACCTTGCATTCTTCTCCATCTCGGCCTGCTTGTCCGACTGCCTTGTGCACTCTTCCTTCCACTCGCTGCTCCTCCCTCCTGGTGTGCTGCTGCTGTCCTTTGCAGTTCCAGATGGCTCACTTGGTTCCACTGAAGCCTTACGCTGCCCCTGTCCCTCGCTCCCAGTCCCTCTGTGACCAGCCTACTAAGACCATGTCCGCCTTCCCCACCCAGGATCCCTCCCTTACCCCCACACCCCGTCCCATCCACTCTAGAGAGCTGGTGCGTCAGAACTCAGACCCCACTTCTGAAACCCCGGCACCACAGGCACACCAAATCAGAGAGGATCGCGGCCCCTGGATCCGCCTGCCAGATGTGGAACTCCCACCCAAGGTAAGATCTAGTGGCTGGTTTTGACTCAGCAGTGGGTGCACAAACCCAAAACATAACCCCAGCTTGCAGCTTATTTTTAACAAGACTCCCATTTCTACACACAAATATGTTTGTTAGGTTGCAGTTAGTAAACTGACATTGAAAGGTCTCAGTTTTAAGAAATTAAAACTATGTTTACCTCACACAGTAGCTGGTGATCTAACAGTGCTGCTCTGACCTGTACTTGCATGCTTACATCTAGGGAAAACTCTTGACTTGATGAGGATTAAGTTTATGTGAATACTTTCAAAGGTGGTCTATGCGATTAAAATCTTCAGTGCATCTTCGGTGCATTAAAGGCTGCTTGGATCTGAATACAGGCCAATCTTCTAGGAAATTACTGGTATTTATTAGGGGTGGTTTAAAACAGAAAACATCTGTGGTCATTTTCTAAGCTACTGTTTTTTCAAAATACTGGTAAATGTAAGACTATGATGTTGCTGTCCTCAGATTCCCCAGAGGACAGCATCTATTGCCACAGCTCTCAACACCAACCTGACTTCTGGCATAAGGCATCCAGTAAGAGCCAGGTACTGAAGACAGCCAAATGATTTGATCAGATATTTCCTTAGATTAGTGCCTCCTAAATGGTGGTAGGTTTTAATGACAATGACTTGAGATAACTGATTTGTATCCTCATGGCAGCAATCCAGATCTCAGCCGCAATGATCGCTGGGAGAGAGGAGACAGTATGAGCATCATATCCAATCTGCCCCAGACTGGTTCTCTGGAGAGGCATCGCATCCTCAGTGAGTCCCTGCCTCCCCAATGCTATTTCTCCGCAGACTGTTTTTGCAGTAAGTCTGATTTCAGAATTATAACTACACTCTACAACATTGTTATTTGCAGGTTCCTCCAAAATGGATTCACCCGTTCTCTCCCATGATAGTCGTCATAAGCCAGGGGAGTCTCGCACCTCCTCCCGCCCTGGGCGCCCTGCTGTAAGTGGTTCTTTCAAACAGACATTATATTGGCTGTCTCTCCAGTATCCCCTACTTATAAAACTGTGCATGCAACACATAATATTTAAGTTCTAAAATACAAACACCAACTTAGTGTTCTGTAGATGTACATATAGTATACTAACTGAAGGTTTTCTCCTCACATTTCCTTTCCTTTACACTTTATGTACTCCACACTATTGCTGTTTCCCTTCATGTTTTCTCCTTTTCTCAAATCCCTGTTTGTTGACTTTGCCTCAAAAATAGAGTTACAAGAGAGCTATCGGGGAGGTTAGTATCTGTCTTTGTGTGTTGTGTAACGCTTTGTGTTCGTGCATGAGTGTGTATCTGCATTCATTGGCTGAAGTATATAGAATGAATTGCATGCTCTACACTGCCCTCATTTATTGGGTATATCATGTTTTGTCTTTGAATGAAACTCCACTCTTTACATAAATGCCTTTTTAATGTGTTTGCATTTTTCTGTTACTATGACAACACCCCACACTCAGCACAGGCCTTGTAAACATCAGGCCTCCAAATCATCCCAAAAGGTCATCAGGTGACAGGCTCTGAATTGAGAGTATTGGGAGTTTTGAGTATGGCCTTATGTCTGAGCCCATCATCCTGGTGACCCCTCACCTTCACTTGTGTTTGGATTGTCTTTAATATTAGTATTGCATATATTATTGTTGCATTACTTTCTTTAATAGCTGAGATTATGTTTAAAACATTTTTTGAATGCATTTTTAAAGTAAACAGTGGTGTATGTGTTTGTGCAGGACCATGGCCTCTTTGCCAAGGAGCGTGCTGAGGAGCAGCCAAGACCCCCAGTCAAGGCCAATGATTACTCCTCTTCTTCAGAGAGCAGTGAGAGTAGTGAGGAGAGCGAGAGTGGCGAGGGAGCAGAGGAGGAAGAAAGCCCCACAGACCGGTAACACTAACGCCTACAAATACTAACAATTCAGCAAGCAAAGAATTGTTTTTATTTGTCAACTTTACTATAAAATAAAGTATTCAATACTTCTGGCAAAACTGCATTACTCTCTTTTCATTCTTTACCATTATCAAGCTTAGGGTCCTTGTCATCCTTGACTTCTATTCCTCTTTTGATTTCAGTCACAGGGACGCAGACACTGATTCAGTCAACACCATGGTGGTTCATGAAGACGAAGGCGAGGGGGGAGAAGGAGAGCAAGCTGGGGGCTATGGGGATCAGACCATGCTGGTGCAGAGGGTGAGTCATCTGTATATGTAATGATGCTTAAAATGCATTGTGACTTGATGGAAAAATCAACGCAATACATGGCAAAGAATATTACAAAGCAACAAGACAAGGGCACTGGGTCCATTTTGTTGTTTGGTGTTGCGTGTTTTTTAATTTTTTTTATTTACACACATAAGTGACCAAATGAAGAGGACATGGTGTTATGTGGACCCATTTTCCATGCACCCTTAATAAAGTTTGATAGCAGAAAAAACGTCTAAAACATCAATGATGACGGTCAGGTTTCACCGTCACTCCCTTAAAGCCAAAGAGCATCTGTGTAGATTCAACGCTTTGCACCAATGTTCAACAAGCACTCAGGAAGAAATGAATCACAGAGGAGGCAGACATACAATACAGTGCCAAGCTTGCTATCAATAGACCATAATGTTATGCAGCCACAGCTTCAGTATTGCACATCTGTTGAGAATCAGAATTTTAGGAAAAGGTAGTGCTGGGTAGCTCACAGGAACACAGCCCATAGTTACTGATTCTCTGTAACTGTCTATGTGTCAGTAATGTTGCAACCGAATATTGTTTTATATTTTGGATATTTAAGCCACCCTGCATTAGGTTGGTATACATCTTTGAGATTTAGAAGAGGAATTTTGATTACTTTCACACATACAGTAAATATGCTTTCTGTTTTTAAAGCAAGTCTTCAAACCTGTCTCACTGACAGCACAGCAATCCAGCTGCATCACATTAGAACAGTGGCAGTCCTGCATTTATGTCACTCACTTGATTGGACAATTGATATCATCTCCAGGAGGTCACGTTTCACACCATTGTGCAAATTTAAATTCTTCCCATTTACCACTGAGTGGCTAACTGAGACATATAGACAAATAGAGGGTGTAAATTATCTTTAGGAAATTCATGAATTTCTGGGAATCTTTCTTAGAGAACATCATGTACAATTGGCATATACTGTACATAATCATAATATATATTAGTAGAATAACACGATTAGTAAAAAAAAAAAAACTGAGAATGTACAATAAATGATCTGCTTTCAGTTTTTAAGGGCTTCCATATTTTGTTTTAAAATCTGAATCTGAGTGTTTTAGATTCTCTGTATCATACAAAAAGTGCTAAATTTTTTGTTTTCCATTTTTCCTTAATGTGGCAGTAAAACATTCCAACTCTTGCATGTTCAGTTTCCACTGTAAGATATGAGGCTGGGAAGCATCCACTGACACAAGGTCGTGCACGGCAGCTAGAACCTGGACAGCTGCATGTAAATAACAGTGGCACAACAGTGACATAAAAGACACAACAACTGGTGGGGTCTCCCAGTGTTAAGAACACGAACTTGACTTTTTAAAGCAAGTTTGGTTATGACTGTTACTTCACTTCTTGTGGTTACTGTGGTGTGTTAACCAAACAGGTCATATCCTAGTAATTGGTGCAGCAGATTAGCCTAGATTCAAGTCTGTCATTGACGTTATGTAATACATTGAGTTGTGTGTGTGTGTGTGTTTCTCTTTTACCTGACAGACCCCAGAGAAGCGGAGCCATAATGGGTACACTAACTTGCCAGATGTGGTGCAGCCCTCCCACTCCCCCACTGATTCAGCCACTCACTCCTCCCCCGGGAAGGACTCTGTTTATGATGTAAGTTTTACTGATGCCAAGTATATCAGCCCTAAATTCCTGGTTTATTTTTATGTGTTCCCTATCTGCCATCATTACGGACTTGAAGTCTCCCATAACACTGAATTTTATGACAATCAGTTCAGCTTGTTGGTGGACTATTATCCAAAATATAGATCTTAAAACTGATTTTTCATGCCTCAACGGAACAGAAAATTTCAATTTTTAACATTTTGCCTGACAAACTAAACTCTCCACAGACATGATGTTGACTTAAACAGCACTGTACAACTCATACACCCTCTCTGCTCCACCAGTATCAGTCCAGAGGTTTGGTTAAAGCATCTGGCAAGTCCTCCTTCACCACCTTTGTGGATCTGGGCATGTACCAGTCACCAGGAGGTACAGGGGATAACATGTCTATAACTGGTGAGTCAGAAGCAACATCTGCTTGGAGTTTTTTGAACATTAAACAAGGAGGCAACAGCTGATTGCAAAAGTATTCACTACCTTAACCTTTGACATAATTTCTTGTGCAATAAAATGCTTTGAAATAATGTCAGAATGTTTGCACAAGATTGACATATTTTCTATTACATTACAACATAAATTCTATAAAAATGTAACTTGTTAATTGACTGTAATTTCCCTTTTATAAAGAATGAATGAAAAATGTTTGTCTAGTTCCAAACCTCCTTGCTGCCTCCGTGTTTAGGCTCCAGGTTTGAGCAGCTGAAGATGGAGGTGAGGAAAGGATCCATGGTGAATGTCAATCCCACCAACACACGCCCCCCCAATGACACACCTGAGATCCGCAAGTACAAGAAGAGGTTCAACTCTGAGATTCTGTGTGCTGCGCTGTGGGGTGAGAACAGAGTCAATGCTTGAGTGTAAATGTAAAAAAACACTTTCCTATTTTGAGTAACTAATTTATTACTCAAAATAGGATTATCTTTGGAGTCATCTTCTTATCTTAAAGATACTTTAACCCTTCTGATCTCGGGCTCAGCATCCTGACAAAGAATAAATATGCCAGCTCCAGCAGGGCTCTGGTTGCAAATATGACTGAAACTGAAAACATGTGACATGGAAATTAGATTTCAGGCCACTGGTGTACCTTTTGATTGTCTTCCTGTGACATTAATAACTCTTCATGAGAGAGCACAGTTTCTCTGTTTTCATTATCAAAGCAATTTTTATCAAATCAATTCCTGCTCTTCCAGCCTCTTCTCACAAGCTGTTTTCCATAAGCACCATCTTTTGCCTAGGTGATGACATGTGGGGGAAAAGTTATACGAAAATTGTGTTTTTATGAGCCAAACTGTGTGCATTGTTAAAAAGTGTGATAGACTCAACAATATGACCTTCAAAGTCTTTCTCTTTTCTCCATCTTCAAATAGGCTTACTGTAGGCAATGGGTGACATCACACACAGTTACATCACATGTTCATTAACGCTATCTTTTTTATTTCTCCTCTAAACAAAATGAAATATCATGGGGGCAGAGTTGCTGCAGGTGATAATGTGGAAATCATAATGGAAAATGAAAGCATACAAGATGTCAAACAACAGTTACTAGTTACAACACAAGTATACTGCAAAACTATTTTTAGCTTTGGCTAGAGGAAAGGCAATAATTACAATCATTTTATGCAAAATGAAAAGGCTATTTATTTGTGCATGCGTGTGTCCCCAGGTGTGAACCTGTTGGTGGGCACAGAGAACGGTTTGAAGCTGCTGGACCGTAGTGGTCAGGGCAAGGTTTACCCCCTCATCAACTCCCGCAGGTTCCAACAGATGGACGTCCTGGAGGGTCTCAACCTGCTCATCACCATATCAGGTCATTACTGCTGCTCATTGCCAGTCTGCTCTCACTACAGTTGGTTAAAGCTGTCTGTGCTTTTGGCGAAATACTGCTGTCTTTAATGGGATGCCAAATACTTGATGCCAAATTGTGCTCGTGCCGTCGGAGTGATTGTTTTGCACTGCATTTTGACATTGCACTTAAATCACAGGGATGCTGTTTTTATTTCTGTGCACTGTATATTAGGGCTTAGAGATATTGACAAAAGCTATCAAGCGAATTGAGTGCTAAAAATGGGAAATATCAATATTTTTTACAATAAACTGTATTAATAATGTGATGAGATTTTGTTGATGATTACTGATGCTTTTATCAGAAATGTACATACAACACAATTTTGAGAGACAATCAGTAGTAATGGTAATCATAAGTAGAAAGATGCAGTCAAGATGTTTGCTCAGCTAAAACATAAGTTTAGACATTTGTGTCAGTAACTGTAAAGCAGTCTTTAAGACGTTAGATATCACAATATTATGAGAACCAAAATCCCAAACAATATCTAGTTTCATATTAAATTAATGCTAAATTATATATCTTCCAGCTCTTCTGTGTATTTTCTGAAAATCTTGATAGGGTCAAAAGATGATTTAAACCACAATTTAAATTTATTTAAATAATTACTGAAATGAGTCTCCTTTGTAATTGATCTCCCACTGTGTCTGTTAAGGCAAGAAAAACAAGGTACGTGTCTACTACCTGGCCTGGCTGAGGAACAAGATCCTCCACAATGACCCTGAGGTGGAGAAGAAGCAGGGCTGGACCACTGTGGGGGAGATGGAGGGCTGCGTGCACTACAAAGTGGGTGAGTGACAGATGATGGCTATTTATCACTGCTGTCTATTCCACTCCACACAAATTCTCATAAATGCATTTGGCAGAGTGAATTATTGATTACAAGTATCTGATGTCAGATGGCCTTGTGGTTGTTCTATCTAGTGAAATATGAGAGGATAAAGTTCCTGGTGATTGCTTTGAAGAATGCGGTGGAAGTGTATGCTTGGGCGCCCAAACCTTATCACAAATTCATGGCCTTCAAGGTAAGTCTCCCCTTTCATATGAGCGGGATTAGTTATGCGAGATCAGTCAACCTGAAGAACATTCAAGCTGATTATGTTCTCACGCTCACTTTCTGCTCCCAAACCCCCTCCCCTCCTTTTAACCAGTCTTTTGCAGACCTGCCGCACAGGCCTGTCCTGGTCGACCTGACAGTGGAGGAGGGTCAGAGGTTGAAGGTCATCTACGGTTCTTGTGCTGGCTTCCATGCCATCGACGTGGACTCCGGAAACAACTATGACATTTATATCCCCGTTCATGTGAGTGGTACAGCCGTCAGACGGCAGTGTTTTGTGAGATGAGAAACAGGAGATCAACCCCTCTGTTGTCATCTCAAACAGATCCAGAGCCATGTCACACCGCACGCAATTGTGTTCCTGCCCAGCTCAGACGGCATGGAGATGCTGCTGTGCTACGAGGACGAGGGCGTCTACGTCAACACGTACGGACGCATCATCAAGGACGTGGTCCTGCAGTGGGGCGAGATGCCCACATCTGTTGGTGCGGGTCAAATCCGAAAACAAACTTACATGGATCAAAGTGGATGTATCATCTATATAAAGTGTGATCAGCTTGCCTAGTACTAATATTACATTTTGTCTTGCAGCTCATATCTGTTCAAATCAGATCATGGGATGGGGAGAAAAGGCCATTGAGATCCGTTCTGTGGAGACTGGCCACCTGGATGGTGTCTTCATGCACAAAAGAGCTCAAAGGCTGAAATTCCTTTGTGAGAGAAATGACAAGGTAAGAGAGATGCAGACACTTGAAGTGGGGGGACAGTAAGGTCACTAGCAGCAGCTGAATTTAAAGACGTTACTGACATACATATCCTTTTGTGTCCGTGCTGTTGCTCAGGTGTTCTTTGCATCAGTACGGTCTGGAGGCAGCAGCCAGGTGTACTTCATGACCTTGAACAGAAACTGCATCATGAACTGGTGAAGGAACAGCTGGTCTGGTCAGTGTGTGGAACCCAGCAGGGTTTGGAGAAGGAAGTGCATCCGAAATTCTCACAAACGCATGCACACAAATGTGAACACCTCTCTATCTCTCGCTCCAGCTCGCTCACTCTCACTCACGCACGCACTCATGCTCCAAAGACACAACTCTCATAGACAAACACACACAAACACAAACAATCTCTAAATCCATTCCAGCCTACACTCCTTAAGATACAGTTTCTACAGAGGCCCCCCGATAACATTCTCCCTGGAATCATCATGAAAAATCAAATGAGCTTCAAATGTTAATACCACCTATTAATTTGTACTGTATATATTCTTGTCTTGATTTACTTTACTTGGTGGACCTGTGTTCAGTCGTGACTATTTAGTTCCTAATTGTGAAGTATGTTAAAAACATTCCTTGATGGTTCTACAGTACATTTTGAAGAAGGCATTATTTACCTAATACTGTATGTTGAAATGAAGCTGTAAATAAGTAGCACCTTACACTTAGATCTGAATCATTTGCAGGCCTCTTATATAGCCTCCATTTAGTGTGTTGCCACCGGACACATGGACGTCAAATAATAAAATGCTGGAACGTCCATCTGCAGTGGCTTGTGGACCCCCATTGTTTTGGGGCTCCCACAATTTCAGAGAGGCTTAAAGGAAGGATTTAGTACAAAAAAAATTTAGAAAGGGACATTAAAGTCAGAACAAAGTAGCTTGTTTAAATATTTTTAGTTATCTGTTGTAGACAGTAATCTGAAGTCCTGCTTTCACTGACCTAAATGGCAAATTATGTTGCAACTCTTAATCACGGCAAGTAAGCCTTGAATAATTTAAAATCCAAATAAATTTCAGTTGAAAAACGAATAAATGGTAAAAAAACAATCAGAAGTCTCATAAATGTGCAGTACTCAGAATCAGTACTGTGAAATCTCCTGCTTTGCCTTTTTTTCTATGCTTTAGGTGAAACCATCAGGCTTGTATCTAAATTTTTTGTTTTCATAGATTTACAAAATACAAAAATTTGTTATTTATATGTAGTGATTCTGTATTGGTATTAGCCTACTGGTATCCTTAATTTTACTGTAATTATATTGCTATTATATTGCAATATATGCTATTCTTGTGGAGTCTTTGTTTGAAGAGGGGAGTTCATGTATTTGGCTGGTAGTGTTAGGGAGTATGATGACAACATATGAGGACTTTGGAGAAGCGTGGAAGGAGGGCGTCACTGAGATTACGGTGATAAAGGGAGATCAGTTTCGGCGTCCTTTCACCCTCTTGCCACAGTGATCTGCTCTGCTGTATTATATTTCAGTTCTTAGACTATTTCGCTAGTGTGGATGTGAAGTGTTTGTCCAGGGGATTGCAGTAGAACAGCTCTTAGTGTGGTACAGTTCATATTTGTCTTAGGCCAGTGGAAAGATTTAATGTAGGGCGACTCTGCAACACCACAGAGGACTCCATCTCATCAGGCACTTTGGAGAACATGGCTGGAACACATGAGACTTAATATATTTTATATCTATACTTACAAGTTCACAGCATATTCTGCAACAGGGGGGGGGTTGAGTCGAGGCCAAAGGGGAATGGAGCTTAAATGGCGACTTTAGAGATTTGAGAAGAAACTCTTCCTACAGATCACAAACCAATGTTCCTTTCAGTATATACATCCACAATGTCAGCTGACTTCTCACTAATATTAGGGCTATCACGCTTTGTTGGCTGCTTTTTTAGGGGAATTAACTGTCTGCTTTGTGTAGGCAGCTGCATAAGGGAGGTACTGTGTGCTCTCATACAGCAGGCAGTATGGTAGAAGTGTAATGCAGCATTATCAGGAAGTGGATTGGTGATTTTCTGTCAGCAGTGTGTAACACATGAAGCAAGCTTTTAGTTCAGCGAGTCACTTAGTTACAACACTGTGCTGCCAGAGCACTTTGGTATCAACAGGTGGACATTTTAAAATCAAGAAGGCTTTTCTTCGCTCCGATCATGCATGTTATCAGCATGGAGTTGTCGGGAAAATGTCACATTTTTCAACAAGTTAGTTAATCTGTTTATAAATAGTTGCTGACATACATGACTGTACATTTTTGTATGAAAAGCTTTTGGGTATTATGAAAGGAATCTTGGCTCGTGATCAATGGGATAGTCTCCAAAAATTTGCGCTTTAAACCAAGGAGATATATTTTCTACGATCAAAAGGAAGCTATTAAGAATGCAGTATATAGTCAAGGCAGAGCTTATATAAATAGATGGTTAATTTTATGGTGAGATTATAAAACAAACTAAATGGGCATGGATAGCACTTTCACTTCAGTAAACATACATTTGCAGATATATCTCAAGCAGATACTTTGGTGTGCATGTAAGCAATTGAAATAGAGTATATAGTACTGTATCAAAGTTGTTTTCCCCTTTTTAGCGAATGTGTTTTTATTAAATATCTGTTGTGTGCCATGACCTACATTTCAAATGTTACAATTACAATCCACCAGGAGCTCTGGCACTCATGCTTTTTATGGTCAAATCCTAATTTTTTATCTATCTGCCATGTTTACAGTTTAAGCAGTGCCTTGGAATTGGGAAGGCGAGAGGTTTAAGGATGGATTATGAGGCCCCCCCAGGCACAACTACATTTGCTCCCTCGTTATCATTTATGTCCTGTGCCAGTTAAGTGCACTTAAGTCAAATCCAGAATATCCTGTAGATGGACTTGAAATGCTTTTTTGGCACCACATATATACACAGCTAAAATGATCAAGAAACGATAATCCATTTAGAAAGTTGCAATAACAGATAAGTTAATACATGTCCAATGAATCCAGTGTAACATGTAAAGGATCTACTCAGAGTGGGAGCCAGCATAGAGAAAAGCCATACGTATGAAACGTGTTTGTAGAGAAAACTTAGTACTTGTGCACAGATCAAATTCAACTCTGTGTGATGTCTGCTCAGAAAATGTAGGTTCTTGCAGCAAAGAGGAGGTCAGCGCTTGTTCTTTAATGATGTTGACTGTGTAATCTTGTAGTGGGGAAATTAGCTTGATATATTCTGAGAAGCCTATTTTATAAAATATGTAAATTAGTCTATATTGAGAAATAAAAGTGAATGTACATCTATAAGACAGATTTGTATTTATATAAAAACGTGTACCGCTCTATTAATCAAAGCACAATGTATTTTAAGGCCGAGAGATCAAAGCTATAACAAAAAACCAGAGAGATGGAGTTTTTTTTTCCTCATTCACTCAGCAGTCGTCGAACTCGTCACTATGTAATCAGTCAAAGTAGTTGTTGATAGTAAATCGAGTAGTCGGCTGAGACAGTTGTGTGTATGTGGACTGTCACTTACTGCAACATTTCTGTACTGAGTTATCAAGACAGAAAACTAATGTCCGTCTTCTGGTTGCCAGAAGAGTGAACTGTGGCTGGGATTCAGACACTTGTGGTGGCTCACAGATTGGTGTTTGATCTGACCTCTGGTATAAATTGCCTAAGTGGGGTTCACAGGCTGTTAATATGCTCAGGTGATGACAGGGATCATCACACAGGTGGTGATGTGAAGGGCATAATGGCCATTTGTGAGGTTATTGGCTCTTGGCTTTGGGATTGTATCACAAAAAGGCAGCATTTAGCAAGTGCAAAGTGCATCGATCAGTTAGGGACAATTACAGCACACAGACAAAGACAATTGGTCAAGTTGTATGTGTTTTTGTCACCAGGTGTGAAAGTCCTTAGAGGGGAACTCTGCCATTTTAGCATTGCACTTCTATAACATGGTCAGACTCACGATGGACAGTTTAAAAAAATAAAAGGAAGTATCGAAATAGTCTTTTTTTTATTCCATGCAGTCTTATTTCTTGTGAAAACCTGGTGCCTACATCACCCACAATGCTAGAAGCTCACTTCTGTCTAACTCCACAGATGTTCTTTTTTTTTTCTTCATTTTCAAACTTGACGCTGACTCAGGTGACATCAGATGACGAGGCAACTTATCAGACTTCATGCAGCAAAAGGCTTCATATAACTTTTCACTTTGCACTTATGCAGTAGTACTCCCAACATCTGTAAACAGACTTGGATGTTTAAAATCAGTGGAGTTCTCCTTTAACACACATGCTTACGTTGCATAATAAAAAATAAAATAAAATGTCTAAGAGTACACAGGAGATGATACCATAATATCATATTTGTTTAATAATGCCAGTTATTGCCTGATTTGTGTTGACAGTTGATTTTCTGGATAGCATTGCATGTAAATCACTTCAGAAGACCAATCAAAATCTGATCTCAAAATGAGCTCCAAACTCTTGTGGCTCAATATTATAACTAATGCCTTGTGATACATATCTACTTCTAGTTTTTGGGTGAGGTAATACAGTATGTCATCAGCTTGATTGAGGCAGTCACTTCCAAATACTAAACTTGTCTAATTTTATGCAGCGGAAATTTGGATAATGGGTTGCAGTGTGCGACACAGAAAAGTAGTTCTGGTTGTTGACTTCCCTAAAAGCACCTTAAGGTGTGAAAGTGCTATTTCATTTTGTGCCAAGAGCCAATTAAAAGACCTGAATCTCGCTACACATTAGTTTTAGGGGAACTTGGTGTCAGTCGGACCACAAGCATGAACAGATTTGAGCGCTCAATTCATGTGACTTGGCTCTGAACAGCCAAGTTGCACAAAGTTTGTCATCAGAAAGAAAGAGGCACCACTGAGCTGTAGGTGGAGCGCTGACTTTGTAGAACATCGTCCTGAGAGACAGTTGTCCTGTCGGGTGATGATATTTCTTTTTAATAAGCAATACAAGCATTTGAACAAATCAAAACCGTGGCTGTCCATCTTGGTGTGACTTGCAGGAAGTGATTCTTCAGTGGCCTTTGGCAGACTGAATGTAGGCTGGTTTGCGTGTCGCTTGTTACAGAAATCGTTCTGTACTTAACTTTTGTTTGTAACCACAAGAAATAACTGCTTCTCTCTGTCAGTTTAACACAATCACCTGTTGGGATGCTTGTGCTTGTTTTGCCATAATGAAATCCCAGAAACTGCCTTCATGAACTCTTAAGTAATGTTAAATGGATGATCGATAATATTCTGATGAGGCACTCTCTCATAGCTTATATTTCTAATCTATAACGTATGAATGGATTAGCAGCTGTAGCTGGGAGGGAGGGCAGATCAAACTTGGGGAGCTCTAAAACGACGTGGATCTTTGGACAGACCTATATCTATTATTCTTTTTCAATAACTTTTTTTTGTTTAAGACGGTAAACATCTTTGCAATGTTTTAGTGTGCGTGCGCGTGTCTGTGTTACTCGTGAGAGGTTAACTCCAGATTGTATTTCATAGACTGATAAACTTTAAACTTTAAAAAAGATTGTGTTGAATGAATTCATGTCTTAATACAGAATTGTTTGAAAAATAAAATACCTTGATCTCATTATTGTCTCTATTAGTCGTGTTTCATTTCTGTGTATTCTGAAAAATGTCCGTTATACAATAGATTTCAATTTCTATGAACTACATCTCTTTGGAATATTATTTATGCATTTATAATATTATGTGAAATATACTGTACATTAGTGTTTAACCACATGATGGTGCTAAAATCTTCCTGGACCTGTTGTCCATGGATTTATGTTACATATATGACACTATTTTAAAAAAAAAAAAAAAAAACTTTTCTTTGCTTTAAAGAAAGCCACAATTTGCACAGTGGTATGCCATTAAAAGGATTAAATGAATTGCCTAAAAGATCATTTTATTTTTTGGGGATAAACCTTTCATCCTTCTTTTGTGAACCTGAGATGCTGAATGAGCTGCAGCACCCCCTGGTGGCTGAAGGCAAAAACACCAATCCTGCAAAACAGCAAAATCTCATCCTGTATGAAACTTCAGTTTGATTTAGCAGAGAAAGAAAACGCATGAAGTCAACTACTCTTACCCAAACTATTAGTCTGTTAACAATAAGTGATGAGTAGAAAAGAACTCAAATCACATGACTTGTTTTTTTTTCTACTCATACGATAGAAACACTGATTCACAACATTTGAGATAATGTATCATTGGTGATTGTGAAGGTTCAGGCTCTTTCCACACATTTCTGATTAAATAGGTTACTTGGTTTGCTTTGGAGAAGTAAAACTATTGGATCCCCAGACAGGTGTTGATGCATTTCCAACTTCAAAAATAGTATTTTGTTGTAGCTAATATACTGGTTTTATTATACTGATTTTTATATAGGATGTTTTTTAGATCACAAAAGGACAAAAACTGGTTCAGTCTTCATACCAAACTTGAAGACTGACTAAAACTAACGTATTGTTACTCTTGTTACTAATGGTAGGCCTAAATAACAAAATATTAAGTTGATACTTTAACAATTAAGCTTGTAGCTTTAAAAGAAATCAATCACTGGACTTTTCACTTGAAGAGATTCTTAAAAGCAACCCTCTTTTCAAAGTTTGTGATAAATGTTTGATTGTAAAATAAGAATAACAAACTAGAATCTTTGCTAATACTTACCAAAGCCATTTAGAAACTATACCTACTATATTGGTGATTTAACAGCACAGGTCAATGTATGTGTTGCCAGTCAGTCCCAGTAGCCATTTTATTAGGTACCAGGCTAAACTGCACCTGAATACACACTTATTTTTCACTTTCCAAGTGTATAAATAAAATCTTCCATTGTCTTAGAAACAGTGCTTTAAAATAAGAAACCACAATAACTGGCAGGAGAGGCTATAATTTATTAATATTATGTACAATTATACCATCGTAATGTCCAGATAATACATTGACAAAGTCAAAGTAGGAATACTGGCTCCTGCTTTATTAAGATGTGTCTTATAATGCTTTTATTTTTCACCCACCTTCTGAATCTCAGATCTTATTTATTTTTGTTAATTTAACTTCATGAATATTCTCTATTAATAATCCTTAAAGTGTATCTGAGGCACACAGGGAGAACATGAATAAAATAAGTGTAAAAAAAAAAAAAATGAATAAAACAAGAACTTAAGAACAGATGTACTGAACTGTATGTAGGGGGACATATCTATAAAAACAGCGACTACATGATGTTTTGAGCCAGATGAAAATAAGAGTTGACATTTTCCTTGGACTCTGTCGATCATCGGCCCATCCTGTCTGTCAGTGGTTATTTTCTTTCAGTGTTAGTGGACTCGCATGGTTCTCTTCCACGGCCGCTGTTCCTTCACATTAGCATCACTGAGATACGTGTGGTACCGAGACAAAAATAGTACAGAAAAATTTGTCTGAAGTGCATTTTGGACTTCATTGTAAACAAAGACAGAATTGTCCAATAACGTCTTCTCCCCTGTTTAACTCGAGGAGCAGTGTCTCTCAGGAAAAAGTGTGTGTCTGTGTGTGTGTGTGTGTGTGTTAGACGCGTTAAAAGGCTTCAGGTAATAGTGGCATTTGTGTTTTTATTTGAGCAGCTGAAGATCGAACTGTATTTGGTCACATTTTTACATTTTATAGATCGTGTGTGTGTGTGTGTGTGTGTGTGTGTGTGACTGTAGCCTTGCTGCTGTGCACTTAAATCAGTAGGTAGTGTGGGCATGTGTTCAGGGCTTGTGTCGTCTTGTCCTGCATACAGTGTGTGTGTGTGTAAACTCATACCTAAGTCATATATATTATGTACAGTACAATGTTGGTTTGTCTGTTGAATCTTACATACAGTGAATACAGGGTGCAAACTGTGGCCCAAGGTGGGAGCTGTGTGTGTGTGTGTGTGTGTGTGTGTGTGTTTGCGGTTTATGTGCATGGCTCAGTTCCAGATCTTAAGGAAGCTGTCCCAGGACCCGGTGGACACCGCCATGCCGTCATCCGTCACACCCAGACAGCTCACACGATTGTCATGGCCGGCCAGGACTCCTGCAGGAGGGATGAGGACAAACAAAAGAAGACTTGTTTCTCTAAAATGTTTTTAAAAACCACACAGAACACAGCGAGCTAGTGTTTCTTACTGATTTAACTTGGCAACACAGGGCGGGCCGTTTGACCAAAGATGAACATTTTTTACAAAATAAGGCTTGAGACGCGTGAATTCACTGGTGTGTCTGACATGGAGACCTATTTTCCCAAAAATAAATCACAATTTATGTGCGTACCATGCAACACATTATTATGATTATTGTGAATTTTAGTTTCAGTAAAAACAAAAACTCTTGGAGGTATTTTCACCTAAATACCTTTGGTTTACATTGATTGATTCGGCTCCATACTGCTCAGTTAAGGGAATGGAATATTTTCTAATCACCTCCACCTCAAGCAGTTTAACCAGGTATCACAGTTAGTTGCATAACCCTGAAATTAATTTGAAAAATGCATGGTATAACTGGTTTATTTATAGAGAAATCTGTGCAATTCTTCATTCCTTTAAGGGGTAAATTAGCCTCTGAATTTTATATTGAAATTGAACATTATGTCAAATTTTGAGCCGTGTGTGAAAAATCTACTAAAGCAAGCCAAATGTTTTCACTTAGTTTTTGAGTGAAATATTACATCTGAAGGTCAGATAAGACTCTGTTTTGTGAAACAAAATGGTGCTTTACCTTGTTAGTAAGGGCTGAATTTTTTTGCATTCAAACTATACATCCTATTATATAGAAGTTTTAGTTGATGGTTGAGGTTTATAACGTGCACAAACACGCCTATGATCGCCTCTGGCAGAAAACTTTTCAAGTTGGAGGCAACAAAAAGACTAGAATCAATATTAAAAGACCTCTGATGTCTCAATGAAGTTGCTCCATAATGAATATAATCCTCACTTCAGCTTCAGGTTGAACCTTTTTAGACTCACTCTTTGACATCACACCAGCACACAGCTGTTTCCTGTTCCACCCACCTGCTCTGTCGCCCTTCATGGCGTCCCAGATGTTGCAGTTAAAGTCATCGTAGCCAGCCAGCAGCAAACGGCCGGAGCGTGAGAAAGCCACGGAGGTGATGCCACAGATGATGTTGTCATGGCAGTAGAGGCTGAGCTCCTGGTCTGCACGCAGGTCAAACAGCCTGCAGGTGGCGTCGTCAGAGCCTGTGGCGAAGGCGCTGCCGTTGGGAAAGAACTGAGGAGGAGCACAGGAAGATGGATGAGAAACAGGAAGTGTGGATGACTCTCTAAAACAGCTATATCAAGATACTCTTAATAAGAGGGGGTAAACAGATACAAATACACTACAAGTAAGTGATTCTGTATGGTAGAAGAGTTCCCTATTTCCTATTTTTCCTAGTATGACAGAAAACTGTGTTCTCATTGGTCTGAGAGATGATCGGCATGTTTTAATACTCCAACTGGAGATTGCCTCCGTTGAAGTCTGGACTGATGCAGGATGTTCAGATATGGTGTTAATTGATAATCTTGTTAATCCCCTAACGTGCTCCCAGTTTAAATCCCTCCCAAAGCTGGAGACAAGACAGCGTGTGACGTCACCGAGACAAATCCTGGAGCTGCTCTGTTGATAGTGTATTAGACAGCACACAGGGGGTATAGACTGCCACTTTAGACCACCGTTGGGCTGATAACAATGCCAGTTATTTAGAGTTCCAATTTCTAATGATGTATTTTTTGATAGACGGCGCATTATTTCCAAAACTGTTTCTTTTCTATTTTGTTCTTTAAGTTTACGTTCAGATTTATTATTGGGATTACATACATTTTGAATTTAGTTTCTGTCATGATGTGTTGACCCAAAGTATCTTTTACTATCCACTTTGTGGCTAAAATGTAGATTTATTTACTGGTTAGCAACGGCAACTTTAAAAGACCGTTAATAAAATGAGTTGCTATATTTAGCATATTTATTAATGTATGTAGCATAGTATTTTATTTTTAAAATTGACCTCATTTATTTTCATCTCTAGGTTTAGTCTCTCAGTGAAATACTGTAGATTCAAGCAACAGTACTGAACATACATCTCTCAGAATTACTCATAAATTTAGTATTGCACTTCCATAAGTTTTAGGGACTCCTGAGAAACAGATTAAATAAAGAATGGTCAAAGGCCGAGGCCGAGCTGTCCTGACGTTTAGTCTCAAGTATTGTTTCTGAATTTCCATATTGCAATTCAGTAGCATGTTTCATTAGACCCCTGGTACAGCAAATGCTCACTTCTCTTAAACACAAATTTGCCATAATACATTTATAGTCGCTAAGCCCAAGCTGATGACATCATCAGGGTTATTTTTTAAGACTTGACAAAGCTCCTCCAGAGCTTCAGAAGAAAATATGCAGCCGTTTTCCCATGACAAGTGAGCTGCACTTTGTGTGTAAAAATCGATGGAGCGCCCCTTTAAACTGCCTGTGATCCCAGATGAAAAAACTGCATGAATAAAGATACTTATATTTGACAACTTGTAGTTTGGTTACAAGGCCCTGAGCACACTCACACAGATGGCGTTGATGTCTGACTCGTGGCCTGTGAAGGTCTGCCGGCACATGCTGTCCCTGATGTCCCAAAGTTTGACCGAGGCGTCGCAGGCTCCTGACACAAAGGTGCGGAGGTCAGGTGACAGGGAAAGACTCATGACGTCGCCGCTGTGGCCCGAGAAAACCGTGGTCTGCTGACTCGTCTCAATGTCCCACAGTGCACTGGGGCAGAGAGCGCAGAGTTAAGACACAGATCAGCTCAGGAAAAAACATGTTTGCACTGCATGTCTGTGTTCTGATCTCTGTGGCTCACCATGTGGTGTCTCCTGAACTCGTGATGATTTGATTGTCATCAATGAAACGGCAACATGACAGGTAACCTGAGGGAGCAGAGTACAGGTGTTTGGATGAGTTTCTGCTGTGGAACTGAGTGAAACCTGCACATTAAAGGTGATATGCACATGCACATTTGGAGTAGGTGATAGTAGAGTGGCATTACTAACGTCTACTGTAATACAATAAGCACAAAATAGGAATATTATTGTAACAGTACACTGAATGTACAAAAAATTATGGCAGAATATGTGAATGCCATTTCCTGCATTTCATACACATTTAGATCAATCTAGCAAACAACAATTTATGACGGAATTGTTATCGTGCTTTCCGTTGTGCTTTTATTACAAAAACAAATTTGAAATGCTACTGAATGTAAATATCTGTATAGTTAATACACTAACCCTACTTAAAGTAATCACTTATGATGTATAAAGTTTCCTAAAAAGAGCAGTCATTTAAAGCCTCATCCTTGACTAATGGTCAATTCTAGCATCTAGCAAAAAAGTCTCCAAAGCACTCGCTGCTGCTCATAAAGCTTATTGCTGTGAACGCACACTTATAATTGAAGGTGACTCTGGTGAGCAAACACATCCATCAACTCAGAGCTTCTCTCATCTGGATTTTAACAGCTGGACAGTTGGAAGACACTCTTTAGAGGGATTTTAGTATGAAAATCAAACTGAAGCTATTAAGTTATTATTATTAAGTGAGGGGGAGATGTCCTCCCCATCCTCAGTGGAAATTACGCTCTCGCATTAGAGACATCTTGTTATTAAGTTGCACCCCATTTTGCCAAATCTACATCTTACTTGGCACATCATCTTTGTCCCTAGTAGATTGTAAATTTAGTGCATTTGTGCCTATTTGCAAAAAAAAACAAAAAACTTCCAAGTTACATCAATAAATACATTTTGTGTAATTTCACAAATGAGAAATTGTGCTAAATGTAATAACGTGCAGCAGAACAAATTGGAGTCTCAGACAGGAGTTGATGTCTCAGCTCATAAAGACTGTGTTGCCCTGCGATTAATTAACCATGTAAATGAAATCTTCATTGTTTAGGGGTTTGGAAGCTGAGCCTTCCCACGAGGCACTGGCGCGCGCTCGTCTGAAATGTCTCATCAGTTTGGCTCACAGGAAGAGTCGAACGCAAACAGAAGCGGTTGAGAGTGCCATGTTCTCCCACCTGTATGGCCAGGTAGCTCCCTGCTGACCCTGACGTTGCCCTCGCGAGTCTTCAAGCAGTAGATGGAGCAGATGTTGTCGAGGCCTCCGCAGGCTACGTAGTTCCCAGAGGGGGCGTACGCACAGGTCATCACCCAGGAGGAGCGCAGGGGGATGGCGTGTATCTAGGAAGGGAAAGGTATTTGGACACAACCGACATTAAACTTTTAGAGTAGAAGGAAACCCAATGCAAACCCTTAAAAAGATAATAAAAATGGGTTAGTAGTAACACTGAAAAACTAATGCTAATGCCACTGTAAATGCTACAAATAGTCATAGCAGTGGTTGCAAAGGAAGATGTTATGAGTCAACCACACTCCTACAAGACAAAGACTTCACTTTCACTTCCAGTTCGGACGGAGGCCAAGTGTGACTATTTATCCAGCTGATGACGTGACGACAAAGAATTATTTTGCCGACTTTACCTTGTTAGTGGTGTAGCTGTCCCAGACGATCAGTTTTCCATCTTGAGAGGCACTAACCAGAAGCCTGTGGAGACAAACATTCAGACATTTCATACCTTATCTGTAGATGGACATTCAGTTAGGCTTAGTGTTCATTTTCTGATAAATGAATACAGTCGACCCTCATTGGAAACAAAACATCCCAGTTTTCCACAGTGACTGGTCTACCAGTAAACAGGAAAAAATGTAAAAACTAAACACTTATAACAAATATTTCAGAAAGCACACACATGTGGAATATAACTATATTCTAGTAGTAGCAGATAGTTCTGAATATATGCTCCAAATCTGTTTTAAAGGGGGCACTTTTGCCTCTGTGCTCTTGAAAACTCAGAGATGTTAGCAGCGTTGTGAGCCTGTACTTGGGCACAGTGGTGCTTTGAGCTAAATGCTAACATCAGCACGCTAACATGCTCGCAACATGCTGTTGTGAGGCGGGTTTAATGTTTAGCTTAGTGTGTTAGCATGCTAGCATTTGCTAATTAGCACTAAACACACGGCAGAGGTGGGTGGGAATGTGATTCGTTTTGCAGGTATTTGGCCATAAACCGAAGTACTGGACAAATTAACATTTTGACCTGATGGCGCTGGATGAAGAAGATCATCAAACTCATTAGAATTCATCCTCCGGGCAACATGAACGTTCGTACCAAACTTCATGAGAATCCATCCAAGAGTTGTTGAGATGTTCCTCAAGTGGACTGATCGACCAACAAACCGACATGACCACCCATAAAGCTGCTAGCATGGCTAAATCGAGTTGGACTCTTGCATGTTTGCATTGTGCCATTTGATGTGGCTGGTTTGGAAGATTTGGCTACCATTTCTCAGAACGGCCAGGTCGCCTGAACCGGTTTGGTCAGTTTATTACGAATGATGCGTTTGTTTCTTTGCTTATTTTTGATCAGTGAGCGTCAGTGTTTCACTCTGAGCCAAATGTGGATTCAACCAACGTCACAGTACACGATGTACTAACACAGCACAGCGTTATAGTCCCGTTTTATTTCGGCTGACGTCTCTGACCTTCATTTACATGTCTCCACATAGCTCCATCTTACACTCCATATTGAAATGTAATGTATTATCCCATGTGAAGTTGCTATTGTACGGAGACAAATCATTCAGCTGGCCAGTTCAAAGTGTTTATTTTCTACTGAGTGGGGAAATTGTAACGATACATTTTAGTGATGAACAGCACCGGTACAGTGAAATGCTTTAATCACAATCAAAGTCAACACGAAATGTTTGGTGCAGCATAGATAGACTCACCTTGAGTCTGTACCCCAGTGCATGGCATAGATCTTAGCGAGGTGGCCCCGGAGGGTGCGTCTCGTCCGCATCTGAATCCGCCCCACAGGATCCAGACCAGCAGTTATCTAGGTTAGTGAAGAGAGGTTAATCAAAGAATTAGTTCTAATGAAATCCGCCCTTTTAATTGATAACTGCATGTGCGATGAACAGTTCCACAGTGAAGTTTCTTGAGATTGTAACAATATGGCAGCTATCAGACACTGAGGACAAAAACAGCTAATATTTCATGCCAAATTTGATGATAGGAATACTTTTATATGTAAAAATTAATTTATAAATGACTTTATCAAAGTAATATATAAAGCACAGCAGAAGACACTGGGAATCTTGCTTATACTTATCCAGGTTTATGTTTCTGGTGATCATGTGGGTGGAAATTGGGTATAAAACGTCAATAATTAACCATCTATTTTTTCCAAACCATGTGTTACAAAATAAGTAGTGTAAGATATTTTATAAAAAAAAAAGAAAAAAATAGATTTCAAGTAGCTGCTTTTCTTTTTCTGTGTGAACCAAAAAACTCCCAGTTTCTCCCATGAGCTTATTATCATGTTTCCATATTGATGGTCGCCAAACTAATGGTAATTAGTTTATTAGAATTAAGCCCCCAAATAGATTTATAGACATTAATTATAGCACACACATTCAGTGGTATTTACCTGTGTCAGGGTTGAATCTCCACATGCTTTCCTGGCATCCTGAGGGAGTCAAAGGATGAAAATAAAAGACATTTCACAACAGGTAAATATTTCAGCACTATCATGCTAAAGATGAACACTGAACTACAAAAATATCTGACTTACTTTTATCTGGTTCCTAAGCTGCTCGGCCTCCTGACGAAGCTGCTCCAGCTCACTCATTTTGGATTTGTCCAAGCCGTCACCTGTTGGTTGTGGGACAACTTCAAATATCAGACTCTGATTTACATAAAGTATCATCTCAGGATGAATAAAAATGACTGCCGATGTATATTAGCGAGGCCCACTGGGATTAGCATAGTTTCATGCTTTCATAGTCCAGTAATCCAGGAATCCACTTTCATCAGAAATGAATCAATTAAGAAAAATAATTTGCTTAAAATACTGTTTGTCCTAGATTTGGGAAAGAAATAATAAAATAAAAACACACATTTTAATCTCTAAGGTTTACTGAACCCACACGGTGAGAAAAAACCTTGTAATCTGTTTATGGCTGTGCAACCATGCCTGGTTTAACTGAGGAGAATAATCTGTAATGACTAAACTGCTATCAAGCAGCCCGCATCGCTACCAGGCAGCAAGATACTGAGTGAACACACCCTTTAAAGCCGAGGGAACTTGTTACACTGTGCACTTACAGGTTGTGTATCAAGTCAGAACTCATGCTAATGCTAGACACAGTCATCTTTATGGCTCTCCTGTCATCTGAGGCAATGTGGCTCCTAAAAGTGAACATAACATAAGTGAACATGTCCAAGAATGGCCGGAAAAAAAAAAAAAAAAGATGTCTCCTTTAGCTATGGGCCAACTGGGTTCACACACACTGTACATCACATCATGCTTTCAGTAGGAAGCAGCATTTCCTGTCCCTGACAGGAGCACAGTTACACATTCAAACTGCTTCCCAAACAGGGAGCTTCTATTTGCATTCGTGAAGCAATGCAAATCCACGATAACACTGCACAGCAAACACACATACAGTGCACACTGCAAAAGGAAGAGCAATTAGCTACAGTAGGTCACTGTTCCCTGGAGGGACCTGCGACCAGATGGATCACACGGCCCTAATGGAAGCCAAAAGGGGTGCATCATGGGTCTCAGTCTCCTGGCACAGCTGCTCATTTAGCCAATGATGAGGAGAAAAGCTGGGGGGGTGGGGGTGGGGGTGGGGGTGGGGGTGGGGGTGATGCATCAGAGATCAGGCCTGGATGGGTCCAGCCAGATGCTCGGATGCATGTTTTTATTGCCTGCGAGCATCGGCTGGAGGGCGTGCAGATTTGTGCTGAAGTCATGCCAATGGACAGGGAGCAGAAGAGCGTGGAAAATACACACACATCACACAGATTCCACCTGCAGTGATGCATGGCCTAGTCGCAGACAAGAGGCCCTAACCCTAACCCTAACCCTTCACGATGACGCTGATGAGGAAGGTTAGGTTAAATAGAATAAAGCATGTTCTCAGAGCCTGAACATTTGAGGGAGTTGACATGTTTCATTACACAAGGAGACAAGACATTCAAAGAAGTGTGACTGGCCACACCCCTTTGGCTGCACATCTGATGTGCAACAACTACACCATCATGGCAGGGCTACATCTGCAACTGGAGGAGAGTGCAGAGCCCACAGCCACTGCATGTTTGACAGAGTAAATGTTAATGTCAGTAAGACCGTGTGGCTCTGCCCGCTCCCAGGTTAACACACGCAGGCCTGGTCTGGGAGCTCCGCACTGAAATAAAAGCCGCAGTAGAGAAAAAAGTACAAGCCGGATTCAAAAGGTCTAAGATGTACTTCATAAGCATTTTATTTCACTGCCTGCAGCATTTAGAGGTTCTTATTGTATTCAAATAGGAAGAAAGGCCCCATGTATGCAGGCTACATCACATATTGATCAGCACACAGAGGCTGATGAAGGCCTCGACCACATCTTGTTTCAGATGCTGAGCTCCTAGAATGCGGATGTAGCTAAATTAATTTAGTCGAAATGATGCCATGAATAGGCACACCATCACCCAGCCATCTTACGCTCAATAGGCTGGCCTACAGCGGCTGTCACAGCGTTTGATAATGGGCGGCTACCTGTTAATTCTCCCGATGATTTTGCTGCTTTTCTCTCTCTCTCTCTCTGCCGTTAAAAAATAAAACTGAAAGCAACGTCCCCAAAATCCCGCGGAGGTTTTCGACTATAAGTCTTTTCCGCTCATTAAAAAGAATGAGATGCAGAGGAGATCCACTCAAAGCTCCGTGTGTCACGATTAGGCTGCCTCCAAATCCTTCAGCAAACAGGCAAACGCAGGAGGGCTACACACATTTCCATTTCTCTGCTTTAGAGGGGCTCCTGAAAAAGATGAAATCTGCTGCTGCTGCGGCCGCTGTGCTGCCGTTTCCTCTCCGAAATGCTTTGCCCCTTTTTCACGCCCGACGAGCCAACAAAAACATATTTGCCCAACACGACGTAAACAAACACAATTCGCCACAGCTCGGTCCCCCGGCCCGCATCAAGGACTGTCCATTAAACACTATTCAGTCCGTTTTACTCCGATTCTGCTTCTCGTGACGTTATCCTCGCTTCCTTCCTCTCTTTGGTTTCCTCCTCCTCCCTCTGCCGACACTTCATCAGGACAACCGCCTCCGAGTCAACGATGAATTGCTGAGCAAAATCTGCAAAGTGCCACATGTAGAAAATTATTAGATTTTTGTTCTTTTTTTTTTTTTTTTAAAGGCGACTGACTGCAAGAAATCAACCCATCCGCAGATAGACGGTGTGGGGTTTTCTTCCAGTCTAATGAGAGGCGGCCCTCTCGGTCAGTTATCCACACGGTTCCTGTTTTTTTCTGAATATCATCATTCAGAAACAGGCTGCCAGATCACGCGGTGAGCGCTTGCAGAAGGATCCTCAAATCCGGGCATGAAGCATGTTTCAACCACACCCATCTCTTAGATACTAGTAAATCCAATGACCCCTCCCTCTGATCAGACCACTCTGCAGGTTGGAGATCCTTCTCCCACACGGACGTGCTCCATCAGTTTGATCCAGGTTGCTCAAGTCAGGGACATTTCAGGGCTCCCTACAAATTAAATGTTTATTATTTATGATTATTTCATGCTTTGCAAGCTGCAGCACAATGAGGAAAATATGTGAATGCATGGCAGTATTTTGGACATAAATGTTCACCCTCTTCACACATACAGTCATCTCCCTGAACAAGAAACCAGAGCATAAAGAGTTCAACTGATGGTTGGATCAGGAGACATTTTGGACTGAGACTGATTCAGCTGGTGGGACTGGGGGCTCATGGAGATTTTGTTTGGGATGTTTAAAATAACTTGGATTTGGATGTGAGTCAGAAGTTCTCCCAATATTGTACTGAAATCACACATCACTGCAACAGTGTCCTGAGTTATTCGTCTGTCTGTGGACCAACTACAGGTCACAACATTCTGAAGAGTTTAAAGTCCCCCTCCTCTCACAAATGTGTTTGTTTCTTGTATTGTTTCTTCACTTGGATGTTTGAGCTTCAAGGTGCAGAATGATGAATGTGCAGAGTTTGAGGCTAGAAAGCTGTTGGGAAAGTTTCTCTGTGCTCACATTAAATTGAGTTGAAAGGTGTGCAGGTATGATTTGTGACATCACAAAATTTGGAAGCCAATCGTGGTCCAGTATGCAACTTACACGAGTGTGATGTGGAAACTTGAAACCTCAAAGTGCACATAGACTGAGAGTGGGCTTTACAATGAAGTATGAGACATGTATTGTCAGTATAATTAAACTTTTGTAATGAAAAATATTTGCAAATTCATCAATTTTTCAATGAGGGAGAAGGAGTAGATGCTATTTTAATATTTTTTTTACTAGTTCATTGAACTTTTGCAAAAAAAACCCAATATTGTTTGAAGCAGTGTATTTTTATTTGTCTTAAAACATGACATCTATCCATCTATCATGTCTCTTTTAATGAACATTCATTTTTGAACATTCAACAAAGCAAAGGCCATACTCTTAAGAACATTTTGTAATTGTTACATTTTCAAAATGAGTTTTTGTCCAGCGATGGACGTTATGATTTAACAGTCTAAAAAAAAATAAATAAACATATTATACATTACATCCTCTATATTTCTCAATAGACTATTGTTTGTGGCCAGAGAGCATTGCATTTGTGCATGTTTGTTTAGTGTTATAAGACATGGGCAGAGTCCTGGAAACCATTTGTTGAGGAGACAGTGAAGTAATGGGAGCTTGTGGTGCATGCGGCACCAGTGTCTCCCAGAGGAGATGCTGCATGTCCAACAAGTGGTGGGAAAGAAATTTTGCAGTCAGTAGACCCTGCCCTCCTTTCCCTCTCCCTCTAACATCATACAATCCCCATATCAACATCCTTGTTAATTTCTAGTGCTGGTTTGTTTTCCTGGAGCAGAATGGATATTTGTGTAGACCGCAAATTGTATGTATTGGGTTGTAGTGATTTTTTTTTTTCTCTCTCGTTGAAAAATCCATTGTTTTAATGAAAACCTTACATGACATCTCAGGTTTGTCCTGCCACATAATGAGCCCCTCAGTATATATGGACGTCATCTTTGCCACAATAGTGACCCCTGGTGTGGAGAAATGCCATTACAGTCCAGCCTGCAGTACAACTTTACATCATACTGCTCGTATACAGTATGTGCATGTATTCAAGTTCCTGCTCAGTGCATACAACAGATTCACAATGGAAATCACTTATTTTAAGTTATTTATAAATTATTGGTGAGGTCACGTTTGACTGCTCTGCAAACAAGGGGCGTGGTTATTGTAGACAAGCAGTGCCTTTGCTCATATTTGTGGTATTTTTGCCCTCCCCTTTTGGCAGTCACATGGGCGCTTTCCGCTCTCCCGTGACACTTTTGAACAAATAATAGGGGGATGAGGCGTGTCATGGCTGCTGTGTTGTTATTGGGCAGCACATCTTTCACAGCATCAACTCTCGGGACAGCTCATCCCTGTCCACCGGTCTGCTGCGGTTACATTTGACTGTCCACTGGGCGTCCGACCCGGGACTTCTCCTACGAGAAACATACCGCGGAGACACGCAGAGACAGCCGGAAGCAGTGGACCACAAAAAGCAGTTTTGAAGCAGGAAGCGGGTCGAGGTGGTCTGGAGGAGGTTCAGCGAGGTAAGTTTGACTGTCCTCGGTGTTTCAGCAGGGGTATGAAACATCCTGGATGCTGCTGATTGAATGACAGTGCAGGAGCACTTTAAGCACTCTAAGGCGGGTGCGGTGACCACTTCCCGACCGAGAACCTCAAAACGTAAACAGACATGATGCAGCTGCAAAAGTGGCGCAATATTTATCCGCGATTTTACCCTTTTGCCCCTCAAAACACGTACAGTTTTTATGCCGCAGTTGCTCCACCCTCATGCAACGTAAATGTGACGGAAACGGTGATTTATTTTGGTAACCGACTTGTTTCTAAAGTAGGGTCCGCGGACCCTGAGAGGGCCTCTTTGGACAGGTACAGGCGGTCTGCATCGACATTGAAACGTCAGCTCAGTGCATCACTAACTGCACCCTGCAGAGCATGAACGTGCCACTTCCAGCATCACCAAGAATAAAGGAAGTACACGTTTATCTTTACTGCACATGTACTCAGATCTCATTGAATATTCAACTTCCCTGCTAAAACAACTTCAAGTCATCTCACCATGATGGGGTTCAGAATATGTCGCATCAGATGTATTTTAGCTACTCAAGTAAATGTGAAACTATTTAAAAACAGCCAATTCACTAAGCGTTTTAGTCAGCCAACTGTGGATAGAAATGTCTATAAGGTAGCTCACTGGAAACATACATAAAAATGTCAAATTAGGTTGCACCAGCGATTATTTACATGATCCATTAATCTTATTTTCTGGGTTAATCATCAATAAATTAACTGTGTAAATAATGTGGCAATCTTACTTAAAAAATAATCAGTTACTGGGTGTGATCCCTAAAATAATTAGGAGGTTTTGTTCCTTCATGTGCCACCATGCTTTGTTGTGTAAAACTTCTGTCCTAGTTCAGGTTTCCCATCATGTGATTCCCGTAGCTGATCTAATAACTCAAAGAGACGGGTATTGTTGAGACAACACTGGCAACAGGTTCAGTGATGAAAACTGCAACCAAGGTCACCTGTGCACAGAGAGGGGCATGCTCCGGCTGCTCGGCTGAGATGCAAAAACAGACAAGCAACTGTGATTCAGCTGACTGCAAATACCAACCTGAGGTGTGAGCAGCAGCTTTCATTAAGACGAGTGAGTTGCAAACTTCACTCACAGGCTCTCTCTGGCGGCGTTCCAGTGTTTGATCTTTGCTGTATCTTTGTGTAGTAAAGGGATGCAAAGAAGAGAGTAACAGAACAGGTCAGATGACTCATTGTAGCGTCAGGTGACTGTGCGGCACCTGACTGCTTGTGAACTTGCTGGATTTGTATGCTTGTGTTGAGCCGCTGAATCTGATTTGCGGTTATTTTAAACAAATGGTTGCACATATTGGTTATCTTGCCTAAAGCCCAAAATATGTTCAAGTTGACCTTTTTAGATTTTAATATTTCCAGCTGCTCAGAAGCCTCACAACTCTTTAAAGTAAATAATTTGTTTGTCTATGGCTGGAAGCATTCACAAGACAGGGCATGACGTGTGCTACTGTGCACATGATGATCTTCACTTTAGGGAAGCGCTGGAAAGGGTGGAAACATCACTGTGTACATGGCTGTGAGAAGGCCTGTGTAAACAAAGGCTGTATACATTATGAAATAAATGACATAATATTCTGCCTGACTAATAAATGCTCTCACTTTGTTCCCAAAAGATGGGGAAATGTTTAACAAGAATACGCATTGTGCACAAAAACTTACATAAAAGTGGACTGTGTGCAGGGCATGTCGCATCCTTTACCTCGTGTTCTTTCTCTTAATCAACACAACATGCCAGGGGAAAAAGGAGAACTGTGCAAGAGAGGTGCGTTAAGAGATATATGGCCTAGATGATAGAAAGCAATTTGTTTTGCACACAAAGCTGACAGAAAAAAAAAGTTTTTTACAGAGTTGTGGCTGACAAGCATGTTAGATTTTTTGTCGCGCTGCAGCAGATTAAGATCTGTAGTTAATTCTTTCTGTTTGAAACCTGTCTCCTTGATTTCTTTTTTCACAGGGCAAGCAGACAGGCTCTTCTCACCAACCATGTCAAACGAACGCACCCCTCTGATCACCTCAGGGGTATGTGGTCTGACCGCCGCGGCATGCGGCCTGGGGTCGGACGCCAACCCCGATTCCGGCTCTGGGACACCAAGTAAAGATGCTCGGAAACTGAATACTTTTTTTGGGGTGATGGTGCCGACCATCCTCTCCATGTTCAGCATCGTGCTGTTTCTGAGAACCGGTGAGCGATGCGTGTGTGAAGAGATTTGAGAACTAGAAGCAGTTTTGGGTTGTAGACAGTGGATGTTTGTATGAGTCACTTACAGTATAACTGAGTCATTGTGCTGTATGTGACTAACATTAATGTGATCTCTCTTGCAGGGTTTGTGGTTGGTCATGCAGGCCTGTTACAGGGACTTTTAATGGTGATTGTAGCCTACACTATTATATCTCTTACAATACTGTCCATCTGTGCCATTTCCACCAACGGTGCTATACAAGGTGGTGGAGCCTACTGTATCCTTAGAGACCAAACAAATGTTCAAAGTGTTGTTTTTCTTGAGTGTTACTTGCCTACAGTTTTTCTCATTTCACTTGAAACATCAACCTTAATGAAATGTGACCAGACATGATAAGCCGTTCTCTGGGCCCAGAGTTTGGAGGAAGCATTGGTTTGATGTTCTTCCTGGCCAAAGTGTGTGCATGTGGGGAGTATGTTCTTGGTCTTGTGGAGGCGATACTTGATGTATTTGGTTCGGATCCTGGTAGGTTTTCGGTTATGTTCTGTTTCTCTCTTTTTAAAAAAAACTATATATATGTCTATATATACATTTAATATACATCCCAATTTCTTTGAGGATTCTCAGTTTTCTGCCTTTCTCCTCTGTTATAGAGTCATCTGTGTCCGGGGGGGTGCGGGTGCTTCCTCAGGGCTACTGGTACACAGTGCTGTACTCCTCAGTAGTCCTTCTTCTGTGCCTGTTCGTGTGTCTGGTGGGCGCCCACATCTACTCCCGCACCGCCTTCGTCATCCTTCTGGTGGTCACCGTATCCTTGCTGTCCATCTTCATCAGTTCTGTGGCGGTCAGACCTCGTGATTTTGTCATCACCCACCAGGGATCCGGCAACCAGACCCTGCACTACAACGCCAGCTACACGGGCTTCAATGCTACCACTCTGAGGAACAACCTGGGCTGTGAGTGTTGATGTTGGCGAGGATGTGAAAGTCCATTCACAAGCAAAGCCACATGATGCTTAAAAATTTAGGAGTATCTATTACAGGTCTTGTTGTTGTTCCTCATTTTTGTCATTGCAGCTGGTTACTCTTTGGACTACAGCACCAACTCCGTCATGTCTTTCGCCACCGTGTTTGCCGTCATGTTCACCAGCTGCACTGGGATCATGGCCGGAGCCAACATGTCAGGTTAAAGCTTGTTGTCTTACACGTACAAGTACATTTACTGATATACTGTACATAAGTACAATCTTGAGTTACTTGGTCTTAACTTGAGTATTTCCACTTTATGCTACTAATTCTACTCCACTACATTTCAGAGGGAAATATTGTACTTTTTACTCCACTGCAGCTTTAGTTACAAGTTATTCTGAAGATTTTATCTACAAAACACACGATCAGCTTATAAAACAATGATGCATTATTATAGATTAAGTAGTTGAAATAAGCTCCACCTTAACAAACTCTACAAAATTCTACTTGCACATTAAAGCATCAGTATTAATGATCCAATAATATAAAAGAACAAGTACTTTTACTTTTAATACTTTAAGTAGATTTAGCTGAGAATACTTCTGTACTTTTGCATTAGTATGATTTTGAATGCAGGACTTGGAGTATTTTTCCATTATAGCATCGCTACTTTTACCTTGGAATTATGCGCATGATGATGCAGAATAATGTCAAACAAGACGAGACGTGTTTATACACCTATTACAATTCAGTAAATCTTTATGTGCATGTACACACACACACACGCCCACCCTGATGTTTGTTCTCACTCCACATGTCTCTGAAGGGGAGCTGAAGACTCCAAGTGTTTCCATCCCTAAAGGCACCATCGTAGCCGTCTTTTACACTTTCACAGTCTACGTCCTCCTCTTCATCTTGGTCAGCGCCACCTGTGACAGGTCTGACATGGTTCATAATAGTGTTGTCTGATGTTAATAAGCAACAGAAATTAGTAGTCATTTGTTTTTTTTTTCTTTAGGACCCTGTTGATTCAGGATTATGGGTTCCTCCAGAAAATAAACATCTGGTCGCCGTTCGTCACCATCGGGATATACTGCGCCTCTCTGTCCGCTGCGATGTGCGCTATGATCGGAGCGTCCCGCATCCTCCATGCTCTTGCTCTGGATCAGCTCTTTGGTGCGGGCTCGAGGTTTTCACTCATCATGTCAGTGCCTTCGTTGTGTGCCGAGTCGTTTTCTAAGAGACTTCTGTTTTTCTCACAGGTTTGCCATTAGCCCCGGCTGCCATCACATCAAGCTCGGGGAATCCGTGGGTGGCAGTGCTGTATACCTGGGGTCTGACACAGGTGAGTTTCTGAGGTGTGCACTCGTGTGTTTTCAGGATTACATCTGGTCTCCTAAGCTGTGGTTTGTGGTGTGTTTGTGTTTCAGTGTGTGGTGTTTGCAGGCCAGCTCAATGCTGTAGCGAGTTTGGTGACTGTTTTCTACTTGCTTGCCTACGCTGCAGTTGACCTGGCCTGTTTGGCTCTTGAGTGGGCGTCAGCACCAAATTTCAGGTAATAAAAGATCAATCGCTATTGAAGGAAAAATAAGAAAGCAATGATCTTTACCGTTCTCTATCAGCGGCACGTAGGCATTGCAAACATATTTTTCAGCAGCCTGTAATCCCAAGAGTGAAGTCAAATTTTTCAGAATAAAATTGCAAACAAAAAACACCTGTCGAGGTAAAATATCACAACTTAAACACTGCCAGAGGATGACATATTTTAGGCTTTCACTGCTGAAATGCCTGTCACTTATTCATAGTACCATCACTGAGTGTGGCCATAAATTGTGACCCAGGAAGTAAGAAAAAACTTGTGCAGTGACACTAAAAATGTAAGGTAGCTTAAGGTGTCTTCTTTTAGTGTGTACAGGCTCAAAAAGCGAGATGTGAAAGCCAGAAAAACTTAAGCACTGGTAGTATAGATTTACAACCTCATCACCCTCACTTGGATATATTACTGTCAGATGTTTTATGGGACAATAAAAGTAATATTTATTGCCTCTCTCTGGTTGTTTAACAGACCGACCTTCCAGCTCTTCTCCTGGCACACCTGCCTGCTGGGGATTCTGAGCTGTTTGGTGATGATGTTCGTCATTAACCCCGTGTACTCCTCGGGCAGCATCGTCCTCCTGTTGCTGCTGCTGCTTTTCCTCCACTACAGATCGCCCACCAGCAGCTGGGGCTACATCAGCCAGGCTCTCATTTTCCATCAGGTATCTGGACTCATGCTGAGACGCGCACACAAAATCAGACGTGCTCTACGGTTTGTCAACAATGCTGTCTTCCTTTGGTTCAGGTGCGTAAGTATCTGTTGATGCTGGATGTGAGGAAAGACCATGTGAAGTTCTGGAGGCCGCAGGTGTTGTTAATGGTGGCCAACCCTCGCTCTTCCTGTCAGCTCATCCTGTTTGTCAACCAGCTGAAGAAGGGAGGGCTGTTTGTGTTGGGCCACGTGCAGCTGGGAGATCTGGGTAATTCTCTGTGGATGGTCTGCGATGGCCATCTGCAGCTAACACTATTAAATTATTCTTATCTTTGAATCATTTTCCTCTGTTGTTTCACCCCCCCCCCACTGAAGCTGAACTCTCTTTTTATCAAAATAACCAGCTTAAGTTCATGCATTCAACTACTGCAGACAAAATGTAATCATTGTCATACTATTATTGCAGTTTCATTTTAATTTGTTTGAAAGACTCAAATTCACTCAAATCAGCTGTGCACATGTGGAATAAAAAATAGGGTGTGTTCTGTGAACTTGATGCAGTTTTAGTTCATGAACTTCCTGTTTTGGTCAGGTTCATTGATTGACAGAAATTGTGTCTTTATGGTAAGGCATGCTGTAGGTTTGGTAGTGACACTTGGCATTTTCATGTGCCTGGAAGCCTTTCACTGATGTATTCTATCAACATGGTATCATGTGATTCAGGTTGCATATGACTGCAGTTATATACCAGCTCTGATTGGCCTACCAGAAGTCCACAGGCACCATCATGGAAGACTATCTCTTGGGCTTTCACTTTCCATCTGCTGCTTCTCTTGCATTATTAATAAGAGATTAAGTTTTCTCTGTACCAGTGTGTGTACCATTAGACCTGAGAGTTTAAACCAGCCAAATGTCTACCTTCTTGTTTGTTTTGCTAAATAGACACATATCCTTTTCAGGCTGTAAGAAAATATATTGTGTGATGCACCCCAAGGATTCAGAGAGCAACGTGCTGACATATTCTTTCAATAATTCACGAACTCACAGTTTGCCTTTCTGTCCCCTGGTGACCAGTAGGATACACTGCAGTGTCTACACAGAGTGAAATTAGATAATTTACATGCAGTGGTGGAAAGTAACTAAGTACATTTACTCAAGTACTGTAAGTAGAAATTTTAGGTACTTGTACTTCTTTCTCCACTACATTTGTTTGACAGCTGTAGTTACTTTTCAGATTAAGATTATGTATATATTAAAAAAAAAAAATAAACACACACACACAAAACAACTGATAAGCATGTAAAATACAACACATTATTAAAGATTAAACCCCTTGGTTGGGAACCACCAGACCAAACTAACTGCAGTAAAAACTGACTCCACCTCAACCAGCTACAACAGTAAAATGCTGCTGACACATTGATGCATCAGTATTAACAACAATCTAATATGATATATAATAATAGATCAGGTCCAGGGGACATTTTATGGCCCATTGAGGCAACTTGTGATTTGTGATACTGGGCTACATAAATAAAATTGACTGCAAACTGAGTACTTTTACTTTTGATATTTAAAGTACATTAAGCAGATAATACTTCTGTAATTTTACTTTCAATGCAAACTTTTATTTGTAATGGAGTATTTTTACATTGTGGTGCTTTTGCTCACATAAAGGACCCGAGTACTGCTCCCACGACTGTTTGCTTGACTCCTTTCTGCAATTCTGCTGAAATATGTTCATCTATGAAATGAAGCCCTCTGTTTTATTACTTTATGCATTATTCAGATCTATGCAGTAAATTAATTTCTGCCTTTCCTGTGTTTTAGACACCCTGCCGTCCGACCCAGTCCAGCAGCAGTACAACTTCTGGTTGAGCCTAGTTGATAAACTCGGGGTGAAGGCCTTTGTAGACCTGACACTGTCCCCCTCCGTCAGACAGGGAACACAGCATCTGCTGCGCATCACGGGCCTAGGTATGCTCTTATTTCTTTTATCCCTGCCATGCCCACAGATTGTGAAGTTGCTTTATCTGCACTCTTTGCTTTTCTGTTTCTCTCTGCAGGTGGCATGAAGCCCAACACATTGGTTTTGGGTTTCTATGACAGCAGCACTCCTGAGGACTTCTTCCTACAAGATACTGCGTTCTGTGACTCTTCGGTGGGACGAGGGAGTGAGGGCGAATATAATTTTGGGGTTGATTTGCCTTCGTTACAGGCCCATTTCCCCCCAGTCCGACACGTTGAGAGCCCACGCTGGCTATCTCCAGAGGAGTACGTGGGGATCATTTCTGACGCTATTAAAATGAGCAAGAACGTGTGCCTTGCCCGTTATTTCTTCCAGTTAGAGGGAGAGGGTAAAGATAGCAAGGTCGACGGGTCAGAGCGGACTATAGATGTGTGGCCTCTCAACCTGCTCCAGCCAGGCAGCCGCGATTATGAGGACGTGTGCAGCCTCTTTCTGCTGCAGATGGCCTGTGTGCTCAACATGTCCACCAAATGGCGCCATGCAAGAATGAGGATCTTCCTGAACGTGGAGACTGAGTCCAGTGACCAGGGCTGGGTGGTAAACGAAGAGACGTTTCGAGAGCTGCTGAGGAAGCTGAGGATCAGGGCTTCGATAAAGATCGTGCCGTGGGACTCTGTGGTACAGCACCACGTTCAGCCGGACGGGGAGCGCTCTGCACAGCCAACACAAGCTCTGTCCGAGGACTTCCTGTCCGCAGTGAACTGTATGTTGATGGAGCACAGCTCGCAAGCTGCTGTCCGCTTCCTGTATTTACCTCGACCTCCCGCTCATCACAGCCAATCACAGCAGTACTTGGCTCAGGTGGAAGCAGTGACCAATAGTTTAGGGCCAACGCTCCTGATTCACGGTGTCACCCCTGTCACCTACACTGATCTTTGAGGATGTGCAGTTATGAGTTTTGTTCCTGTTATATCATTTGATATTGTACATGCAGCTACATCTTAGTGACTGCACATTTAAGTGCAAGTATAAACTATGGTTACATGTAAAATTAACACATAATTTAATGAAAAGTGGATGCTAAGGTACAATATGTATCACCGGTTACTATACTTTCACGTAATGCAGCTTTTCTTTTGTCGTTTTACTGAAGGTTAGAAAAGGACCACAGTTGAGTGCATTTTGAAAATACGCCACTTGAGGTTTTTGAAGTCAAATAGGAGATTTTCCTATTTTCATATACTTGAACTGGCTTTCTTGAGCCAAGAAATGGGAGAATACTAACGTTTGTGTGCTTGATTTATGTTGATATAACCTCCTGTTTGCATTAGCTTTAGGCCTGTCTTTTCACACAAGGCAGAAATAAAAATATGTCAAGACTCTTCAGAACACAAACACAATTTGTTTTGAGCGATACGGGTTGTCTAGGACATTGAATATAGAAATGTCTACATATAATTTCAGGGATCAAATAATGAATTTGTTGTTTTGTGATGACAATTGACCACGGTAAGTTTCTAAATGGTATTGTGTTAATGCATAATAATTGTTTTTTTAAACTCCTCTGTATTTTTGCTGCTTGCTTTTTCCTTTCCTTCCCATTCTCACATTTCTGCTGGTTGCTGGACCAAGTGATCCAAAGACGTTTTGCTTCTGAGCTGAACTGAGTTCTGATTTTTGTTTTCCATGCACGTGTGCAAACATGTTTTCTTTTGCTGATAAATGTGCATCTCTAGTCTTCACAAAGGGAACCGTTTTGTACGTTAGAATGATGACCAGCGTTTGGTGCTGTTGTATGTGCCAACTTTAAAAATATATTGGATTTTTGGGCTTAACGATGCAGACGGTCAAAAATACACCAAAAAGATTTATACTGATGGTTACTTTGAAGGTCCATCCTAATCCAGTCTCAGTCAGGACCAAGACCAACGATGAACCAGAACAAGTTGTCTAATTTTTAGGCAACAGTTAATTTACCATATTTACAAAGTACAGAATAAAATGTTACTGCATTCTTGTCCTGTTTTGTTTTATAGTATTGCATCGCTCACATTGACCTTTTTAACAAAACACAAATAGGAAGTTGCTGAAAAAAGCCATTTGCCAGACTTGCCTTTGCCCTTTTGGCATGTTCCGTCTTGTGGTTAGTGGTCGATGAGAAAACCTTAAAGGACTGATTCTCGTATACGTGTGGTCTTTACTGTAGATGTACACATTAAACTGTCATAGCAGTAAATATATACTGTGTATTGTTATCTCTGTAACTGTAATATTGTAACATCTTTAAAGATTGCTTAAATGCAATACAAACAGAGATTGTGTCTGTATATCTGTCAAGTGTAATAATATAAATATTAATAGAAACAATAGATAGATACTCTGTTATGCGCTCCTGCAGATATTGCAACCCAGCTACACTTGTTGTACTATTTATTATTCTATACTCACTACCAGTGAATAAGCCTATTGGCTCCATAGATGAATAAAAACGTAATGCAATAATTGTTAATAAATAAATCTACAAAATACAACAGTATTTACACATATAGTGTAGCATACACTGTAAAAAAAAAATTCCTTAAATTTTTTATTGTTTTTACCTTTTTTAAAGTTATATACAAAACTCTGTAAAATTACGGAAATTATCTGTAAATTAACAACACAACTGTTATTTTAGGTATTATGACAATAATTACAAATTGTTTATTTCTCATTTTTGTACAGAATTACTGTATTATTTGTACTGTATTTTTTCAGCTTTCTTAAATTACATACACATTTATGTAAAATGTCAGTAATTATCTGTAATTAAATATATAGGTCATTATATAAAGGTTTATGTCTATACTAATATTTAAATTTATCTTCGTAATTTTAATGTAAATCTTATTTAGTCAGTCCACTAGTAATGGCCGTTACCTGGATTATTATTAATTCTTATTTTGAGCGAATTTGAGTTGTGGATGTAAACTGAGAACAAAAGACTGGAATGTGGACACAGAGAAAGGGTCACATGGGAACTGTTTGGTCACCTGTGAAGTGAATTTATATCCTGCAAAAATATTGGCGATATCAGGTAAGAAAACATTTCCCCTGTTATTTTCTGTAACAATCTAACGTAACGTTATGTTTCATGTTTATGTCCTTCATTTATGTAGCCCAGTCTAAAAATATTTCATTTTAGACAAATAAATATGTAAACAAATGGAGATTAATACATAATTTTAAATGTTTAAAAAGTATTACATTAAAACCAGTTCATCAGTGTTTAATACAGTTCATAGTGGATGAAATAATGCTATAGGCAGATAAACAAATCTGTCATTGTGTTAATAAAGTTAATTGAAATTCAAATAGTTTGTTTACTGTCCACATAAGAGTCAAGCCCCCAGGAAGAGCACCAGGCTTTGAAGCCAATCTGACATAGTGGCCAAACCGTGTAATTACAACATCCGGCTTTTTATCTCATAATTATGACTTTGTATCTCATAATTATGACTTTTTTTATTTCATAATTTCGACTTTTTATCTCATAATTATGACTTTTTATCTAATAATTTCGACTTTTTTTTTTTTTTTTTTACTGGCAGAAATGGGCTTCCATAGGTGAGCCTTGTGAAGGTAGGAAAAGTTAGTAATTAAGGACAGTAATTATGCCCATTAAGAGTTTTACCAATGGGTATCGGACATATTGCAACCTGCAGAAGATAAATATCTGTGTGTGTGTATTTTTGTACTGCTTCATCAAGATGTAGTGTGCCAAAGTCAGATGCTAGTCGCAATTAGCGCACTAGCGATATTAGCACATATTTAGTAGCAGCTAATGTTACTGTGTGTTGCTAGTATGCGTTAATGTCAGCTAGTTTAATGCTCAAACGAACTTGGCATGAGAAATAAAGGAGCTTTGGAATGACTAACTTGACTGAGAAAACTGTCTTGTACACTGGTTAGTAGACTGGTTAGAGAGGACCAGCAAACACTCCTTGGACTAGAGAAGAGTAGAGTCTCCTTAGAAACAGGTATCATGACCTCATCATGGTAGTAACCCTAACAGACACATGGAGATATACCACTTTCAGTTTTTCAATTCCTCCTGGGGGGCCCTGAAGAACTGCTTGTGAATAATTGGTTGATATTGTAGATTTAACGTATTGTACAATCTTGAGCACGTGTTAACACTTTGTTGAAGGTGTTTGACTGTAATAATTGAAAAAAGAAATCTGTAAAATAACAGTGTTTCTCTGCAAAACCTCAAATGAAAATTTCTGTAAATGTATTGTTTTTGTAATTTTTTAAAAAATTAGAATATTTTACTTTAATTTTACGGTTTTTGTTTGGCAGCCGCTGCTGCCAGTCATTTGACCGTTTTTTTTAAATTGAAGGTGTTTGATCGTAATAATTTAGGAAATATCTGTAAAATAACAGTGTTGACCTTGCTATGATATTACACGTTTTGTGTACGTGAGAAATGGACCTACAGTGAAGGTAACGCCCATATTCAGCTGTAAAAGTCGAACTTCATCCTCTGTGCAGGTGCAGTCACATGACTACTCCGCCTTTTCACTGAGTCTCTCCTTTTCCCTGCACGCTCTTCTTTCATATTTGCTGATGATTGTGAGGTTTCGTAGCTTCCTGATGAGGACTGATGACATACGAAGCCAGTCCGGCAGGAGTATTGTGAGAGCCATGTGCTGTAGGATGATGGGGAAAGAGAAGGAGAAGGCGTTAAGAGATTTCAGCAGCTGACAGTCTGTGAGTGATCAGAGTCTCTCATCCCTCTGACCTGGAGTGCGTGGGACAGACAGCCGCTGGTGTAGCTGGAGTGACCCACGGTGTTCAAGGCCTCACGGGCGAACGCTGAAGCAGTCTTCACAAAGCAGTTGACCGTCATGTTTTTTGTCATGTTGGTGGACACCATGAAGGGAGCCACACACTGGGGGGAAACAAAGGATGACCTCCCTTTTACATCATACATATTACTGACTGAAAGTGTGTCTCTTTTTATTTTTATTTTACAACCATATCAAAAGCTAAAAAAGGGGTAGAAACAAAAGAAGAAGACATTTTGGGTATTCTAACTGATGACAGTTGATCTGAGGCTCATTACATGTCTCATATGAAGTTCTTCTGATATTATTTTGTATTTGTCTGTGCCCACCAACAGTCTATAATCTAACTTCAGTTCACTCACAGGTATCAGATTGTCACTTTCCTCTCTGTTTTTACCCTTTTTAGTAACTTAAAGGCTAATAACTAATATGTTTTAATTCCAATGCCCTGTATCACCCAGCACTAAGGTCAGTTTTGGTGTATTAAGCTGTATTAAGTGTCTGTCTGTAAATTAGAGCTAGACCGATAAATCGTCAAGTCAGTGCAATGAAATCATTTCAACCAAGTGTCAATTTTTCGTCATGTATGACATTGACATTTATTTCCAGAGAAATCTTGTAACAAGTTGTTTTGTTTTGGTTACAGTTTGAAATCATATCTTGTTTAAAGAAAATCTGACTTTTAGGGCTAAATAATAGACAGAATTCACTTTAGAAGATGATGATTTTTGTAGTTTATTAAATGTCCTTCATGTCCTCCTTGAGTTCATGTGAATGAGCTTTACAATATTCACTTAAGTGTCACATACTTTACCTGAACAATAATTCCCTTGGACTTGTACTCAGCGTGCAGACACTGAGAGAAATATGTTACAAAAATCTGAAATGAAGAAGAAAGTCAGTCACAAAACAAGCAGACCAGCGGGTGAGTGTCATGAAGCTGTGCACTGAGTGTGATCTGCTCAGGGTGGGTTTGAATGAATGTGTGCACGTAAATAACAGAATATCTGAATGAGAACGTACCTTAGTGGCAGAATAAAGGGACAACAAAGGCTGTGGACGGATGCCCACTTCAGAGGAGATATTGATGATCAGCCCTGTCCCTCTGGGAAGGAGATGGAAAACAGACATCCATAAATTCATCCTATATATACTCATTGCTTCATATCCACCATTAAATTCAGGGCGTTTGTGACAATACCTTTCAACCATACCTGGAAGAACTACTCTGGTCATCTGAGAGAGGAAAATATAAATCATCTTTAAATCATAAATCATTTTTCATGCAGCTAATAGCCATTAACAAAAAAACAAAACTGTTGAGATACAGTAGAAAAGGCGAATGCAGATGCCTGAACATTAAAAGCACTAATAAACACACGGTCATACATTAAACTCACATAGATATCTTACCTGAGGGACAGACAGCATGTTACAGTTGATAATGTGAGTGATTTTCTGAACAGAATGAACACACAAGGGAAACAATGTGAGTTACAAATCAGAGACAAACATGACCTATAACATTCTGAGTCAGTAGATATAAATCATCCAGTGATTTGTCTTCAGAAAATTACATTTTAAACACAAAACCTACCTGTTCAGCATCTGGTATTTCCAGGAAATAGGCAAAATGATCAGAACAGGCCATTCCTACATTGTTAACTGTGTGGGTTACAAAGTCACAAACAAGGACCTTTGTTAATAAGCATTTGCCTTATGTCAATATTTAACTGATGAATCTATTAATTTCCCCTTTAACTATTTGGCATGTCAGAGTCAGCAAATGCACATAGATTTTCAACAGGTAAGAAAACACATTGTCATATTCAAAATATGGGGCTGCAGGTGGACCAGTCTTTAAAGGAATAGTTCTACTAGTTCCTCTCTAGCCCAGCAAGTAGCCCCCACATAACATGTCATTTTTACACATTGCGTCATTTTTGTCTGCATTAAGCAAACATGTCACAACGTCTGCCTGAGTCCCGGTTTGGCTCTTTCTTACTCTCTCTGTCCCTCCATTCAGTCACCTCTTTCTCTTTCCCCATGCCTTTGCATGCATGCCTTTAAAAAAAATGGCACTGTTCTCATTGTCTAAACCACTCCCTGAAATTTGTCCAGCTGCTGGACTCGTTGTTTTCTCAGTCACTCACACTTTCTAGAAGAATTGCTTGCAAGTTTGAGGCTCTTTACTGAGGCTATCAACTCTTTTCCTCCAATATTTCTCAATTTTGAAAGTATCTGAGTAACTTCCTAGTGCTTTTCCTCTGCTCTTTAACTGATCGTCCTATTACCCAGAATTCCAATCTCGAGTCTGTGCAGTTCTTCGGCTATAGCAGGGTAGATACTGTGGCCGTCTGTGAAGTCCACTTGGATGGTGCGAGTCTTTCGTCCATACTGATCCTCTGAAGGAGACGAAGAATATTTTGGGTTATTTGTGCTCTACAGTTGCACATGGAAAGGCAAATGTGTTTACTGTGACGGGGAAAAGGCAGTAGAACACCAGTATTTTAATTTGACTCACCTATCTCTTTGGCGACCATTTGAAGCTTCTCATCAGATCTGCTTACCAAAACAACATCCAGACCTCTGCGTGCCAGCTAGGAGACATAAAGACAGACAAGTTTGGTGGCTCTCTTAACCAACAAGACTCGCACTCGATCTAAAACAGCTTAACAAATATAAACCAATTGTCCCCAGCTCCAAACTTGAAAGTTGGTCAAGAAAATGGAGAGACATTGTTGTAGAAGGAAGCTGGAGACTCACCTCACTGGCATAAGCTTTACCAATGCCAGATGTGGCACCAGTGACAACTGTACAAAGGAGAAAGCACAGACATGTTAAAGGAGTACAGAGACACTGTGCTCCAGTATACCCTGATCTAAAAGCTGCCATATTATGTAAAAATGAAGGTTGAAAATTGAATATTACACCTGCCATTATAAGTAGCTACCTTCAGTATCTGTCTGAATAAGAAAAGCTAATGAAGATCTTGTAGGGTTTTTTTTCTCTGGTGTTGAAACGTTGACAGCTTTTGACACCATGACCACAAGCTGACACTCATTTACCAAACTCTTCAACCAGTTCTGCAAAAATACAAACACGTCGCTCACTCTGCAGCTCTAAATTGTTCATTCAGCAAAAATACTGCACGTAAATTTTGCATTTCAAACAGTCAGCATGTCTAAAACGCTGCCATTCAAAATGTTAAACCAAAGTCAACAGCTGGCCACGCTGAGCCTCAGGTACAAATGTTAATAGTTCAGTAAACAGTCAAAGAATAAACCAGAGCCAAAGGCCAGTGGTGACACTTCAGAGAGAGGCACAGGGGAGTGGAAGAGGAGGAAAAAGTAGAAGACCTGAAACATCCCCTGCTGCTTAGCCAGAGAAAACACTCCCTGCTACTGTATGTGGATAAGATCCTGGTCATACAGAAACCCAAGGCAAAAGGCCCAGTTTATTTTATTTTCTTCTGTGTATACTGTTTGGACACCAAATTAGTTTTTTCATCAGTAAAGTGTCAAAAGTGGAAAACAAAACTGCACCATCTTAACAAAAGATAGAAAATTGACTTTGAAGTTGATGTGTGTCTGCAGAGGATCGAAATGTTTGCAGGAAATAAGACGGAAATGTCCCATCAAGTAGGAATGTGAACAGCTTATCAAGTCCCTTATCAAACTGCCTTCACAGACAGGATGCCTGGTGTGTGCTGCTACTGAGGGAAGTTAATGTTACAAGAAAATCCAAATTTTCCCACACCTTAGCTTTCTACACTGTTGTTCACTAACATGCAGTCTTTAATAAGATCTGGATCATCCATGTGTTTCAGAACTGCATGTACTCACTTGCAATAGGCCTTTTCACACTCTCACAAAACCTTAAATCTGACTCTCCATTAACAACTTGTAAGAGAACATGAAGTACATTTTCTTTGACATTACCTGCCCATTGTCCATATGTCCTTAAATCCACTTGCCAAAGCTCTGACAAAATAAACTGTCTGAATCCACACCAACAACTCCAGACCAGTTTCAGCAGGTGGAAAACGACAGTAAGTCCCCCAACGATGGCCAGTACGTCAGTGAATGACATTTTGTAGCAGAGCTCCAGACTGAACAGGATTCCCTTGTAGCACGATGGGACAAAGGTTTAAAAGGTAGTTAATCCCAATTTTATATTAGAGGAACTTTTTTATGTACTGTGCTCCTCCCACTCTGCTCCACCCCTCACTGTGGGCTGTTGTCATACATCCCTGGAGCATCACCAGGAACCTGAACCCTATGAACTGAATTGAAATGAATTGTGCACAGTGAACTTTGAGAGCTTTTTCAAAGATGTTCTGTACAGTAGTTGTAACTTTCATGACCTGCAAAAAGATGCTTGCTGCCCTCAGCTTATCCTAAAAACTCAAAGCAGTGTTTTTAAGTCAAAGTAAAGGAAAGGGAAAGTGACTTCTATTGGCAGGTTGAGCGCCTCCAATACTCTTGCATGCATATTGGATAAATGGACTGATTAAAACAAGAAATTTACCTTAAAGGGACACTCCAGAGATTTAGTATTTCACTTCCATAAAATTGGAGGACTCACAAGAGACAGAATTTTAAAAGAAGAATGAATGTCATGTATGTTTTTAGTCCCTACTCTGGGTCAACCTCCAAAATCTACACTTCCCATAATGCCACATGATAGTGTCTTTTGTGAAACCCTCCCTGTCTGATAAATTCACACATCTTCTAAACTCCATGCCCCAGTTTGTTACACAGACTTATAAATTGTCTAGTCTCCAAGCCCATGCTGATATAACCCCGTTGATCACTATGACGTCACCAGGGTTATTTTCTCAGCCTTTGGAGAGCTCCTGCGAGAGCCGTTGAAGACATTATACAACTGTCTCCACAAGCTGAGTAGCACTTTCCATGATGAGTAAGCTGAACTTGGTGTGTAAAATTAATGGAGTGCTCCTTTAACATACATGGCATCACAGCAGTCACATTCAGTCAAATAACCTGTCCTCATTACATTTGTGGCACTTGCATCTAATCTCAAAAGCCCAAAACAAAACTGTGACTCCTCCAGCGGCTGCGATGGAGATAAAAACAGGTACAATCTGTCAGTGTTTAACATCAGCAGAAACAGTCCTACCCATTAATGTAAAATCAGTGTCTGAACATTGATAAACTGTTGATTAAATGTCTGAGTGATAATATCTGTGATAATGTTAATGCATTTACAGTCCTGTGATCCAAATGATGACAAAGAGCTGCTTATCATCTCAAAGATAAACATTTTACTGTATTTCTCTGATAAACCATTCAGTCATTGCGGCTCAGAGTTGGTGGGAAGCTTAATTAGAGCTGCATTCACAAACTCTGTAAAAGACTCTGTCCTACCACTGAAGTTAAACCTTTTACTTTGAAGTTAAAGTTATTTAATTCTAAGGTCTTGGAGGCCTTTATTGTTTTAACCTTGAACTCTGCGAGTAATTGTGCTGTTTTTGTTTGGATTATATGTGTAACAAGGGTGTTTTGTGGCCTAATATTTCTTGTTTCTAACTTAAAAATATAATCTTAACATGTGTACATTCACACAGCATTTAGATAAACAATAAGAGCCATGTCAAGCTGGGGTTAAGTGGTAAAAGTGCAAAGGAGCTAAAATCTAGTTTGAATGCTTTTATTATTTTAGTACATATTGAGCAAGCATTTTACTAAATAAATGTGTGATTAATCAAATCACCACAGAGTAATTACTAATTACTAACTAATAGACCACATATACAGAGTGGAGGAAACAGCGGGTGGTGGTGGTGGTTGGGGTCCTACTAGTGGGTTAATCCAGTCCTCACTGTTCCCCAGTCAACTGTGGTCAAGTGTTTTTATAATGCAAGTGCGAGCCTAGCATAAATGGATAAGTGGACATAAAAGACAGTGAACACTGCTTGACAAAAATGTCTTTCAGCCGCCTAATGAGACAGGTATGTTTTAACACGAGGGTCTGCAGTCAGGTAGCTGTCAACCACCAGAGGGTGCTGCAGCCCCCCAACAGGCCAGAGACCTGCTCAGCTGAGACTTATTAATGTGCAAATGTAATTCTGCACGAGTGAAATTTGTTGTTATTTGACATTTTCCTTTATCCATATTAAAAATGTTAAAGAAAAAATTCCAGGAAAGACCAGTGAACATAAATACAGCAGACAAAAGAAAGTGCAGCTTCACGTGTAAGATTATATAAAGTTAGGTTCACAGGACAAGACAGTTCACCCAGTGCAATGTATTATATCTGGAAGGTGTGGTGGAGTTAGGGGGATACAGTATGGGAGATGAGAAATTACAGCGTTTGGGGAAAGCCCTCTAACTGTGTGACTCTCCTCATAGGCATGTGAAGAGTCTGTCAGAGTTGAGTTGGTTGGAGATGTGTTGGTGACAGTGCTGTTTTTTTGACTTGATTTGTTTGATCAGTGTCTCTGATATTGACACTGTTGTTATTTCTCTAGTCAGGCTGTGCATGGTAATAAGATGTATCATACTGTTCTGAGTAATTATTTGGTAAAAAAAAAAAAAAAAAAGTACATGAAATTCATGTCAGCTGATTTATTTATTCCAACAGTTCGGGTGTATTCATATACAGTAGATTTTCTATTAGTTTTGTCAATGAATTTACAATAAGTTCTTTTAAAACCTTTCAAAACTGTTACTTCACTTTTATTGTTTTTAATTTGCATTTTAGAGATCATTGCCTGCATGCGTTTTTTTCTGATCCCAACTCGATGGTAGCAGTGTGCAGTCACAGCTCTGAGGGACCAACGCCAGTGTCTAAGAACAGCGACAGGAGGTTTCCTATTACCTAACGCACATTTTAAATAAAACCCTCAAATGCTTTTCAGGGAAGATTCCCTGCTTTCCTCCAGCTCTGAACCTGTGATCCTGGAAAGACTGAGTGATGTCACACTGTGAGAGACGGACAAATTAAATCACCTGATCAATTTAGTGGGGTCATGGAGGAGGAAAATGGCTAAGCTTCTCTATCGCTCCTCCCACAGCTCTTTTTTTTTGTCTTTTTTTTGCAGTGTTTGATTAATTAACTTTGACAAATAGCTTCATGGGAGAAAATAAAGGATTCCAAGAGAGATGTACCAAATCACACGACAGCTTTGAAAGTCACGTGACCTGCCAGCACATGCCAGCATGTAGACAGAGTGCATTTGGATAGAATTAGATGAAAAGAGATCGTAGGGAACCATGTTCAAAAAAATATTTGGCCCTCTATGTCAAATCAGTCTCATCTTTCAACTAATACTGAATACTACTTAACTTGACATGTTTTGCCTACATGACTTGGGGTTGTTGGGCTTGTGTATTGTGCAGCGTTGATGCCTCTGCAGTAACTGGGCCGGCCATACGCATGTCTGACCTTGCCTTGAAGTGATCTCTGTCAGTGCCGTTAGCCATGTCACTAAGAGGCTTGCAGGCTGCAGATCAGTTTAGCACAGCCTCACCTGACTAATCTGATTACTCCAACAAGGCTGCTATCAATGTGCAAGACAGGATAAAAAAGAACAAAACACATCGTCACACTTCCACATGTAGACCGTCTTCATATTCATAAAGCTCGGCACTGAAGCTATGAAGAATGTGTTTGCTGTATTGTTTATGAGCATCTTTATATTTAAATGTTTGTTTGTTTGTTTTTTGTGTGGAGTTTCCCTCCCCACCCCAAAGGCTTAAATTCCAGCTGTAGTGCTGCAGTGAACTGCACATGCTCCCAGGTCAAAAGAGCAACAGCAGACTTTCAGTAGCTTAGCTCAAGTTATTTCCAGCCCTCGCATCCAGCTCACATAGTTCTTGTGCTTTCATTAGCATTGCTCCCCATTTGTTGGATGCTCATGTTGACCTTTGCTCTGTGACTATCAACCAGAATTTGAAGCCCTGACCTCGGGAAGCTGTCGGCAGGGGCGCGAAGCCTCAGATAATCTGAAGAAAAGTGGTCATATTTAAGACACCTTGACATAATTTAACAGTCTAACAGAAGCAATGAACATTTTCTGGTATTTTATCAGGGGTGAGGGTCAGGTTATTGAGGGAAAAAATGTGCTACAACCCAAGCTGTAGCCTAATTGGCTAAATGATGATAAAAGACCCATTTTACTGGTGAAAAATTTCAGTTAGCATATTTAGCTACTGTAGTGAGACTAGGGGAATGGCAAAGAGCATGAGTGAAGGTCTCAGAAGGATTTGAACTGCAGCAGCAGGGTTATATGAGACTACAGACGCAGGCGCCTTAATCACTGCAACACCTTCAAGCCTCGTGATTACATGCAATTCTGTAATTTAAGGTAGCCATCGTTGATAAGTATGCAATTAATAAAATTGCAAAGGTTTTCTTTGTTCTGCATTGTATTTTCTTGCTACTATAACTAACTGTGAGGTTGAGGTATGCATGATGAGCAATGATGGAAAACAACACTTTGAGAAGGAAAGTGCACCCATCTTTCATTCAAGTTCACAGATTTTGATGAGCGAAGTGACCCTGTTCTGGGACAAAAAGACACAAAAAAAAAAAAAAAAAAAAAAAAACAGCAAACGAATGATGAGTTCCTCACAAGATTATATGCTTTTTGTGCTCACTTTTTTTCTAATAAAAAAGACAGCGGGTATGTGATCTGAGTAACTCATCTGTCATTTAACCACAGTTCTGTGCTGAGCCTCATCCCCTTGATTTCAAACAGGTGGAGGTGGGAGGAGGGACAGTAAATCAGTCCAAGCTCAGTGTTAGCCACCATTTTCATCACAGTCCTTCCCAGATCTGACTATTAAAATAGCATCAATCAAATCAGTCTTACAATGCTCAGGGAATTTTCCAGGCTACATCAGCACCGGAGTTTACAGGATACAGAGTGAATATACCTCTACTTTCACCTTCTTTTTCATCTCCTCCAGCCCTCCCCCCACACACACTCTTCACACACTAGCATGGATTAAAAGCTAAAGAGGGTTGAGAAGTCAAAGCTTGCCAGTCCTTTCCACTCTCCCCTTTCTTTTTACCCGTTACCTCTCCCCAGCTCTCTGCCAATCTATTTTTTTTTTTTAACCTATTCAGACTCTGGATCAGGGCTGGACCTCTTCTCACATACCATCTCTTGCTCTGTGGTTTGGGGTGGGTCCCAGTTCAAAACAGGAACAGCAAGAACTAAAGCAAGACTAAACTACTGGAAATGTGGAAGTTTTAATTTTCAGTAGTGTCTTTAAGGGACTTGGATGCAAGAGGAGATAATTAGATTTTTAAATATTTTTTCATGCTATTTGGATTACCTATGATATTTTTTCACAATAAAAGGACAAAGACAACTTTTCCGGCTGTATACTTCTGTATACTTAATCCACCTGGAATTTGGGTGGTGCTAATCAACGTCAGGCTCCAACATTGACATGGCTCCTATGAAGAAAAACTGCTCCAGGTCAGAATGATCTCTTAAATGAAATCTGTTTTATTGAATTGTCTTTTTACCACTATTAAGGGTAATATATGGTTGTGATCAGTTCATCCATCACACAGTGTAGCCTTATCACTCCAGTAAAGGTGAGACTGCTGGGACACCAGAGATTGTCTAATCCCTTCATACATTTGTTATTGACTTTTAGACAGTTGCTCTATACATGAAATGTCAAAAGCGTTTTGAGGGATTCACATAATCTGACCTATTTCTTATTTTCAGTGGCACACTAGAATACGGCCAGAATATTAGTCAGTGCTCCTATTAACCTATTAGCAACTGATAAGCCAATGTCAGTATTAGCCACTTTAGGAGGCTTGTTACTCGCCGCTTGCTTGTTGCATTTCAGCTTGAAGACGAGGTAAGAAATCAGGCTCTGGGGTATTTTGTGCTTTTAAAATGTCATTTTTGAACCACTAAAAGCCACAAGTGGTTTACACCATGACTCATTTAATATTGTGCAAATATAAACTAGAGATAGACTGATAAATCGGCCAGGCCGATATACGGGCCCACATCAGCTTATTGCAGATATTTATCAGTATCGGTGTTTTTCTGGGTTGATAAGCAACAAGTAATTGCAGGACAGAAATGACAAACTGTAAGTGTCATTATTGTACACTTTGTCCACCAGATCATCTTACAGTTGATCTTTTAACTGTAAGATGTCCCACTTAGTATCTATATTTGTCACAATTCTTTACATTTTTGTAAACTCACAAATATCAATAACAGCCTAATAAAATCCTGGATTAGTCGGGCTATTTAAACACAAGCACAAGATTGTTGACTTTTTTGGTAAGAGGTAATACTTTCAGTATTTTAAACTGTGGACTAGTTTTCAAATTGTCTTCAGAAACCAATATTGTATCGGTGGAACATTTTAATTTCTTTCAACCTGAACTTTCATATACTTGAGAAGCAATGTTCTAGCTGCAATTAAAATTCCCCTCCCCACTGGCAGGTTGGTCAGGCCTTTTGCTCAGCTGTCAACGTCAATACTTTGACATGGGCAGTAATTTTTAAAAAGTGTACAAGTTGGTTTTTCAGTGTCCTTGTCTTTTAGCAATAACGTCTCTAAATTCAGTTAATGTTTGAAGATTAATAGGGGGGCCAACTGTCTTTTCAAATTTAGCCTGAAACAACAGTGTAAGCTCCATCATACAATTTACGATTTAATCTTGAGATATTTCTGACAGATAATACAAATTTAGATGCTGGTTTAAAGAATCTGAGTGGTGACTGAGGTTAAAGAAGAGGACTCGTCCAGAAATGGCTGAGAAGATCTCAAGAGATTGACTTTCAGAAGGGAAAGGTATACCAAGACCAAATAGAGACATCAAGGTCAGATTTAGCCCCACGTTACCTGGCACTTGATTTTTTATCTCTGTGGCCCCGGCAGAGCTAATCAGCTTGTCACCCAAATGCCATTAATTCTCCAGGGAACAGCACTGGCACTCTGGGCACCATGTCCTCGGTGAGACAGATGGATGCGGATAAGATTCAACATCACATTCTGTTAAATAAAACAGCTCAGCAAGATTCAAGTTCAGGTCAGGGATCATGCCTGTATTCTGGAGACTGTTTAAGCCCTGAGGTGTCCGTGCTTGTATCACAGAATTTAGGAAGCAAAAATACATCACACTCACTTGTCATGCTACTAATTTCCTAATGCTGTCCACCTTTTTTTCTTATTTTCTGGAGGCAGTGATGGCTTGGGGTCGTCTCGTCACCTGTCCAGCTTTGGACTAGAGGCCTGCTGATTGCCAAGGGAGACAGTCCCATCCACAAAGACAACACTCACTGTCACACTAATCACCATAAACTCTCCACTCCTCTTCTGTGTCTAAAGCATAAGAATAGCTGTGTGAGGAAATGGCAAGTCACAGAGACCCTCGCTTTCTGCACAACCTGTCCTACCACCCACGATGGCAGCACGACTCAATAAAAGTGAAGAGAAAAAGACATATATGGACAGTGGCTACAAACAGTTGCAGTGGACATAGTCTGTTTAAATCATTAGCAGCTTCATCATCATTGTCATCAAAACCACAGTTGCCATCATCCCCTGTGCAACGCTCCAAAAGCTGGTGGGGGAACTGGTTTCTTCTGCCCTTACTCATGGTCTCATTACTGCCCTGTCAAGCCTGGGCGACCACTTTCAAGGTGGCCCTTGTTGGACCCTGGACGTGTGACCTGTTGTACTCCAAAGCCCTCCCTGACTTGGCAGCCCGCCTCGCCACCACCCGAATAAACAAGGACCCCTACCTCAACAAAGGCTACTGGTATGACTACACTCTGGTCAACGAGGACTGCAAGTCCTCCCGTGCTCTTGCTCGCTTTCCTGAGCTGGAAGGTTATGGTGCTGCTTTCCTGGGCCCCGCCAACCCAGGCTACTGCTCCTCAGCTGCTTTGTACGCAAAAGAGTGGGATGTTGGGATTCTTTCCTGGGGTTGCCTCAAACCCAACATGAAAAAAGGAGGGATGTATCCCACCTTCCTGCAGCCGTTGCCACTGTCCTCCCGTGTACTCTTCACTGTGTTGCGGTACTTTCATTGGGCCCATGTGGCCATAATCTCAGAGGAGACAGACATATGGGAAGCCACAGGACAGGAGCTGGCCTCGTCACTGAGGGCCCTTGGCCTGCCTGTCAACCCTGTGGTCACTATAGAGGACGACAAAGATGGGCCTCGGAGAGCCTTGTCTAAAGTGCGGGAAGCAGACCGGGTCAGAGGTGAGTTGTAGATGACTGACAATGACAATGAATGTACAACAACCTTAAAACAACTGTTTTATTCCACGTCAACCATGCAAGTAAATTGTTTTTTAATCCCTCCTCTCTCCACAGTGATCATTATGTGCATGCCTTCTGTCCTGATTGGTGGCCAGTCCCAGTACCAACTTCTGACAACAGCCTTGGCCATGCGTATGATCGACCGTGGCTACGTGTTCATCCCCTACGACACCCTCCTCTACGCACTACCCTACAAGGATGCGCATTACTATTCTCTAGGCAATGACACCAAACTGCGGAAAGCCTATGACGGGGTCATCACCATTACTATGGACTCTGGAGAACGCAATTTCTATGAGGCCTTCAAAGACGCGCAGGACAGCTATGAAATCCGCAGCAGCACCCCACCAGAGCAGGTGAGACTCTCTGTTGAATATTGTAATAATTTAGTGATAATAGAAAAAGATGATAAATGTGGAAGAAGAGAAAAAACAAAGGACCTTATACAAATATTTGAATTTAATCAACATCGTCACATCACTGTCTCCTCTGTCAGGTTTCTCCATTCTTTGGCACCATCTACAACATGATATACTACATAGCTATGGCTGCCGAGCAGACCCGCGCCAATGGAGGCCGCTGGGTAACTGGTAGGATCCTGGGTGACAGCCAGGGCGGCTTTGAATTTGAAGGCTTCAATCAGCCCTTGAGGGCCGGCAGGAACGGTGAAGGCATGCAGGCTCGCTATGTAGTGCTGGACTACAGTGGCATGGGCACCTCTTTCTACTCCACTCATTCTCTGGAGGCTGCTCATACAGATGGCAAGACCGGGGGCTTGAAATACCTCAGTCGTTCGATCCATTTTGCAGGCAGCACGCCCTACACAGACTCAAGCTGCTGGTTTAGCCCATACTTTGCCTGCAATGGAGGTGAGTGCACTGGTAGTGTCATCGCATGAAATAAGTATAACCTGGTACAGTGTACATTGCTGAATTTAGTGCATTCAAACTGTCTGTCTTAGTGTTTTTTCTTCTCTTCTTCTCTTCCTAAAGGCATGGATTCAGTCACTTTCTTCTTTCTTTTCCTTGTGTTCATTTCATTGGCTGGATGTGGAGTTAACTGCTTTATTCGTTTCAAGTATGTACAGCAGAATATGATATCTCATCCGGTGCTTGTCTTGTGTGATTTCATCATTCATGCACCTTTGCTTTTTTTGTTTGTTTTTTTCCGAGGAGAAGTGGCAGGGTTGGGTTCAGCTTTGGAGGTGGTGGTAATGGTGGCTCAAAGAAGGTAGTCCTGACCCTGGATGACCTGGTCTTCATCAACGCTCAAATCAGCAAACGGGTCAGTTCTGTGCTGAATCTCTGACAATACTGGCTGTATTTTGCTGGGGTTTGTTTCTCTCTGCTTTGCAAGTGCGTGGTGCATGAAAGTTGTTTACCTGTAAAATATTATCCGCTCTAAGCTGACCGGTTCTCTTTGAACTGTGTATGTGAGCAGAAGCTCAACGACGAAAGCATCTTGAAAAGCCAGCTGGAAATGAAGACGCCTCACCACTCAGTATCCGGTCGCAGCTACTTGGCATCCACACCAGACAGCTCGAATATTGCTGTGTTTGAGGTGAGGCGAGTCTGTCATGACACATTCAATAAACTCCTGTTTACCATTTTGGTGCTCATGCATTTAGATGTTTTTGGTTTCATAAAAACTGTGTCGTTTTGTGTACATCCCAGGGTGACTGGGTGTGGTTGAAGAAAACCCCGCATGGAACTGTATCAGGCGTCAACAGCAGCACTGAGTATATCTTTGTCAAGGTAAGTGAACGTGTGAAGGAACAGGAAGGAAGCACTGAATTTCTGTATTCAGATGTTTGTTTTTTTCCTGGCTAAGGCAGGTCACTAGTTAAAACAACTGACTCTCCATTGTTGCCAGAAAACACAAAATACAGACGGGTGTGGGTCAGTGATCACATATTGATATAGTGTCATCTGATGTTTCAAACATACTGACTGCACTCTCCCTGCATGGCCACAAAAAATGTATCAAGCTGAGTGATATTCCTCCTTGCAACATATAGTTATATCCACGAAACAAAGTTGACAGTTCACAGCCTTGATGTTTCTGTTGTCTTCCTATCAGCTCAGAGACATGAGGCACGAGAACCTCAATCTGTTCCTGGGACTGTTCTTCGACTTTGGGATCTTTGGCGTTGTGACCGAGCACTGCACCAGGGGCAGCTTGGAGAATCTGCTCAACAATGAGGAAGTGCGTCTTGACTGGATGTTCAAGTCTTCCCTGTTAATGGATCTGATTCGGGTAAGAGAGAGACAAAATGACCTACTCTTGTTTCATTACTTTTCATCTTGTCATGTTTTTTCATCGCTCACACATTTCTCACACACTGTCATCAGGGAATGAAGTACCTGCACAATCGTGACGTCATCCACGGACGGCTCAAATCCCGTAACTGTGTGGTAGACGGGCGCTTTGTGTTGAAGGTGACAGATTATGGGTTCAATGAACTTTTGATTACCCAAAACATCGACAGTGACTACGAAAAGCCCGAGGGTGAGTTCATGCGCATCCACGAGCTCATTCTGTGACTTTGCCCGCACATATCAATTGTTCACTTTGTTTATTTATCGTTGTGCATCTTTTTTTCAATAAAGATCTACTTTGGACGGCTCCTGAGCTGCTGCGAAGTTCCAGTCTGAGGAGGAGGGGAACTTTCTTGGGAGATGTCTACAGCTTCGCCATCGTCGCGCAGGAGGTCATCTCTCGCTCGGCGCCTTTCTGCATGCTGGACATGCCTCCCAAGGGTGAGTGATATGGCAATAGTAACATGAAAAGAAACAACGAAGTAGCAGAAGGTATTGGAGCAGTGTGCAAAAAGTTTATTCATGTTTTAAATCGTTTTTTGGCAAATCAGCTTAAGTGCAATTTGAAATGTCCTTTATGTTCCCCACCTGAGTAAAAGACCAATGACTGACCTGTGGTGACAATAACATGCTATGAATACCATAAGTACATTCATTGTTGCTCTCCACTCCACCTTATGCACACTTCTGTTCACACTGAGCTGAAAAGAAAATTACAAATATTAGAAATGTTGCTGAAAATGCTGCACTGTGTCTGCTGTTTTATTACCAATGACATTCATAGCCAAAACTGGCTGCAGAAAATCACATTAGAAACAACTGCAATGAATTTTCAGTGTACCATGTGTCTTGTCTGTTTTTGTGCACTTCTGTGTGTGCCTGACATCTGAGTCTTCTTGTCTGCGTGGTTGTGTTGGCAGAGATCATCAGCAAGGTCAAAGAGCCTCCTCCGTTGTGTCGGCCTGTAGTGTCAGTGGACGAGGCCCCGCTGGACGTGATACAGGTTATAAAACAGGCCTGGAGTGAAGAGCCGGATAAGAGGCCAACCTTTGAGGAGATCTTCAAACAGGTAACAGATCTACTCCTCCTTATATGTTGTTCTGTACAAAAGTAGGGAGCTGGAGATGATGTTCCTGTTCCCTCCTTTTCATGTGACAGTTCAAGAACATCACCAAGGGAAAGAAGACCAACATCATCGACTCTATGCTGCGCATGTTGGAACAGTACTCCTCCAACTTGGAGGATCTGATTAGAGAGAGGACGGAGGAGCTGGAGGTGGAGAGACAGAAGACTGACAAACTGGTGGCTCAAATGTTGCCCAAGTGAGTGTCCAGCGACTTTAACTGATGGTGGGGTCATGCTCTAAGTCATAGCTATTGAGGCTGATGATGCTTATTAACTTCCACAGGAAGGTCAAAGGTCAGACACAGAATCCCTGAAGCTGGTAGGGATTCAGTGCCCAGTGCAGCAGGGTGGCGGCTCCCTGACATACAGTAGTGGTTTGAGGTCTTCTGCAGGGATTTAACAATAATTCTCAGGAACTGTGGAGACCAGGCCAGCTGTGCAAACTGCAGCTGAATCAAGAACGCAGAGAAAATGTTGTGAGATCGTAGCTGTCTCCTCTTGAGCAGGAAAACACAGAGTCAAAACATATTTCTTTATTTTTCACGTCTCAAACTTTTCCACCAGAATATGGCTGTAGTTCTGTTGCATTCATGGGAATATTTGCTGTGGATGTGATCAGACAAGTCAAACAGTCAAACATATCTAAAGCAAACCATTCATCACTGAAACCCTCTTTAGAGTTTGCTGCTTCAAACCAATTATTCCATGCTTTTTCACACAACACAAAATAACTAAAGATACTGTAAGTGATATTAAACCTAAAATGCTACACTCAGTATTAACCACCAGATAAAATGAATCACCTGTTTACTGACACTTGGCACAGTCTGTTTCCATCAGAAGGTATTTTATAAGGAATCAGGTCAGCCACCTCAGTTTTGTTTTCCTTTATGAGTCTCAGAGCTGGATGTTATTATCAGATTTTTCTTCTAATAGTCAAAACAAGGACACCTTAACATACTCACTGTGTTCTTCATAACACTGAATTTAGTTTAATCAGATCTTAGCAGTCATGAAATCACTGATCTGTGAAAGTGGCTTTCCTCTATTTAACCGTTAACTGCATATTGAGAGGAGAGAGTCACACCATGCTGTTATTGCGCATTGTTCACACATTATACTGTATCTCAGTCATGTATTTAGAGGCGTCGCTTTGCCTGTTTGCAATGATCGATAATAATAGTTTGGGAGGAAATCCTGAAATGATCACATTTATGGCATTAGACAGGAGGAGGGGTAGAATGTCAGTAAAAGTGTAAAAATGACTTTCAGCAGTCTCAGGCTCTTGTGAGAAAACTGTTTCTGCTTCAGCCCCTCAGAGTGTCCTCCACTCACCATCTTCCTCCTTCAGGTCTGTGGCCCAGGCGCTGAAGACAGGCAAGCCCGTCAAACCTGAGCATTTCAAAGAGGTCACGCTGTACTTCAGTGACATCGTGGGCTTCACCACCATCTCAGCTCTCAGCGAGCCCATTGAGGTGGTCGACTTACTCAATGACCTATACACACTCTTTGATGCTATCATCGGACTGCATGATGTCTACAAGGTGAGTGTTGGTGGATCGTGCGTACAGTATCTATGATGAACACCTTGTTTTTGTATTCTTTTATTTATAGGTCAATCATGCTTTTATCCTGCTGATGAAAATAATGGGTTTTTTTTTTATTTGTTACCTTTTTATTTCATTTTTTCAACAAAACCATCCAAATGTTGTCTTTTTTTTGTATTTTCTGTGAAAATGTTCACATAAATTAGATCTAGGATTCTCTATATTGTTGATGTTACTGAAACATTGCTTCTGTTGCTCCTGAATCTGCTCTGAATATCTGAAGGTATGCCAGGAAAACATTTCCCACTTCATTTTAATACATGTTATGTCCACTATTTATTAAGAGAATCCCTTTATTTTGGTGGTGGCCAGTAATTTGAAACTTTGCAGTGTTGAACTAGTGAGAAAAATACCATGTTGTGTGTGTGTGTGTGTGTGTGTGTTGATGGTATTTAGGTGGAAACTATCGGAGATGCCTACATGGTAGCCTCAGGAGTCCCCACTAGGAACGGTAACCGTCATGCAGCTGAGATGGCCAACATGTCTCTTGACATCCTCCACTGCATTGGGACCTTCAAGATGAGGCACATGCCTGAACTAAAAGTCAGGATCCGTATTGGCCTGCACTCTGGTGAGCAATATGTTCACCCTTTCTGTGCTGTGATGCTCTAAACATCATGATGTACAGTGGAAACGTTGCATATGGAAAGTTCTTAACCATGACTAATTACTTTGAGAGTCACATTCACGTGTAATGGGTGATATGGCATGAATGAATCCAAATTTCAGAGTGAGTAAAAATTAACTAACTATTAACTTGTTGCAGAGGAATAAGAATACAGGAGCCCAAGCTGCTAAGGCAAGGAGGTATTTTTACCTCCTTTATCCTCGTCTGGAACTTATTCCTGGAACAGTGAAACACTATCCACTTAGAGAGCTGTCATCCAATTAACACACTGCATCCTTTAGATTTCTAACTCTATTCTATGAATTTCTTTACGCACACAGAAGTGGTAGTGCTGTGTTGAAAACTGAGTCGCAATGTAAATATTTACCACACAGAATGGTTTATGATGTAAGGTATTGTTTGCCAAGGAAAGGCGTCCTATTCAAAAAACCCCCAATCTGTGTGTGTGTGTGTGTGTGTGTGTTCTTGCATGCTATGTTTGCAGGCCCAGTGGTAGCAGGAGTGGTGGGTCTTACGATGCCTCGGTACTGCCTGTTTGGAGACACTGTCAACACAGCATCTCGAATGGAGTCCACAGGGTTGCGTGAGTGATATATTATATAATCTCTATTATACAGACCAGACAGATCTCCTCTTCCTTTTTATCCTTTTTTTGAAACTGACATAGTGGTTGAGAGGACAGGTGTAGATTGTGTGCATGCTTCTTGAGGCTAAATAGGGCTTTAAGTGAGCAGCCCTAACTAATCCTTTAAGACAATCAGCAGAATTAGAGGCCAATTTGAAGTTACTGTGGAAATGTCGTCAATGACCAAGTTTGCCCCGACTACCCTCTGCATGTTGTATAAATTAAGTATAAACAATAAAGTAGTAGCTACTAAGTGCACTTTACTTATATTTAAAAATAAAACTCTCACATTTGATGGGGCTCCCAGAAGAGCATACTGTAAATGAACATGTTCACCTTTAAACTGGTCAATGGCAGTATCAGTCTAATTTACTGTATCTACAATTAAAATTGTGCAATTATGCGTGACTACTGTATACTGTGTTTTTTCTATTTGGAGCAAAGCAATGATGAGTAGTCTACTGCCACCAAGTGACTCAATACCAAAATGACAGCCTGACTTCTCATCAATCAATTTAAACCTTAGAAAGTTCAAGGTCAATCCATATTTCACATGTATACCTGATATTAAAGCAGTTTCAGTGTACAAATGTTGATGATTTTTCTGTATTTGCTATCATAGCTTACAGAATCCATGTCAACCAAAGCACAGTTGATGTCCTGAACAGCTTGAAGCTGGGATACCAAATTGCTGTCAGAGGCTTGACAGAGTTAAAGGTAAGATAAATAAAAAACCTTTCATAATATACACAGAAGATATGTTATGTACCTTATGTACCTAGTGTAGCACTGGCCTAGTAATAATAGCTAATGAATGCTAATGATTATTTATTTCTAGGGAAAAGGGATTGAGAACACATTTTGGTTGGTAGGAAGGGAGGATTTCAACAAGCCTCTGCCTATTCCTCCAGACACTCAAGGGTAAGAGAACGTTTTGGTTCCTCCTCCACATATGCATAATGTGATTTGCCTGATTTAATCTTTGCACTACATTTATATTGGATCATTTTAGACTATTGCAGCACAACTTAATGTAATTAAACGACCTATTTGTATGAATGTTATGTCGTGTCCCAGTCACGGTGCATGAAAAGCTTTATTTCCTATTACAGGGGAAGCAATCATGGTATCAGTTTAGAGGAGATACCTGTTGACAGAAGACAGAAATTTCTGGATCGACAGAAGAAGATGGGCTAGCCCAATGTTTTTTTCTTTTTTACTGATGTCCCAGAATGAAAAGTGATGTTTATCATTGAAATAATACACAGAAAGATGTGTGAATGAATGAAAGACTGAACATGCAACATCCAACCACAATCTACTATAGTTAATGCTCCGCTCAAAATGAATTCCTGCACCAGTGACATGGGAATTCACACTTTTTGGATTTGTCGTAAATCATTCATATACTAAAATAATCTTTCTTGGAGAGTATCATTGTCTTCATTCACAGTCTTAGCACATTGGTGCCACGATAAACCCTGGCTCCAAGATAGAAAAATGAGCCAAAAAGAGGCAACTGTTCATATTATATTTGTTCAACAGTTGTTTTTATACTGAAAATAAAATATACATACAGTGTAATTTGCATACCAAGGTGGACTCACGGGTCCAGAATGTGCTGGTTTATAGGACAGCAATCGCCTAACAAGAAGAGATTTTGATGGATGTGTCTACCAAAATGGTCGCAGTATTGTGTACTACTGGTGTTCTTCATGTACTGTATGTATTTGTACTGATCTTTGTGCTTTGTAGAGATATTGGAGAGATTTTATCATGAACACTCCAAGGGTGGAAGCTATTACTGCTCGACTATTCACCTCAGGTATAATAGAGTCTATGCTGCACTCACTTTAGAAGCATTAGCCTTTTGCAACAACACAAAATTAATACATTAAAACATTTTCACAGTAATTTAAGCTGGAAAACACTGGACGGGTCAGATTGGTTGGTTAGTTGAGAGCTCAGGTCAGGGATAGCTCTGATTTTGCTTTTGTAGCAGCAATCGTGATTATTCACACTTTTGATGAATGAAGCCATATTATCCAAACATGGTCAAAATATGTCAAACAAAGCATCTGGTTTGTTCATTTAATATTAGATTTAATTATTTATATAGATTAAAAAAACTAAATCTTTTTGACTACAGGGTCTCTACTGGGATAGGCCTTTTTGAGTTGATTTGACTGATTGTTCTGATTTATTCTAACTCATCACTTCGATTAAGTGAATCTAAAGACAAAAATATGCTCTAAAACTTAGTTTAGGTGACTTATTCTAATGGCAATTATAAAAACACAGACTGAAAACGATGTTGGGGCCAAAATACCTGCAAAGCTGGAAATAATGAATAAATTCCAACATTTAATGACAAATAGTTTTAAGAAAAATGCCATGGGGCCCACATGATATTATTCTTTAAACAGATTGACTAATGATGTGCATCTACAGTATGTTTGTCTCCCTAAGTATGTATTGTTTTTAATGATGGGTGTATTGCTTTTAACATTATGCTGACATTTTCTACCAAAACCTAGAAGATGTACACAACATTCAAACAAGACCCAAACTATTGCTCGCTAACGACAATGCAGTTTCACTATAGCTTCACCTATAGTACATGTAGCCTATTACTGAAACATGTTGCATGCATGGCTGGATGTACTGTCCAGCATGCTGTGTGTTCAATAGGGTCTAAATAGGACAGCAATAGGAAGACCTGATTTCTGTGACATACAAGCTCTGCACTGATGTGCAGAATGTCTGAGTCAATTGACTAAAATGATCATCTACAATAATATGCTTCAGCAGATTGAGCCTTTTCATGTGTATCGCCATCTTCTAGAGGAAAATGTCTGGCTGTGTCTTAGTTTTACAGCCATTATCTTCTTTTTGGGCTCTCCAGGACCCCAAACAGTGGCTGTATCTGAAGGTCCTCTGAGAACAAATGTTCACCGAGTCCCTCCCATGCCCACCCCCATGGGATCCTAGTTGCATTTTACAGAATGGGAAGCATGCATAAAAAAAGGTCTTCTGAGTCATTTCTCTTTGGCCCAGGGATGTGTATATACTGTAAATTTGTATAAAGTTTGTCTTCGTGTCCTGCAGGGTTAGGGACTTTTTAGTGGAGTTTTTTTTCCTGCTTGGGTTCCCTAAACCCCTGACACAAAAGGAGACACCAACAAAACACAAGAGTTTAATCACAGTGCATTCAAAAAGCAAACAACCGCATTGTTCACTCACTCTCTGTTGGCTCTCTAATTGTCCGCCGCAGCACTGATATTGAAGCAACAATAGGCAGGCGATGTCAGGGTGTGATTTTCATCCAACAACAGTTTCAGTCTGTGGACATTTTTTCATTGGCAGCTCACTGCTGACCACTTCTAACATATACTCTACCCGACTTGTCACAGTAGCTCAGCGTATAGGCAGAAAAAAATGGTCTTTCACACCATTAAGTGTTTAGCACCAGCACTGGCTCTTCAGGCATGATTAAACCCCTGACAAAGATGAAATGGAGGATTCTGAATCAAGATGAAGAACATGAAGGAAGCTGTCTGAATGTTGCTTTGATGGGTATCTAAAGAACAAAATGAGTTATTCTATTGCATAGGTAGGACCTACTTTTTCTAGATTTTTAATCAATTTGCCAAATAGATAGATCTCATCAAAACTGAATGGACTGTATAGTTCATTTTGAAAGTGATCTCAATGTGTTTCTGTAAATAAATTATGGTTATAGTGAAGATTGTGTCTTCGTATGTTTGTCTTTTTTCCTACTCTTGAGTCTATATGTGTTGAGGCTATTTTGCCAAATGGTGCCTTGACAGTACATTCAATTATGATTCAAAGCAAGTCGAGCAATAAATCACAAGTTCAATAAAGGCCAGTAAATCATACTGTAAATGACAGGTAGGCCATTTATAGATTGATATTTCTAAGTTAGTGGGTTTTATCTATCAAATCTGATTCATAGTTTTCGATTACAAGAAGCTTTATGTTTTGAAATAGCAGTGTTGTAACTGGCAAGGGCATTACAAAAGACTTGGCAACAAGGAGTGGCACTTAAAGTAGCAAGCAACATTAAAACTCCACTCAATTATGAAGAAGAGACAGTAACTCACTGGAAGTCTTACCTCACCATTTCACCATAAATCCCCAACCAAGTGACAGTGATGCTAACAAGCTTTGGGCTGGTTTTACTTACTTGGGCTGGTGTGACTCCGTTTTATTCTGTTATGGAACAATCCAATGAAAATGTAGGGATGGCTTTACATAATGCACCTTCTGTGCAATACGCTGCACATCCTAAACAAACCCTCTAAATGTTTTTGTCGCAATTTCCTGCTGAAATAACCTCCATGGAGCTGAAGTTGCATAAGTTTAGGTAGATTTTGGATCAAGTTTAGAAATTAAGAAATCCAGAAACATAATTATAGTTTTCCTTCAGGGACATAGTCTATCTGTTGCTTTAGGTCATGAGATCTTCTTCAAAGAATCTTTGAATGCCATCACAAACTTGTCCTAGTGTTGGCTACCACTGAATATAATAAGATAATATTTTTTAAAGGGGACTTTGTGAAATGATTAAAATGTTATTATCCAAATCAGAATATGAACAGATCATGTCTGCATTGCTGGCAGGAATATCTGCTGGTGATATCACTGCCCTGAGGACAGTGTCAGCTCAAAAGCAATTCTTATTTCTGCCACTAACAAGGGTTGCTCTGAGGACACTTTGATCAGTTTGACAGGTTGCTATGCCAAACCTTTTTTGGCACTTTGGTGGTGCAGTCACACCCCTGGGATTTAACCACAGACTGTATCATCTACAGTATGAGACAGTCTTTCCTTCTAAACTCCTTTGTTTTTGCTTAGGGTATACATTAGTTTAGGCCTCCGATGCTATGTGGCATTATTCAGTGAATATTCTGTCCGCATGTATAAGTAATCATAATAAAACACCTCGGTCCACATTAAAAAGCTAACCACCGCCATATTGTGTGATCTGGGGAATGCTGGTTTGGCCATCATGGTCCCTTCAGTGTCTTTGGTGATCCAAACTATCCAGGTAAACCCATTAAATTACAATAGGACAATTAACTCATAATGTCATAATCTGGAATTTATTGCAACTGATGGTCAAGGCAATCAGTTTGTAGCTGCCCAGGTGTTTGCTGAAATATCATTACATTTAATTTAGATTTAAATTAAATTGAAGTGAAAAGGAATAATCAACTACCATATTATCTCATAAAACATGGTAACACAATTTCCTATCATCATAATATTAGATTGCAAATCACTCTTAATAGTATCTCTATAATGAGTTATTTAATCATCATATGCCCCTGGATAGGCTACAGGGCTGTACGTTTTCTTTCTGTAAAATATGCACATATGCATTTAATGGCTGCATGAAATTCAACAGTACTACTCCAAAAATATATTAGGCCTATAGCTGCATAAGCCCTGACCTCTCAAACCGCATGTTCTGCAGTTGTTTTCCTCCTGCCTGCGTACTGTCAGTGGGTGAAAATCCCCCAAATAAATGATGAATTACGCGACATTAACTGTCTGATCGTCCACATGATCAGAAACGAAGTGTTCCTCGGCTGAACACCGTGTTCCTCCGTGCACCTCATCAGTCCTGAAGCCCCCCTGGCATTTGACTGGCACCGGCTTGGAGATGCCAGTCTAGCAGAAGCTGCGTCAAGTCAGCCAGAGAGAGCCAAGGGGAGACCGGAAGCTTAGCAGGTTGGCTTTCACAATTAAAGCATTTTAGGTTGTCTGTGTGTTTGTGTGGTTACAGCAAAGTACATTAGAATACTCGGGTGACTTATTGAATCATGAGCTTATGAAGCTGTAGCTGATAAGGAGACACTTTTAGGGTTATAAGAATAGGTTTTACTCTGAAAGATCTGTTGTTCTTACAGGAATGTGACGACAAAAGAGAAGATGAGATTGAACAACTAAATGTTGCAGTAATGTGTGAGTTGTATCAGAACATCATTGTAAATACAGAGTTGACTGTAGCATACTTATTATAACTATATGTTATCTTCCTTTTTTAGCACTGGCCAGTAGAAAAGTGACAAAAATAGTGTTTCATTCCAGGGTTGGTGACATGTAGCCTACTAACTGTGACAGCGTGAGAAACTCATTTGGGAGGGCCACAGAGACCACACTTAGAGGAGCTAGATGAGGTAGTTTTGAATCTCTTCTCACTCCTCATGTGTCCAAAGTGAGGAGACAGGGGACAAACCCAGGACTCACAAAACTACTGTAGTTGGTGTTGAAGAAGCTGATGGGGAAAAGTATGCCTGTGTCTGTGTTGTGTGTGTCCTACTTGCTCGACCCCTATCCCTGACCTGGTGAAAAAAAATGCAATAATAGATAAGCAGATGGATAGATAGTAGGCCTCATTCAAAGCTATAAGGGTTTTATTTTGAAAATCTTTGCCAGACGCTCTGTTTTTATTTCGCCTGACTTTACAGTGGTTGGTATAGACCGACTGTGGGCAACCTCAGACAGGTGGAGGAGACGTCCTTAGCAGCTGAACTGCACCGCGGTTGGACTGGATCGGGCAGGACTGGGCTGGGCTGCAGGACGAGCAGCGGTGGACGCTGTGCACGCTCGGTGCGCGGATCCTCCTGCAGCTGCTGAAACCTATTCACAGCATGATACAAGATCTAAAACATGGTTTGGCTGATTTTCCCATCCTGAGCCTTCGCACACATGCTGGACACTTAAATGTGGACACGGGGAGGACGAGGGATGTAGTTGCAATGGATTGATGAGGAGTACACATGGACTTCGATTTTTTTCCTGAGATTACTGGCTTGTAATATTTATCACCCTGCCTTGGCCATGGAGAACCAAGCAGCCGAGCCGCAGAACTATGAAGATGTACAGAAAAGCGGCTATCTCCGCAAGCATAAATCAATGCACCGGCGATTCTTCGTGCTGAGGGCGGCCTCGGAGCATGGTCCTGCTCGACTTGAGTATTATGAGAACGAGAAGAAATTCCGCAGTAAATCACCTGTGCCCAAAAAAGTCCTGAACCTGGAGACTTGCTTCAACATCAACAAGCGGGCAGATTCCAAGAACAAGCACATGATAGTCCTTTATACCCGCAGCGAGAGCTTTGCCATCGCTGCAGACAGCGAGGAGATCCAAAATGAGTGGTACCAAGCAATGCTGGACCTTCAGTGCAACTGTAAGACATGAAAAGTGTGATGTGATTTCTACTGTCTGTTTCTGCATCAGGCCTATCCTGCCGTAGGCTGTTTGTTCTCCATACACTATTTGGCTCGGCCGTTCCTGATTGTTGATTGCACATCACTGGCTCGAATTGTTTAAATATTTTTGCTGCAGGTCTAGTTTTCCCATTTGATTTGAATAAATTAGTCTAAGTAATACAATTTGGACGGTGTGTTTTTAACCAAGAGGCAGGTGGATCCGACTGAACGGGGTAGACCAACACGCTATGGGCGGCATGTGCTGTTTGTGCTGCACAATCTCAAGAAGCGTTGGTTTAATACTGTTATAACCAGCGGATCATTTTCTGTCAGCAAAATGCAATTTGATGCATTAAACAGCATCTGCATGTAATAATATTCAGATGTTCGCCTTTTCTGACTAAAATGCAGCTCATTTCATACGACGGTGTATTTTTGCATGGCGCAGTGGGCATATAGCAACCATCCAACGGATGCATCATATAGTAGTAGCCTATCGTGGTGCACTCCGCTGTGGAGCCTGTGTTTTTGTTTTTCTGCACAGCTCTGACTGCCGTTCGCCTAACCTACATTTCTGTTGCACGGCGCTGCTGGTAGGGAGGAGATGGCATCGTCAGTGCGCTCTCACTGGAAATGCGTTTCTGTTGGTTATCCTCGTGTTTACGTTGTTATCCTTATGGAGCTGAACACCACCACCCACCCTCCCTGTTAGGCTATCCTTTGCACTTCAGTTAGTTGAGACTGATGGGCTTGCCCAGCTTTAATGCTGTCACGTTGTGGAACCCTAAATAGATACATGTTAGAGTACAGACCCCCATTTTGTTGAGATTCAGGGAGAGCCACAATAAAACACTGCTCTTAATTTAATTTCATTTTACTGTATTCCTGTTGTGCATAAGGAAATAGAGATTGAAACACATTCATGTATTGTAGGTTATAGTGATTCCCGTGGTGGGGATCATCTCTAATAAATTGAATATTTTTCTTGACGATGGGAGTAAAACCACTACAGTGGTCAGTTGTTCAGTGGCGATAACAGTGACTGTGTGGCAGGAAAAAAAACAAAATTATAATTCTGTAGTTTGTCATGTGATTATCTTATTTCACAATTGAGCATGCTGCTTTTCAATAGATCATACCTCCCAAGACTTCAGTAATTATAGAGCTGTAGCTAAAAAGAGATGGTGATGAATTAGCTGCAGCACAATTGCTTGGCAGACACAGTAGATATTCTTGCATGTAGCAGTTTAGTAATAATAGAATAACAAAATATTACTTACTAGTGTCATTTTGGCTTTGATCAATGTTTCAACAGGTTATGTGTTTCATGTAAAAAAAATGTATGTAAAGTATTTTCCTAAGGTGTTTCCTAATGTATGTTTGTGTGATGAGTTTAGTCATTCAATGCCTTAATTGTTTTTATTTATTTTTTTCTGTTTTTCTAGGTAAAACTCCTGAAGACTACGGCAGTAGTGGAGAGTGTAGCTCTCCGTCTCCTGTTCCAACCTTCAAGGAAGTATGGCAGGTCAAGGTTTGGCCTAAAGGTCTTGGACATGCCAGGAACTTAGTGGGCATCTACCGGCTGTGCCTAACTGACAAGACAGTCAACTTTGTCAAACTTAACTCCGATGTGGCAGCTGTGGTGTTGCAGCTGATGAATGTTCGCAGATGTGGCCATTCAGAGAATTTCTTCTTCATTGAGGTGGGTCGCTCAGCAATTACCGGCCCTGGAGAGTTCTGGATGCAGGTGGATGACTCTGTGGTGGCTCAGAACATGCACGAGACCTTGCTGGAGGCCATGAAGGCCCTAAGCGAGGAGTTCCGTCAGCGAAGTAAATCTCAGTCTGTGGGAACATCGTGTGGCGGTGGTACTGCTTCAAATCCCATCAGCGTCCCGAGCCGTCGTCATCATCCAAATCTGCCACCAAGCCAGGTGGGCTTCTCCAGACGAGCCCGCACAGAGACCCCAGGAACAGGAGGCAGCAGCACGAGCACTTCACCTACGTCACGCCATGGATTTCCAAGGGCGCGAACTGCCAGCATCGGGGCCAGGTCGGAGGAGGGCGGAGCAAGTACCAAAGGGACATGGGCCAGCTCCAGCCCAAGTCTTAATGGTTCCTGCTCAACTACGCCAACACTGAGGCCCAAGCCCACCAGGGCCCCAACTCCTGCTAAGATTACGCTCAGTCTTGCACGTTACACGCCTAACCCTGCTCCCTCTCCTGCGCCGAGTCTGTCCTCCAGCTCTGGTCATGGCTCAGAGTGTGGCCTAGTGGGGGCAGCAGTGGGAGGCATGACAGTCTGTTCCTACCCTCGTGTTTCTCAGAGAGTTTCTGTGTCAGGTTCACCGAGCGACTACGGCTCCTCAGATGAATATGGCTCCAGTCCTGGGGAACACTCTCTGCTTGTACCCAGTCTGTCTGGACATGGAGAAGGTTCCTCCAGCTATATTGTGATGGGACAGCGAGAGAGTCTACTTGGTTCCCATCATCGCTCAAAAGGCCGACGAATTCTGCGGCGCGCATCCAGTAGGGAGTCTGAGGCAGAACGCAGACTACTAAGTAAGAGGGCTTCCCTGCCCTTGGCAGCCCATGAACGACTGACCCCACATAGAAAAGATGAAGACGATGAAGATGATGAAGAATATGCCATCATGTCGCAGAGTGCTAACCGAAAGAAAGGTGATTTGCACCATGGCTCAGGGGGCCTGGCAGTTGGGGGTGGGCAGCTTGATGAAGTAGGGGAGAATAGAAAGAGGGCTGACAAAAGCAGGGGAGCAGTTGGCGCAGGAGCAGCTGTGGATAGTGGCTATATGTCAATGTTGCCTGGAGTGACGTCTCCTCCTGTCTCACTCTCTCTCGCGATAGGTATGTCTGATGCAAGTGCTAAGCCTGGGGCAGATGATGAGTATATGGCCATGACCCCCAACAACAGTGTGTCCCCCCCTCAGCACATCTGCCAGCCCAGCTCAGAGGGCTACATGGTCATGTCTCCCAACAGCAGCAGCTCCACAGACCTGCACGGACTGAGCATGTGGGATAGCAGGGCCAGCATGGAGAGCCGGGCTGCCAGTGACTACATGAACATCTCACCTGTCTGCAGCCGCTCTGCCTGCAGCACACCGCCTTCCCACCCCGAGCAGCACCAACTGCAACCAAAAATGTTCAATTCCTACTTCTCCCTGCCACGAGCTTATCAACATACTCTCTATTCTCGCTTTGAGGAGGACTTAAACAAAGGGGAAGGAAAAAAGGACAGCAGTGGGCCTGATAGTGCTGGAAGGGGAGGGGGAGTGGGATACAACAAGAGAAACAAAATTGCAGTGGGCTCTGCAGGAGGCTGTCAGCTCTCCATGTCTTCCTCTTCTTTCTCTTCCAGCTCAGCCAGCAGTGAAAGCCTGGAAGACAAGTCCATGTCGGCAGGGAGAGGGTTAAGTTTATTAAGAACTGGAGCAGAGTACAAGAGTGCGGGAACATGCACAAAAGATGGGCGTCCCCATCAGAAACGCGGATCAAGTAGTAAGAGCCCAAAGCAACAAAGGAGGGGTCGTCCCCTCAGTGTGTCTTCAGACATTACTAAAGCAAACACCCTGCCCAGGGTGAAGGAAAATCTGCTACCATCAGTGTCTCAAAACATTGGTGAGTATGTCAGTATTGTGTTCAAGGAGGACAATAAGTATGGCGGAGGACGACGTGCGGGCTCTGAACATGGACAGCGTCTGATCCATGGAACCCTCCGGCCCTTGAATCAACCACTCCTCTGCCACGATAATCCTGCTAACCTTCCCCGCAGCTTCTCTGCTCCGTTGTCCACCTCTGCCGAATACGTCAGCATGGATTTAGGGAAGTCCTCAACGCCCCTGACTCCTGTTAGATCCACATTCAGCACCCCACAGGGCCCACCAGTTGTTGCCCCCAAGGCCCGACATGAACACGGTACGTCCTCTCCTCTGGCAGTCGAGGCTAATGCCGGGTACAGAGCAAAAGTAAAGATGGCATCAATGCCAACAGACGCCCCTACTCCATTTATAGACAACAAAGGTTCAGATCCCAGCATTTCAGCAAGACCTGCCATCCACTCTGGTCAACCCTTATCCATGGAGCAGGAGACAGGCTTGGGCTTTTCCCCAGTCAAGTCCTTCCAGTCTCCTGAGCGCAGCAGCAGACTGGTCCGAGGTGACCCGCAGGGACGGCAGAGCCTCCGTCCAGAAACATTTAACTCACCTCCCTCCCTGCCCCGCCACCCACCCTCTTCTACCTCCCTCTTCCCGGAGGGCAGCCAGGCAGTGAGCCATCGGCATGGTTTGGATTGCTCACTGTGGGAGAACAGGCAGGCAGCTAGTTTATCTGCCACACCTCCACCACAAGCCTCCACCTCATCTGCTGAACAAGGCCTTAACTATATTGACCTTGACTTGGCCATAAAGGAGAGCCCTCAAGCCGGAGTGGAGCGTACCTCTGCTGCCTACAACATCGGAGGGAGCGCTATGGGCAGCAGCGCCGGCTCTAGCCTCAACACTTATGCCAGTATTGATTTCTATAAGTCAGAAGAACTGCGATCACACCAGAACAGCAGGAAGGATGGTCAAGGTAACTACTGGAACTGCAAACCCACCTCATCTTAAAATATCTATTAAACAATGGATGGGTAAAGAAAATTTTGATCATAACATCTAAGTTCAGACTGAGGTAGAATTTGTGTTCAGAAAATTTTATGATATTTTACAACTGAGGCTCCATACATTCTTAGACATCATCTTTTAGGATAATATAGCTTGAGACCTCTTGCATAAGGTTGCAGTGTCTGTAGTGGCACCTTCATTTGTTCTTCTTGTAGACAATCAGGTTATTGGTGTCAATTCTGGCCTCACAACTAAAAGACACAATTGTTACCACAGCAAACAAGGGAGGGGGCAAGACAATGTCTATGAGGCTACTTGAAATGTATCGACATAGCAACTGATACAGTAATTATATCAATATAGAAAACGTTTCAAAACTATGATAGACTTGTTTCTCATGTGATTTTTAAAATTGATAGGTTATATTAAGAGGAAATTACTTGTCAACAACCAAATAGGATTCAAGTATCTTATATTCGTTATCTTTATTTAGTTGAACAAGTTTGACTCACTCTGATTGTTTGACTTTCTATAACCTATTGAAAAGAGCTTGGATAACAAACATTGCATCTTTACTGTGTCTGGAAATAGCTAATTTTCAGTAGAGCTACATCAGTTAGTCGATAGGCAGAAAATTAATCAGCAACAATTTTATAATCGATTGATCATTTCAGTCACTTTTCAAGCAAAAAAGCTAAACATCTCTCTGGTTTTAGCTTCTTAAATGTGATGATTTGCTGCTTTTCTTTGTCACATATGATAGTAATACTAATATCTTTGGGTTTTGGACTGATAGTCGGATAAAATAATGAATTTGAAGACGTCACCTTAGACTCTGTTAAATTATAAAAGGCATTTTTCAATATTTACGGACATTTTATATACCAAACGATTAATGGATTAATCAAGACAATAATTGGCAGATCAATCGAACAGTGAAAATAATTGTTAGTTGCAGAACTAATTTTCAGATTTTTTAAATTTATTTATTGCAAAACAGGTTGATGATTTTTGACAGGTTGACAAAATTTTTTCTTCAAGAAAATTAATCTGCAACCATTTTGATAATGGATTAATCATTTCTGTCCTTTTCTTTAGCAAAAAGGACAACAATTCACTGGTTATAGATTTTCAAATGCAAATATTTGCTGCTTTTCTTAGTACTCTATGATAGTAAACTTAATATTTCAGGGTTATGGACTGACGGTCCGACTAAACGAGCAGTTTAGTCGGACCGTTAGTTCTCAACTTTTCCATTAGAAAATTGGCATTTTTCATGAATTTCAAGAAAAGAATTGACTGAATAATCGACAATAAAAATAATCGTTAATTTCTGCCCTAATTGTCATTCATTTTTAAAGAAGTGAAAGATTTCAAAATAGGTGAAAGGAAAATCTATATAATTCCTGGTAATATTTGTCTGCATGTAAGCTTTTTATGTGATGTGCATAAACCACAGACAAAACTCATGTCTGGGTCTTAGTCACTGCTTTTCACTCTCCTTTTTATCCTTTACTGATGGGTACCTTCGCTTCAAGCTGGAGGGCAGCACCGTGTTTCCAGGCTGTGGGTTGTCTGTAGAGAGTCTCTTATTATCACAAGTGGGTGTTCAGAGAGCAAAGCCAATTGATTTGTCTGCTGGTAATGAGCCATTTCACATAAATGGAGGTAGAGGGGACAGAACACGGGCCAGGTGTTTATGTTCATGTGTGGGTGTGCTCTCGGCTGCAGGCTTTCACATGGCAGCTCTGAGGTTTCCCTCGCTTGGCACAGACGACAATTATTTAATGGTTAATGTTGGTGGCTGATGTACATTTTTGATGGATGTGCAGTGAAATACATAAGAGATCCATTGCTTTTACATGTCAAGAAATAACAACTTCAAGAGGCAGTATGTTAAAATGTAAATATACAGGTAAATATAAATATTAATCAGAGGACTAAATGGGACAAACAACTTGTGCACCTTATTTATTCGGAGCAGCTACAACATTTGCATGATTGATTCATCTAATGCTATTCAGTTTCTACGTGTACATGCATAATCATAATATTTGCGTAATTATTTCAATTGGGGATCGTTTATTTATGCATTTAACATGCATAGCAAGGAAAAGAAGGCTCTGTTAATATTCTGTAAATTACTCTTTAATGTAATTTTTCACACTGCGATTAATGATTGAATGCACCTCACCTCCTATAAGCTGCAAACGGTGTTTATCCCGCTTTCATTAACTGCAGCCATATTCTAAAAATGGAACTCAATACATAAAGCCTGGACATAGGGAGGATGGTGGCTGCACTGCAGTTTATAAAACCTCAAATAAACAGGCTCGGTTCTCAAATGTCCAATTAGCACTCAAATATTTTTGCTAATATCACATTACTCCTCCTGTTTTAATTTCGTTTTAATTAAATGTTCATTAAAATATCACAATGAGATGAACATGTTTATTTGCGCCCTGTGTTTTAATTGCAGTATTGTCACATCTGCATTATGTTAAGTTAATCAGTTTACTGTCTGACCAAGATGCAAAGTCTGATTCAAAGATGTAACTTAAATCTAAAATCTTAAGTCTGATGTTTGTAAATAGTTAATTATCTTTATTTGATCCACTTACAGCAATATGAGTAGTTATTAGTGAGCAACACTACAGCCTATCCATGTTCTAGCACTGAAGACCATCTTTTTTAATAAGATTGTAATAATGGATATCTGCACTAAAAACTAAGAACTCCTTGTTATTAGCTGGTTGGAAACCCAGGAAACGCAGTGCAGAAAATTTCAACCATCCATTTTTTTTTTTTTTTTATACAGCAGTGTAAACACAAACAGAGTGTTGAGGTTGCAGACAATCATTACAATCATTTGACTCTGAAAGTGGATGGAGCAAGTGGTTAAACTGAGTCAGAGCTACTCAAACCACACAATTTATCAACACTTTTGTCTGAGATTTCCTTAACTACGGTTATTCTTTAATAAAGTTATTTTATAAGGCAATTCTTTTCTTATGTACACCTAAAAAAATTGCAATTCCAAGCTGATAATCAAAATCACCAGATGTTTGCTTGCTGCTGACATTATTTAGCTGACATGATCAGAACTGGAGCAGTGAGGTCTTTGTATTGTTTAGGTGGCTCATTAAAAAGAAGAAACAGTTCAAAATCCCTGGAACTGATTAGTCAGACACAAAGACAAGACACATAATATTGACATCTGCAACAGAGTGCAAGAGACTTCAATCAGAAAATCCTTTTAGAAAGATATCAGGTGTCATGTGATATTTACCCAAGCAGCCAGCAGGAGCTCTAGATTCAACAAAAGCAATATGCTTTGGGGAATATATAATCTAGTCTAAACTGCTTTACCTTCTGAAACATTTTGTGTGGGGGAGATTTCAATTAGATTTACTGTGAATTATTATGTAAACTCTAATAACACTTTTAAAAACACAAATGATTGTAAACAGTAGAAAAACCTTTTGTGTCGAAAATGTGTGATTCAAATTCCTGCCTGCTTTTGATTCTTTTCTTCCAGATTGTTGATCTCAGTCTTCGTCTTGGATCTGAGCGTGACGCCGGTGTGACAGCTCCACACTCAATCTGTGAGGGGACAGTCGGCGGCCCGATCTGTTGCCACAACAGAATTGTACACTGGAGCCTGAACACTGAAAATCCTGGAAAACTCATCCCCATCCCGTCTGCTGTTTTCTGTCAACCAAATGTGTGCCAAACACACACACACACACACACACACACACACACACACACACACACACACAGACACAAACACAGGGTAAGGAAAAGGTTTTGTTTTTGCCTTGTTTTGAATAAATATGACATTTGATCATCATTCAACTTAATACAGATAAAGGATGACAATTTGATTTGTGATCGTGTGTGAGTTCTCAGGTGGCCGTTGTGTTGATCATGGTGGCTCCATCGCACACTGACAATCATGCAGGCAAAGTCATAGATTAACAAGGCTTTCAGGGAATCGCACAAATGGCAAAAAAATGTCCATCTGTGTATCTTAATTTCAAACACATTTGCTTGTGATTGATGCATGAGAAAATCATTTTGAACTCTCGTAAATCGAGGTTCAAAGTGGCAGCTGTTACAATCGCAGCTGCATCCTGGAGTGTTTATTTATTGGGTCCCACAGCAAACTTGAATCCTCAAGGTTTATGTTTTTACATATATCGTCACATCATCCTTTGTCCCTATTTGATAAGTTAAATGATCATCGGGTGTCATTTTTACTAAAAATAAGAAGGAAATACAGCTTGGCAGAGGTTTCATACACTCATACACGCTGTCACTGTAAACATATATTTGATTTATTATATACAGTTGCCCAAAAAAGCCTTTACACTTCCTGACCACTTTTCTTGTGCCACTGCAGGGCGTCAAAATGTGCTTCATTTCTGAGGTATTATAAAGTACAGTTCATGGAATTGGCAATTAAATTAAGTTATACAAATTAAATTTATATATAATTTTTAGGCTTTCTGTCAGTTTTTCACATGAGAAGAAAATGGCCTTGTGAAAATCCCACACATCTTATGCAATCTTTGTGAAATCCACACGTGAGTGTAAACTGTATTAAATAGGATACAGTATGATTACAATTCCATTTCCACATATCAGTTGACATCCCGTCAACTTGTGCTCTGAGCTGATCTTCAGGTTGTAGTTGAGGGATGAGAACAATGGCTTTCTTTTTATCCTTTCAAAATGGTCAGACTGCAATTCGGTTTTCTGCGTTTTCCCACACAGAATTAAGTTTTATCCCTAAAGCTCCAGATGTGCACTCACACAGGATACATGTTTGTACAGCCCCAGCTTTGATTATGCATAAACTAAACATGTCCTGTCATGCCCTGTGGCTGATTCACAAATAGTGCCAGTATGAAAGTCTAGTTAATGCATCTTAGTGGTATTTTAGGATATTGAAGTGAAAGTGAAGTGCCAGGTATAAGCAAACACGCAGTGAGTCTTTTTTTAAATGATTGTTTTCCACTGTGTTGCATTATAAAATTAAACAAAATTTAGTTCTTTTTATCCCCACCTAACAAACAAACAAAACAAATTTGTCATTGAAATTTCAATTCATCTGACTCAATTATGCTGTATTTGTGCTGCAGCTAAAAAGCCACAGGAAAAGTTACAGGAAAGCCACAGCCACATGAAACGATTGATGTCACATAGATCCTGTAGAAAAGCAGACACATAGATACGCAACAATGCATTTATTCAATAATCGCTGTATGCAACATTGCGTAAAAATGGCCAAATTAACATAACATTCTTCTGCTATGCATGTAAACAGCTTAATCAAATTGGCCTCAAACACCCAGTATGGATAATAATTAGATTGTACGTATGTAAGTGTCCTCACTGAGATGTGCTGAAGGGACCTGATAACAGACTTGTTATTGAGGGAAGCTGAATACTACAGTTTTAAAAAGAAAACAACAGCTTGGGGACTGTATGGAAATTATTGGGGTGGAGGGGGCTTGAATCTTATTTTTTTTAATTTCATATTAAAGCGAAATCCATCTCCCCACATATCTGAAAATAATATATTTTTGGCGAACATAACAAAGCTGTGAATATTACAGCCACTCTTTATTTTTGAACAAAGAGCTTCTAAGTAAACGGTTGTTACATGAGTGAACCGAGTGCATGCGGCAGCTCTCTGGCTTCTGATGGACTTGAGCACCACAGTTTTTTTTACCCCCACTCCCGGATTCCACATAATAACAATATCAGATGAAGCTGACAGATGACAAATCAATTACATGATGCCTGAGTCCCATGGCCAGGCCTGTTGGAGATGTTGGAGATAGCTGTTCCAAAGAGCGCAGCGCTAAATATCAAAATGAAAGCCATCTTTATGATGTAACTATTGTACTTTTAAAAAATACAATAAATCTCACAGGGTAAGGATGAATCTGGGATGAGAAAAAGTTAAAAGACCCTCACCTGGCCTCCCAAAAACATTCCCCTGTGGTGATGCAAACAAAAACAAAACAAAAACAAACGTAACCCTCCCCCTTCTTTGACCCCCTCTCCCGCCCTAATAATTTTTGTACAGTCCCTAACTGCAGCCCACATATGAAGTTGTACATATTTGCTAGTAAGATGATGGGATACAAATTAAATTCTCTCTATTTGACTTTTATAACTTCACAACTGTCAGCCATTTCCTTTCCACCTCAGTATAAAATTATGCAGCAGTTTGAGTTGATTATGTCCAAATAATATCTCACATTAATGCATTTTGAACCGATGTGTAGCACAAAATCTTGAAAAAAGTTGAAGTGTAAATACTTTTTTGGCAACTGTGCTTTTCTATTATAACTGTATATTATACTATAGTATATACTACAGTATACAAGTAGAACGAAAGAAACTATAGTACATACTGTAGTTTGTTTTCAGTTAACACAATTCTAATATAAAGTGACACATTACAATGGTATATAAAATATACAGTATACATATAATGATTAATACTATATAGCCTAGATATCTATATACTCTTTTATAAAGTGCCTCATTTTTGATTGTAGCTGTTTTTACACAGGTAATCTTAAAATGGGTTGTGAAAATGGAAAAAAAAAAGTGTTGTTTCTCTCCTGAGTCTAAATTGAGAATATGTTGAACTTTACAGAAGACAGACCGGAAACTTATATTGTTATCAGTCAGCCATAATCAAATTGCCTTACTCTGTTTATCAGAAACATGAAGAAAAAAAAAATCTCATTTTTATTTTTTGCAGTGCCTAACACTTCAGCCACAATGTAAGCACTCCCTCGCTCTTTTGTTTGGCTTCGTCAAGCTGAGGTTTGGCCCAAAAAAAAAAAAAAAGACCATCTCTTTCTCTCGGTAGTTTCACACCCTGGGACATGTCCACTTCAGGCCCTACTGTCCAGCCGCTTGTAACTTACAGATAGCTTGCTGGAAAAAAATGAACAAATAAATCTTGTACATGAGGATTCTACATTGTATAAATTTTAATGTCAAATCAGATTTTAATGACTTTAAGTATTTATGTATGTATTCCCTGTTTTTACACCAAGAGGAAATTAATACAGTTGCTTGTGTATTTTATTTATATTTTTAAGTTGCCCACTGATAAAATAGGATCTTACTCAGTGCTAGACAGAAAATAAATATGTGCACTAATTTACTTGCAGTATATTTTGAACCCCAAAACAAATGTGAAAGGAGGTGATTATAACTCCTCAGAGCAACCAGTACTGGTGGTTGACTGCTTATCTGGGCTAAAACAGTATTAACAAACTTGTGTATTGCTTTTATTATTTGGATGGGGATTATCTGGACGTGGTTTCAGTTCTCAGAAGGTGTGAACAGTGCTACTTCTCTCTCTCACTCTCTCTTTTTCTCTCTACACTCAAACATGGGTCTAAACTATGAGGCGACGCCATTCCTGCTCACACTCATTACTTTCTCATTTGTTCCATTTTATCATTTTATAACATTCTGCTGCTGTCAAACAAATTGCCAAAAAAAAAAGAAAAAGACAATACAAAGTCTGACAACAATTCAAAGGTCTACTATAAAGCTAATTTGTAAAGAGTAGGAACAGAAAATCAGTCATAGATCTGAGTTTAAAAAAAACTTTTTCACTTGACAGCCACTAGGCCAAAAAATAAGTTGTGAAAATTTAAATGGAGTCGAGCTGTTTTTAAGCAGTGTTTTTCTTAAGGTAGTGTGACTTATAGTTTATGACTGGTTGCGTACTGTATCCAGAGCCGCTGATGGAGAGTTTGGCCATGTTGTGACATTAGTGGTACTGTACATTGAATCAGAAAGTGTTAATATAGAAAAGTGTTGACTGGATATGGTGTCGCAATGCCAAACACTTCACTAACTGCAGTGACCAAACTCTTTCAGTCCAGGGCTCTGGCTGTGTTTATACAGGGTACAAATGAAGAAGGCTTTCTTGATGTATTTTTGACACTAGTAGCTTTTCCCACATTTAGATTTAGATTATTTTTCACGGGGCTCTGGTTCACTAACCAAATCATTCTGACCCTGTCGCAGGTATGAAATGCATAACTGCACTTGCACGCTGTTACACATAAAAAACAAATTTGAGTGTTTTAATCCTAGAGGTGAAGAGGTGCAGATTTTGACTCTCACTTGACTGACCCAGCCCTCAACTCACATCTGAAAGGACACTCAAGTGCCTGGCTGTGATTGCTGGTGTCGGGTCATTAATCAGTTATGTTTGAGTTGTCTCGATGCTTAGATATAAATCCAAACCAGCTCCCGGAAAAGTCTTCCACACATTTCTTTAGTATTCAGTCGGAGATGGACCACATTTCTTTTGCAAAGGACTTGTCTCTGGTGCCAAAGTTTTATGTGTGAATGGTGATCTCTGAGCCTCACGCTTGAGACCTGTGACCGTGAGGGTTGAGGACCTCTGACACCAAACTGATATAAAGTTTAATTTAGACAATCTGGTTTTTACAAATTTGCCAACTCATTCACTGTTTTTAATCCTTTGAAGTAAGAAATGTATATCGATTGAGCACAGCCCACTACTGCCAACAGTTTGTGCTCAATACTGGGATCTTTATTGCCAAACTCTTGTGTAAGAAATCCATACAAACACATGGACTACTTCCACTTTTGTAACTTGTGTTTCGCTTTTGTTGAAGTGATCTTTTATAATATCTTTGTCGTTCCTCCAGTGTAACTCTTCTAATTGGGGATTACAGAGATTCTCTGACTGTACCTCATAATCTCAAGTTCGAGCAGACGTAACAGTTGGTAGTAAAGCCCCTTGGAGAGTCTGAGAAGGGTTCAGGATACTACTGACTTCAAATAGGAGGGACGCATAAGCTGTGGATTTGGGTGAATATCATTTAATGCATTGTGTATTCAAAACCACTTTAACAGCATGAGGCTCTCTGCAGTGTTTCCATTCCCATGACATACGGCGGTCGTGCAAAAATGCTTCCCATCTACGAATCATCAGAAGTATTTTGGTTTAATGAAATGCAGAGACTTGTGTCTCTTCAGAATATTTGTAACAACGTGCTGAAAACGAGGCACATAAATTACTCATCAGACTCTAACTGTGGGAAATGATACTGTATGTACAATCAGGATAGTGATTATAATTACAATGGAAAGAGCATTGTATGTATTTTAAAGCTATTGATACTACTTTGATAATGATGTAAAATGCAAAAAGGCTGGACAGGAACTATAGGTATGTAAAGTATACTGTGTATAGAGGAGTTTGCTCCAGGGGAGGGATGGGCATGGGGTTCATTCTGTTCATGGCAAAATTGTTTAAAACAGAATATTGATGATTCTTGTCTGTGATGTAGACAACGTCAATGTTTTTTTTTTTGTGTTTTTTTTTTGATAAAAGGCAAAGTGATATGAAAAAAGAAAAATTGTGTGTCTTTGATTGACTGTATGTCTCTTGAACTTCAAAGTCTAAACTGATGAGGTGTTACAACATGTTGTCGAGTGAGTCTAGACTGTTGTAAGCCATCGCTGGTCTGAGTTTGAAAGGATAAGCCTGTGGACAGAGGGCACATGTATTTAATCCCAGGCTACTCTGTTTAAACAGATGGTATTTTGGCAGCATTTAAGTTCATAGGTGAATAACAATGTGACTCTTTGGGGTAATCTGTTGTTTGACTAGCATATTTTTCCATGAAATCACCAATCTACAGGTGAAGAGAATAATATGGAGGAAAGGACTGGTAAAACGTGCTCTGTTACCCATTAAGTCATTGCAATTAATAGTTGAATTAAATATATGTATAATGCATCAAAATGTAAAGGAAAAGAATGCTGTTTTTCTAAAGCTCAGCAGTCCTCCCTGGTGCCTTTGCTTTTCCTACACAACACAGAAACGAAAGAAAAATCTGATTTAATTTTCCAACCTATTTAATACTGAAAATCAGATAAAGGAAATCACATTTAAACATTTATAAGAATCTTGTGAGAATTAATAGAGCAAACAAAACAAAGTGTGAGTATTAAACCTGACAAAGAAACAACTTTTTTAAACTTTTTAAAAAAATTTAATTCAACCCTCCTTTGCTGATAGATATACTGTATAGTTAACAAGACAAATATTAGTTGGTCGCATTAATATTTCCAGCAGGACTCCATAGGTTGTTTATGTCTGTGGGAGAGTTAAACAGCCACAGCAGAGGTGGTAATAAGTGTATGTAGGACTTTAATTAATTAGGTGTCTTGACTTTTGTCAGCCGCATCATTCACACAAGTTCAGCTGTTGTTTTTGAAATTCTCCATTCGACAGTTCAAGATTATTAAACTGGTGGCGTGCTAAAATACGGAGTGATGAAAAATGCTTCCATTTTTTATTTTTGTTGATCAACACATCATAGCTCCTGGTTCAAACATCTTGATCAGTATAGCTGAATAACATTTATTCAACAGAACTGATAGTAGGCTGATAGGGTCCATATTTAACACCAAATACACATGGTCAAACCAGGGATCTGGAGATTGAGATTTTGAACCTCCTACTGGCTTGGAAAACATGGTGCCCACAGAAAGTCTGTACCTTAAATGTAACATTGCAAAAACTGTCCAACTGTAGAGTACTGATTTAGCTTAGTTTTAAAATGTTTACCGTGAGTACAATAAGTACAATTCACTTGAGTTATTTATTAAGAAAATATATTTATTAGCTAAACTATTTAACTATGATAACAATCACTTTATTGCTTACTTATTAAAAACTAGGTTAAAGAACTGTTACAGCTTGGGGAAAACCATGACTGGAACATAATGTAAGCAGAAAATAATTCTTATTACAAAACGTAGTCAGGGTCAGCTCCAGAACAAATAAAAAAGAGGGGCAACAGGTTTTCATAGACGGGCCTCTGCGTGATTACAGTGCAAGTAAAACCCACAATATTCTCAGTATACAGCGGGTAAGTGTGTATTAGCAAACATGTACTTTATGCAAAAAACGAGAGCAAACAGGATGTTAGCCAACACAGAACAAAACCACCACAGTAATTGTTAACTTCAGCTATAAGCTTCACAGTAGGAGAGTAAAAAACTGAGCAGATTTGAATCAGCATCATCAAATCATCAGAACTGGAGTGCACTGATGTAGCTTTTTATTCAACAGTATTTTGTTCAGGTATTGTTAAACTATAAAAAACTATCTGTTGTTTTACAATCTGCAGGGAGGCAAACCTGTCTAGCGTGAGGAGCCGCATGCCGTGGACACTGCCACTCCTAATATACTGTGCTGTGGGCTTATGTAGCACTGTTGCAGAGGGGCTGTAAACACTGGCTGCTATGACTGACTGAACACATGCAGGCTTGAGTTTGATGGAGGTTCTGTGCTGTTCTGCAAGAGGAAGGGAAGGGAAAGTACTTTCAGACACCAAATATAATAGGCAAGGTAATTATGCACAAAGCTGTGTATGAAGTTGAGAGCGCAGAACTCCTCTAATCAAGAACAGCACATTCTGAGAAGTTTTTCTATTTATACAATGGGATGTTTGGATTATGTCTGGTGTACTTGTTGGCTAAATATTGTGCTTCTGCCAGGTTTTTGGTAAATATTAACCAAGGCTAGGTGTGATCTTTTAGCCTCATTGTAAAAGAAAAACTGTGTCACATCTGCACAGTGACCTTTAGTCAGTGCTCATGTAGTAAAGATGCTTTATGAAATTAATTTTCTCTAATGTTGTTTGCCCTCATTTAGAAATATGTTAATTAATTTAATTCCTTTAAAACTACATGGGTGTTACGTATATTTGGAATCAAACGGACTAAACTGAATTAACTGAATTAATTAAGTCTGAATTAACCAGAATTAGGGTTTTGTTTTCTGGTCTGACTGTTGCTAAACAAGGAAGAACAGAGACAAGCGACGCTCTAAATTTGTTATTTTAATAAGAGAATTTTTTTTTAACTTTTTAACCTGCATGTGAATCTGGAGCACACTAGTGGTACACAATCACGCTGATTATAGGCTCACCAAATAAATCATGTACCAAAGATTGGATTGTTAAAATTGCTAAAATTAAAATACATGACTTACAACATAACGTCCTTGGGTGGGAGGTTATAAAAAGATCTTTTGAATGACTGGACTTTCTCAAAAACAAAAAAACAACCAGCAGGGGGTGCTATACCACTCGACCTTCAGAGGAGAGTTTAATTTGAAAAACAAAAGAGAACGTGAACCGGAAGCTTTAAATCATAGATCTTAAATTGAGAGGATCACTCAGCGGCTATATCTGTACATTCTATCTGAACATTGTTTCTGTATAACAGACACATAATATTATCTGATCGAGGTAAAATGGAAAAAAAAAGATACTGACTGCAATGGTTTCCGAATTATTCCCAACAGTGTGCACATTTTAGTAAACGTGTAGATTTGCGTTCAAACGTATCAATTCAAGATTCTTAATTGTCTTCACCAGTAGCGTCATTATTAGTAATATTCGGTTCACAACCATAGAAATATACATTCAGAGCAGAATGAGTGGAAAAGACAAGATAACCGACAACGCGAATGCGGTTTTGATACCTGGAATTTCGAGCAGAGTGAGCGCTCACAGTTTTCCCGTCGTCTCTGGTATCACGATGCAACCTCTAGCGTCTCCTCATCACCGCATCGCTGTCGCTGATGGCCGATCCATTCATTGACCGCAGAGTAGATGTTGCACACGAGATAACATTGAGATAAACTTTGGATGTTTGTAGGTTAGCATGCAGTCATCCGCGGACGATGTCGGCGTCGGTCAGCAGCAGCAGCAGCAGCAGCAGCTCGCGCGGTTAACGTTACTGTTCGTCGCAGCAGTTACGGACTCTGACTTTAACCTCTCCAGCGGCTGAACTCGTCGCTCCCCTGTAAGGTTCGTATTTTGACATTATTGCTGTTCGTTTACTTCTTTAGCTGTTGGACTTACAAAGCACAACATTGGCTCTATAGAAAACAGCAACTTTCTTCTGGTTTTCGGCAAACATTAACTTACTAACGAGCATTGTTAGTGGATGCTGTTGCTAACGGTCTTAACTTGCCCGTCAAAAGGAAACGTTGTTTGACATTTTACTCTCATTTTCTGTCTCTTAACGACGGTGAAAGCTTATACGTGCCCTTTGGCCGATTTGATGTTCAACAGTCCTATTGTCTCTGGGGTCAATTTGACCACACTCAGTGCAAAATGTCAAAATGTTAAAATGTTAGGGCCCTAACCTGACCTCACATACCTGATAGTTCCCATGACATGGCTTGTGGCAAACATATAAAAGTTTGCACAGCAGCCTTTTAAACCATTTCTCTTTGTGCTCTCTCTCAATTGAAAAGTACCTCTGAGCAAAGATTTTCCACCAGTGAAAGTGACATAGAAGAAGACAGCGTGTCTGAGTCCGAGGATGATGTTGAGGAGGACCCTCATTATGAGGCATCTTCCTCTGATGAGAATAAATGTTGTTTTATTGAAGGGGTATTTAGGTAGTCAGCAAAGTGACATAAAGTATCTGACACATAAACTTGGATAACAGTTTTAATTGTAATCATTTTCTGGAGGTTTAAATTGCTCAGGTCAAACTGACCCCAAGGATAAAAGATGTTAGTAAATCTGAAGATAAAAGGAGGGTTAAAAAATGTGTCAATGCTGTACAAAGAATAGCATTTTGTCGCCCTCTGGTGGTAACCTTGTGGACAAAGTCCTGCCCCGAAAGTAACAGAGGAGCTACATTACATCAGCAGTGGAAGGAAGGAGCACTACAGTGTCCCTGAAAGTAGAAACACTGCTACTGATATTTTAGTTTAGTAGAAGTAAAAGCACTTGTGTAAAACTGACAAAAATAAATACTTAAAAAGTGCTGAGAGTTTTTAGACTGGATGGCATTGTAATTGGTAATTTTTACCACTTCAAAAGGCTGAGAGGACACAGATAAAAAATATTGGCAGACAAAATAACTTAAAATCATAATTAACAAAATTACACTTTTCTTCTTTATTCACGCCACTTTCTGTTAATGCCAACTTTTAATTTGTACTATCTAATGGTTGTAGGGAAGCTACTTCTACCCTTACATTTTGTTATACATGACATGACGGTTATTCTGTTTCCATACAAACCCATTCTTAGCTTACTGTAAATAATTAGGCTGCTGTTGCCATAAATGAGGGCAGGTCTTATTGTAGTGAACTTTATAACCCAGCTGCTGCCTGTCATGGGCCCTGATCCTTCTGGTGTAATACACACTTATTCACTGTCTCAGGGGAGTATTTGAAGAAACAAATAGCTGATTATATTCTGTGAATACTGATTGATTTGCAGCCTCTGATGAAGACAATGTAGTGTCGAAACGGTAGTCTGTTTGCGCAATTAAAGGCTGCAGATCAATCAGTGTGCTCCAGTCTCTGTTTTTCCAATTCAATTCAGTTCAGTTCAATTTTATTTACATAGCGCCAAATCATAACAGAAGTTATCTCAGGGCACTTTTCATATAGAGCAAGGACCAGGCGACGTAAAGTGTTGTGAGTGAAGTTAGGAGGTTCAAGTGTCATTTATTTGTTTTTGTTTGTTTTTTTACCAGGTAGCCGAGAGAAAGAAACCTCATCTGACAACTTCTTGAACACTATGGCGCCGCACCCAGTGGTCCAGGCCATCATTGACCTCTCTGCAGGAGCCATAGGTAACTACAGTGCTTTGTCTCCCAAAATCAGCAAACAAACAATATTACAGAACACACCATGCACAATATTTAATCTCTAAAAAGTAGCAGAAAAGCAGCGTGATCATTTCAAATGACTCACTCGCTATGTCTGACGTAGCAGGAGATTTTCTGGCTCATTTCTCTCTGTGTTTTCATTGACCTCTCCTGGAGTGAAGCCCTCTCTGATTCTTATTTCTCTTGGCAGCCCATATTGTGTGCAAACATTGATTTTCCTGTAGTTTATATAACAGCCATACTGTTTTTGTTGCATCACTTCTGTTGTTGACAGTTTTCTCTTCCTTCAAGGGGGAGCTGCATGTGTCTTTAGTGGGCAGCCTCTGGACACAACAAAGGTCAAGATGCAGACCTTTCCTACGATGTACCGGGGTTTCATCCACTGCATCGTGTCCACGTACAAACAAGTGGGTCTGCGCGGTCTCTACCAGGGCACCACGCCGGCACTGATGGCCAACATCGCTGAGAACTCTGTGCTCTTCATGAGCTACGGCTTCTGCCAGCAGGTCATCCGCTTCTCAGTCGGACTGCACAGTGAAGCTGTGCTGAGGTAGGCGGATGTTAACCAGGCATGAACATGAAGGCAACTTTACCCTGAGAGTACGTGTAAGACCTCTAACTGTCTTGTGTTTGTCTTCCTTGTGCGTTAGTGACATGCAGAAAGCCTGCGCTGGCTCAGTAGCATCCATCTTCTCCTCGCTAGTACTCTGCCCCACTGAGCTCGTCAAGTGTCGGCTGCAAGCCATGTATGAAATGGAGGCATCAGGCAAGATTGCTAAGAGCCAGAAGTAAGTGGTTTTTAAATGAGAGAATTGGTAACAGATTCAGAGATGTGGAACTTAAAGAAATCTGGATATTGAAAACAAAATCCAACCTAAATATTTCTGTATAATTTGCATTGAATTCAGACAATTTTAGATTTGGTGTTACAGCTGAACATTTTATATCAGCTCTGTTTATCTCAACCACATACCTTACACATGCACACAACACAGTTATTAATGATAAATTCATTATTTGTATATTTCTTTGGATAACACTGAATATTGAAATAGTGGCTGAGAGAAGTCAAAGACGTCACTGCTCAAAAGCTGCTATTCCCTGCTCGATGGGTGTGGACATTTATATTTCACATGCAGCTCAGAGCCGCAGTGATTGGCTCCAATGCTTACTCATTCTTTAGTAGTCTATAAAATTGCAGTAGTTTATATGGCATATGGTAATATTTATCAGAGTCAGTGTTTCATTAATGTAGCTGTGTAACTTTAGACATGTTAATCTGCATACTACTGTAGTGTGTGTACATTGACCGAGCCATACATCCCTCTTCTCTGTCTGAAGCTCAGTGTGGTCGGTGGTGAAATCCATTATGAGGAATGAGGGACCACAGGGCTTCTTCCAGGGCCTGACCACCACCATAGCCAGAGAGGTGCCTGGTTACTTCTGCTTCTTCGGTGCTTATGAGCTCTGCCGCACCACCTTTGCAAACTACATGAAATGTGACAAAGACGACATAGGTACTGGCAAAATGTTCAGCACCGCAGCTTTTGATGTCAGCTCACAGCAATATTGGCAACATAAGCTAGAACACTTTATCACAAATGTGCTCACAGATTGATGATATAATGTTTATGTATATTACTACAATTAGTTATTAATGTTACAGTTGTTGGACTTAGCAGTTATGAATGAAGGTTATTATCTAAAATGTTTTTCTTCGTCATCCATATATGTTTGCTCTCACCTCCCACACATCTAATGTATTGTTGTGTTTGTGTCTAATGGGTGTTACTGTGTATGTTGAAGGTGTGGCTCCAATCATGTTCAGCGGTGGTTTTGGGGGGGCGTGCCTGTGGCTGGTGGTCTATCCTATGGACTGTGTCAAGTCTCGGATCCAGGTCATGTCTATGACGGGCAAACAGGGAGGGTTTTTCAAAACCTTCATGGCCATCGCTCGTACTGAAGGTAGGTGGAAGTGGAGTTTGAAGTTTGCTTTGTTTTAGCATCTTAGCAGGGATGTTGTGTGTTCAGATTTGCTGGTGAAAGCCTTCACTATCAAGACTCCTTTGCATTATCAATCACAGTGTAATCTTTGCTGTTTCTTTTGTTTAGGTGTGAGGGCGCTCTACTCTGGTCTTACTCCCACCATGGTCCGCACCTTCCCCGCTAACGGAGCACTGTTCCTGGGTTATGAGGCCAGCCGGAAGCTCATGATGAAGCAGTTTGACAGCTAGAATCCGCATTACACTAATGAAGGAAGGGGGGGGATTGGATGAGAAGTATTATAGCAATATAACCTCATCAAAAACAACAGTTGAAGATTTGAAGTTTATAATGTGTAGGATGTGGTTTTTTGCCATTTCCTACTGTTGTTAAACGTACCTAAAAACTGCCACACTTCATCTCTCACACCTCTGATGTAGTGTTTACATTGTTTAAATCAAGTAAAAAATCCAAATCAATTTTAAAAATTAGTTTTTAGATTTAAATATTGTTTGTATTTAACACTCCAAAAATGCTATTGCCAAGCATACAACATACATGCACACTGTATATGAGAAAAATGCGTGTGTAGCACAGTACTGAACAACCTTAACCAGCCTCCTTATGACGAATGGTCAACACTCCAGTTCATTATTTTATGTCTACCTCAACAGAGTCGAATCTGCACAGAAAACTTTTTCTCTGCCAGTCATTTCAAATCATTCTTTACTTACTCTGTGTGCAGGAACGTGTGTTGTGAGGTTATCTTTAATGCACAAAATCTAAAAACCTTACTTAAGCTACTTGCATGGAGATTTTATTAAAAAATATATAAATTGGCATTATACTAATTCATTTAAGTTGCCTAAAATGTGTTGTTTTCAATTATGGAATCATTCTGAGCTAAGAATGAGCCTCAGTTTTGGATCTTGGCTGTTGAGAAGTGACAAAAACATTTGCTTACTTTTCACACTGAGCAGCTTTACTTTTCAAACAGCCTTGACTGAAGTCTTACAGGTTTCATCCGCCTCGAAGGAAACATCCAACACAGCCGGCAGGTGTTTTTAAATGTGAGCGTGATCTTATTTTTCATAGTACCGACTGATTTTGTATTCTGATGTTATATTCCACTCCTGTTGTGATTAAGTTTCCACTCTTTTTGGACCCAGCATTTGCCTTTTAAATCACTACATTTTGCTTTTTTTTTGTTGTGTAACCTTTTATTGATATGTACAATTCAATGAAAGAAAATATCAACTGCCTCATCCAATGTGCCATTTGCCCACTGCGTTCCATGTGCAGGTTTTTTCTAGTGTTTAGCAGTTGGCAATTGAGAAATCTCATATTCCTTTAAAGGTAATTGAGAAATGTAGGTACTTTAGAATGCTAACAACTTGATATGACACTGAAATGTTTGTATAGATATTAATCCTGATTTTCATTGCAGTAATAAAACCTACATTAAAGGTGTCAATGAAGAATAATGTCCTGTATTTTATTTTACTAGCTATCTCTTGAAGGCAATTGTTTTAACTGGAAAGTACAATAAACCAAAAGGTTGATATTATAGTGAAATGCCAAATATAATGTAACATAACACAGAGCTGTAGCAGTGGATCAGCAGCTTATATTTAGAACAAATTTATTTAAAATTAACCATATAAAAAGCATGAATCATTTCTAATACTGTGGCATTTTCACAAGGTACCTTAATACATTGCAAATACTTCAGATTTCTGCATTTTATTATAATAAAATATTAAGCTTCATGAAATACACATAAAAAGTATAAAAAATCTGTTGTCAGATAGAAATAACGGCAATGTCAAAGTGAATATTTTATGCAGATGCAGCAAGGAACACTACTCTCGGCCTTCCAGCAGGGAGCGCCAGTCAGCTGTGCCAGTCAGCTGTCAGGAACTCACAGCATCTGTAAGTTAAAGAAAAACACCAAAAACCAGGGAAGGAAAGATGAAGTCAAGATTCTCTGAAATTACACAGTTTACCTGAGAAGTTTAACAAATCCTAACAACTTCTTTTTAAGACTCAGGCTCAGCTTCAGCTTACCCCTTTGTTGGTGCAGGTTCCACACAGGCAGCCAAAGAGTCCATTGATCATCTGAATGGCACAGAGAATCACCTGCAGACAGCTTGTGGCCAGCAGCGTGCCAAACAATCCAATGTTGAACTGCACAATGTCCTTAGGCTCTGTGCATGTCCCCCACCATGTGTTGTCAGTCAGGTAATTCTGGTCACTATTTGCAGAGGAGGAGGTTTATGAATGATCAAGACTTCAGAGATTTAACAAGCATCAGAAGAAAGTTACTCACCCGTTTTTAAAGGGTGTCGTCCAAATCAGAAGCACTTTGCAGAGGGGCCCATTCTGCAACCCGAGCACTGCCACAATGAAACTGTAGAGGGCACCAGCCACACCCACTGCAGCAAATGCAATTGATAAGAACATCTGCAGAGGTTAAATGATAAGCAGAGGTCAGAAAAGTTATTGTTGTATATTCATACTGATGTCTTTCCCACGCTTACCCCCCTCCTTACATTGTTTTCGTGCTATTAATACATGAGGTATCTGAGGAGGAACAGTCAGTTGTCTGCTGACATTTGTTTCAACCCCTTACATTCCTTGCATTTATTGTCCATGTATGTTTTTTGTTTTTCCCAACACTAACAAGATAAACTGGCTAAACCAAACCTGCTGAAACATGTTTCACACCAACCTGTTGCTAACATGTTCTACTTTTAGGTTCACACTTTTTATTTACTATAGCGCTATTGGCATACAGCACCTATACGTGACATCAGACAATGTTATCATGACTTTCTAACAACCTGAAGACCAACCCATTAACAGGAATACATTTCTAATCTTGATGTCATTTTAAGGAGTTGTGATAATTTTATCAGTAGGGTTGAGATTTTCACATATTTCAGTAAGGGTACAATGTACTATTGTTCTGATGGTTCCATTATGTATTCCATTGTGTGTTATCTTATCTATCTGAAGAAGACCAAGATATTGTGCAATGGTTTAGTCATGCAGCACCATGCAGCATATTTATCTTTTCTTAATTTAGTAATTCATATGCACTTGAATTTAGCATGTTTCTGTGCCGTCACATTGTGGCATATGTGTACCAACAAGTTTTTTCTATGAGCTATTTCTATTTCCACTGATTTATAACTTCTTTAACTATTAATTTACAAAGTTCAAATTTACCTCAGCTGGAGAAGTGTATATTTGCATATATATATATATATATATATATATATATATATATATATATATATATATATATATACATATAAAACCGGTATATAGAATCTACTGTGTAGTTTATCTTTCACTGAGCACCTGAAACTGAAACATCTCATTTGTATCTTGACCTTAGAAATAATAGTTTGACAAAATAATTGTAACTCAGGTTACTTTTTTCTTAATCTTTCACTGAGCACCTAAAACATCTCATTAGTTCTGTCTGACTCACCCCACAGCGATTCCCACAGCAGCCCTGTTCTCCAGTCAAGTGGATGTAAAGTGCTGGGAGCAATACCTGTGGCAGGACAGTTAATATTCAATTCAATGTAGTCAAAACAATTCAGCATTTTCACTTGATAACTCAAGACTTTTAGAATATGTGAAAAGACTTTGGGAAACATTGCAGAAGTCAGTCTTTAGTCAGTTGGGAGGAATACCTCTTCAAACTGCATTAAACTCATTACAAGTTTGAAACTTTGCTCCAGTCAGAACAAAATGTGTCACATGAGAGGATCATACGGACCACATGGATCTTAAAGCACAAAACTAGAAGTTGGAACAGGCGAGATGACCACGGCACATCATTTAAAATCCAATATACAGTATAAAGCTACTATTTTATTAGTTTTACCTTTACGTATCTAACTAACTAATGTTTTTCTGAGGCTGCACATAATATTTCAGAAAGGCATTTGCAGCAGCTTGTAGTCCAGAGTCACACCCTTTAGTAGTTAGAGAAAAAGCAACTTACCATTAAACCCCCTCCAACGAGGCCCCCCATGTATTTCACCTCCTCAGTAATGTGTCCATCTTTGGCGTACTTGACATCCCCGCCAGGAAAGAACAACACTATGTTACAGATGATGGATATTACTGCTAATGGATACAGAGTAACAGCAATGCAACGGGAACATTTTCCAGTGCACATGTTGTCAGAAAGAGTGAAACCTAACTGCTGTAAAACTTTCTTTTTCCGTGAGTATGGTGCTCAAATACTTCCTGTTTTCAGAGAAGCTCACCTTGAAACAGACCCAAAGAAGGATATGTATTTGCACTGGGAGCAGAAACTAAATACTGTGACTGGGTGTGGGAGGTGTAATGACAAGCAGATAGCGTGGACAAACAGAGCCTGGGATAGGCCGCAGAAGTATACATGACTAATTCCATGGTATCTCTGGGAGACAATGCTAGTTTTGTTGCGTTAGATAATGTGTAGATGCACATTTTTTGGTTAAAGATGTGAATGCATTCAGGTCATCTGAATCAGACGTGTTGTTGATGGGGACATCACTGTTACATAGTTGTGTTTAATTTAGTGATCAGGCCTCCAAAATGCTTGTTGTAGTTAAATAGTAGTTTCTTGTATGTTGCTGTAATATTACTGTATTGTCTTGGGACCGTTGAGGAAGCAGATGTTTCCTGTGAGAGAAATGTTTCAAGGCCACCTTTTGCATACAGTATTCTGGTGGTGTATTGACATTGTGACTGCAGGATTGAACTTTTGACCTGTGTCAGCACGTTTGGCAGAGAAAAAACAATGTGTCACTGACACTGACTGCAAAACCTTGATAAATGACCATTTTTGTGGGTGGTTAAACACACAGACAGGCTACATTTTTTTAGTTTAACGAGCGATGGCTGCAGTCGTTTCCACGTTGTATCAGTAAATTTAAAAAAACTGTGACATTTGAAAAAGGAACAAGAAGTAGTCATACATCCCAAAACACGTGTTGTCTCCCAGCAACGCTTGGGCGAGGCAGCAATCCTCTTCTGTGTTAAAGGTTGTAAACGCCTTGCTGATGAACTGGAGTTTCCTTCCTCACATGAATGGCATTGTTTTAATAAGTTATTTATAGCAGTACACAACCACCATCACTTAGAACAGATTCACAACTAGCAGAACTTAAAGATTCTGCCCTTTTTTCACTCTATGTTTATCTCAGGTTCTCATTCATTGAAAACATGCTGTGATACGCATAATACAGGATATTTAGAAGAGGAAACACATATGCATAAAACTCAGAAGCAGTGGATAATTTCATATGGAATGAAATTCCTTTCAGGACTTTTTCCTCCAGTCTCTCCCTCTCTCTCTTTTGGACCAATCAAAGCCGAGCTGACAGATTTAGCCATTTCTCTCTCCAAGCAGCCTGACGTTTTCAATGGGATTGGAAATACATGCAAACAAACAGATAAATGAATAAAATAAAATATTAAAAAAATAAATAGATAATGAAATCTGCATTGTGAAACAAAGCCGTAAATGATAATTCACTTTTATTATAAAATGCCACTGCAGGAACTGATTTACCTTTATATAGGCTAAAAATATGATCACACTTGTTTAACTCACTTTTATTGCTTCCTGGTGGATCTCTGGGTGCTGCATCATGAGAGAAAGTATGCCTATGCTATACTTCAGTCTCTTCACTGTCTTATAGCCAGGGCAGTCTGGAGCAAGAAGCATCCTGCACGTGCCCCCATTATTAGGCAGTACGTTTGGGTTATGGTTTCCACCATCATGATAAAGGGCAGTTGGTGCCTATACCTCGCTCTGTCCTGGCCTATAGCATCTAAACGATCAGCTGATGAATATATGAAACTAGGACCTTCTCATACAGTAGAAGCTGCAGCTGTGACGTCTAACATGTTGGCTTTCCTACCAGGGGACTAACAGCCGGCTATTCAACATTAAGTTTATATGGCCAACAGTAACACTGAAACATTTGTATAGATATAAATGCTAAACTAGTATTGAGTGACATTTATTGTAGTCATACAATCAACATTAAAGGTGTCATTGAAGAAAAAGGCAACCAGGTATTTATTATTTTGTCTGAAAAGTACAATAAGCCAAAAGGTTAATATTGTCTTAAATGCTACATCTGATAAAACACAGCAAAGAGCTGCAACAGTGGATCAGCGGCTTATATTTTAAACCAATTAATTTCAAATTTAGCATGAATTATTACTAATGCTGTGCTCTTTTCACCCTAATACACTGCAACAGTGTGAAGCATCATGAAATACACATAAAGATGTTAAAATCTGATATCAGAGACTGAAAGTTCAGCCAGGAACACTGCTCTCAGCCTTCCAACAGGGGGCGCCAGTCAAACCTTCAGATGTGGTGTGAGTGCAAATGATCAGATGCCTCCTGACCAGGAGTTTATGGTTCCTGTGAGGTAAAAAAAGAAAAAGACAAAAACAAAAAAATAAAATAAAAAGAGAGAGAGAGGGGAACTGAAGTTAACATTATTTCAAATGACACAACTATCTGGATTCAGATATCCTAACAACATGGCAAACTGACCTCTGTGTGACATCTGTGTCTTTACCTCTTTCTTGATGCAGGTTCCAAACAGGCAGCCAACGAGGCCGTTGATCATCTGAATGGCACAGAGCAACACCTGCAGGCAGCTGGCTGCCATCAGAGTGATGAACAATCCAAAGTTGAACTGCACCACGTTCTTAGGCTCCGTGCAGTCTCCCCACGACTTCTTGTCACTCAGGTAGGTCGAATTACTATGTGAAAGAAGAGGCTTATAAATAACCACCACTTCATGATGTTAATAAATGTCACCAGACCTTCTGTTTGTCACCTGTGTTTAAAAGGTGTTGTCCATTCCCCACCATCTTTGCAGAGGGGCCCGTTACCCAAACCGAGCACTGCCACAATGAAACTGTACAGGCCACCAGCCACACCCACTGCAGCGAATATAATGGATAGGAACATCTGCAAATCAGAAATGTTGATGTTTAAATATTTTTAGTTTTAAATCTGTAATTTTTCGTCTGTTTAAACACCATCCAATAAGCCTTTCAGAAAGGTCTTGAACTTATAAATAAATGTTCTTTTTGAAAGAAAGAAAAGGGGAAATGGACTAAGCTGTGGTTGATGGTGCTGCATTATCTTATCTATCTCAAGAGGACCTAAATGTTGTGCAATGGTGATGCAGCACCATACAGCATTTTTCTTTCTTTTTTTTATTATTGAGTAATTTTTAGCTTGACTGTTCTCTATTAAACACTTTTATTTAGTTGAGTGTGAGAGTTCTTCTTGACCTTAGAAATTACAGTTTGACAAAATAATCTTAACTCAAGGAACTTTGTCCTTCATCTTTCACTGAGCACCTGAAATGTCGACCTCTGACTGACTCACCCCAAAGCGATTTCCACAGCAGCCCTGTTGTCCAGTCAAGCTGATGTAAAGTGCCGGGATCAACACCTGCGGTGGTATATAGTTGACAGGGAATCAGATGCAGAATCAGTGTAAAAGATATTCAAAACAGTTGAAACAATTCAGCAACTTGGGAAACCTTGCGGAAGTCAGTCTTCAGTCAGGTTTTGAGGAATTCCTTTTCAAACTGTGCCAAACTTGTCATTAAAAGTTCGAGACTTTGCTTCAGTCAGGATGAGAGGTGCATCATTATAGAGTATCATACATTAAACTATGTGGTACGTGATGGCACTGATGAATAATGATTTGAAGCGTTGCGAGATTAAGAGAATCACAGATCTTTACCACTGAAGCGCAAAATTAAGACCCAGAACAGGCAGGATGACCACTGTAAAACCAATAAAAAACAAACAATGTACTATGCTTCAGAAACAAGTTTGCAGCAGCTCGTAGTCCAGAGTCACACCCTTCAGTAACAGGCTAGAGAAAAGACAACTCACCAGTACACCCCCTCCAACGAGACCCCCCATGTATTTGACCTCCTCAGTGATGTGTCCATCTTTGGCGTACTTGACGTCCCAGCCAGGAAAGAACAACACTATGTTACAGATGATGGATAGCAGCACTAATGGGTATAGAGAAACAGCAATGCCATGGGAACACTTTCCGGTACACATGTTGTCAGAGTGACAACTAACTGACTGTTGTAAAACCTCTCGCTCATTAGGGTTTTAGGCTCAAACCCTTCCTGTTTTCAGAGAAGAGAAGTCCATTTGCACTGGCAGTTAAATACTATTAATGATGGTGAACTGGTGCGGGAGGTGGGATTAGGTACTTTGTTACATGTACTTAAGTACCCTTTTTGTGTAAATTGTAGTTGTTGGATAACTCTCAACTGTGGGTGTCTAAATTTATATTTTAACACACCTGTTCTGAATTCACGCATCACAATGGAATACAATCAAGGAGTTGAATAACTTTGTAACTTTTTATTTAAGTTGTCTCCACAAGTGGTAAACCAGGGATAAAAGCTCATGAAAACAAGGAAATTGTCTATTATTTCTGTAAAACCTATACAAAACATCTATGTCACTGTTCCATAAAGCTATATCTATTTCTCTATTTTTCTCCCATAAAACAGCCTACCTATTTAATGCCAGAAAAATGTTATTAAGAGTTTTTTGTCAACTTTACTTCATGCATATTAAGGGAATGTGAAGTTTTGGAGTGCTGAAATTGTTGCAATAAATCTCTCCAGATGTGCAGGAGGTGGAAGCGGTGGGTGTTATGGAAGATTTTTTTTTATCTCTTCAATGCAACTACATTTCTCTCTCCCTCATGTGTTTACCCTAATATTACCCTTTAACAAAGAATAGTAACTAATATTTCCAAGATGTCTAACCAAGGTGTCTAAATTTACGTTTTATCAGACCTGCAAATGAATGAATGCATCACACTGGAAGAAAATCAATGACTTCAATAACTAGGGATAAAAGCTCATTAAAAGATGGGAATTGTCTGTTGTTTATGTATAAAGAGTTTAAGAGTCCCATATAAAGACTGTCACACATTCATTTGTTTGTTTTTTTATGTATGGCATGGTCATGATCAAATCCCCTCCACTGAAAACGTGTTTTTCTTTTGGTTACTTCACTTGGATGTTTGAGCTTCACTGTGCAGAAGGACGTTGACACTAGAAGTCTGTTTTCATCTGCTGAAGAGGGAACGTTTCTCCCTGCTCACCTTAAATCAGAGTTTAATATGTGTAGGCTACCTACAAGCAGGATTTTGTGACATCACAAGTTTGTAAACCAATCATGATCCGATACACTCCAACTGATGTGGAAGCGTGAGGCCTTCAGTGCACATAGACTGACTGAGGGTGGACTTTCAGTGAAGTAGGAGACATCTTGTAGTAGGTAAACTTATGAAATGAAAAAGATTTGCATAATCATATATTCTGGATTTTCCAATGAGGTAGATGTAATTTAAATTCATAAAGATTCTTAGCATGATGGCTGAACTTTTTTATGGAAAAAAAAAACATACATCAGACACAAATTACTATTCAAAGCAGAGTAGTTTTATATGTCATGATTCCTGTCTGGAGGGGATGCCTGCACTGTGAACTTCTTCCCAAATTTGATACATTTGGGAGTATTCAAAATCCATAGGGAAACATATTTATCCAACAAAGAATAAAGAGGCTAGATGAAGTTGTTTTTATATGAAACGGTGGACCACGTTTGCCCTCAGAGATAACAGTGAACTGTCCTGGGCTCCGCTGTAAATATTGGGGAACTTTTGAACCACTCCCCCTGTTACTGCGAGCAGTACTCCTGGCTGCTGCTGACACACGATGGCCACGTCTCCCGTCAAAGACTTCCTGGTTACCTATTTAATGCCAGAAAAATGTTACCAGGAGCTTTGCGTCAACTTTCACTTGCACGGTGAGGCTCGTCGTTGTGAAATGTATAGAATAAAAGAGTAAAGCGGGTGAAACGCTGCGAGAAGTCTTTCCAGATGTGCGGGAGGTGGGGGTGCGGCGGTGGTTCGCCTCTCCCACTTACAGTTCAACGTTGTAAACATGTCTCTGTAACCTAAAAGTGTGATTGTATGCGTTACATCTGGGTAATCCTCACCGTTACTCGTTTACAAAAGCATGTTTCAGGCCTCTCACTGTGTTGGCCGCGTTGATCTGCTGTGCTCTGATTGTTTCAACATACACGTCTTTTATGTCCCAGTGCCTTGCCTTAAATTTGTACTGAACAGAGCTGTCGGATTTTGGATCTTACTGGACACTTTACTGGGTAAGACTTCTCCTCAGCCTAAACTTCTAAATCTGATTTAATCACGTGACAGCAGCTGCAGGGCACCACTAACAAACTCACCTAACAAAGATGGTTAAATAACAGTTATAACTGTCATACTCTCAGGTGAGACCCTGAGCAGAAAATATTCTATAACCCACTCATGTTATTTCACTAATGTCTGTTTACACTGTAATGATTGGTCATTATTGATTGGATCTCTGTACAACACAATGGTCACATTAGGATTCACATTTCCATGCAAACCTTTAGGTGCTCTGGTAAACTGTTATGCAACACCAACTGCTGTAACAGTGTAGATAACCATGACAACATCAGGCCTGGTGATGATATCACAAAAAACACTGCAATGACATGTGATCTATGCAGAAGCACATACATTTCCACACTTCATGGGAAACTGAACTAGCCACAGTACAATGAAGTAGACGAAGCAAGTGTTGTTGTTTTTTCCATATCTGCATGTATTTACTCATTATTGTTTACATATTGATTGCTAATCTGGACAACCACCAAGCCAACTAACTACATGGTGGTTGTCTTCACTCCTAAGAGTCAGTGATGTTGCACCTTCTCTGCACCACCCTCACCTCCTTGTCTGTCGTCTCCCTGAAGCACAGCTAACTCAGCTGTTGAAGATACTGTGGAGAGGAAGTGCAGCTGGCCTGAACCTGACCTCCGCCCTGCTGCAGCTCTATGCCTTCTCATGTCCTGTTGTGTACGCCATGGCCAACAACTTCCCACTCTTGTACGTATTTAATAACGATAAATAAGTCTCTCAGCTTGTGCTGATTCACTGGCAGATCAGACCACGAGTCGTTACTTGTCGTCAGTGTTACACGTTTTGTTTCATAATCATGTTGCAAACCTCCCAATACTTAGTGATCTGAGATGTGGCAACTGTAGAAACAGACAGCTGGAGTGAACAAAGTGTCAGCCTAAGCACTGTTTTTGTAATTCTTCCATCATTTAGTTTTGGTGATCATGAATTCGCTTTAGCTCAGCTGTTTTATTATCTCAGCTGTCCACCTATTATCTTGAAGATGAATTGTCACTTTTCTCCAGAATCTCTCATCATGTCCTCAGGGCAGCCGCACCTGTGTTAATATTCAAGCTGTACCAGTTTGCTCAGTTGCTCATTCTTTATGAATTTGTGACTCACCGGCTGTATTAGTGAGTTGTTTGCACAAGTCCCTGGGTGTACACTAGTGACATTTATTCAATAGATATGTAAGCAAAGTAGCCTACGCACCTCAATCCAAGTTCTGTCAAGTTCAAAAGACTCCATTAATGTACATACTCTGCAGAGAGTTATCAGAGTAGAGAGTATTGTTCTGTTTTGTAGGTGACAGCATGTATCGATCATCACAGATGTGTGCTTTATGCCGATGTGTGTTTTACTTGAACTGCTCTACAGTGCCTGGGGTGAGAGGCTCTTCACGTTGGCCCAGACTGCAGCGATTGTCTTCCTCATGCTGCATTATCGTGGTGATACCCTCAAAGGTTAGCACACATACCTGCACATTTTTCCAAATTCACATTTCAGATAATGTACATACTTTCAGGGATAAGCCTGGCATTATTCTATATTTTTATAATTGTCATGAAATCCCATGAAAAGACCAAAACCAACAATGCGTTAGTCCGTCTCTAAATGCTTTGACTTCCTTCCCTCTGTCTGTGGCTCTCAGCCCCAAGACCACTCGTTTCTACAGATCACAAATATATTGTTTCAAATGTTGCTCAAATAGGAGCAATTAGCACATTTGTTGAGTATTTTCAGTGGCGGATTAATACACCTTTGGTGTGTATGTGGGATTGACTCAAATCAATTTTTATTATTTTTGTGTATTTATCAGATTGTATTTTTCTCTCTGTGAATCAGTATGGTTGACCTTTATTGTTTGACTGTCTCTAGCCAAAAGAAAAAATACTTCCCTTGATGTTTTAAATGTTGAAGTTGGATTCAGATAACAGGTTAAGATAACTATTGCTTTTTGGCAACATCTACAATGTACCACTTACAAGAGAACACTAGATACCAGCCATGTTGGCCATGTTTTTATCAAACCGCCTGCTCTAGCAAATGTTGCCTCACACTGACGGAGCTATCAAAATGAAAAGGCTTACAAAGCACAAATAAAGAAACTGTGTAGTAATAAAATAAAACTCAACTTGTTGCACAGAAGTGAACTTTTGTGAGACATTTTAAGGAACTAATCAGCTGGATGAAACGTGACAGAAGCCTCAAACTTTACATACACCGGCCATACAAGGTCTGAGTAAAGTTAATCACCTCTGTGTATTTTCAACCTTCAACTTAATCATTTGGGATGGCCCTGAATATCCTGTATAGTACATATTATATCTGAGTAACTGAAGAAAAATCACACATGTGGACAGTTCAGAGGTCTGGAAACAGGAAAAGCTTGTGTGTAGTCCTATTGTCAGTCTTATGCAGGATGTGAAGAATGATTTGTTAGCTAACCACAGTGTTTTAGGTGACTGTCACTGACTCAGTCTTCCCGTTTTATCTTTGGTCAGTGCTTTCCTGGAGCGCCACCTTGTGGTGTTACCACTCGACTCATAAGCATTACACAGGAGCTTTTTGATGGAACACTTGTCTTAAAACACATTGGTAGAGAGCTGGTTTCATTTTATAGGTTGAGTTGATTAATTAAATAGTCAATTTGAACATTTGTCAGATAACTATTGATTTTGTAAGTGACCATCGGTATGAAACAAAGTGTTTCTTTTGTTGCATTTTTTCTTGTGCATGAAGTTTCTGCTTATATCATCCTGTTTTATGTTTACGTGGCAGGGATGCTGTTCCTCTTGGCTTACAGTGGTGTGATGTTCCTTCTGGGCTCCTACGCAGCTGCAGCAGTCGTCTCAGCGATGCAGACCTCCAGTTTGGCAGCTTTAATTGCAAGCAAGGTAGCACCTCAGTGGCGTATCTCATCTGTACAGCTCAATTTCTGAGCTGTTCTGTGATTAATATTACCAGTGAACTGTGTGTGCACAGTGCAAATGTATCAGAGGAGAGTGAATTTATTTGCTGGGTTTGTTTTTTCCAGGGTCTCCAGGCTAGAACTAACTACTGTAATGGTTACACAGGCCAGCTGTCCACTTTGTCTGTGTTACTATCGTGGGCAGGGTCTCTGGGTGGCATCTTTGTGTCTCTACAGGTATGCAGTCAGGAATTACACACAAACTAAACATATAGCTGCACAACTGTATATTTTACACTACTCCAATCTGTCATTGTTATCTTTACTTACCGAGATTGCCTCAAACTTTATCTTGTAGGAGACGGAAAGCTCATTTACTACTCTGTCACACGTACTGTCAGCCTGTCTCAGCTGTGTCCTCCTGGCCCAGGTCCTCTGCTACACGAGCAGCACCGCCACCACTAAAAAGAAGAGCGAGTAGATGGTGGAGGACGGTGACAAATGAACACTCACGTCATATGCAAATCCTTCCTGTCATTCATGAAACGTTTTGTGATTCTGTGCCAGATGTTGGCATGTCAATAACTCAAATATGGAGCCGAAGTAGCAGGAAATCTTTACAATGTCTTTTTGTACAAATATGCCCGTGTGCTACACTCATATCTACTTTAAAACAAGTCATGTGCTGTGTGTCTGTGTAAATAAGAACTCTCATTGTCATGCCATTCAATCATTATATACATTTTAATTTTCTTACTTACAGTTACTTTCCTATTATTGTAAGGCTGAGGGAATAAAAAATATTTTGTCGCCCTCTAGTCATTTAAATATGAACTACACACAGGGGTAACAGTTTTCAATGGTATCTGCAGGTGACTGTCAAAATAAAACAGTCAGTTTTTGGCTGTATTTAAAGTCTCCTTGGCTCTGTTACTGTTTGTCATGCCGTTTCGAATTTGGGTTCACAAACATTTTCTAAAGTGAAAGTTAACTGCATCCAGCGGCAGGAACAGTAAGGCAAGTCTTCAAACATTTTCACGAGAATTTCACCAGTCTAAAACACATGCAGGGTTTTAAACTGGGGAAGGAATGCAGTCACGTAGCAGACATGAGTAAACACGTGCTGTCGTCAGATCAGGTCATTACCCTGATTGCTTCCTCGTCTGTGGTTGAAGGAACACCCTGCTGACGATGCATTCATGTTGTGTCAGATTTACTATATCGCACTGCTAACTGAGAAATTGTTCATGTCATAATAATAATTATATTGGTAATTTTAGTTGTACAAATGCTATATAATATGGCTGTATGCTATTTGGCATCACATAATATGATTCATTATTTCTCTATTTCCTTTCTGTGACTGTTGTGTTTTTTTCACTAACTCAGTCACCAGGTTGCTATCCACGTTTTCATTGTTCTTTATCCAGGTTCACTGAGCATTATCTGCCCAACGCCCTGTTTCTTACTCCTACAGACATTAACTCACAAACATTTACACCTGGGAGCTGCTGGAAGTTAAGTGTTTTGCTTGAGTGCTCCAGGGGGCTTTTAGAGATGATTTGTTAGTCAGTAATTTCTGAACTCTGTCGGTCTGAGAGATTGAACACCATCAACCTTGAAGTCACAATATGGGCAATTAAGGGAAAGCTTTATGAAAGAGTAATAAATCATGTCAAAGTAAAATAATTATTTTTACCTACATGTAGGATTTTGGAAAATTCTGGGGCCTGTTGATGTTTTTAGATTTCACCCTAAACATCAATTTTGTGTGCAAAAACCTTTTCTTGAACGCCTCTGGACTGGCTTCTGAGCTTCAAGTAATGCCAGCCACCATGAACAAAATGTCCAGTGTTGCTCTGTAAGACTCCAGACATTTGTAGACACACTGACGTGACTGTGACAGCACATGTGCACCAATGACACATTAACTGTGTTTATTTTGGCAGTCACTTGTTTGTTTCCATCCAGCTGAACACAAATATACTTGTGCTTGCTTTTTACTGTTCAACATGGTGTGTTTTACATTCATATTTTGTGTATTTTCTTACTTTCATACCTGTTGAACTGTACTGTGAGCTGAATTTAATGATACTGTGGATTATTCAGTGATAAAATAAAATGTTGTCACAGAATACAGGCATTTGTAAGTGAAAGTATGTAGAGTTTACAGAGCTATCACCTTCAGTCACCTTTATGTCACCTTTATCTCTGGGAAACTAATGACATTCCCATCAGCCTCAGCTGCACTTTGTGTTTAGTGCTAATTAGCAAATGTTAGCATGCTAACATGCTAAACAAAAGTAGTGAACATGGTTTACTACCTGCTAAACATCAGTGTGTTTGCATTGTCATTGTGAGCATGTTAGCATGCTGACGTTAGCTTTTAGCTCAAAGCACCGCCGTGCCCAGCCTCACAGAGACGCTATCATGGCTGTAGACTGTTAGCCTTGTTTAAATGTATTTATTTACCCTTAACATTTTTTTTTTTTTTTTTTTTTTTTAACTTTCTCTAATTAGTTCCTTTCAAATCATTCTGCATGCTAAACGCAATCTGTAATCTTTAAACTGATGTGTGGTCACCTGATAAATGCGTTGGTAATGTGAAAACTGACTGCTGCACTTTCTGTTCTCTAATAATTCAATCAGCTGGTGGGGAAATTCATCAGTTGGTCAATTCTGAATGTAGTGGTGAGAAGATTACTCTAATTCTTGTAATGTTGAGGAAATGAACCTCAAGCCACCCACTTCTCAAACATGATATTTTAGGGCATGTAAAGTCAACGCCCTAAAATATCATTTGAATAGTGCAGGGCATTAGTACTAAAGGTTGAGCATAATATGATTTGATATGGTCTCATATTCAATTCAGCCCATATGAAACAAGGTGAGGAACGCCACAATGTCAGTCAATAAAAAGTCTGATAGTTTATTTGCTCTTCAAATCCATTGCACTGAAATATTGCATTTAGTAACACATTCACTGCTGCGTGTAACATTCATGAATGCTGCACAACTCTTACAACAACTTTCATGAGGTTTCATGATGCACAAGCAATCAGCGACTTTACATTCAGAACCATCTGCAAATGAGTTGAGCAATCTCCAAACAAAAGTATCAAAACTACATTCAGCAATTTTGTATGTATTTGACATCATCCGTCCTTCCCCAGCCTCTCTCTTTAATTTAAGAATGTTTAATTCCTCAGGCTCCTAAATTATATAAACTAACCAGTAACTTTTCAGTTTTAGGTCACTGTAGACCACTGTTAACAGGTTTCCATTCATTTACTCAAGGTAATGGACAGCATGAATAAAATACGACTGAGGGGTCTTTTTAGCCAGTAATGGTTCACACAGCCTGGTTTCTAATCTGTTTTTTGTTTTAAGGAGTCATCAGCCAGTTCGGGCTGGTATTTTTAGTACTTTTCGGTGTCTGAACCACTGACAATTGTTCAGTTGGCTTGATGTGAACTAAACAAATGGCACAAGGTTTGTTTGACATTGATTGTTCTGTCAGTGTATGAAATATAAAGTAAGCTGATATTGCTGTTAAGTACACTCACCTAGCCCACACACAAGATAAAACAAAAACAGACTTAAGAATGCTCCAGAATAACCCACATGTATTGTTTAAAGTACAAATGAGCGTCATTACATCGAGACGACAAAGTTGCTTCCAAAGTATAAAAATGGTAATGGCAATATAAGGAAACCAAAAGTTAATTTGGTTACATAATACAAAATAAACTCAAGTAACATTTGTGCCCTGTGTTGTATAATGGAAGTTAAGAGGACTCAAAGCTACAGTACATTTATTACACGTGTCATGACAAACACATTGTGCTCTAAGGTTGAAAGCTGTTCAGTCACTATGAACTAATAATGTGTTATTAAATAAAGTATTGTGCACTTTATGAAGAAAGCACTAAATCTGGTTCACACCTTAGAGAGCAGTTTTGGATAACATTAGAGTTCAAAATGTTAGCAACAGTGTCTGTCCATTTCATGGTATAATCAGACTATTTGGCTAAACTGTCTAATGACACTGAGCTGTCAGAGGCAGTGAAGTATTAAGTATTTGACGAAAATCTCCTGTCTTGAACTGAAGAACTTTTCAAAGGCCATAACAACAGACAGAAATGTGATCAAGAAGGGGTTTAAGTGTGTGTCAATTCTAATAAATAAACTATTTGTCAGAAAGTAAATATTAGTGACTGTTGGCATAGTTGTCATATACAGTTAAAATAGTTGACAAAATTATAGCTGCAATATCCTATACATCAGGTACAAGTATTCATTTTGATCAATTGATTAGATAAAACTAACATACAAAAAATAAACTCAAAATAATAACTTTAAATTTGATCAATGCCAAATTGCTAAAAGTACAACTCGAAATACAATCTAAAATCTACTCTGTAACATTTTTTTCATTTTATTTTATTCTGGTTGAATGGTTAAGGCACAGCATTTTGTAACTAGTTTTTCATATCACAACGTTATTTTAGCAGCTAAGATTTTAATCAAAATTTCTTTTGGTATTTACATTTTTTTTTTTTTTGTCAAATTTGAAAGGGGATCTGGCAACCCTGGAGGGGGATCTTTGTAAGGTGCACTGGAACAATGTTTTCAATCAGGATGATTTCAATATAATGTCACAATGCATTAATGAATGTTATTTGTGGGACAGGAAGCAAATTTCTCAAAACACATATGAAAGAGATGAAAGAGTCAACTTAAACGGAAACTTACACCTCAAACTGCACCAAGCTGACCCTGTATAAAAGTCTACAGAATTAAGAAATGCAAACGCTGAATATTACAACTGAGTAATCACAGAGGCAAGAGGAAGCAGTGAATATGATAAAGCCATGTAGCACAAGTCAACTTATTTAGTTTGTAGTTAAAATACTTTTAATAGATCAATTGTAACATATAATATAAACAGAATCAGATGTCTTTGCAGTAATAGATAAGTTAACCACCAGCTAGACAAAACAAATCTATTGGTAATAAAAAACATTCATTATGTTTGTCAATTTTTAACATATGTATAAATGTGTAACTAGTCTCATGAGGTGCTCTGTGACTCGGGGAAACCTCTAAGTGTTTCTGGCTCTGCTACTCGAGGTGCATCCATGGAGAGTTGTAAAACAATTTTATTCGTTATTCATCTACTTTCAGTGCACTTTTATTGTAATTTGGACAATGTATTTATTGTTCGAGTTTCATTATTCATCATCTAATCATTTAATATTGTACTATATATTTATTCTTTTAGAATCTATGCATTAGTGATGCAAGCTGGCTCAGGCTACAGTGCTACATCACATTAGTCTCTCCAGTAACAATATAAAAATAAACATACATAGATAAATAATTCTAACAATGAAGATGCACTAAGCTGTGTTTGTACATGCCAGTACGCTGGTCTCTGGTCAGAATGATGGATATGTACAATATTCACTATAAAACCTGCCAATATATTGAAGGCAATTGTAGAATGAAACAGTTTTTCCCTTTTTTCATTTGAGGTTATTCCATTCTGTTATATATATTCTGTATCAGTTTGTTCCAGTTCTTTATTAAAGATATATGATGTTTACACTGAGTAAAAAAATTCATTTTACACACATTTCCACAAAACTCAGCCTGACATATTCAGGGATGGAAAGCCAAATGCTGGAAAAATATGAAAATGGCTGGTAGATTTCAGACACAAAATAATGATTTACTATTGAGTGGCTGGTAGATGTTCACATTTTAAGATGTTAATTTCCTACTCTGGAAATATTTGGTACCTTGAGAAAATTTGGGATTTGGGGAAATTTTAAATAAAGTTCTCTGGGTTTGAACAAAGTTCGGCTACAGAGAAGTTTGTACTGACACCGGTACAAAGCAAAGTTTCTTACAGGAAATCCCCAGAATTCCTACTTCTGTTTATACATTATACTCTGTGTCATCTCCTGCCAATACAAGGCTATTGCAGGTTATTTGAATGACTGGCACATTTTTATCAGAGCTACTTATGTATACATGTCTGATGAGATTAAACAGCAGCATTTACTTTTATCTTTATTTCACCAAGTCATCATACAGTATGTTTTGCCTTTGAATTCACTGGATTAGACTATTACTGTGTTCACTTTGCATTAAGTAGAACCCTGGACACTTTGAGTTTAGAGTTTCTGTGGCACTGTTGTGGCCGTTGGCACAATCCATTCATTTTCTCAAACTGTGGGCTGCGTTAGACGCTTTCTCCAAGAGGTACAGAGTTTAGTGCAGATTATTTTATATATTTTGGAATGGCATGACTGAAGAGTTAGAGCTATAAAAGAGCCATGACGTTTGACGTATTTGCCCCGGAGGACATACAGTATACTGTACATGAGGTCTATTGTGTTATCTTCAAAGTTTCTACGTAGGTTATCATGAAATATGTGCAGACTGAATTATTCAGAGCTCCTGACTGCATTTTTTACATTTTCATCTTCTTCCTAACACATTTTGATTGTACTAATGTGTTTTCTTATTGGAGTGTAAAACATTACCTTTGCTCTCTCTCTTTCCCATCAAGAAAGGAGAGCATCTCCTGGTTTTTCTTTTACCTCATCATAGGGAACTCATTAAATGAGGACTCATTTAACCTATGCACTCAGAGCTTAATGAGTTACCTATTTTCCAATTTCCTTGTCCCTGGTGTTATCTGAACTCCTGGTACAGTTTGCGCATTTCATCCCAGAAGAACAAGGACAGAATGGTGTGTGGACCGAGCCGGAAATAAGAGGCTCCCAAGCCTTTGTAGAGTCCCAACAAGCCCTCCTTCCTCAGCGTCTTAGAAAAGCAGTCAGCGAATCCTTTGTAAAGCTGCCCCTAAAAGATAAGAAAATGAAAGTCAGCCTATTTAGCTATAACATGGTTGGATTCACGACGGGACAATTTTAAAAAAGTATCAATATTGATGCAGCAGAACCAGAGATATCGTGTAAGTGACATCACTTGACCTTTAAAATTTCAGTCCTGGTTGATCTGATGACATCTGTGATTACAGGTGGTAACAGCAAGTACATTTTAAAATGACTTGTGTTTCAACCACTGAGGGTGGCAAACACACCATGAGCGACTACTTTCAGAAATGCAACAGAAGAGCAACTTGTGAATTTGTTTGTAGCGCAGCCAAACAAACATGGGCTGAGAGGATTCATCGCAACACGTTGATTTAATGAATGCCGTCAACAATGTCGTCCAGCATGGTAATACTGAACTCGGGAGTGAATGTTGTCTTCTGAATTATGTGAAATGCGCACATGCACTGGCTTTCTGGATCAAGTTCATTACGCACGTATCATTTCCTGTGAGACCCTTGTGCGTTGGTGTTAAATTATTTCATGCAAGAATGGCGGACCCCGCCAGTTACATCGAAGACTGCCATTCCAGAATGCAAGTACATTGAATAGCTATTGCTGAAAAAATGGCAGCCATACATAGCGTCAAAAATGGGGTTTTTATATGACGATAAGTGTAACTTTAACATATTGGTCTCTCCCCTCACCTTGCCTACATGATCCACGGGCTGGTTGTAGAGTCGTGTGCTCACTACATCAAAAGGTGTCATAGCCGCCACCACCACCACACTGCTGATCATGCCGGCACTTAGGGCCACCAACCAGCTGTCCTTTGGGAACACCTTGGGAAGAAGAAAATAAAAAAGTGTTGAGGCAACAACCCCAAACAGGATGACAGAGACTTAAGGACATGTGAAGCTCAGGTCACAGTATGATAGAAGTGAGAAATGACGTGGCACACTCTTCCCACCGGTGCAGTAATACTTGACCAGTATTTCATCATCAGGGTACCACCATGTGTGCAGCCACTTCTAATTTTAACTGGTCATGATCTCCTGCATGCAGTGAAACAGAAGCATGGCTGTATAATTAGTGCCTGTATTAGTTCCAATCCATACACATTCTCCAGTAGCTAAAGTCAAACCTGTTTTCTATGCGGCTGTTTTACAACACAAAATAATGTAAGACAACTTTATTATGCACAGTAGTAGAAATGTGCGTCAAGTTTTATAAGGATGGTCGTACAACAATAAAACAATAAACAGACAACACAGCAGCAACTTAACACTTTTTACCTCTTTGAAGGTAATTTACTTGCAAGCGATGTAGACCGCCTGTGTTTGCTGAATATTGTGGAACAGCACAAGTTGACATATTGTCAGCTTTAACTTAATACTAAATAAATACAATGTTAATGTTAAAAACTAAGCAACACTTCAACAGAGTAATACAGCAGCTTATGGGAGAGACAGTGGGAGTGTCACCTGGGATGTTGGGAGGCGTGGGCAGACCCACGACCTCCACCCTCACTGACCCATCGACCAATTAAAACAGCTCAAAGGAAGTCTGGGAAATAAAGGAAGTAGCACAAGAAAACTGTACACAAAGATGTCTTTTTTGAACATTTTCTGCAGACTGGTCAGTTGAATACAACACTGTTCATCATCATACTCTTTTGGCATTAAGTATGAAAGACCTTTTTTAACTACAACTGGGTCAGCAGCAAGTAAACTGGTGCACCAGTTGTCTAAGCTGCATGTTTTCAGCCAGTGGGGCCACTGAAAGGTGTCGAATTTCTATTCCAGAAGAGTGCAATGCCTCGTGCTTTGTCAGTGTCACAATGACTGCTTTTGTAACCTGTGCACAGCTACTGACAAATGATCTCTTCTCAAGCCTGCGTCTCTGTGTTTTCGGCTGCGTAACTAATGATTATTTTCATGATCAATGAATCTGCTGATTATTTTCTCAATCTCTTAGTCTTGAGTCTAGATAATATCAGCAAATAGTGAAAAATGCCTATCACATGTTCCCAGAGTCCATTGTGACATCTTCATTCTGCTTGTTTTATCTGACCAATAGTCCTAAACCCAAATATATTCTGTTTACTATCATATTGACAAAGAAAAGTAGTAACTAATCATAGCAGGTTTATTCTTGAACAGTGCCGTCACATGGAAGATGTGCACACATGGTGGGCAGCTGAGGAAACATTCCCCCAGTCAGCCTGTCCCCACTCCCCACCACTGGATTTAGATGATGTTCATGTTAAGATCAAACCTCAGCGAGCCTACTTGGGAGTAGCAGTACAATATTCTAACCTGTAGGTCAATCACAAGCTCCTTGGAGGAGGAGAAGGTGGAGAGTTGTGCAGCTGACCCCACGCTGACCCTGGGTACAGCAGCACTGGAGCCCCTCCACAGTCCCAGAATGCCATGCTGCCTGTAGATGGCTGCCAGAGCGTGCATCATACCCTGGAAGGAAGAAGAAGAACACATGAGGAAACTGTTGATGCCTGCCACTCATGTTTAATACCACCAGTTTGGGTTATTATGTTACCTGGTGTTTGTACTGATGTCCAACTGCAATAGAGGAGGTAGACTGACTCTGCAGATGAGTCTTTACCTGTCAGTGGAGACAATGTGTGTTTACTATTCTCCAGTTACAAGTGACAGCTCACCTTGAAATGTCACAGCTGATGAATCTTAAAGAAACAGTACAAAGAAAGTGAAGGCAAGGCTCACGTAAAGCCAGCTACTGACCAGGTATACAGGACTGCCCATCACGGCTCCCACCACTCCAGCCACAGCCCCTGCTACCGTGGTTTTGACCGCACTGACCCTTCCGTTTGTGTGGATGTAACCGGAGGACTCAATGATGGCGTACGAACCGAGCCGGACTCCATTCATAAAAAACTGATAGACCAGCCCGGGCGCCAGTCCTTTCTGTAAGCCGGCCAGTCCGTCCACTTTACCGATGGTGTAAAAAGCGTGGAACACGTTGCGATAATAAACCTGGTAAGAACCCCGGCTCTGGAGCTCTCCCTGGAGCTGCATTCGCGTTTTGACGACCTCCAGCGGGTTGGTGAACAGACAAGCTCCGCACGCCGCCGCTCCGCTCAGCAAGAAATCCATCGCGACCGGCCGGCTTCTGTTCCGGCAGGAGGACAGGTGTGGAGTTCAGGTCTGCTGGACAGAACAGAACAGGTCCGACCTGTCCTTCATATCATTTGATTTCCTCCACCCACATGCTGGACAAATACAGTGTGAGATAACTTACATCAGTGCGTAGACATAGGAGCACTTCAAGAGCGCCTCGTAAACTCGTAATTTAGACGAACGAATTAGTAGACGTGACCACAAATTGTGGCAGAAATATTCACAAGCACAGACTTGGAGTCAGTCAGTTTCTTCTTATTTATCTATTCGTTTTATTTTGTAATTTTCTTGTATGTGTAAAAGAGTTGTGTTGTTTTATTTTCCATCATAGTGTTGTTGGGATTATTGCCTTTGTTTTGTTTGGTTAATTGTTTGATGATTTACAGGACCGAAATAAATCTTTTTTTTTTCAATCTAAATTATCCTTTGTAGAGAAAATAATCTCTTCCTAATGCAGTTCACAAAATTTTGATGGACACAACGAAAAAAAGATGAATACTTTTGAATTTAGCTAAGTGACAAATGCGAGTTATTTCATGAAGAGAAAACATGCTATTATGTATTTATTAACATGCATGTCAGATATAACGTACATACAAAATATAAATAGAATCATTTATATTAACTTTTAATATAATTTCAGAGTATTTGGGCGTACACTTTACCCGTTCCCTAAACATCTCATCTTGGAGATTGGTACGTACCATGTACGTACGCTGTGGTACCGTCGTACGTACGTTTGATGCTCGTCTTCTCAGCCAATGAAATCGGCTCTTTATCCTTGGTCCTTGGCGATCCCAACGTGCGCTGGATGAAGTAGATTAGATTCAAATGAATTAGCGGCCATATTGCCACAACATATCCAGTTCTCCTAACATATCCATGGTTGGGACCAATAGGCCTACATCCAGAGGAACAGGGGCACGTTCAATCTGGAAACGGTGTGCACCGATTTGGTACGTTTTGTCGGGGCTGAACGCGGCAGGTTTTCATCTTTTCCAAATGACTTCAGGCTGCAGCTGTAACCAGTCACATCCACACTTGATCCTTTTGAGCGTCTTAGTGATTGAGTACATTAATAGGAGTGATAACAGGGTTGCTTCTCACCATTAAATAATGACTGACATGAGAATGTGTTACTAAATGCACAATTTCTTGAAGAGCAAATAAACTATCAGACTTTTTATTGACGGACATTGTGCTGTTACTCACATTGTTTCATATGGGCTGAATATCATATCATATCATATCATATCATATCATATTACACTCAAGCTTTAGTACTAATGCCTTGCACTATTTTGTTATTTTAGGGTGTTGACTTTACAAATCTGAGAAGTGGGTGGCTTTTACAAGTTTACAAGAATTAGAATAATCTTCATCAGCTAGTTGAATCATCATGTTCTAAAGGGCAACTCCCTGGTTTCCTCCTTCCAAGGATAAAGTTCAAGCCCCTGCTGATTTAATGCTGGTTCAGCCACATTAGCACAACTCCTCAACCAAATAACAAATTAATCACCACATTTTCAGAGCTGCCTGGTTGACTGTTGCAAAGAAGATACTTATCAACGATAACCTTCCCATGGCATGGTAATCTCTGCTCCACAAGCAGAACATTTCTTGATGAGTATATGATGTACAAATGATATTAAATTGATTATTATTCTGATTTATAGGTGGCTAATATAACCACAGACCCAAAATCTGAAGCCCATCATTGTGTAGCTACCCAATGAACCCAAGCCAGTGATAGTAACTGCCTTCATTAATTGCATGGCATCTGAATAAAAAATAAAATGTAGATGTAGCCCTAGATGTAGCCTGATTAAGCAAGCACACCAAAGATGTAGGCCAAATGTTTCACAGCAGAGGAGCTGTTGTTGCTCTGATTAGGGAAAGATTGTCTTAGTGAGAAATTCACAAAACAAATACAAATCTTTTAGTACTGTGTCTCCATTCCAAGCAGCTATTACTTAACACACATTCTTCAGTATTTCTATTAAATATCTCCTCGGTGAAGTGAGCTCAGGTAAATATGTGGGTCACCTTCACTCTCAATTAGAGATTATTGTCTCTGTGACTTCCAGTGCTGTTTTTAACTACATCTCTGTTTAATCAGCTGAAGAGCTCAGCTGCCTGAGGATCACACACATTTTGACAAGTCCAATGTGTGTGCAAATGTAATGGGATTTTTACTTTACATTTGTCTTGTCTTAAAAGCACAGTACAACAGCAACATGTTATTATTTAGCCAAGCCATTAGAGCATGCTAAAATTGTAGCAGTGCAATGGTGGAAGAATGAATGTAAACCGATGATGATTAAAGGTATAGTGACACGATTTCTGCACTCTCACCTTTGACTTGGCAGATGAAAGGGCAGGGGTTAGATCTATGCAGGTATCAGTGTCTTTCAGCTACAAACTAAACTCCTTGTCTGGGTGGGTGGGTTTGTTCTTCGTCATTGAGCTGGATTAGACAAGAGGTAAAATCTGTTTCACCTCTACCCTCTTAAATAGGATTTGTGCTCAGGGTCTTTTGAACAGTCCCAGCCTGATGCACAGGAAATTGGCTTAAACAAACCTAAATAGGAGTACATTTTATGTTTTGGTACAAATGTTTTTTCTATTCAGCCACCTATTTGTTTTGTGCTGTCTTACTGTGGTTCAATCTATTTTTCTTCCCAAAAAATGGGCCTTCCTTCATACAGTAGTGTCTGGCCAAACCACCAGCTTTCCTGACAGTTCCTATAGCAACCTCACAAAGTTTAAAACTTTAAAGTTAACTGAAACTCAGCCACAGATTGTGGATGAAGATCAGATCATGAACTGTAACATTTCTGAGCAGCTTCTAAATGTCAAACGTAGAATTATTTTTAATATGATGCCAAAACCTGCACACATCAACACATTTTACAGTATTTTACAATTGCTTTTTCAAGTTTCATTGTGCAAAACTCATGGAATCTTTGCAGCATGTGCTTGCAAACATTTCTTCTTATTTCAACATTGTTACCCTCATGACCAGTATTGCAACATAACTGCTAATTACGTCACCACCACTGCCATACATTTGTATGGGGGGAAAAAATGTTAAAAGAAATGCAACTTCTTGATTGCAATGTATTGAATGTCTGTTAGAGTAGTGTAAATTTCTGTTTGCAGTAACGTAAAATGTTGCCCAGCATATCAGCTTTCTGTGTTTTGGGTGACTGAACTTGCAAGTGATTGATACACGGTTTGGTGTCTTGAATAAAAACAAACTTCGTGCTCGATAAAGAACAGAAAAAGTAAACCGGTGCACTGAAGTACCATCACAATCATCTTTTTACCTTGTAAGAATGTACTAGGCTAGATTTTGAAGCCAATATTAAGAGTATGCGATTTTGTGTTAAGTGTTATGCAAACTGAGGCTCAATTGTAATTGTAAAAATACTGCATATGACTTCCTAGCCGGCTCAATATGTGTTAATCTGCTTTTGCAAACCACAGTGCAGCTGCCTACGCCCCCTTTCCCACTCATTATTAAATGGCCTTTTTCCAACAGCAACATTGATGCAAGCAGCTCTGTGTTTGTGATCATAAATGACCAATTATTTCATATTAAACAGGTGCTCTGATATAGTTTCTCTGTTGTTTGACTTAGTTTCTGTGCTCTGTAGCTGCATGATCTAAAGCCCTCTTCTCCGTTTCCCCAACCACCCACTAAATCTTCTTATCTGAAATGTACCCACATAATTTCTTTCTCCCCTGCTCGTGCATGTATGAATACTTTTGTAAAGATCTGGATTTACTTGCAGCATCTACACTGAATATAAGCAGTATTTTCTCATACAGTGGAGCTTATACAGACATAGTTCAAAGCTTATGTAAAGACCTGGAGCAGTGTTGCGCTCTTGGACACCTACAGGAGACAATCCATATTGGACCTGCAGCTTCTGAGCCGGATTGTCACTCAACAGATTGTGTGGTGATTTTACTTTGCTGTGTATCTCAGGCTTCATTATTTCTCTTCAGTATGATTGAAAACATAGAAGCTTGGATAAAAAAAATAGGACAATTATCAATCAAGAATAGACTTTTTGCCCTTTTTTATTTGAAATGTGCTTTTCTTGAAACCAAGCAGTTGAATGATGCCCACCGAGTTAGTACAGGATTCCTCATCTGTGATCACTTCTGCTGCTGAGTTACAGTAATAGCTTCTGCCGAGTTGCACCCTCCAATAACGTTAGGGTGTAATCCTCACCAGCTAATGAATGACCAAGTAGGATTTCAGGTGCTAGGTAAACCTTGCGCTGATGCCCCAACCTTTTCAACACACCACACTGTAGCAACGAGGGCGAGGAGGGGAGAGTCAGCGATCCGTAAGAAAGTAAATGTGTGACCTTGACAGATCAGAGATGATTTCAGTTTGTTCTGGTTGATGGAAGAAGAAGGAGCAAAGAAGAGACATAAATATACGTTGGATGCTACCCAGTTGGATTTAATTTATTGCCTTCAAATCCTCATTTGACTCCCTGCTACAGCAAGAAAGTACGGTGAGTGCTGCTGTACCAATATTAATTGTATATGGTATCAACCTTAATGTAAAATAGCATCTTTCTTAAATAAAACAACTATTTATTGATATGGCTGTGACATTATCAAATGGTTTTGCCACAGGATATTACATGTTAAATATTCCTTCAATGAAGATCTGCTGTTTTTTTTTTCATAATCAATAATGTGTCATAATTCAAAGTTAAAAACTAAACCCTGACATCAACTTAATTTGGGCAAATTTTCCTATTTTCTAGATTCTAATGATTTAGTAAGACCTACACTAAAATCCACATGGACCAACAAAAACATCGTCACTTCTGTTCCAGTGTTCCACCTGTTTAAACACATTTAAAAACTAAACTAAGTCTAAAAATGTAGGTTAATTAACAAGGAGGCCAATCATCTTATTGTAAATCTCTGATATCAACAGTCAGTGTTAATTGGATTATGTAGAGTCAGGAAAGCACACGCAACCAACAGTATCACTTCTGTGATCCTCTTTACATTTCCTGTCCCATTTTGTTGCAGGGGGATGTTTTTTTCACTGCTCATGCAAAGGGCCCAGCATGCAGTATGATATCATATGGAGATATTCCAGTAGAGTAAAAATAATATTTAATTGCAGAACAATCTAATACATCCATGAGCCATGACGAATGTTCTTGGTTTCAGTCTCTCAGGGTTAACAAGCAAATGATTCTTTCTTAAATTGCCTTTTTGCACCAATGTTCAATAATATAGGAAGAAATCAAATGCACGAGATGCACAGAATCGCTTAAACTGTAATAAGTGTTATCATATTTAATCATAGCTTCCATCCAACAAAAGCAGGCCAAGGAATAAACATTTCTTCTGTTTACAATGTATTTCAGCATGGAAAATGCACAATTTGTAGTTCAAATGACCTCCTTGATGTTTTAGTGCCAGCATCAGAGAGGTCATCTGCACAACTGAAAAGACAGAAAGGAACCAGGCTGAGGAAGTGACAAGACCTTAGGCTGCCCAGTGTGAGCTAATGCTCTCCTTCCTGGGCTTGCGGCTCCACAAATCCCTTGCCTTGTGTGAGCGTGTGCACATGAGACTTTTGCCTTTTAACCAGCAGGGTGTAGCATATCACAACATTATTCCTTCTCCACCTTCAATATTATCTCACCTGGAAAAAGTCATTTGGCTATTACTGTCATTCTCTGGAGCAGTAAGTGCAGTGAGACAGGCTCAGTGTTTGAGGCAGACCAGGGGGACATTAGTATACTGAAAAAGTACACTATCAAAACAAAATAACCCATAGAATGCAACTCAACACTGATGACTGACGACATTCATGATAATAATGTCAGTATAACGTCAATCAGCCTCTCTCTTTGGATGGCATTGTGTACAGAGCAATGTAATGTGTTTTAATGATTATATAAAAATGGAATCAGATTATAACAGAAGTCATATCTGCTACTAATAATAATGGAAAAAGGACAAAAGAGTCAGATAAAGTAAAAGCAGAGTAGCAACATTAAGAATAGAATATGATAGCAGATCAAAATGCCTCCTCAAAAAGATTTTAAAAATAAAGAAGATATTAAAAATGTCAAGACTCTGGTAAAGTCCCCGGGATCATAATGATTGAAGAGGCTGCTTTGAGAGAGTGTTATGGGGTTAGGTTCTCAAGCTGGTGTTAAGGACTAGGATAAAGCTAATTAGTGGCCCTCTTAACATGGAAAGAGAAATATATTTGAAGTGGTAAGTATGATCACAATGTAAAATCAGACATTTTTCAGCTATCTCATTACCTTCCCTACTGGTTTTGTGTGTGCCAGACAAAGGTGCAGCCATGGACATCGGTGGCTTGGAGACGGTGGTGGCAAACTCTGCCTACGTTTCAGCCCGTGGCAGCGTGGACGGAGCTACAGCAGCCGCCATGCGTGACAAGAAGATGCGTGCCAGGCTGAAACTCCCACACCTCAGAGATTGTGAACACATGAAGGCATCTATAGACACAACCTTTGACAGCCTGTGTGTCAAACAGCCTATCGGCCAACGCCTGTTCCAACAGTTCCTGGAGAGTGACGCAACTCATAACATTGCTGGAGAGCTGTGGAAAGACATCGAAGAGTACACCATATGCCAAGAGAAGGACAGAGTGCAGAAGGCCCAGAAAATGGTCAATAAATACTATGAGTCCGCTTCAAAGAATTTTTGCAGCTTCCTGGAGGAGAAGGCCGTCACTCGAGTTAGGGAAGACTTCAAGAACGTCCGTGGTGACCTGTTTAAAGAGAGCGAGCAGCAGCTGCTCAAACACCTGGAGGCGAAGGCCTTAGATGGCTTCAAGAACAGCATGTACTTCCTGCGTTTTGTTCAGTTCAAATGGCTGGAGAGCCAGCCTGTTGATGAGGAGTGGTTCATGGACTTCAGGGTCCTGGGTAAAGGAGGTTTTGGGGAAGTGTTTGCTTGCCAGGCTAAGGCAACGGGCAAAATGTACGCCAACAAGAAGCTGGAGAAAAAGAGGCTGAAGAAACGTAAAGGCTACGAGGTAAAGCACTGATGTGGCATCTAATGTCCCACCCATGGCCATTCATAGTGTCAGTCAAAAGAGTAACAACACAAAGTGAGCTCATTTTACTGGCAACCTCATGACGACCTACACAGAGACATTACACTAGACTGAAGCCCACTGTTCTAAAAGTATCAGTGGATAATGAAGACTGGTAAAGCTTGGTAGGCCTTACCACAAGAGGAATAAAAACGTACTAACTGTGGTTATATGCAGAATTCTTTAGGAATGTATGCCTCACTTCATATCATTATACCTTATTATGTACTGTTCCAGCAGGGGTTTTCATGTGTCATGGAGAACCAACAGTCTGCGGGCTTTCAAACTAACCAAAGACTCCACCTGATGAGCATCTGCTAAAATCATCTGCTGAGATGACTGGCTGGAATGAAAACCTGCAGACTGAGGGCTCATCATGGCACATGGTAGAATAAGTCAAAAGAATGAGTCCTTAGAAGACGTCTAATCAGGCAACATACCTGTGTGGTTGGACAGTAGGTGTGTAATTCTTTCTAATTGTTGACATTGTATATTCTTTTTGTATTAATCATGTTCTGATGTTTGATTTATGTTTAGGGAGCGATCGTGGAGAAGCGCATCCTTGCAAAAGTTCACAGTCGCTTCATTGTGACGCTGGCTTACGCCTTCCAGACCAAGACTGACCTCTGCCTAGTTATGACCATCATGAATGGTGGTGACCTCAGGTGCTCTATATAAACACCAATACAACTTTACACACACACACACTGATATCCATAGACTGACCTAAACACTGTGCCTTTAAAGCACATACTACTGTTACTGGTTTCTGTACTTAACGACATGGGAACAGTGTTCCAGTCCTCTCATCTCTACGAATCAGCCTAAGGTAGATAAACATCACAGCTGATATACAGACCAGGCCCTCAGTGCATCATACTATATGTCAGAGAGTAACTTAAGGAATCTTGAGCAGCTTCTCTTTTCTCTTCTACTTTTCTTGATTTCAGAGGGGCTTCTGAAAATACTATAACATCCCACCTCCATGTTTGTTTCCCAGGTTTCATATGTATAATGTGGATGAAAAAAATCCAGGTTTTGATGAAAAGAGAGCACGTTTCTACACAGCTCAGATCATCTGTGGGCTGGAGCACCTTCACCAGCACAGGATCATCTACAGAGACCTGAAACCAGAGAACGTACTGCTGGACGATGCAGGTGAGTGATTTCCTCTGCAGCATTTCATCTATCTGCATGTATATACTGATAGTACAGCCCCAAAATCACTGTTTGTGTCCTAACCCATCCACCTTTGGACTTCAACCTTGTGAACCATGTGTGGCTTTTAGTGTATTTTTTTTTACCAAACATTACAGCAACTAATTTGTTAAATCTCTCTGGGGCCAGGGCCACAAAGCAAGATTAGTGGCTTAACCAGCTAACTGGCTTGACCCATGATGCCGGCTCACAGTTAACTCACCATGGTAACCTGTGCTTCATAACTAATTATCAGTCTGCACACTGACTAATCAAATCACAGGACAAATGGAGTCGCCATCACTCTACAGAATCTAGAAATATAAAATGCGAAATGGAATGAATAAAAAATACTTCTTTACATTGAAGTGAGACCAGAAAAATAACTTTGCTTTAGCACACATAGTAGGGATCTAGCTGACAGTAGGTTTTAATAATAAATTACATTCACAGTTGTATATTACTGTGCTGACATACTTTAATTACTGAATGGACTCTTCTCAGTGATTTAGCCACTCATATTCCACCAGTGCAGTTCAGGGGAACACGATGGAAAGAATTTATAAACAGAAAAAAATATGTTTTATGATGTTTAATTAATCAGGAATTCTATTAATGTTTGCTTGAAGTGAATCCCTTCTGTACATAATAGTTGGTTGTCTATTTATTAGCCATATGCCACTGTTGTAATCAAAGCCTTTTCTCTCAGGACATGTCCGCCTGTCAGATTTGGGTCTGGCTGTTGAACTTCCACCAGGAAAAGACACAACTACTGGATATGCAGGAACTCCAGGTAAGCGAACAAATCCAATATTTTAAGTCTCAAGTTAAATAAGACTGGCCCAGACAAAAGAGACAGAAAATCTGTACCACCATGTAGACCACATTTATCTAATAAGCCTGTTGAAATCATGTTGTCCATGAATATAGGTTTCATGGCTCCAGAGCTGATCCAGAAGAAGGAATACAACTACACAGTGGACTATTTTACTCTGGGAGTCACCCTGTATGAAATGATTGCCGCCAAAGGGCCCTTTAGAGTACGAGGAGAAAAGGTACTAAACGTGTTGAACAGACACATCCGGTGTCCAGTGCCAATTCTCTGTCTCTAAATCATACATACAAGATGTTCTCTTTCTTCAGGTTGAGAATGAAGAGGTAGCTCGCAGAATCTTGAACGATGCCGTTTCATACACACCAAACTTCAGCAAAGAGTGCAAGGACATTTGTGAAGGCCTGATGGACAAGGACCCAGCAAAACGCCTTGGGTTAAAAAATAATACCTGCGAGGAGCTCAAGAATCAGCCCTTCTTCAAAGAGATTAACTGGGGACGTCTGGAAGCAGGTGGGCAACGTCTACTATAGCACCTCTATAATATACATCATGATACATTATTTAAACAGCAGTAGCTTGAACTAGTACAAAACATCAGGACAGCATGCTCCTTCCATCAAATGCTCTTATTGATTTCATCTATCATGTCTGGAAAGACAGGTTAAAGAGGCTATATCAAGCCTTAAGAAAATAAGGGGGTATTAGGTATTTGCTATATGTAACTTTAATTTGTTTATGTCCTCTGTGTTCCATCTAAAGGTATGTTACCTCCACCATTTGTCCCTGATCCTAAGATGGTCTATGCCAAAGATATTAACGATGTGGGCGCCTTCAGCACGATCAAAGGTGTGGTCCTGGATAACCAGGACACCGAGTTCTACAATGACTTTGCTTCTGGCAACGTCCCAATCCCCTGGCAGGAGGAGATGATCGAGACAGGTGTGTTTGGAGAGATGAACGTCTGGGGACAGAACGGCAAGCTGCCCAATGACCTCAACCCAAACTACGTGGAATCCAAAGGCGGAGGATGTGTGCTCCTTTGAGGAGCAACAGATGGAAACAGAGCAGAGGGAAGACAGTCTATTTAGGTTCTGCATCTGCTCATTTGGTGCCACTTGTGAGAATATAAGTTAATTTAAATATCATGCAAAAGTCATAGTTTATAATTGTATAAGACCTAATGTATAAAATGTACAAAAACAAATGCATGTATATTGACTGTTGGTTATTGATGCTCCCTTTCATGTAGTGAGTGACATGTGCAGTAGAGTCAGGCAGAGAGCTGCGGCACGGGAGCACTAAATGTAGTGGCATTCCTCTGGATGTCAAAATAAGCCACAAATAAGCTGTAGGCACAGTAACTTCAGTCTGATGCGAATTACAGGAGACGAAATCCAGTTTAATATTATTTGTGTATTTGCATATTAATATACATATTATTATATACCTATATTGTAATATTTTGTGTTACTGTAAAAGTGGCAGCATGGTAAAACATCACATATTTGAAATATTATGTAACAAAAATGTAAATATGGCTGCATATGTCAGTATGTTTCTTTAGTAATTACAGACAAATTAAATAAAAATGATTTTGTATAGAAACCACATGCAATGTTTATATAATGTAAATTATTTGGACCAAAGAAAAGCCACTGTATTGAAATTGTACTGTTATGTAATTATTCTTTCTTTTTTTATTATATAAGAAATAGTATTTGCTGTAAGTTATTATTATGGCAAACACTGTAGATAGAAGAGTTAAAAGCAATCAATAAAAATCTTGCAAAGCATAAATATATGTGTATTTCTATGGATTTACACATCAGTGTGTCTATATGAGGCTTTCGACAAATGAAAATAATACATTTCACTGGTTATGAATTTCTCTCTATTTGCCCTCATATCAAAAGGCGGGATGCTTGAATACTAAGTTAAACTATGTTCGCTGACTCACACAAAAAAGTTAAAATTAAAATAACTATATTTGAAAATTTCAAAACATAATGCTGAGACCTTCTAAATGTTACTTGTCATTGTCTTCTGTGATTTTGCACTGTCAATATTTTGAATAGCGCTTCATTGTCTTGTGTTTTCCCCAGCTCCCTCTTGGAAAACAGATATTGATCTCAACTAGACTCTTTACATCAATTATTAACCCATAACCCTTTCTGATAATGACAAAATTTAGACAGAAACATGATGCAATGGAGTTCCCTGAACAGGAAGTATTACGCGGAAAACTGTTAAAGCTTGACAGTGACACCGTGGATGTATTAATGACACCTGCCTACTTCTTTTTCTTTTAAAAAAAAATCAAAATCCTCCATTTCACAGATTGTCTCCTGTCTCTTGTTCGCACAGGTCTTTTTTTTTTTAATGAGAATCTGATTTTCAGATTAATTTAAATCCACTGATAAAAAATAGTGTGATACCAGACAATGACAGTGAACTTTCCATCACATCCAATGTGACATGTGCACACCTGACAGCACTGTTAAAACATACATGAACTCCCATCAATATAATAAACTTTTTTCTGTTTTAAATGTGATCAATAATCATAATGAATAATAATTAATAATAACATCATTCATAAGATTACACGTGAAAATGTCCCATAGTTTACAGTAACAATTAAACAGTCAGCTATTCAGAAAAAAGGCTGTCAACATGGCTGTTTTAATCAATCACAGATATTCATGCTCACTGTTGGGATGCTCAGAAGTAAAATTTACTGCTTACATGGTGCATATTCTTAAATACATTAGTTCTGTTTGAATCATATGACCAGAGACACACAGCAGACCTGGGATCAGCATGTATTTCAGTATATTCTGGACTGTCAACTAAGGGGCAGATCAGAGAAAATTCTCGTATGGGCCATTTTACCAGGTATTGACAAACAACCTATTTTGTCATTTAGGTCTGAGGAATTTTTGGACTGTGATTTATGCAGTTAAAAATTACTTTTGCATACAGTTTATCAGACTGTATATCCAGTTTGTACATCAAATCAAATACATTTTTATATTATACTGTATATAAAAGTGATGGGATGATTTTCTCTATGATGCTCTATTTCAGGTCACAATACTACAAATTTATTTTTTGGTCAAACAATAACCGAAATCACCACCACACCTGTTCATTTAAATTGGCTCAGTGTTTTGGGTTACTGGTAAATTATAAAACCACAGCGCATCTCAGACCTAACTTTAAAAGTTAATCTTAAATTAACACTGCGAGCAATTCAGCAGTAAAAGCGATCATGGGATTATATTTAATTATATAACTTTGTCAGGTATACTGTGCGTCTCACTGGCAGATAAAGAAATAAAGATGTGAATCTGAAGAATGGCCATTTTCCTTTTTTTCAACAAATTTCACAAACAGCTACAGTATGCTCTAAATTACTGCCAGCAGTTATTTTCCACCTCAAAGTTTCTTCTGAAAAGTATTTCTGTGGTGCATGGTTATCACCAAAGTCAGTGGGATTCATCCTCTTGGCATCATGAATGTCTCTACAAACTTTCATGACAATCCATCCACTCACCTGTTTGGAATGTTATCACTCAATTGAATGGCCGTTACCAGAGGTTATCAGCCAAATAGATATGGGCTAGAAGGGGCCTGCTACACCTACTAGATAAGTTCAGAAGGCTGTTATCATCTATTCACATGGCTGATCACTCATGTCACGCCCCCTCAGCGTCTCATAAACGCCACAGGTTTAGGCAACAAAAATACTTGGTTAGGTTTAGGAAAAGATCATGGTTTGGGTTAAAATAAGTACGTTACGTGACGTACGGTCTCCTGGGTGAAAGTCCTGTGTTTGTTTGACCCATCCTTCCACCCCAGCCTCCTCCTTACGTGGACTTTGTTGCTCTTAATACTACGTCACCTGAACACGCTGCATTGACTCACTGAAATAAATGGGTGATAATAGCCTCCTAGGTTTAGTAGGCTGGTACTAGCCCATATATTTGGGACAGATGTGTGATGATGACGCCTATTCAATAGCTTGATAACAGTCAAATGGGCAGATCCATTAGTCATTGAGATATTTTAGTCTGAATCAAAGTGGAATGACCAACAGACATTGCCATTCATGAAGCCATGCTGCTAGCAAGGCTAAGAACCATTCTTGTAAATCAGATTAAACATTGCATTACAGCAGCCCTGCAACTACATAATGGTCCGCCATCCAAATCAATGACTTTTCAAGCTTCTCTGTGTATGTGTGTGTGTGTGTGTTTGAGAGAGAGACACACAGAGAGCTGTAATCTCAGCTATTGATCATATTGATTGATAAGACCAAATTGCAGCAGTGACTCCATCGAAACTCAATTACACAGATTACACAAATACTGACTGTTCAAAGTTATACAAATGTCACATTATTTAAACAACCTTTACTGAGACCACATTACTAAACCCACATAAAAATCATCTAAAGTTAGCTCAGGGGAGACATGCGCAAAGGTTTGTTCATTTAAATAATATTTTAAATTATAAAAGTCATCAAAGAGATCGCTTAATTTACTGATCAATATCTTTTTGTACCTGATCGCAGTTATTTTTGCTGATGTTGTGCAGCATCATGGTCAATGACATCACTACAGCGGCTGCTGTTAAACTCACTTCTTCCATATAAGATTTCATATGAACAGATTTAAGTGATTTAAGAAAAAATAAGCAATTTTTTAAATTAATGTAACATTTATAATTTTACTAGAGTATTCATGGGAACTGTTGACCTGCAAACACTGACCTCTAAATCAAACCACAGTGACAAGTTTACTAATCAAGACAGATTAATCCTAATAATAATAATAAGATTAATAATAATAATAATAATAACACATCAACGCCCAGGGAATTCACAATTCTAAGTGAACTTTCCCTTTAAGCAGGGAGGTCAATAGGGACAGAACTGAATAAACATTTCAGGTGACTGAGGGAAGGGCAAGAAAATAAAATATTAACAGACAAAAGATTATGAGTTAAAGCCTGAATGTCTGTTCAATACTGTAAGTATATGACAGTACTTTGAACTGTGCTACTGATTACTGGTCGGCAAAAGAGAATTCACATTTGATAAGATACAGACTGTAAATGGAGAGTTTGAAGTTTCTCATAAACATTCTTTGTTTATGCATGACTCAAACAAAGGGTGAACACCTCTGTTTACCTTTAAAAGTCATCTTCACAAGGTATTCAGAACGTTAATGCAGTGCAGGTGTAAACACTGAATGCTAACTTGTTCTGCATGTACATCAGTACTTCTAAATCTTGCATTTTTGCACATTTCCATATGTTGCTTAATGTATAGAAACAACCAATTAATTATAAGGGTGTGTTAGAGCAGCCTGGTCTTTGGCCAACTTCTTTAAGGTGACAGCACTGTACTATGTCAACACAACGTTGCCAAAGAGCCGACATCAGTGTTAAATTTATTCGCTACAGTATAAATTTACAAAGAGCAAGAATTCCAACGCATCTTTTGTCCCTCTGCAGACTTGTTAATGCTTAACTGAAATAGACACTTTTCTGCCTTCAATAAACCACCCACCTTACCCAGCTTTCAGTGTTTGCTCTGCCCTCTATTCAATATTTCTACATAAGTATTTGCTTTTGGAACTTGATATGACCAATTCCTCAAAAGGGGATACAGACAGGAGGACACGATGATTTGAGCAACCAAAAAAAGAAGAATTATAGAGTAAACTTACAGTACAATAAGAACATCACTTCATAAGCTGTTTCCTAATTATTCACCACATCATTAAACCTTTCCCTGATTGAATTATTTCATCCTGCATATTGTTATAATACATTTTGCAATTATGACTACAGTACTCCTGAAAGGCTTCTTAAAACACCACTACTCAATAAAACAATGTATTGCTGTGTTAACTGTCTCAGCTTCAAAGCAATCAGTGCCCAATGTCTTTCAAACCCTCGGCTCACTGATTTAAAGCTTTGATAACTGTTTTACAAGAGATTATCTCAGTGCCAATCAAAAGAGAAAGATAAAAAAAGCTCATTGTATACTTACATTTCTATGGTAATATGTCAGGTAAGTGAAATGTCATCAATTTTGGGCGGGAATAGCAGAGTTATAATGTAGCTACAGTCAGCAAATCAATGTTCAAATTAGTCCAGGTTTGAGTGCATGAGAAAAAAAAAAAACTCTCAGTCAGTTCTCACACTCCCCAAAATGTATATCAGATACAGAAGCTGCGAATAGAGCTCCTCATAGAAGCAATATCTCGCAGTTTTGCTAATTATTAATAGAAAATTACTTTCAAGATGATAGAGATCATCGAGGTTATAGCACTTTTCCTAGGTTTTGTAGGCTGGATAATGATTTTCATATCACTACAAGATCAGTATTGGAAAGAATCCACCACAGATGGCAGCGTAATTACAACCTCCACAATCTATGAGAACCTCTGGATGTCTTGCGCTAGTGATTCAACAGGGATCTATAACTGTCGTGACTTTCCATCCCTTTTTGCTCTCCCAGGTAAGTCAAAATAGTAACTGTCTAACAGCTTATGTATGATCATAAACCTATACATTACACGATCCTAGAAAAGTCACTTAATTGTATCTGCTGTTAAAAAAAATGAAAATGTGACTGTTACTGGTAATTAATAACAATTTGCTGGGCTTCTATTAATCTTTTTCACATTATCATTTATGTTTTCAGTTTTTTTTCTGATGATTCAGCTTAATGTAATAGCTGACTGTGCATTTTCTAATCTATACCGTCTTACTGAGAGAAACGTGGCTTTATGTTCTGTTATTGAGGCACGTACTTCTCTTCTTAGAGAGTCTAAATTACTATGAATTATACATACAAAAAAAAAATATATATATATATATATATATATATATATATATATATATATATATATATATATATATATATATATATATATATATATATATATATATATATATGTAATGCCTGTGCTGTAATCTCCAGGGGTTTGACAAAAAGCTGTGTAGTCCAATCTGGTAGCTCGGTAAAGTGTGTGAAGCTTGTAAAGTTTATTGTTGTATATGTAAGGAGTTCAAATCCACTTTATGGACATTTCTAAAGACATAGATTGTATTACATTACATTATATGTTTAGGTCTCAATAAAAAGAAATAGCCTCATAAACCTTATAAACATTATTACAGGGCCATCAGATTATCATTACATTCTACAGTGTGTCCTTTTCCGCTGTATCTTTAATTGTATCCATTGTATTCAATGCAATGCTTGTTGGACATACATTAAGCCCTGCCATTTTACATGTGGTAATTGCATATTACATTTATTAAGCAGTTAAGTCACGTTTGTACTTAATTCTTGTTGAGACCGTGTACTCCTAAAAATATGATGTAATCCAGTACAAAACCACTAAAACTATGTCTTTATAAATGTCTGTAAAGTCATCATTGACTTAAAGCAGTTGAGTCAAACGGTTCTTAGTTCTTGTGTTTGGGTTTAAACCATTTGGGAACAGAGTAAAATTGTAACTAAAATGGTGTTTGTAAGTGTGACCAAAAGGCTGCACTGGTACTTCATCACCGTGATGATAACGAACAATACTTCATATGTTAAACCAATGAAGACAAGCCTTTGAGGCTCAGCTGTTAGACGAGCAAACAGGACAGGTTTATGTGAGGGGCTGCAAACTAGACATACACGGGCTGGTATGTGGTGATGCACCCTCACCCCTCAATGCCACTAACTTTCCTTTCATCCCTCGGACACAGGGGGGTGACGTGAGGGGCCAAAACCTGACTTGAATCCCATCAATAACGGTTAGATATTATTGACAGTGTTCAAAGCAAACGTCAAAAGGTGACTAATAGCTTGAAATCTATAGACGTTAGTAAGCAGGTTTGAAGGGCTTCAGTTGGGTAAACATTTGGAGTCTTTGAAAGGGTTCAATAATGACAATAATAGGGTGAATCATATGTGGGCTATTTGGAATGAATCACTGATTTGTAGTTTTCTGTAGCATCTTAGCTCAGGAGTTGGTGGGAATTGGTCTGGGGCCAACAAATCCACACATTTGTGCAGGAAGATCAGTCAACACTTGTATAAAGTGATTCTCTCACTGGATAAGAATGCGATATGAATGCGATAGTGGAAGCTTTTGCCTTCTTCCTGGGGTTTCTGGGCTGGCTGATGGTTGGGGTCACCCTTCCAAATCGATACTGGAAGGTCTCTTCAGTAGACGGTAACGTTATCACCACATCAACCATCTACGAAAACCTATGGATGTCCTGTGCAACTGACTCTACAGGAGTTCACAACTGCCGGGATTTTCCATCTTTGCACGCACTTAATGGTATGTGGCCAACACAGAAATTGTTTTATTAGTATTGATGACTACTTATCAGGCTTAAAAGCTAGTCCACCCATTCAAGGAATCAGATTTTGAAGATGATGACGTAGCAAACAAGAAACTTAGTATAATTGTTGAAAAACAATAGTATAAATTCACATTGAATATGGCTGAATCTTTTACCACTGGATCAAACCTAACAATATAGAAATGGCTGTTCTTATTTGTCATTGTTTTCCTTGATCTAGACGGGACCTCAGTGTACCTTTAAAAGCCTATCAGGAACGTTCTACTGAACTGGCTGTAATCTGTAGTAAAGAGGGGTAATATAAGATATGATGAGATGAGAAAGGATAAGCAGGCATAACCACAGTGAACCCAGACAAATAGATACTCAGAAAATAATAAAATCTCGAAACTGATTTCTAAGAACTAATATTAATTCTAATTTGATGGAGCCTGTTACCTGTTTAGGTATCAATTGAAGTGATACAATAGACAAGAATTGTATAAAACATGAAACTGGATGCCCAGCCTTAGTTTTGCGACATGAGGTAACGTTTTTGTCATCACAGGCACTTTCCAGTTTGCACATACATGTATATTTCTGTTTTGTCAAGATGGGGGGTTGAAAAGGTTGGTGCATTAGTCAGGGATCAAACCTGTGGGCTTGCCTTCGGCCAACTGAGAACTCTCTCACTGAAACTACAGGGGTGTATACAACTACATTTTATCCGTTTGAAAATGCTGGATGTTTGGATAGACTGAAGAAAATATTTTTGGTTTGGTGTTGTGGCTGAAGTTGTATTTTGTACAGGGTTTGCCCTCTGCCCATGTCAGTAGAGCCTGTTAGAGGGTTCTGCCTGTGCTCATAGAACCAGGGTTACTTTCAGTGAGCCTGTAGGGGGCTCACACCTGCATCGACGAGTCTTGTCTTGTAACAGTAAACGTCATCCCTGTAGCTAAAGCATACATTTTTAACACAATAAGAAAAATGTGACGCTTGCTTTTACTAATGCAACTATGCATTTGATTTGTTTCAATGCTTATATTGCAAATATATTGATTTATGTGTATATGGAACACATGTTATTGAAAAGAAATATATGAATGTATTTTTTTTTATGTTTACACACAGGGTACATTCAGGCCTCCCGGGCGCTCATGATCGCTGCCATTGTGTTTGGGATGTTTGGGCTTGTGGCTACTCTCGTAGGAATGCAGTGCTCAAAAATAGGTGGAGAAAACTACGTCCTGAAGGGCAGGATCGCTGCAATTGGAGGAGTGTTCTTTTTACTACAGGGTAAGGATTTGGGGATGGATGTAATGATCATGTAACAAAAAACAAAAAGCATGAGAAAATGTTTGGTCACTTCAAATGTGTGTCTTAATGAAGAAAGATCCCCACGTTTACGGTACTTTGAAAGGACTTGGGGAAATGTCCAGTCCCCAGCAGCCCAGTTGACAACATTAGAAATGTAGTCTTTTATTTTAACATATGAGACTTGAATTGATTTAAGAAAGAAAGAGTCTAAACTCATCTTAACACAAAATACCTAGAAAGGTAAATCATGTCTGGTCCTCCAATCTCTTTGTACAGAAGACAAGATATCAGAAAATGTGTCACCAGTTCAGAAGGTTATCCTTACTGCTGTTACCAAAAGCTATTTGGATTGTGAGAATAGGTCACACTACGTAAAATACAGAAAGTGAGGCATGGAGAGCAGAAAAAATACTCTTGCTATTTATTTCAGTTTAATTTGAAAGGATTTTAAATATTACTATTATATTTATTTGTATTTTATTTACATAGTAATCATGTTCTATGAAGATATAACTTGCAGATTGGTTATAAAAGAGTTGGAATAAACTGATTTATGCAGTTGTTAGCAGGTACATTTGCTTCATATGACTGGCCTCATAAATCATCTTAAAATATTGCATTTAATCATTTTAGCCCTATTACGACTGACATTCACAGTTTCCCTCCTAACATGCTTATCACTTTACTATCTAAAAACACCATTCAAAACCTGGAAAGGCTCTGACCTTGTTAATCTTAGCTTGTAACTGTGTGGATTTGCAGTGAAGGAAACATCCCACTTGTCTAAAGTAAACAGTGTTTTGTGTTTTGTAGGGATTTGCACCATGATTGCTGTATCTTGGTATGCAGCCAACATCACACAGCAGTTCTTTGACCAGTTTTATCCAGGGATAAAGTAAGTCAATCCAGTCTGTAACAGTATTCAGTTTTGAGTTGAAAGAAGCGGAACAATATCTGAATGGCACAAAGTGATGTTGTGGTTTACCTTGGACTCAATGATAATACATAGAAAAATATATGTTGTATAAATGTTATTATTTCACAGGTATGAGTTTGGAGAGGGCTTGTATATCGGCTGGTCTTCAGCCATACTTGCCATTTGTGGAGGTTCATGCCTGATGTGTGCTTGCCAAGTCAAAACACCCAATGAAAAAGTGTGAGTACCTGTTGCTGAAATGTTTGATATGAATTCACTGGGTATAGTACAACTGCGGCATATTCTCCTGACTGAAACATGTCCTTTGTGTTTTAGACCGTATCTATACCAACCATCCTCCAGAGGACATGTGCTGTCAACTGTGGCAACGTCTCAGTCTGTCCCAAGCAACTATGGAAGAAATGCGTATGTCTGAGAGGTTGCTGTGTAGGAGGGGAAGCCGACTGGGTTGGAGTCAGTTCACCATGATTGATTGTTTTAAGAGAAAAAGAAGAGCATTTATTATTCTGAATGAGGGCAGCATTTACAACGGAAAACACCTACAGACTCATGATCACTGGATAGTAGTTTAAGAGCAGTAACCTTGATTTGATTTGGGGATTTATGAGGCCAGTCTAAACCTTTTTGTGATATATATTTGCTATATATGAATGTAATGTTTATGTACCGTGAAAAGTACTCCAGCATATTATGTGCCTTACTAATTTGCTGTGGGCTTACCAACAGAAACTGCAACATAATGAAAACTGTGACAAATGGAAAGTAATTGTAACAGTCACTACTATAATTTAGAATTAGCCTAAAGAATATAATGAACATATTACATACTCGCATTTAAGATATCCAGATTGTGGTAGGAATCTTAATGTAGGACCTTTTCTATCCCGATAGCATTTAATAACCAAACCTTTCCACCTAATTATGTTTCCTTTCCTTTCTTTCAATGATTGCTACAGGATGACTTAATTGTAAGAAAAAAGTTATAAGAAAGCTAATGAATGCATGAAAAATCTGATCCTCTGACTACATCGACAACATTATTTAAAGGTTTTAAGATTTTAAAAGAACTCCTGTTTATGACTTTTTTACTCTAACTAGGACTAGGAACACATGACAATCAGAAATATTTAATCCTCAGATCACCTTAAACAGTTTTATTATAATTGTGTTCAAGTTCATAAAGTTTGTGTTAGTATATAAAGGGTAACTGTTCATTATACACAAGTATCGTCAAACCTGCCTCAGGTTTTCTGGTTGAGAAACATGAGAGTTGCACCCTTTCCAGTTTGTTAATCTGCAAAAAGGTTAATACTTGAAAAGCTCTGCTCTCTGAGAAGTTAGATGGCAATTCCAGAAATGTCTGCAATCTACTTGATAAATAATCTGGCTTGTCTTAAAAAAATAATAAGGCTCTTCAGCAGAAGTATCTAATATCTATTCAGATAAATCTGTAATTGTGATTGTGAAACACTGAGATTTTATTTTGACTCTCACCTCTGAACCAGAACACTTGAGTAACAGGGTTCATACAAATGAAGACATAGCTTTTGTAGGTTTTGTGCATTTTAATCTTTTTTTTGGCATGTGCATATTTCAAATCTTTACATGTGTTCCTGTGGATTTTTGTATGTTTTATACACAAATAAATATCATTTTCAGTGACTGGTTGTAAAATTGTAAAATTACATCATGTACATTTTTACATTACATGGAACTCATCAAAGATGGACCCATTTCAAGAGAGTGTCATCTGCCAAGACCAAACAGCAAGTCCAGTTGCCTTTGACTTAGTACCTTTAGAGACTGTTGGAGGCATCAGGGAACAGATCATGCAGAATTATTATGCCACCTACTGGAATGACATAGTGTCACATCTGGGATGGGATTCAACCACATTGTGCTGCTGGGAAACTGGCCAAAGGCCTGGACTATGTCAAATTCCCTGATAAAGTCAGTATTTTGATTCTTTATACATTCACAAATGTTGATTTACAAGATGACTTTATTTTTTAGGAAATGAAAGGTGACAAAGTTTAACCATGTGCAACCATAAAGGAAGGTCAAAGGTACTTTAATGAAATTTAAAAGTATTTCAAATCAATATATAAATTATATGTACCATGAAAAGCTTTAAATCAGGACATCATTTTGTTAAACCAGGAGAAAGCCAAAAGAGGAGCAAGGTACAGTGAAGCTGTCTTGTAAAAGGTGAATGTTTATGGCAGAAAACAAAAAGAAAACAAATCGGTCAAATTTTTTTCACAGCAAGAAACATATTTTTCTTGGCAAACCTCTAATCTTTAGGTGCTTCATTTGCTAAATTGTCCAGGTTTTGTCCGTCAAAACGTATAGAGTGCCAGCCTTCGCTGACGGTGAGGTCCTGAGCTCCTTTAGCAGCATAGAAGTCTCGAGAGGGAGTATTCCAGTTGAGCACAGACAGCTGCAGCCGCACACACTGCTTATTTTTCCCCACCTGAGCAAACAAAACAGTCTTTTGGTTAATCATGCACTGTTACCTCTTCATCACGCAGGAGAGCTGATCTCACACAAAGATCAACAATACTTTCAATCTGCTACAAGTTGCAATCACATTCTCAAAAATGACTTTTCATCTCAAGGGCTATTACACCACATTTATATAAAAAATCTAATTTTTCCTAGAAAACTTTGCTTTAGTGGTTAAAAACATTCTCACCTCTGCGACTTTGCTCAGTAAACCCTTGCCAATGCCATTTCCTGTAAAGCAAATCAATCAAAAAACATGAGGTTGAAAGTGTTTTTACTTGGGGACAAAATGTTTACAGAAAAAGAGGCAACATTAAGAAATTATCATTTGACACAATTCTTTCTTTTCAGGCTCTGATGACAACAATTCAACACATATTTTACCTCTGAACTCTGGCATCACGTACAGGTCCTCCAAATATACCGACCGTCCCTTCCATGTGCTGTAAGTGTAAAAGTAGAGGGCGTATCCGACAACTGTGAATCCTATATGGACGAAAAGACACAAGCAATCAAAAAGACAAGCGGGAAGAATACCAGAAAAATAAAAATCACTATAATAAGTGCTCTTGTGTCTTGCATAAAAATGGTGAATTGATTTCAAGTCTGTGGTGATCAGTGGGGCCTCACTAAACGCAGTAGTCATCATAACTTGGTGGATACTAAATGGGGACATCTAAACAGAGAGGGCATTTTTATTATCTGCGTTAGATGCCGACAAGTTCAAAGCTGGCTGAAAGGTCTTGATCGACACTTTACCTTCTCTAGATTTATGCTCCTCAGGTACTTCTGCAACGAGGCATTCAAAGAAGGGATTCTGGCAGAAACCGTCACGCTCCAGTTCTAAAGTAAAACAAGACAGATCATTTACTCAAATAGAAACATTTCATCTTTCTGTTAGGAGAAATAATAGTATTCATCGGCACCCAAGTGACAAGACACATCAAAAACATCAGTACTTGAGAAATTACCTTACTTCAGCTGTGGATCACGTCCTTCTATTGTACATCTCAAACTTTTACATCTAAATCTGCAGGTTTGATCCCGACTAACTCAGTTGTTTACTCTTAAACACTTTAAATGCATTTCCTACCTCATAAAACTTTTGCAAAGTCATGTCCTGAATGTTTCAAACCTGCATCGGCTTGCAGTCTTCTTCTGTTCCTCTTTGACTGGCGCATTGCTTCCCACATGACATATTATACTGCCACCACTTATTGATACGTATTATCTTCTCCTATGTGCTCGTGGCGTGTGGCATGCTCGTGGCGTGTGGCATACACGTGCTGGTAGAACACCAGATACAAACAATTCAGGGACCCACTCGACAGCGCCACCAGTGGTCAAAAACTCACCAAGGTACCTTTGAAAGTACTGTAAGTACTGTACACATCGCAGTCATTCTTTGTACCTTTGGCTGTTGGATTTATGCTCACCGCTGCTTTCTAAACAGTTATAAGGGACACTGCTTGTATTAAGAGCAATTCATACAGAGCTTGCATGACAAATGATAAAGAAAAGAGCAGGAAGAACTAGCATTCACCCTGCCCACCCATACAACCGCATTTTTGAATTTTTTCTGCAAAGGATCTGATCCTCTCCTACAGAAGATTCAACACTGCTGAACTCACCTCCGCTCCTGCTTATCAAACTGACTGTGATCTTGTTACGGTTACTGATTAGTTCACTACATTTATTTTTTATCTATGTCTGGTTGCAAAGTCATGCACTGCTTACCCTATAATAATTCATCTCACACTGCACATTGTACGCTTCAGACACAAAGATGCAAATCCAGTACCACTTCTATTGACCGCCATGGTGGTACAATAGACCTTTTTCACAGCAGACACTGCTATGCCATAGCAGGAAAAACACAGGTGTAATTGTTAGCATTAATAATGGCGTCAACCCATTTAGCTAAACCAGTTTCTGTGCATGTTGGCTCGCTGGTATGGCTTTCTGGGACTTTTCAAACGGTACGGTGACATTATTAATGTTATAAGTTTCACCTGGGCTTTTCCTGCTCAAAATGTCTATTCGCTGTGTTGCTTAACTGTTGGGCCAACACATGAAAAACAAAACAACTGTTACAGTCAAAAATAAAGTCATAAAACATTCTTTCATAATCTGCCTGTTAGAAGATATTATTTTAGCCTGCTGTCAAGTCACACGGTGGATAAACGTGTGGCTGAGACACTGACTGAAGTACACTTTTCAATAATTTACCACATTTTTGTGTCCTTCAGTCTCTGTTTAACATTGTAATAATGTTTAATTATTTTTCTATTTTTTTTCTATCACTCATTAACAGTGGTGGAAGAAGTACTCAGATCATTTACAGTGCAATTGTACTAATACCACAGTGTAGACATACTCTGTTGCAAGTAAAAGTCCTGCATTCAAAACTTTACTTTAATAAAAGTACAAAAGTATCAGCATCAAAATATACTTGAAGTACCAAAAGTAAAAGTACTCATTATGCAGAATGTCTCATTTCAGAATAATGTGTATTATATTATTGGATTAATGAATAAACATCACTTTAATGTTGCAGCTGGTAAAGGTGGAGCAAATTTAAATTACTTTATATACTGCTGGGTAGTTTGATCCATAAAAATCCAAAATGCAGTGGAATAGAAGTTTAAAGTAGCCTAACATAAAGTGGAAATGCTCAGGTAAAGTGCCTCAAAATGAGTAAATGTACTTACTTAGTTGCACTGCCTTACTGCTCGTTAAGTGCAATATTACCTTCATGAGAAATCTTCATTTGGTCGGGCATTTTTTCATAAACCGCCAACTCCTGAGAAAAGGGGGGTTTAACAACGTTACGTGTGAATGTATACAGCCTGTGTCATTTCTACACCAAAGGACATGTAACAATTCATCGCAACATATGATTAAGGTCAGGTTTATTACATTCTGCACTGTGAAGCACAACACAGCATTTTAGTTACGTTATCTTCGTTACAACAACCCAGCACTGACACTCACCAATATCATTCTCGATATTTCTTTGCAGTCTTCTTTCTTTGCAGCCCGTATTTTGAAATTCATTTCTTCAGCAGCAACAACAAAGATTCATCCACCACAGTCAACACTTAGTAACTGCTGCCTGACTCCTCTTTTCCTTACTAACAGAGACGTCAAACGACCACAAATCTCTGCCGCGTTGAACATACCGGAAATGGTTCTGTTGTTGCAATGTTGTCTTCAAAATAGAAGACAAATAAAAACACGCAAGTCTTAAAATAACGGATGCCATCGCTCTGTTGTTAATCTGAATTGGTTATCTAAATCAATACCAGGCATGGACTTGTCACATGAAAACCCATAATACAACGAGTTCAACTACAAACAACTTTTAATTTTGGCCCACCAGCACGTGATAGTTTGAAACTCGTGGATTTGTTCTTACCGCAATGCTCCCTGGGAGTCGTAGTTCACTCAAGCGTTTACTGTAGTTTTGTACACTATCTTTGCACTTTTTCACTTAATAAAACTTCTACTAATTTCTTTACTTCTGGACCTCTGGCCACCCGTCTGAGAGGAAACAGAGGTGGACTGTAACCAGTTACATTTACTCGAGTAATTGTACAACTTCGCAGTACTATTTTATAATACTTTATACTTTTTACTCCACTACATTTATCAAACAGCCATAGTTACTGGTTACTTTTCATTCACAGGTCCTTTACATACAAAACATGTAAATATGATAATATTTATGTAATTTTAAATTTAAATTTTCAATGCAGGACTTTTACTTGTAATGGAGTATGTTTACACTGTAGTATTGCTACTTTCAATCAAGCAAAAGTTAGTTCCACCCCTGACAGGATGTCTGTAATAGTATTTTTGTTTTTGCTGGCTTTTACACCACTCATGGGGTTTAAACTGTATTGTGATAAGTGATGATGCCAAGCCAGAGAATAATGTAGTAGCAAACAGTTTGTTTGAGCAGTTATTTAAAATATTTTGGTGTCCTGATACTTGGTGTTGACAACACTAAATAAACAGTGAAACTTGCTGATGGAACTGTAAAGAATACTAATTTTGAAAAATTATAATAGAAAAGTAAAATAAACACACCCAAATAAAGGATTTCATACAAAATCTGATTTATTTTAGAAAAAAGAACATTAAATCAATTAGACTATAAGCTGAAACATTACAGACCTCACAGATGAACCTCAGTTTTCATTGGGCATTAACATATTTACAATGTCTGGTCACATTTGCGCTTTATCAGCCAAAAGTTCAGATATTCCCCTTCATACCACTCCAGAGTTTACCCCTTTAGGCTCAGCCCAAACAAACCTCCTTGTGTGTTCAGCTGCACCAACATGGTAAAAATCTCCACTACTTATACAAAGTCTCAGTGTGGCGACTGTGTGCTCGCTCCAGGAGACTCAGACCGGTCTAGCTTCATCCCTGCTTCTAGTGAGGTTGAGGAAATTGAGGTTGTTAGCACAGAGCTCTTAGTCTCCAAAGAGGAAGAGGCAGACGAGGGCAGAGATACCACTATGTACTTCTGCAGAGGTCGTGAACTTGTCAGTCCAGGGCCACTGCCAGACTCCAGTTTTACCAAAGGCTGCAAGGTCGAAGTGGCGCTGGGAACAGTGCTAGTGACTGGTGAGGCGGACTGGGAAGAGCTGAGGGTGATTACCTAGAGGAAAGACAAAAAGACAGATGTAAATTCATACTCTGAGGAGTTGTGGATTTTATATAGAAGGGTTTTTAGTAAATCTCATAAAGTTAAATTCGGTATCTGTGAAGTTTCACAGCAAAACACTAATAATGAATAAAAAAATATGAATTTTTCATGTCTGTATTCAGTCATTTTTAGTTTAGTTTGTGCTTTTTTGTTTGTTGTTTTCATACATTAGTAATACATTAGATATATGTTGTTATAAAATGTCATCACTGACCATGCTCACATTGTTATTATAGCTTCCTGAAGTGGTGGCGCTGTAGAGCCACATTGTGATGAGTACAAAACTGAAAAATCAAAGTACCTGCTGAGTTGAGGCGGCTCCCGCACTGGTTGTCATGACGATGTATTTTGTTGCCGGTGGAGATGGCTGTGATGGGGTCCCTGGTCGAGGGGACATCAGGGTGAGGGAGCTTGGAACCTTAATGATGCTAGGAGTGCGAGGCCCTGTCGACCCACTAAACCCACTTTGTGAGACTGTAAGGGTGGGCCGAGGCTGCGAGGAAGAGTCATCATTGTTATTGAACAGCTGTGTGCTTGTTGCAGCCTTTTCACTTTTATTTATACTTCACACATATTTTCATCAAATGTTAAACATACCTGGGTGATTGTTAATGTGGTTCTGTTGACTTGTTGAGCTTGCAGTGCTGCTTGAGTCCTGGCCTTCATAACATGGGAGCAAAGCATGGGTCCGAGGTAACCATAGTCTGTCCGATACTGCTCCACGTTGTCAGGCTGAGGTCGTATCTTGGCGATAACACTTGCACAGTGTTTCTTTGAAAACAAAACACAAACACATTTGTATATGTGAAACATTAGTACTGATCTGACACCAATTAAGAAAAAATTACTGATAAATTTGAAGTTGTTTTTGTGAAATGCTTTGACTGTTTTAGTTTATAAATGTATCAATCTTTGTTGTCTACTTTTAAATGCATAACCATCACAGAACTTCATTTATTACCAGTAAAAGGCTTTGCACATGGTCAGCTCCTATCTTATCAATATTGGACACCACTGGTCCTTCCATCACTGCTTTGATGCGAGCACCCTCTACAGAAAGCCGAGGAAGGATCAACGTCTTAATCACCTAAAGAGGACAAAATCAGGAGGTTAGTACCGATCGAAAAGAGTAAAAATGATAAAGGAAAACAGAATGACACTCACATCAGGTCCTAGTTCAGCAAGTCCAGCGATGCAGCCGTAACGAGTCGTCCACTGGGTTTTCTCATCCAACCAACTCTGAGGAAACATGTCAGGCTAGTTTAGTATGTGAAGTGTCTTGAACAGTGGTGTCAAAGTTAAATTCAGGGAGAGTAACATTTATGTATATCTAGTGACAGCAACAAACATACTGCATCTGTGGCTAGAAAAGAAATGATCTAAAAACTATCCAGGAGTATTTGTTTTCCCATTTATTTGGAAATAAGGGAAGTTTGTTATTTAAAAATTTAAATTATCAACCACTGAAATTTCAAATAATCCAAAGACATAACTACACAATAAAAGTGATGATATATCTGGTTCCTGACTGGCCTGAGGTATGCCAGCATTTTCGCAAGGGTCTTGTTTACTTACTCCAGGTGGAGTGATGTGCTCCAGGATGTGGAATTAACAGACTGCATGATACCAAATAAGGCAAAAGGGGACCTTTTGTCCCTTTTTGTGGTTAATCAAGCATTCAGCAAACATGTTCAATTTCAAAATATTTCATGTCACAACTTGGACTTTGTACAGTATGTATATGTTTTGCTGTATAATTCAAAACTGAATTGAATTGTATTAACAAAACTTGCCTTTACCTCGACATTTTTTGTAAACAAAATATACAACACAAAAACCCACCTTAGTAAAAGTCTTGGTAATGCGGGACTGGATGTTGTTGGTCGTAGTACTGAAGGTTTTACAACTTTGGGCCATGAGGCGAGCAGCAAAGTCTCGTAAGGCCCAGTGGTTGTCAACATCTGGTCGCAAACACAGCTGCTTACTCACAATACATGTCACCACAGCTGGGATGAGCTCATGCAACTGCAAATACAAATAGAAATATTAGAACATTAGAATAAAAGTATTTGTTGAGACCCTTAAAAAAATAATACAATATTTTGTTTATTTTCTTCACTCACGTATTTCTCCAAATACAGGGTGGGGTTGTCCATTAGAGCTTTGACCATCCGCATTAGATAAATCAGTAGAGCCAAGTTGTTTTGCACCACATTTACGCGAACCTTTGAATAGAGCATAAAGTCAGTACTTTCAGCAGAGATATGCTTGGGTATTTTATATGAGGTGAGTAATGTTTCAGAACATTAGAAGAGTTGGAATAGCTGCTCACTCCTTCAGAAATAAATGTGCTGAATCTTGGAAGCATCTGATACAGTCCAGGATCTGTAGCAATACTCTGTAAAGCTTCCTGAATGAGACGAGAGGAAACATTTATCAAACAAAAGTTACATGACAAACAAGGTTAAAACAACTTTTTGATCATTTGGCAGAATTCTGCAATTATACTGACAATTTCATGTTAGCTGCAAAGTGTTGCCATCTCTTTACTTCATAGCTGATTAATGAAACTCACTATGCAATTTCTTGTTTCTTTCTTGTCCTTTACAAGAAAAAGTATGTTACATTATTACTCAGCATGTATAAAACAAACCATATATACAGACGGACAGGCAGGCAGGCAGGACTTACAGCTCTCTTGGCTTCACAGGAGCCAACACACGCTTCTGTGATTTCCTTGTAGTAGAGCTGCTGTTCCACAGACAGCTCATGAGTGCTGCGCGGCTTCAACCTTATAAGACCCTTCTCCTTTCCTGAAAGACAGATACAAACATGGGATGCAGGAGACAAACATAATCATCATTATGGAGGGAAAAAGGAAGGAAGGTAGGGGGACAGGAGAAGAAAACAGAGAAATGTTTAATTTTAATATAACACAAGATACTGACCTTTGCCATCAGCAGCCGTTGCCCCCTGACCTTTACCTTGAATGGAACCTTCCTCCTCCTGACCAGGTTTGGCAACTTTGAGGGGCTCTGTAGATTCTACCTTTTGTTGCTCTTTTGGTGCTGAAATGCAGGAAATAAAACCCAATTCTAAGTTTTTCATCCAGATATTTTTTTTGTGTGCATTTTAAAAGAAAATCTTAACAGGGCTTACCTGGTGGTGGATTTTCTGGAATAGCTGGCTGCACCCCGTCAATACTTAACCAGTGGGCTATGGATTAACAGACAAACATGGTGTATAAGCTTACAAACCATACAATCAAAACAAGACAATACAGTATCCTGGATTATAACGGCATGTAATACTGATTATCTGGGTACCTTTGAGAGACACATCTAGTGGAACTCTGGGGAGCGGTGTGTTGATAATGTCACTGAGGTCGACTTCCTTTTCCTCATAGAAATGAAGCTCTCTTCCACCACCACTTGCAAAGCGAAACGGGATAAACTCTTGCGACTGGAACCCATACAGGGGCTATAACGAGAGGAATTGTGAAAGAAACCAGAGCAAAAGACCCACTTCATGTTTTCCTTCAAATTAACATCCATCAAGTGGTTTAATTAAGCAATAAAAAAAGTCTTCGTTAAGAGAACGTATGCAAGATCTTCCTTACCTCCACATTTTTTAGTTTGAGTGCATTATCTATGTCACTGGTGGTTAATTTACGTCTCTTCCCATGGTGCATGAATTTGAGAGCATCCTATGTAAAAGGGAGAAAGAGACCAGACAGAATTCAAATATAAAGCTCATATATCAGATATAACATAAACTAAAACATTCAATCATCCGTGATTTACCTGTGCAATTTCTTTTATTCTGTAGCTGACTTCTTCACTTAGGGCTACGCAGCTTTCCTCCTGTAACTGCCCCACTCCCACAGACTCTGCCATGGCCTTCATGGACTCTGTGGGCAGGACGACCGAACACTGCTTCTGCCGACGTTCCTCCGCCATGGCTAACAAAGTACACAGGTCTGTGAATTTCACCTCGCACATGTACTCACAAAAAAATCGAATTTAAACTGATGTATTTCACTTATTCTAAGAGACGCTAGTTTATCACTGCAGACTGAAGTTTTTGGGTATAACATTTTCAGGTCTATACATTTTGAATGGTTCACTGCCAATAAGAGACACTCAATGGATGTGAAGTCACAATAACAACATCTTGACATAATAGCGACAGCCCCCCCCCCAATGTAAATATGAGAAAGAGCATGTCTTATTGCAGCTCATGATTGAGATATTTTTCAACAATGTGACACAGCTATATGTCCACCTGGAGCAGGTCATCATCAAAAACTTGTGTGTTCATGCATTAAGGGCTCCACTGATGGAACGCTAGTAAAGAGGCCAATCACATCAGTGAAGGAGCTGCAGGTTTCCATGGCTGAGATGGGATACATTGTGCAAACAACTGCTGCCTGGGTGTTTCACTGCAGCTTTATGGAACAATGACAAAAAGAAAGTCAATGTTGAAAAGCCACGTATAACATCTCAGCTAGTGTTTGACAGAGGGCATGTTGGAAACTCAAATGCACAGTAACTAATGTTATATTTGGAGTAAGCTTAAAAACCAGACTTCACAAAACACAATATCCCGACTATGAAGTCTGGTGGTAACAGCATCTTGCTGTGAGATAACGGAAGGCATACAGGTGTGTGGTAACATAAAGCCACAGGTATAACGGAATGGCTTCAAAACAATAATGTTCATGTTTTGGAGCGGTCAAGTCCAGACCTAAATATAATTGTTTATTACAATACAGTTGTTTTGTGTGCAGTTCCGTCCTCCTCATGAACCTGACAAGAGTTTATGCAGTTTTGCGCGAAAGACTTGGAGCGTCCAGATGTGAAACCAGAACACAGATCGATCCAGATCGACGGAAATCAATTACAAATCGACTAGAAAGGCAAACTTTTATATATGCACTTCCCGGTAATATAGAATATTTTATATAGAGATTAACAATAAGAAGTATTTCTAATTATCGCTATAAAAAAAATCCTGATCACATCGTTATAAAAGGGTTTTTTACACTTCATGTGTGTAAACAAACACCACTCCAGCTACACACAACACACACGAACAGCATATTCACTCAAATGCAACAACTTCATAGCAAAATAAAAACAACATTAATTGTAAGCCACCTAACGACTCCACATTTCTTTAACGTTAATTTACAGTGAGATAAATTTGCTGTACGTTAGCTTGCATGCTAGTAACTTAGCTTCCGTTGACGTTTTTACCTGTGTGAAGTTCTCCTTTCTGAGTTTAAGCAGGAACTTATGCGAATAAAAACCGTCAATGTTGAGATCTGCAACAATAATTGTCTCGCAAAGCTAATTCCTCTCTATGAATATCCATCTCTCGACATAAATAACTGGCTAATTCACGGATTGCAGCCGGGAGCTCCGTTCGTGAATTAGCGCTTGTATTCCATCGCCATTTTGAGTCACGTTCCGGTTGTGATATCGCGAGACTACAATTGACCTTACGGCACATTGTGCGTTTGTCGAAATGTAACTTATTACAAACCAATAAGGGGCATGTGTTTTGAATGGAAAAATAACCAATATCACAATTAAGTGTTTCTCATTGTAACTGAATTAAATGTCTGTTTCCCTATGGAGAGTAACGTTGCCGTGCGGAACCAACGTTACCCTCGGGTTTACTGGGGTGCTCTTATGTTGTAGCAACGGAGACGAACGTCAGGAGCGTGGAAGGACATTGCAAGAAGCAAACATGTACAGACTTTTATTCCGAGCTGTGGCTCGAAAATCTTCAGCTCGCGTCTACGACTCGTGTGTGTTGCCAGCTAAGTGCGACCAGGCTGCAGCTACAGTTTCCAGGTGAGTTCGGCTGCGACTGAGCGGGACACAGAGTGAAACGGCGACTAACCAAACGTCAGCTGCTTCCCGGGTTGTTTGGCGACGTGCTTGTGTTGTAGGAAAAGTGGAAAGCATTTGTACATTGACAACACAGTAGCTCCCTTCACTTAAAGCTTACTAAACCTGCGCTGATGGGGCGGGACGTTGTGGTTGACATTTCTTTGGACGGGTCGTTGCCATGGCAATCGAGTAACGTGACATGAGCTGTAAAACCAGCTGAATCTGGGGAAGATGGTCCCGTCCACCACCCCGGGACAGGAGAACTTCACAGCCTACTGACAGACAGTGTTGCACCCCGTGTAAAGGCTCACAGACTATTATGCAGAGTGCTGCCTGTGCATGCTGTGTCTTTTGTGTGGACGGCACCGTACTTTTTATTTTTGCTCAGTATTTCACTGGCTGAGAACAGACGGTGTAATCGCTGGGTTAAAAAGCAGATTTTCTACTTTGGCTGGATGAGAGGTCTTCAAAACAAGCTCCGTACATTGCTCTTGTCAACTCTTTTGACCACTGCTGTTATGTGATGTGAGGTCTAAAGAGCCAAACAATGCAGTGTCTGTTGCTGCAATTAATAATGAAGTATTTTTCCAGTGTTTTATTACATCATCAAGAATACTGTATTGCAGAAAAGCCCTGCTATAGCATGATGTTATTTTATGACAGTATTGCCCACCCCAAATAATAATTGTCGTGTTTAATATTGAATATTTTAATATTATTATTATTATTGTTATTATTATTATTATTATTCAAACTCCTGTGATACCTTCTGATTCAGACCCCTGTGATGATTAACTGTGTTTTGCTCCTAACATAGGGTTGCAGATGGAGGTGGAGTCAAAGCCCTCAGCACAAGTTCAGTCAGGCTCTGTGAACAGACAAAGGACGTTGCCTCCTCTAATCAAGATGAGAAAACAAACGCAGATAAAGAAACTCCAACTTTGGTTACACAGAAAGTTGAAGATGACAGCAAAGTCATCAAGATGGCCGAACAAAGTGAGGAGCCAGTGGTGTTAAAGACAGATGATGGAAGTACCACACAGCAGCAGATGGATGTTAAATCTGAACAGGTCGCGTCAACGCCAGAACAAGTGAAGACTGATGCAGCTAAGAGTGGCAAAGAGAGTCTCCTTGACCTTCTTGGAGCCATGAAGGTGGAAGTAACTAATAAGAGGAAGCTCAAAAACTTGAAAGTGAAGCAAAGTTATGAGTTTACCCCCAAGTCAAAGCCAGAAGCTATGGAGAGCACCATCAGTATGTTTCAGAAGGCTACAGTGGAGGCTTCATCGCAGAGGTGAGAGGGGGGTTGAACTGGGAGAAGTTACTCATCAGGCTGCATTGTCTTGTTAAAGTGCAGGTTTCTTTCAGTTGTCTTCTTAGCAATGAAGTGTTTACTTTTGTCTCAGCGTTATGAGATGACCACAGAGTCACTAGTTTGTGCCTGTAAACTTGTTACTTACTTTACACCTTCATCCTGGGAGGATATTTGAGTCCCTGCTCTCTGTTCATCCACGTGATTCCAGCCTCACTGCTCTGTGTTTTTTAGTGAGACACTGGATCCTGAACTGGTTGCAGCTGCGTCTGCTGCTGCCTCCACTCTGCCTAACTGCAGCCAGGCCGAGTCTGAGCTGCTCAGGCAGCTGAGGCAGCACGAGGCCATCACTGAGGCTCAGAAGAAAGGGGACATGAACAACCTCGGGTATGTGTCTAGTATATGTCTCCTGTATTATTAATGTTAATGAAAGTTGTGACATTTTTTTCCTGCTTTTTCTTTCCGTATCATGGAAAATAAAAGGCCCCATTCACATGTAATAAACATTAATCCAACAATATTTTCTCAGATTAATAATCGCTGACATGAAAGTAGGAAGGAATCCCAACCGACAGAGCACTTGGCCAGCTAATCAGATCCAGTTTGATGACGACGGGCGAGGATACACACATGACAGAGGAATCACCGCTGAGCTGGACGGTGTTCGGAGAAGGTAAATACTTTCATGACATCTTTGCCCAGATAGTTTTTGACATGGACCGTGTGTTTAATGTGTGTTTTTATTTTTTTAGGAGGACCTTGTTCTCGGGGAAAAGACTTAACATCTTCTCCTCCACTACTGATGAAGAGGGAGTTGAATCAACAGTTGGTAATAAGGAGTTTAGATTTTTCTCTATTAAGCTTACTATTATTTATTGACTGTTTGCTTATAGTGGACGATTTATGGTGTTATTTGTCTGGATTATTTTCCTTAGAAATGTTTTTGGGATGTGGGATCCAAAATGTATGTTGCTCAGCAGAAGATCCTTGTCTTGTAGTGAGGAGGAAGGGAAAGTTTTTGTTTCCTTTGTCCTCCAGAATTTAGCCACTCCTGCTCAAAACAATGACATGTGGTGCTTTAACACAAACTGCTGTAAAAAGAATAGAGCTTCATTAATGCTTTCTGTCATGGGATGCTGTCATGCAGTCAGTCTCTGTCTCTCCAAAACAAATTTAATGTCACATTGCAAAAGCTTTTGGTTTTAACTTCATCAGGACATCTGCTCATAATGCTGCTGTCATATATTTTCAGCACGGCCAACTCTATGGGACATGGACTTTGCTTATCAGTTGTCTCTGTCGACCGACCAAAGGCCCCTCAACGGGCTTGAGGAAATGATCCAGTGGACCAAAGAGGGAAAAATGTGGCAGTACCCAATCAACAATGAAGCTGGTGAGTAATGAATGCTGTTTTTTAATTAAATGTATAGAGAAGGAAAAAATGAATTTTGACATTGTCTTCTTGCTCTGTGTTAGGCCTTGAGGAAGAAGCCAGTGTCTCGTTCCATGAGCACATCTTCTTACAAAATCACTTGGAGGAGGGTTTCCCCCGTCAGGGACCAGTGCGTCACTTCATGGAGCTTGTGGTGGCCGGTCTCTCCAGAAACCCCTACCTGACAGTCCAGCAGAAGAGGGAACACATTTCCTGGTTCAAAGACTATTTCCACCAAAAAGAGGAAGTCCTCAAGGAAGCCGATGTTTACCTCAACTAAGCTTAAGACAATTTAATATGTTTTCAACAGTTGTTGAATGTGGACACATAAAAGTAAAACCGATTTACTCAGTTGGGCTTTGCGACTATGATGCTCTTTAACCATACAGTCTAACAGGTTCCAGTAGAAACTTGGCTTGGATTTCTTAACTCTTCCAGGAGGCCTGTTAAGAGTGGACTCAAGTCTGTGTCCGGGTGTCAAACGTACAATATCTGCTGTTTCTAAAATGTTGATCAGACTTTACAACCATTTTTTCATCACTTCATTGTTGGCTTGTCACACGATGGAGGAAAAATCTGCAGAAAGAAAGTGAAATGTTGCTTACAGAAGTGCTTGTACAAAGTATACAAACAATATAAAGCAGCAAAAGTACAGTCACAGCTTTGTGCGTATTTTATTTTCTACCAGTTTCCCACATCTATCACTGATTGTTTGTTCACCAATGCTAATGCAGACAATTAACTGACTATAATGTGTTGCTAGTGTGGTGACACATTTGCATGAAAAGACATTTGACTTTTCAGTGTCTTTGATACCAAATTTGTTCCAGAAATAATTGTCAGCTTTACAGTCATATCAATGCAATCGTTTTTGTGATGCACAGGTTCTGTTAGATGATGTGAAAAAATGGTTGTGTTGAGTTATCCTGGTTAACCTGATTAAAATATTGATATAAAAGGTTTAGTTTTGTGGATTAGCTTGCATTAAAAAAAACAACAGTGGGCAGTAAAGTTGGATGGATTGTTAAAGGCCTTCACATTCAAAGAAAATAGGTTGATGAAAATATTTTTGTACTTTTTTGTGTTCACAAGGTCACACAAACATGTGATCATGATTAATGATTAATGATGGTGTTTTTCCAGGCAGGTCGTGAAAAAAGTAGAAACTGTGTGCAGCATCTAGGACCTCAGATCAGGTTTAATGTAGGAGCATGATGAGGCCTTGAACTTTGTGCCCTTTGTAAGGGAAGTGCTTTTAAAGTTAAAAAACATGTTAACGATATCCCACACAGATTCCGTCTGGTCTAAAAACACCCTCGGCAATCTATTGTCTGAGAAAGTGTAGAACTTGACATTTGAAAGTGCCTCATTTCCACATTTTGTTCACTTTTCCTTAAACACAGTCGTGATTGGCATGATAAGATGTTTGCAACACTTCCTCACTTGTATGTGAGGGCCGTATAAAGTGCCAAAAAAAAAGTGTGTTTATGTGGAAAGACACCTGGTTCTGCTCAGAAATGTCTTACATGCAAATAACCCACTAGATGGCACTACGGACACCTGTGGTCCCATTTAAAGTTAGGATTTCTAACAATTTTACAACCAGGCTTGGACCTAGATATTTCAGTGTCATGACATTTCATGAAGTAATGGAAGTGTTTTGGATATTAAAATCATAAGAAACATGGCCAAAAACACAGACTAATGGCTGAACTGTTTTTATGAAAATAAGACCATGTGTGGGAAATACCCAACTACACAATATAAACATGTCACTCTTCTAAAAAATAGTGCACCTATAAAGAGGTTTTACTATGAAAATCACAAGGGACAAGGAGGGCTATTCATAAAAAAAACAGTTTGCAATGATAGAGTTGAATGAGATGTGGTGGGTTTGAGGTGACAGAAAGAACACAGCAATAAGGATTGATCACTTTTAATATAGTTACAAATATGGTGTTAATAACTAACTTTTTGTCTAGGCGGCTGTCATGACATCATGGTAGCATTTAGCACAGTCATTTATGGCAGAACATTTTAAACTCATGCAGTTTTCCCCTCAGTTTGTAGGCTACAGCTCCTAGCCATAAAGAGTGTGTGTGCTAATTCATGTTTGCCTAATTTATTATATGAACTCGACTGCAAATTTGAAAGAAAGAAATTCTTCATTTAGGCGTGATTTCCAACCAAAGAGCGCTTGAATGCACCGTCAAGTTGTAGGGCTCAGAAGACGGAGCCTTGTGAGTGGGCCGTGAAGGCAGCATCAGACACTGTACAACTGTGTTATTACTGGCAGAGCGGCAGACTTGAGAGTTGCAACTAGTTGGTGCAGGATGGTGTGAACTTAAGTGAAGACTGAACAGAACAGTTCTCTGACTTTTAAACTACAAACCTCTCATCTTGCCTGACTTAGTACTGCGATCTGGTGTGTGAACGCAACATTTTATTTTTTTTACTTGTGTGATCTTTTTTTTTTTTTTCATAAATTTTTTAAATTTTATGTGAGTGTCTCTGTGACAGTACGAGCCGGTTTGACTCTGACATGGCCGAGGTACCGCCACCGCAGACACAGCCGGTCGAAATAGACCCGGATTTTGAGCCTCTCTCCCGCCCGCGGTCCTGCACCTGGCCGCTGCACCGGCCGGAGCTCAACGACCCGGCCAGCTCCAACACGTCCTCCCCGGCGCCGTCGGTGCAGCAGGAGCCGGGAGGAAACACCGAGTTCATCAGTAACCTCGGCTTGTTAGAGGAGGACTATGAGGAGTATGCAGAGCAGAAGCCGCCTGTGCCCTGCAATGATTTTCAGTGTCGGGAGGGAAACTGTGTGAATCTACATCCCCATCATCATCACCATCATCTTCAGCAGCAGCAGCAGCCTCTCCCGCCGCCTCTGCAACAGGTGCCTCCTCCCGGTGTCTCACCCTTGGGCAGCTCCGGCCAGAGGAAGAGCAGCTCGTCCCGTCGTAACGCCTGGGGCAACATGTCGTACGCTGACCTGATCACCAAGGCGATAGACAGCTCACCTGAGAAGAGGCTGACACTGTCGCAGATTTACGACTGGATGGTCAAGAATGTGCCTTACTTCAAGGATAAAGGAGACAGTAATAGTTCGGCGGGCTGGAAGGTGAGTGTCTGCGTGCACGCGAGGGCTTATTGTCATGTGTGAGCGCGCGCGCACGTGAGCATCCAGCTGTTTAGGATGAACCTGAGAACTCCCTTAACGCTTGACACCAACACAAACTTAACATGGAACATACTCTTGTGAAAATCTGGTGCAAGAAAGGCCAAAAGCTCACATATTTTTAAAGAAAACATAAAAAATGAAAAACCATTCCACCCAGTGCAGTTATCAGCACATTTGCACAACACTGTTCAAAAGACGACTTAATGTGCAGAAAGTGGAGAAGTTTGATGTTTGAACATTTTGATGCCAGATCTTTGTCAGTGAGTGCACTGATGCACCTTTTACACTTGTTGCTCATTATAGAGAGCAAAGTTCTATGAATGGTGGGGATTTTTTTCCTGCCTTTTTTGAGTCTTAGGTTCATTAAGTAGCATGCAGATTGATTGCATCTGTAGTTCTGCATAAAACAACAACAAAAGATCACTCAAATCACTCGAACTCTCAACACAGCAGTTTAAAAACTGGCTCCACCCTATTCTGCTGTTGTATAATTGGGAATACAGGGATTAAATGGCCTTTTCCAAGACATTTTGACATGTCACAGTAGGAAAATCACAGGTGTAAATGATAATGTATAATGGCTGAATTCTATTTTTTATGTTATTAGTAACACCAGTGTTTATCCTACTTAGTGACTGAGCAATTTAAAACACAGAGAGAGTGCACCAGCACCTATATGTATAAATGTGAATTTATCCTTTTATCCCATCTAGACAAAAGTATGTTAACTTGATTTGGGAAAGTGGCAATGCAGTAAGCAGTGTAGTCTTAATATTACTGTCTCATTATTTCCAGACTTCCAGGCAGCACGGCTAAGTGCCTAGTTTTACACCGTGATTCATTCAAAATTTAGTGTACTCAAAGCTACCTATCACCTCTACCAGAATACTTTGCTCCAATCAGAGATCTGCAGATACCATTTTTCCATGCAGGTTTCAAGTTCAAAACTTTTATTTCAGGCCAATTTATTTCAGTGCATCAGAATTGATTAATAATAGAAAACTGTACTTTTTCTCCCATTTCCCCATCAGGAAGAGAGAGAATAAAAAAGTAAATTATTTGTCCTTGTGTAAAAAGGTTAAAAAAATGCAGTTCATGAACACAGTTTCAGAAGTGTTCAACAGTTACTCTTGAATTTGGCTGCTGAACTTTGGCATGTCAGTAACCTTTGAAGTTTTGGAGTGGTTTCCTCTGTCAGTGGTAGCACACGCCTCTCTGCTGTGTCAGTGAGGAAGGACCAGCAAGTCTGACTGTAAACATCCCATACATGTGACTGAGAATACTTTCCTCTGTACAAGTAGAACACTGCAAAAATAATGGACACGTTTAAAACTGTAATAAATCTTCAGCCATCTTCAGCTTTGTTATACACCTGTCAACTAGACGTTTAAGAACAAGGTGTCATGCATGAGTGATGGTTGAAATCTGGTTCGACTGAGGCAAATCATGTGCAGGAATACGGTGTAGATCAACACAGATTTCAGATATAACTTTTTCTATTCCTGAACAAACCTTAGTGGGAACAATCTATCCAGTATTACCACAAAACATTCTGACTCATGGTTTATGCAGCATTTCCACAGTCATGGAAAACCTGCTACAGTCCTGAAATGTGAAAGCTGTGCTCTCTGGTCTGGAAAAGTATTGGAAATATTTAGTACAAGGGACAAGTTGGGAAAAGCATTTGCCTAATTCTTGCACAAACACGTTAATCCAGGTCTTAATATTGTCTCGCCGGGTGAGGAAGTTGCTCAGCCATGATGGGTAGAAAGAAACTGAGGACAAAAGCAGACAGAGAAAGTCTAATTTAGACGTTAATTAAAATCTGCTCACTCTAACACAGCTTGAGTCAAATTCATATTTCAGCTTTGCAGCCCTTCCTTTAACCCCTGCATTCTCATGAGACGTAATTTCAAAGTTATGTCAGGAAATGCCTTTGTGAACCTCAATCAAATATAGTTTCCATTGTTAAACACCCCCTTGTGAAAGCGTGATCACAGCTTGTATTATGACTTATGGCTCTGCTAAACCTCCCTTTCCTCCTTTTCTTAATCTTTCTGCAGTTCTTCAGCTACACTTTGTTACATATAGGTGCACTGGCTGGTGGGAATGCAGACAGAGTTTTGCCAGGGAAGCATCATGGAGTAAACTGTTCAGAGCTCCCATGACAATAACAGGAGGTGACACAAACAGCTCAATCAGTGTTGGGGAGTGTGTCGGAGGGGAAGGGGCTGGGAGAAGGGAATGCTGGGAACAACGTCAAACATCCTCCATTCCTGAGCTGTGCGCTCATATCTTTGTGTCCCTGTCTTCTAGAGTTTCCTCAGCGGACGCTACATCTTGGAGAAAGGGATCGCTGCTCTTTATCCTGTCACTTCCTTCTCTGCCCTCTCTCAGGCCTTTTGCTGAAGGTGTTTGTGTTTGTTCAAGTGGAGCTCAGAGGCTTTTCATAATAAGACCAATTGTCCTTTCATTGCCAAGATCTGTAAAAATGGGCAGCGGTCCCGATAGTTTTTTGAATAATATATTTTCTATATAAAAAAAGCCTGCTTCACTTTTTAGCTGCATGGCTCTACGGATGGCACTGTTGGTTTGTTGGTGGGTCTGTCCACCACTTTGGTCCAGACTGAAATGTCTCAACAGTTATTGGATAGATTGCCATGACATTTGCTACACACATTCATGTTCCCCTCAGGATGAATTGTAATAACTTTGGTGAAAATTTCAATTTGTCCAACACTTTGGTTTGTGACCTGCACAACTAATGACATTCCCACCAGTCTCAGCTCTACCTTGTGTTTTCTGTTAATTAGCAAAAGTTAGCCTGCTAACACGCTAAACTAGGATGGTGAACATGGCAAAAAATACACCAATTACCACTAGCATGGCTGTAAACTCCCAGTCTTGTTTAAAGTATATCATACAGTATCTTGGCCTGTTTGTTTTATCCTCATAGTGAATTAAGTACCTATATATTAATAAATATCCCAGATTTGTTGAATACAACTTTGGAAAAGATAAAATGAAACACAGAGACCATCTAATCAATGACATGCAATTCTTGCAACTCAGTTTTTTTTTGTGCCTGCTTCCAAGTAAGCATTTTACTCACAGTCCTAACAGTGTTAGAGGGAAAGGTTCTGCTGTAGCCACTCTTTCGTCTGCCATTCAATGAAGCAGCAAAGGCCTTATGGAATTTCATCCAGAACAATAGCTCCAGGTTGTTTATCTTTAATATTAAATCAACACATCTCTACTTCAACCTCTGCATTCCTAAATGTTGGCATACTCGCCGGGCGTTGGAACCACCGGCTAATAGTTATTTTTACACTTTCCTGTTAAAAAAACACGACAGTTCCCCCACAATGAACTGTGATGCATTTCCTGCCAAGTGGATGGAAAACAGTGCCATGTGTTAACATCCCCGCCCTGCAAAACACGAGGGTCAGGGCTGGAAAAAGCCAATAGGAGAGACCATATATGGATTATGTTTGTGCATCTAATTCTATATGAAGTCATTTTATTCCATTTCAGCATTCCTGCCACATGCTAAAAGAAATCAGTCTTATTATTATGTTTTATGTCATATCCTGGTGTATGTATTGACTTTAGAATCCACATGCATGAGCGTCCCTGATTGTAATGACAGATAGAGATACGCCAGAGACCCCATGGTGGGTGGAGGGCATTGAGTTTGAACCTCAGTGATTATACAGCTCCACCTAGAAACTGAAGGTGGGTGGAGGGCAGGACGAGGGCGATGCTGCTGCTGCTGCTGCTGCTGCTGCTGCCGCTAGAGCTTCCTGTCTCTCCCATGTCATGGAGATTTTTTTGTTTTCCCTCTAAAAATTGTGTGGCCGCTTAGTGATCATGATGCCCTTGCCACAAGAGAAGGGCCCCTGCCAACTGGGAGGACTGGTTCCCCTGGGATATTGGTGGGTCTATGAGTGGTAGTGTGCAGCATGCAAGGTACTTTACCATCTTACTGGTACTGCCACTGTTTTTCTCAGTGAGCTGTGACCTTCAATAATGGAACAGGAAGTGGCACCCCTGACTTTAACTGGCACAGAGGGTTTGACATATTAATCGCAAGAAAGCATTTTACCTACAGTTAAACTTTTTAAAGGTTATGAAGTACGTAAAAGCTGGTTTGTAGTGCTACAGGCAGTTTGGGTGTTTATGCACCAGCGCTTTATGAATAAATATACAGTTTTGGTGGCAGCCTGCAGTAATGAGCACAATTTCTGCCTGTTATGAAGTGGTTCATCTACTGATCTGACACTAGATATATATATCAGTAGCCTGTTGATTGTGCTGTCTGGTGCCTGATGTTTGCATATGACCACTGTGGAAACTAGTAACAGACAACACTGACGGCTCTTATTATTCAGGATGAGCTGAATTGCTAAGTGGAAAAGCTCATTTGAACAACATCCCCCAGATCAAGTGACAGCAGATGAAAGTGCCTGCAGGTTGAGTGCAAGTTAGGTGTACGATTGTAGATGATGGTGCTGTCAGTTAACATTTGTCCCACAATGGCTTCAGTTTTAGTGTCTCAAGTAATTTGAGCAATGAAAAGTTACTATACTATAAGTATAGGATACGCAAGTGTTAATAAAGTAATTAATAAATACTATAAATGGAAGTTTATTCTACAGATAAGCCAGGTAAATATGCATTAGTCATGTTAGCAGCATATCTCTAGGGATGGCAATGCTGTTCTGTTGGTCACTCGGTTCACCACTTCGCTCATATATATGAGATATATCTCAACAACTACTGGATGGATTGGCATGAAATTTGGTACAGAAATTCAAGGTCCAACTCAGCATGAATTGTAGTAACTTTGGTTTGGTTTATGACTAAATACCTGCAAAACAAATTATATTCTCATTAGCATCAGCTGTACTTTGTGTTTAGTGCTAATTACTGTAGCAAATGCACTAAACTAAGATGTTGAACATGGTTAACAACGCTATACTTGCTAAACATCAACAAGTAAGCATTGTCATTGTGAGCATGTTAGCATTTAGCTCAAAGCACCACTGCGCCTTTAAGTACAGCCACACAGAGCAGCTAGCATGGCTGTAGACTATTCAAAGGAATCTCTAAAATCAGAGTAGAAAGGACATTTTAGAGTTTTAGTTTTAGTTTCCATGTTTTGTTGAGTAAAGGGTACATTTTAAACTAAATCACCTTAAAGGGGTGTTTAATTGTTGGTTTATGAACTCAGTATGGGGACACAGACCTGAAAAGAGATAAGAGCAGCTAAAAGAAGCAAGAAAAAAATAACCTGAATAACTGCCAGCTATTTGTCTCGGGATCACAAGGTTAAAAAGGGAGGCCTGCCCTGAACTTAAGAGGCCCACTGAAAGCTTCAAGTAACCCCATGAAGAAAGGGAGGCTTGGGGCAGGGGCTTTCAAAGAGCAGCGACCGCGGCTTGAGGGAAGGAGGGGAGCAGTCAGCTGACTGGCTGGCTGTGGGCTGAGGCCTGTGTTCAGTGTGCTTGCTGCCTACACATGTGTGAGTCTGTGGAATCTGTGGCATGTGGGTTTCTGCATTGTCCTCCAGCCTGCGCAGGACAATAATCCCCCTCTATATTATGTTCACAAAAAGAACCTGGCCTCAAAGCCATTATGCAAAGTATAAAGGACGTGGGTGTCGAGGGAGGCAAAGAAATATGGTGTGAAGAAAGAAAAACAGGATCAAGAGTAATTGAGATTAGTGTCCAGTCCCGCAAACAACGAGTTCGCCTTTTTACCCTGTACCCTCTCTCAAGATTATTCTGAGAAAGATCAGAGATCAAGTTTGTAATCACCATGGTACTTCTGAATATTTAGTATGATTTAAGTGTGATTGTGTGTTTTTTTATCAATAGCACATCACGTGAGGATGTTTAACTGTGTCTATCATTCTCATTTGCCTCCTCCTTGTTAATCTAAAGCTGAACTCCTAACACAAAGCTCTCCATTCCTTTTCATGGTCCCACGTTGAAGCCATTGCAGAAGTAGGTCACTCAGTTTGATTCTCAGTGTTAATGAAGTAACCTGCATTGTGTCTGGAGCCATGAAGAGGCGACACGGTCTCGACACTGAGCTGGAGGGCTCTTCTTCTTCTGCAGCCGTGCTCAGAAAACTCAGGTCCCCCGCTCATTTTCAACTCCGCTTGCGCTTCCTGGGTCAGAGGAGAAAGGGGGGAGGGGTGCACAGGAAGACACTGTCAGGAAGTGGCTTGTCCTTTTACTGTAATCTCTGCAAGTGTGTTTGCTCTCTTATTCTCTTATTTACATCAGATAGCTGACATCTTTGTAGTGGTAGTAATGTGACAGCCGTTACTAAAGATAACAGTTCTGATTCATTGTCATGCATCTGCAGTTTTATTTTTGCACCCTCTGTTCAACAAAAGCCATCATACGATGTAAGATAAAGAAGACCATACACCTATTAGGTCAAGCAGTGTCAACTCTTGTCTCACAAGATTAACAAGTTATTTGCCTTTTTCACAAATTGTTTTGTACAAATATGATGATTTTTCCATTTTTTATTTAGCAGCTCTGAGCATTGACATTGTGAGCTACACAATTAACTAGTTAGCAGAAGTCCATTGTACATTGCTGACTTCATTACTAAATTAGTTTGCTGACTTTCTTACTTCTGAAGTTTTAGCATGTCACAGCTTAACATTTCAGTAAACCCAGTGTATTTACTTATTGTTTTTTGTTTGTGATAAAACCATTGAAATGTTACTCTGTGACATGCTAAAACATAGCATAGCCATAGCACAAGTATAGAAAGGTTATAACGTCAGCAAACTGATGTAGTAATGTCAATAACACTGAGCAAGGGTGTGTTTTATTGCTTAGCATTTTAAATGTTCACTTGTAAGAGGAAAAAGGATGTTATTGTTGTTACATAGTCTCACTTCAATATTTTTTGCGATAACTGTAGTTGCATGAGGCCACTACAGATGCAAATTTGAAGTGATTCTTGTTTTCCCTCCAGTCTTTCATCAATAACTAAATACCAGGCCTCATCACTGATATAAAACCAAGTTACTGATTTGAGTAGCAGCTGGTCTCCAGCAGTCGGTCTCCAGGGGGATCCTCTGTCCTGTCTGTGGTTGTGTCTGGCGCTGTATGTAAAACGTTTGGACCAGTTGCAAGTGAGGCCACTTTCACTGTGGCTGCACCTGTCCCTGCAACTGGGCCCTGTTTGTTTGCTTAGCCTGCAACCGTTACTGCAAGCCTCATGCTTCACTACACAAGAAACAGCAGCTGTGTCAATTCAATTGTTTTGAAGTCCAGTAGGAGGAGTCATTTCATGCTGCAGCAGTTTGTCTTGATGATATCGATCACAGATGATTTAGAGATCATTGGGTACATTTGAAGAGTTGTAAGATGGTGGATGATTCTCCATAATCTAACGCTGGTCTTCTTCAGTGCTACCATGCAGGTGGACTCACAGCAACTCAGGCTGTAGAGACATCTGGTTTCTGCTGCACTGCATTAACAGCGTGCTGTTCAACATGTGGCATTTCTGAGGGCAAACTGAAAATAGATTTTGTCAGATGCAAAGAGACCTTTCCCATGTCCAGCATCCTTGCACCAGCTGACCTAGGACCAGTGGGACGTTAAAACTCACATATTCTTTAGTGTAGCGCCAGTTTGTGCCAGATGCAGCATCACTTAGAAAAAATGCAGCAAGAGATGTCGTTCCTTCTGGTTTTACGGGAAAGAGAACAATATATTTCCTTAGCACATACGATTCATTAAAGGCCAGTAACAAGAGTCTAAAGAGACATTTGGTTGCTGCAAAGCTAGGAATGATGAAGAATTGGCACATTTTAAGCACACAGACATCAACTGACATGACCCCACCCCCACACACAAACACAATGCAAGATATTTTGTCCTCAAGCCTTTGTCCTCAATATTTTGTAATGAGATCTACTGTATGTAATGCATCTTAACTCCTGTACAAGCTTGTGTTGGATCACTGCTCTAATTACACAATAGATCTTCTTTCTTAAACATTGATGTCACTTGCAGGCCTGTCTGGGAACTCCCCTGGTCGCCAAGAAAGGTCAATGAAGATCATATAGATTTCTTAATGCACCACATTCACTCGTGTGAATTCACATGTGCACATATTTTACTACTTCAAAGTCAGTTAAAAGAGGAGGCCATAACAATACGTTTTATAAAGAAGTTTAGCAACAATGATACATATAGGCCACCTTGGGTCAGGCTTTCAGAGGAATAATGTGTGAGTGGGGTACCTCCTGAATTATGTCTGGAGGATGGCTTTTGTTATCTTTGGGCTGAGGTGAGGTCTGTCTCAGACAAGGATTATCCCAGGCCGAGTAGAGAATGCCCCTTTCCAGGGCCCAGTCGTGCAGTCCACGATCTATTATGGGCACTAATCAGAGGCTATAGACATTTGCATATCACTTGTGATCTCAGCCGTGTGTGAGCAAGACATGTCATTTGGTTAGTGGAATAAAAGTTGGTTTACAGACAGTATGTGCAGCACCCTGCTCAGATCTCAGGTCCTCCACTAATGACTCATTTCCTGTCTTCAGTTACAGATTGAGATCATGTAAAAAGAGAAAAAGGGGGAGAAAAGGTCATGAATCAAATGACACACAAGTCAAATAGAGCATTGCATTTTGTGGGTGAGTGTTAACTCCACCTCAAGCCTCTCCAGTCTGCATGTGCAGGATGTCCTCTGACACAGGAAGCCTTATTTAAAAGTCAGTGGAAGAGAAGGGAGGAGTTCAGGAGAGGGGTTGGGGGTTCTGTTGTAGTGAGTCAAAAAGCAGACGGTCCGACCCAGCACATCACATCTGATGCTTCTCCTCCTCTCTCTGTTCCTGCTCCATCCGACCTGTCTGCATGTCTCTGTCAGCGGCGGCTGAGGAGCTCGTGTTCAGCACACAGTGAACTCATTGACCCCAGCTCTGTGGGCAAAAACATCTCACTCTGTCACCCTCCCCATCCTTGCTTCGAACTCTGTAACCTCCCCTCGCTTTCTTTTTCAGTAAAAAAAAAATCTCATTCATGTACAGCCTGCTGCCTCCACTCTCAGGATCAGGCTTCACAAGGCTACTGCTGATGTATAGTTTGAGGCTGAACTTTCTGTGGTTCAGTGCCTTCATATAGGGACAGTCATCCAAAATAATACACACAATATTTTTATAAGCTTGTTCTATTTCTACAATTATTTGAAGTGTCATTCTGGTCTAAGTCTTGGTGCAGCTACATAAAATGATTGCTTTTTTTTGTTATCACTTTATTGAGCCATCCTCATTATGAATTCATCCCTTAACTATAGGTGTTTTTTTATTTTAGAAAGTTATTAAATGAATAAGTGTGCAATAAATCAAAATATAATTCTATCATATTAATATGACAAAATATGAGCCATATTCTGATGATTAATATGCCCTGAATGCATTTGCCAAAAGCCTCAAACCCAAGACCAACATTTCAGAGACACACTCAGACAATCCAACTATTGTTTTGAATGTGAGTGTCTTTATCTCCATGCTTTGTATATCCCTGTTGAATCCTGTGGTTGGGGACATCTGGCTTCACTAACTGCAGGGAGCTGCTTTTGCATTCACATGGGTATTCTGGGGAAATTCCCTGCTAGTACGTCTTGTGTTGCACTCTGGTCTTTTATTTGTACCCACTGTCCAGCACAGCAATGAGTCGCATATTAGGAAGATTTTGTCCAGAGAGACCAGGCGATACAGTACGTCTGTGTCCTGTGTGACCAGCTCTCTGCTCCTCAACCATCGTTGTTTTTCTTTCTGAGAGAATTACCGCAGGAGGCGCCTCTGTGTCCTTTTTAGGGTTCATAACATAGCATTAGAGAAAATGGACGGAATGAGGCTTTAGATGTATACGTTAGCACAAGGACAAATGTGACCACATGCAAAAAAAAACGTGAGCAAGCTGGTTAAACCCAAAGTAATACAGTCTGTCTTATTCAGGAATGTGGTTTTTTTAATCTGCTCTTTTTTTAGTGTCGTTTTCAAACTAGGACCCTGGGTTTGAGACAAGACACAGAAAAACCAGAGACGTTTGGATAATTTCCATGCATTCAGCATTTGTGATGATTCTGATTTTGTATTTGTCAGCAGTCAGCTAAGATCATTGTGAGTTTACTGTAGGTACATTTATGGAAATGTAAGAGATGCTTGTGAATCTAAAATACATTCTGCAACATGACTTCTAAAATGACCCACTTTTCTTTTTTTCTTTGTGTGTTTTTTTTTTAGTTTGGTAGAGCAGAGCTGCTGCTGGTGCAAGAGTGGGATAGGACTATGCAGATAAAACTTGGTGGAAATCATGGGAAACATATGATAATGACCTATAGTGAGGAGGGAGTAGGGTGGCCGCCCTAATAAACTCTAATATAGGACTTTTCAAAATAAATTCATAGCTTCAACTACGAGCAATTGAAAGTATGATAAAAGTGAAACAACATAAACTTAAAACTTAAAATATTTTAATGTGATAAAAATGCATTTTAATGTCATACAAGAAGAGGTTTAATCGGCCAATCATCATCATCATGAGACTCATAAAAGTCATGTGAAAATAGCATCAACAGTATAGTTTTATGTCCTCAGCCAGATATATGATGCAGTTTCCTGCCATTCCCTTCCAGTGATTTCACATGGAAGAGTTTCCTCCTTTAATTAGGTTAAACAGTCCAAATCCACTAACTTTAAATAAACTTTGGTGGTACTAGTATATACTGTTTGTACTTTACGTTAACTTTTCTTTCATTATAGGTTCTTGTGTTTGGAGAAAAATCACTTCACTTATGTTGTTTGTGCATTTAGTCTGTTTGATGCCATCTTTTATTTTGTTCGTTGTCATATTCAGTAACAGATACTGTACTCTGGCTGTACTGACATCTGTCCTGCAAGGGTGCCAAATATTTATTTAGTGTTAAATAAATGACACCACATATCCCATCCACCCCTCGCTCCCTCGTGCCAAAGTGACCAGTGGCTTTTGCTGGGGGGAGTGGAAAAGGCTCAGTAGACATGCATACTTCCTGTTCATCTGCTAGCTTTGACATCACACTCAATTACCAGCTTCTTCTCCGCCTCTAGCTGCATTATAGTCTACACATATCTGTCATGTCCACAGATAACTTACAAATGATTATCTTTTTTCCCATCCAGAACTCCATCAGACACAACCTGTCCCTGCACAGCCGCTTTGTGCGCATACAGAACGAGGGAACGGGAAAAAGCTCCTGGTGGATGCTGAACCCAGAAGGGGGAAAGAGCGGAAAGTCACCTCGACGCAGAGCTGCCTCCATGGACAACAACAGTAAGCTCGCCAGGAGCAGAGGAAGGGCAACAAAGAAAAAGGTACAGTTCCCCTTTTATTAACACTATACTGTACTCACATACTCACATACATAAATCTGTATATAGTTTGGCCATATATTTATTCTCACAATTCATCTGAATCTAGGTTAAAGGAATAGTTTGACATTTTAGAAAATACAGTTGTTTGCTTTCTTGCCAAGAGTTAGATGAGAAGATTGATGCCACTCACATATTTGTCCGATAAATATGAAGCTACAGCCAGCAACTGGTTAGCCTAGCTTAGCATAAAGACTTGAAACAGGGGGAAACAGCTAGCCTGGCTCTGGCAACAAAAGGCAACAAAATCTGCCAGCACCTCTCAAGGTTACTAATTAACTTGTTTGTTTAATACGTAAAAAACAAAGTGTAAAAACAACAATTTGTAGTTTTACAGGAGGTTATGTGCAGGAATCATGGCCAGACGCAGTGACCTCCTGGAGTCTCCACTAGTTGCCTGGCAACCTCACAGTGATGACAAGTCACTGCGGATTTTGTTACCTTTGGAGAGAGCTAGGCTAGCTGTTTTCCCCCTGTTTCCAGTGCTAAGCCAACCAGCAGCTTCAGATATGAAAGTGGTATCCATGTTTTCATCTAACTCTCTGCAAGAAAGTGAATAATCATATTCCCCAAAATACAGAATCATTCCTAAAATTTTGATGTAAGTTAATAATACCCTGATAATTTTTATGTCAGCCTGCATGACCTTTCAATGTTTTTCTGTCCTTAGATGGCTCTACAGGAAGGTGTTGAGGGCGGAGCAGGCAGCCCTGGTTCCCAGTACTCTAACTGGCTGGGAAGCCCAAACTCCCACAGTAATGAGGACTTTGAAGCCTGGAGCTCCTTTAGGACGCGTACCAGCTCTGACGCCAGCACCCTGAGTGGTCGCCATTCACCCTACCCTCCTGAACAGGATGACCTGGGGGAGCCTGATGGCCACATGATGTATCCTGGAGCGGCGGGAACCAAGATAACCTCCACCCTGCCCAGCCTGTCGGAGGTGGCTGGATCCATGGGCCAACTTGGCTCAGAGAACGTGATGGAGAGTCTGCTGGATAACCTGAACCTGCTGTCTTCTAAAACCCCCCACCTGGGTTCTGACTCCTCACATTCCTCAAATGCTGCTATGCATCAGAGTAGCCCCTACAGCTCCACTGGCTTGACCCCGCACCCACAGCAGGACTACCGTAAGTGCATATACAGCCAGATGAGGATGAACTCCCTGTCCCCTGCTCCCATGCAGACACTTCCAGAGTCCAAGCCAGGCTTCGGGGCTTATGACAACCCGTATATCTGCCCTGCTGGTCTCCTCAAAGAGCTGCTGACCTCAGATGCAGACGCCAGTAGGGACATGATGCCCTCTAGGGATACACAGGTGTCTCAGGTTGGGAGGGGAGGCTGCCTAATGCCCACTTACAGCAGCCAGAGACATGTGGGGGGTCACAATGGAGTAAAAATGATGAATCCTCCTCAGAGTCACCCAGTTCCTCATGTAAATCCACAAGTTATACATAGCCAGGGTCCATCAACCTCACGAGACTTGAATAGCTGTAACATGATCCCCCTGACTAGTCTGACTAGTCTTTCAGGGCCCCCCCCTCGAATGACCAGCCTGAGGACATGCATGCAGCTGCCCCGTGGACACCCAGCACACACTAATGATGCTTCGGCAAGCTACGGCAGCAACAACGGCTACAGGGCACTTAACTCGGTTCACCCACACGGTCATCAGGAGCGGCTGCCCAGTGACCTGGACAACATGTCCATTGAGAGGTTTGAATGTGACATGGAGACCGTCCTCCATGACACCCTCATGGATGGCGGGGCACTGGACTTTAACTTTGACCCCGCAGCTGGGCCTCATGGGTTTCCCCAGAGGGTGAAGACCACCACACATAGCTGGGTGTCAGGCTAGGACGCACGGTGGATCACAAACAGGTGAGACTGACAATTAGTCTGGCAGTGAGAACATATATTAAAATTTTAACAAATAAAATGTCCTCAGAATGTTTCTTATGCCTGAACTTTTTTCCATTCTCCCTCAGGTTTTTCTCAGCATCACCTTCACTCAGAGACTGGAAAATGTAAATCCAAAGAAGCCACCAACGTCACTCTCCACAGAGCATCTGACACAAATGTGCATGTCTTGAGTTGCAGCTCCGTGTATAACAGTGCATGTTATTACTTTACATTTAAGACACAACGGCCAAAACTGTTGTCATTCTTAACAGCACTGAATATTTGAAGATAGCTCTTCAGAGAGAAAATGAATGAGAGACAAGCCTACATTACTGAGCTAGCCTTGTTTACAATTAGCTGTCAAAAACTGGAAATATGTATATATTCATTTATTTTTTCAGATTTGTGGCATATAAAAATATACAGTACAGTACTGTATATTACACAAGATAGAACATGGCATCAGAGTGCCTGACAAAAAAAGTAGAGCTTAAGTAATTTCTCAAAATGTATGATTTATGGCCAGTCTGACATTGGGCTCAACACTGCTCAATCAATCAGTCAATAGGCCCAGCTGAGAATATCTGTGGGACTTCAATGTGCAGTGGGGACACAACAACTCAGTTAGGGTTTGATGACACACTGCTTTGCAGGTGAATCAGTTCTTTACTTAATATCATCCAGTGAAAGGAGCCGGTTTTGGAGTAATTTGGGGCCAAAAAAGCATCATAATGTTCAGCGAGATAACAGTGTGGATAAATATTTCCACAGTTTGAGTTAACTCATTAAGCAGTGGTATTTGTTCCACTCCAACCACGGTTTGAAAATTACACCCAATATTTGGTGTGATCAGTGACAAAAATGTCAGTTTTTAAGGGTTACATTTGAGAAGATCTTTCAGCATCCAGGCCTTAATGTCAAGTGTTAACCTAGTGAGATCATTAGGCTTAAATGCTAGATAAACCAGTGTATCATCTGCATAGTGACGCATATTTTAATTAAATTTGAATTGAATTAAAATGACCAAGAAGAAATGTACAGTGACAGATTATGAAACAAACACCAATAAATGTTTATAGACAGATGTTGTGGAACAGTGCTGTCAAATTCTGCACTTGTGTCGAATATAAGCCATATCTCCTCACCATTAGATCATTAGAGACTGTGAGACCAGCTGCATCTCTGACTGAAATGAATTCATCTTTCATATACTGTATGAAGGTATTTATTTATGTTTTTATTTTAATTGTAGCTGTTGGATTCTTGCTTTGTACTTTGTGTGCTTGTCAGAATATGTGTGCCTATGCTGTGTACAATGTATATATACTGTATTTGAGTTACATATTGTTATGCTGTATTTTGATTAATTAAACTTATATTGAATAAGGAAATTACAGACACATTAGAGATGTTGCCTTCTAAAAACAGTTCACTGAACATGTTTTCAAAATTGCATAGGATAAAAAAGTATGGTAATCAAGTTGAAATCAAAGCTGTTTTTATCATTTTCTGAAAAAGGGACATTTTGGTGAATTTGGAGATTTTCACCTGACTTGCGTTGTGTGATACATTGGGAGTATCAGTAGGTGGAGAGGCAGATGATGAAATCTTAAACTGACTGGAAATGGGTGATGGTCTTCAAAGTTTAGATAACACAGCACAGGATTTGCTTGCTGTATTTACCTCCCAGCAGCTACAGTTTTTATGCACCAAAGAGTCATCTACTCTGCCAAACACATTTCAAAGAAAGTGTGCCAATTCACTGTGCCTACATGGTCTCACGGTCTTATAATGTTGTACATATTATTTTCTTTAGAAGTACATTTTTGTATATGAATGGTTTACATGACTTGTTAGAATTATGCTGAAGTATTATGCTGTATGTATAATTGTGTTAGAAATGGTTGTTTACATATCTCAGTCCAAACTATATCAATAAATATACCTCAAAATATTTTACCTCTGAAGTGTTGAAGGGAGTTTTCCTGCCATTTTCCTCAGTGAGTAATGTATCGAATTTGTCTTCATTTTTGACATATGTTTTGTACATATTTTCTGTTTTCTCTTTGTATTTGTATTTGATTAATACTGTTTGGACATGTTCAGAGGGATGCATTGCCTACCTTTGTATATCTAATGTTTTGTTGTGCTTGAGGATTATAGCCATTAGTTTCTAATTCTTTCTAAATTTTGTGACAGCACAGTAAATAATTTTAAATTAAACATGAATTTGTGTGAAATTATACATTTTGAAAGATAAAAAAAGTGTATTCATCTCTTCAGACAAAACTAAAGGATAGGAATTCAGTCAACAGAATTTAATTATGTCGTGAAATAAAACTGCTACTTCTGTAATTATAAAAGTTTATCAGAAATAAATATGCGATGGGAACATTTTAATAATGGGTAATTTGCACAAATGAGATTTTGTTAACCTTAAAAAAGTACTTCTGTAAGTAGGTCTGTTACATTTCATTAATAAATAAAAGTATAATATAGTATAATCTTTGACATTACAGAAACCTACAAATTTATTTCAGGAAAAATGGAATGCAGTCTTTTTTTGTCTTTGATATCCACATCCAGGTATTTTTGAAAGAATGCAGTTTTTTTCTATGTAACCCATTCAATGCATAAATCACCATGTGAACTTGCAATTAAAGGAAGAAAAACAAAATGTTATTTGTGTATCTTTATCATATGTAGCATTTTAAGGCAATATAATGGCAACCAATGTTATGAGCACATCAGTGGCATCTGGCAAATTTTGATTTATTCATTTTAAGTTGGACTATTTTTCAGTCTGCTGACTGATATATTACTTAGGTGTCCATTCATACATTATTTTCAGGTTTCCTAAGATTGTATTCCAGGCCAGAAAGTTGATTTCTTTAGGGAGAATTTTACAAAATTTGTCTTTTTCAGGGATGTACCATGGAGTATTTTACTACCTCTTACTACAGAAATAATTACAATTGTAATTTTGTAGTCACTGAAATGTCAATAATTTTATGTCCATATGATACAATACATTTTGCCAGATATGCTTCTGTTTCTTTCCTCAGCTCTGACTGTGCGGTGCTTATAAAGTGCAGAGCCACACCAGTTCTAAGCTGCAATGCTTTCACTTTCAGTATGACGGTAACATTTACAATACATCTTAGTTTATGTTGCTGTTCACAGACATCAACTCTTAGTCTTTTGGAAGAACTGTATTATTTTTGGGAAGACCTGGACTGTAACTTTTAAAAACAACTTGACCTAGCGTGACTTTAAATGCCACTCCAGTGCATCTTAAACAGTGAAGCTGACTGTGAGGAATGAGAGTCGTGCAGGATGGACACCCGTCATTAAGCCCACATGCAGCCCACATTCGGATCCTCAGAGGTCATGACAGGTCACACAGGTCAGTAAGCCCTTCAATTCAATGTCACTTACATTGGGGATATTTTGGGATGTGAAATGATAAAACAATAGATATAGCCATGTCAAACATGAATCTTATAAATGAAACATATCTAGAGTATGTTCTTCTGTTGTTCAGCTGTCTTTAAACAGTCTTTAGAAAACATTCCTCCATTCTGAGTCACCAATATAGATATCACATCTCACTGCAGACTTCAATAAGTGTATCCAGGAAGTCAAATTCAACACCAAGAGCACCACCAGTGACTCTACTTTTTACTACACTTCAGCTTGGGCAAAGAGAAGCTCATTAAGGCTGGTGATATGATCAGTGTTGATTCATTAAACTGGCAAGCATCATTTACTTTCATAGCTTGTATAAATGTGTGGTGTGTGTGCAAGTCTTTCTGCAATAAAAGAAAACCATTGAGTCATGCGACTGTTATCCTAAATGATATCTGAGCATTTACTCGTGGGAAGTGCAATAAATGAATGAAACAAGTTGTTGTTGATTCACATAATGGCGGACAAAAACACACTGTACCTCTAACACACTGCCTACAAATAGTTTCCAGGTTATCTGCCCAGGGCAGGCCCCCATATAAAGTTATCTCGTTTCTCCACGAATTTTGATCACTATCAGGGCACATTTTCATTCCTTCCTACTGTGACTCACTCAGTCTCCACAGTTTCTTGACTAACTGGCGTTGAATGAGCTGTGACCTTTGGAGCCTTAACAGAAGGTGTGTGGCAGTGGGGCAGTGAATATAAACATGTTACAGTTAATATGAATGGAAACCATTAGTTAGAACAAATGGAGTCTCTCTTAAGGCCTTAGTATGCTTCAAACAAGCAAGTACGACCTTGTTCGTTGTCCAAACACGTCTGAAAGCAAAAGTGTTCCAAATAGCCACACTGCCATCACAGCCTCCTCCTGTGTCTTTGTGGTCTCGATGCAGTGAATGATACAAATGGGTATAATGGCAGACACTTTTGGATAGTCTACCCACAAAGTCATTCATAGTATTGCACTTAGTGATACACATTAAAAATTGACGGAAGTAGTTGTGTGATTGGTTGGATTGTCAGTTTCGGAAAGTTACAAAAAATCATTGGACACAGCCCCCCAATTCTGCCACTAGAAAGTTTCCAATGCTGTTAGATGACCAGACAAGCACTTTGTTTGAGTCATACTGAGACCTTTACAGTCCTCTCACTCCTCTGTGGGAACCATGCTTGCCTTCATGTAGCTAAACTACTTATTAGCTTCATGTATCACACTAAGGTTGGGTGTGACACAAGATACTACTGGGTGCTAGAGATTCATTTGTGGCGACTAGAATACTTTTGGGAACATGCTAGCTTTTCTGGTAAACTCCAAGGTGTGTGAGACTGCAGGCTGCCTCCACACTCTTCTGCTGTGGCTCTGGTAAGTCAAACCATGATGTTTTATATCAAGTTTAGTATTTTATTTTGTTTGGGTAATGTAGAGGTGCAAACATCCTGAGCCATTGTACTTTTTAATAATTTTATAAAGTGGGTCTGCCATAACTTCTCTTGTAGGTTGAGAAGCCAAACACAACATTGACTGTGAGCTGGTGCAAGGTTATGTAAGGTATTAACTAACTAACTATTGCAAATGATCAAAGTTTTTTCTGTTACCAAATGTGTAACAGAGCGCTGACTGCTGTTTATTTTAATACAGTTAATTTTAGTCTTATTTTTTATCTTATTATTGTTTTTAGTGGTGTTCATTCATAGTGTTTTAAAGGAAATAACATTTTAGGTATAATCTTAAAACAGGAGTAGATGAGCAGATGAATCTGTTGCCTTTTTTATACATCATAATTAGGATTCTTTCAGTCTTTCTTTCACTGAACATCTGTGAAACTTAGCTGCTGGCTAAGTTGAGCATTCAGAACAGGCTGCAAACCATGACAACCCACAACTGCAGAATTACTTCCAGGAAACTGATAACATTTTTATGGTCGCAAATGTGAACAAATTGTAAATTAGTCATTTTCCATTTGGTCTGTTTCTTGTTGCCACTTGAAGCTTTTTCTCAACTGTAATACAAAACAAACCCAGTTTACAGGTTTTATTGAGGATAGGAAATATTCAAGCATATTTTGATGAAATACTAAATGGATTAGGACAGAAAGCAGCTCCTTCAAGTGTCACAACATTCATTCACACCTTGGTTTCTGTCAAACGTGACAAGCTTGACGTCAGTGATAACAGGTTCATTTCCTGTATGAAATGTGGCCACATTACAGCTTCAGTAGTCTCATGTATGAAGGAGCAATGCTTAGTGTCTCCAACTGTGTTAATCAGTTAGATAACAATACAGAAACCATCAATATTCACCTTAATTATTCAACAATTATTCTTGGTCAATACTGACAGTCAGTTTCAATACACACAGCAACACATCTCAAAGGCCTTTGTGTCATTAGGAAATATGCATCTATGTCATTTTATGTCACATAATAAAAAGTATGTACTTGCTCTCTTCTTCCATCACTCTGTTCCTCCAACATATTCTCTTAATAGGCAGTTTAACACACACAGCCTGCTTCACACACAATTAATCACACAATGAGAGCCAATCAACAGAAGGGAGGCAGATCACAAAGGTGCTCCCTAAGTGGTTGTTTCCAGAGCGGTTGGGTCACGTCTCCTGCCTGACTGGTCAATAAAGTGTATTAGGAGACGCTAGATGGGTGGCTGAGTGGGGTTAAAGGGATGCCCGCTGTCATTTATTTGTTTGACTGGGGCACTTCCTGTCAGCCTTGTTGGTTACAAAACATGCTCTCTAACATACATATGACCTACCTCTTAAATTACACAAAAGAACAAGTATGGGAGACTTATAGAAGTATTTTGACATTTTGGAAAATATCCTTTTTTGTTTTCTTACTGACAGTTACTGTGTGTTCAGACAGAACGCAAGGCTAATTTTAGATGCGGGGTTGCATATAATGTCAATGGAAAGACGCGATTATATGCAGCAATAGCAGAAAACGCAATACAGTGCCATATACCGCACCGCATACAGCTGGTGCCCTTTTTTATTTTTTTCACCCCTGCCCCTCAAACAGTCTGAGCCCACCACTGGTCTCAGCTGTCAAACAAACTCACACAGAAACACTCTCACACACATGGTCGGTGCGTCCACTTTAACTAATTAACTATTAGTATATTGGCTGTCCAGCAGTCAAATTTGTGTTAATGACACAGGGCAAAAAATAGCTTCGCTTTGTGTCTGAACACACCTTTACATGAGAAGACTGATACCAACTCTCAGCAAGAAAAAGTGTATTTCTCAAAATGACAAACTATTCCTTTAGAATATTCCCACCAACTTTTTTTCTGCCCTCTGTTCACTGTGTTTTCTTCCAGAAAACAAGTATTTATTCAACAAGCACGTCTCTAGTCAACATAATTATTCATAACATAATATGCATCAATATTCAAAAATATGTTACATCTGCTGTTTGTGTGCTATTGTGCATTGCATGAATTGATAGCTGTGGGTTTGTAAAACTGGTGATTTATAATTGAAAGTTAATACTCTTGCACTCATTTTATGTTGGTGTGAATGACAGCATCAATCACATGCCTAAAACTTCAGTATAAAACGCTGAGACTGAGACTAAAGTAAAAGGTCTGTGAGTAACCTATGCCTGTCATTTATCATGAATCATTTGAAACATGACAAACATTTGTCTTTGTGACTCTGAATGTAGAGGTTATTCTGCAACACAACACATACAAGATGAAAGATTTGCTGTTTGTTCCACAAACACAAACATTACCTCGTGACACAGATGTGGTTTGAAGGTGTCCTTCTGTGCTCCCACTCCTGGTTGATGCTCCTTATTGACTCATAGAAAAAGCAGCAGAACCTCTTTTAACATCTGCACGGAATAGAAGATGAATGCTTGTTTAATGCACCTCAGAGCTGATGGAGATTATTCCTGCCATGCTTGTATAAATAATGTGGACCTTTGGTGATTGCTTCTCCCAAAGGGGGGCGGTGGCCCTGGAGGGGCTGTACAGCGAGCTGAGGCTGGGCTAATTTGTCTGTGTGGCCCAGGCACAAAGCCAGGAAATTAGGCTAATATATAACACAATATGCACATGCACACCCAGCATCAGACCTGCAATACATCTCTCAGAGGGAGGCCAGGATAAAGATTAATTCATGATGAGATTAACCTGGCAGCAGCTGATCAGCCCCATCACATGGTTCTTGAACAGGAAACAGAGGAAATCAGGTTAATCATATGGGTGCAATGCAAATAACTCTGGCTGGCTCTTGCCTCAGGGTGACAGACTCATGAGTGCATGTAATTTAAAACACAAACAGTACAAGTACTTTTGAGAGGAAGAAGATGGTAGATGAGATCATAGATATATATATTTTTTCTGTTGAAGGAGTACACCAGCAATTTAGTATAACACTTTTATAAAGTTTGGGGACTCGTAAGATGCAGATTTAAATAACTGGGTCAAAAGCGCTCCAGCGGAATACTGTGTTAGTGTTATTTCTTATATTACTGTTGGGTTATTTAGAAAATCTAAAATATGGTGTGGTTGTGACCTGTTCTAATCTACTCTAGCTCTTTTTAAACTTACATATTCAAAAAATAATTATATGCATCTTTTGCAGTCCTGAATGTCATTTGAACATTGTTTTGTACAACTAAAAATACATTTGTGACAGTTTTAAGGCAAAACTTACCTAAAACAACTGGATCAAAATAACTGTATTTTAGTTTGGGTTAAGAACCCGACAGTGATATAAGAAATAACACTAACAGTGGATCAAAATAACCCATTTTGTCTTTGCTATATTGACCCAAACTGTGCCGGTTTTGACCCAGTGATTTTCATTGTGACAAGATATCCAGACCTTTACTCCCTAGTATGGTTCAGACTCCAAAAACACTTTCCATAATGTAACCAAATGAAATGTGAACAACTGGAGCCCTCAAGCCCGTTCCAGGGTTATATTCTCAGACTTAAAATATTTAAAATAATTAAAATAAAGCTCCCTGCAGAGCCACAGAAAACTTTGTACAATAAAAATGCTGGAGTACCTCTTTAAGGTGTATGAGGTAAGAAGTAATCTGCACTATAATACTTCACAGTTAATATGTTCCATTGATCTAGAAACAACAAGAAGAGCACTTTTTGTGTGTGTGTGTGTGTGCTCACTGTGCTAAAGTGGAAGTGAAGGTTATTTCTAAGGACAGGAAACCAAGCACAGTCTTTTTATTTGTTCCTATGAACTACGAAACCATGTCATTTCCATGCAGAAAATATTTCCACTGCTGCACTATGCTTATTATCACAGGACGTGACATCAGCTGCAGTTTGTGCTACTCTTTTATATGTCTTTATGGTTAGTGATGTTGTGTTTAGGCGGCACAGTGTTGAGACAGTCCTTTTACAGTCCGCCCATAGCTGCACTCTTGTGTGAACAGTCACAAAATGACTAAACTGTGACTCCTCACAGCATTGAGACACCCAAAAAGTGTCTGATCAAATACACACAGCACTTACAGCGTGACCAATCACAAGTGTAAGTCACACTGCCAGTTGATGTGTATGTGTCACTCAGTGCTGCATCACTATGAGTTATGTTTAGTCGGTAGAGAGTCCATCTAGTATTTCCCTTTTCATGCATGCTGAGTCCCCCAACAATTGCAACCTACATCTCCCACATTAAAGTTAGACTTTTATAAACCCACTGGCGAGATCTGGATCACCATTATAGTTCTCAAAACAGACATGAAAGTCTGCCTCTTTTTATGAATACTCTAGAAGCATGTGTGTGACAGACAGAGAGTGAGCCTCATCAAGCACTGTGCTGCTTGGGGGGCTACAGCTGAACCTGATCTGGATTTCTGCTCAAAACATCTTGAGGGTACTGGTTTCAGCTTTTTGTGACATGTTTGTTTATCTTCAAATTCATCCAAGAACTGATATGATACTGTCTTTCAGGAATATTTCACAGTAGATTGTTTGACTTTTGTGCAGTGCTGGAGGGAGTACTAATCTTCTACTATCTTAAGATCGCAATACCACAGTGTAAAAATACTTATATTTAAACATAAGTACAGAAGTATTGTCAGCCAAAAGCACTTAAGGTATCAAAACTAAAGTTACTCATTATACACAATGGCCCCACTCAAAATGTTACATTTATCATTTATAAGTATTAATATTATTACAGATGCATTCATGTGTAATTTTAACTTCTTTATAAACTGCTGTTTAGATTTATCAATGACAATGCACCATATTTTAAGCATAAGGAAGTATATATATTTTCCCTCTGAAAGGGAGTGGAAGGTTTAAATGGAGCAGATGTAGCATGGAATGTAAATAATCAAGTACCTATATATACCTAATGATGGCTCTGTTCAGTTTAAAGGTCTCAGCAAATCATGACAAGGAGGCAGCGTGCACAATACCAGCACCCTGGAACTGAATAGAAATTAGCCATTATGAATATTATTGATTATTACACCTGTTTTTTTTCCCTTCTATGTTAAAAAGACCTGTAGATCCTGATGCATATGGGAGCTCAATTGTATAACCTCAGTACCATGAATATACTGTATGTTTTTAGGTAGCTGTCAAATGGTGGTGCAAAGCAAGAGTTCCCTCTGCTGGACCAAAACTGGAAACTCCACCACAAAACTGACAAATGCAGCAACTAAATGCTTTGATGACATCTAGTGTGAAAGGGAGGCGTGTGAGGTATGCTTTATGCACAGTCAGACCTGCATTGGCTTCAAAAGCCCCAACGTTTGAGAGTGAACTTTTAATTCAGTCCATTTATTTAATGCTGATTGTTCTTAGAGTCTTGGAGTATGTCTATCCCAGCATGCATTGGGAAACAGGTAGGATACACCCTGGACAGGTACCACTGTGCTCTTTTGACAGCATTAGCGACAGAGGGATAACTTTATGAATCTAGGTGTGATTCCATTTTTTGATGTTACAGCACATATGTGAATATACTGTATTTAGATGTACTTACATATTTTGATTGTCTTGAGTAAAAACAAAGTTTTGTATTAGCAGCAGGAGTGTATTCTGTAGAAATAGTGACTTGTGCAGAGAAAAGACATGAAAACCTTTATTGTGCATAACTTTTATTTGTTCCTATAGTTTTGCTATAGCCTTTAGCACACCTCTGGTGGTAGAATAAAAGAAACAAAACCAGCTGACTTGTCTGTTTGAAAAATATAAAGACATCTTTATTACAAGTACTACTTTGCAAATAATACTGTGTGGTGTAGCATCCGAAAATGTCAACATAAAACATAAATGCACTGCGGACACAATTATTTTGAAAAATGTGACATCAAAGTAAAGAAAAAATAGCATCAAGGTTGAATCAAGTAAGCAGCATAGAGAGAGTCTACAAAGGCCCTAAATGTGTGTGTTTAAACAGTGTGGAAGGAGTGTACACTGCTAACATAAAATATTAAAATGGAAGCAGCTTTGAAAAAACACATAAAGCTACAATATTCTGTCATACTGCATTAACACACGCGTACTTGTACAGGAGGAGAGCAATGTCTAATTCAAACACGCCAGGATCATTACAGTGAATATTTACTGTGCAAAACATTGCACTCTTTTTCTCACCATGTACTGTCTTGGCAATGTCTGTCCATCAGTTGTTACTTAAACTGCACAAGAAACGGGTTACTCGTTCAGCTGCAGCATCACCTCTGCCTCGTCCACGTCATTAAACAGACTTTGCAAGCTAGCGACTAAAACAGTCACACATCTACATGTGTCTTTTTAGGCCGTAGGGCAAGATTAGCCTAAAAGCACAGAGTGAAACTGACATTAGAATATTTTTCCAAAGGTCTTCAAGTAAGGAACAATCATCCCAGTCATGTTAAGTATTTGTCTTATTGCTGTCCAAGGGGAAACAACTGCTGCACTGTGTGGGAGTAGAAAAGACACTGTATTTGAGCTGCTTTGCTGTAACCAGGTGAACCTCATGTCCAGTGTACAGATGTGTTAATTCTATTTAAAGGTACTGAAGGTATCGGAGATTAGCATTGCTAGCAGGAAAGGCAGTGTTTGAGCAGTTACTATTACTCAATAGCCATATCATCCATCTGAATACCTGTCTAGGTTACATAGTATATCTACAGTTGAGCAAACTGGTGAGACTGTGATATAATCCAAATTAAAATGAGGGGTTGAACTGACAGATAAAAAACTGCAACATTTTCACTCCCATTTGTGTTCAGAACAACAATAAGGTGCAATATAAAACTATAGGAAGAAGCATCGTTTTTTCTTTAAAAATAAAAATACAAAACCACAAAATTAATATTTATTCGGCCATTAACATAATGATTGTTTATATATATCAGCCTCAGTTAATCTTATTTACAAGAGAGACCTGATCAAGACAACAGATTAAAAAACTGTCTGTAATCTGCTCTTTTTTAATAGCCATTATGATGAAAATGAACACTGTTTACTGTTGCATTTGTTTGCAATGTCTTTCATTTGATACTGTCATGATTTATTTCCCCTTTTGATAGCTTTATGAAACAATGGTGTTTGAGGTACAGTGGTGAGAATGAGGTCTATTACATCAAATCTTTCACACCTCAAAGGTACATTTTTAAAGAGTAGTCCAGTGCTCAGTGAGAGGTTGATTTGATCCAGTCTTATTCATTCAGAGGGGGTGTCATGGCTTCTACTCTGCCTAAAAAATAAAATAACAGAAAATAAATTCATCCCACATAAAGTCAACCATCAACCATCAAACCAGAGTGAGCCACAACTCATGTGAGTGAGGTCTATTGAGTTGTTACCCTGTGAGAGTGAGAGTTCATGGACTCAGAAAACCCACAGCCACAGGAAGTGACATCACCAGTGACAAAAGCCATGGCGCTGATTTGAACATTACACTGATTGCAGAGCAGATTGGAAGAATCCCTGCAACAGAGCAGAATGTGAGTTTAGATATGGTTTCAGCTGGTGTTTGGAGGAAACAAAGACCCAAATAATGAGCTGAAGTGAACTCTACTCACTGTGATGGACGGCCATGCTGTTCTCCTTCCAGCTGTTGCCCTGGTAAACCCTGCAGGTGTAGGTGAAAGGCCTCTCATCAGCCAGCGGGGCCCAGGTGAGGCGGCACAGAGTCGGAGTGACCAGGCTGACGTTGCTCCTCCTGCGGTCCTCTGTGGACACATAGACGACAGCGTTGGGGTAGGTGCTGCCCACCAGCCGGCTGTCCTGTCGATACTCACAGTAGGGGCCGGGGACCTGGTATGTGGGTGGAAACTCACAGTCCACCCTGACGTTTCGCTCCAGGTAAGTTAGACACGGGAACATCTGAGGCCCGCGTGGAGTGAACAGAAATGTAGTCACTGAGTTCACTGAAAGAGATGCAGGCAGGATGTGAGTCACACATTTTCCTCTTTGTCAATGTGAAATGAACGAAGCAAAACACAGAGAAACAGCAGCACAATGATACCAAACATAAAGCCAAAGCTTCACAATGACTTATGTCCATATTTTATAGAGACACCTCTGGCAGCAGTGACAGCCTTGAATCTATTATGTGACTGTGAGCTTAGGTTAGGTTATTTAACTAGCGACCACAGAGAAAGACTGTCTTGTCTTTTTGCTCTTCACAGAAGTGTGTCTTTCTCTGAGGAACTTCTTAAACACTGACAAGGTAACTCTGAGTTAACCAGCTAACATTAGCTGCTGCTGTTAACACTGCCTCTTTACTTTGATGCTGAGTAACAAACCACGCTGAACAATTTTACACAATTTATGAATGTAATTATTTATTTCATAATTATTTACTTATTTATTTAATATTGAACACTTTGGGGCTCCACACTGTACTTGTGTGTCTTATATAGGCCTATGTAATTAATTTCGGTTTTTGCAGATATATGCTTAAAAAATGAACATGAAAAAGTCCAATGGAGTGATGTCATACAGAGCTTTTGGGATGATGTAACCTGCTGTAGCTACTCATTTCACCCACTGCCCATCTTCCATTCAATTCAGTGTAAAAGTATAACTTGGGTTGAAAGTAACTACATCCTTTTGTATTTGGATTACATAATACTAATGAAACTTTACTGAGCTCTGTGGTGAAACTGGGTAATGACACCTTTGCTGCAGTACTGAATTTTTGTCTGTCTGTTTGTCATGGAGGACTGGACAGTCTGGACTCAGATACATTTTATTCACAATAAAAGACTTTAAGTGTTCGTTTTTGCAACAATTCATCGTTTTGATATAATCAGCCACAGTAAGCTTGTATAAATACATCTTTAAATAGATGAGTGCCCAACATCATACTTTAGGCTACAACATGAAATTACAGCCATATGTTTCTTCAGTAGATTAAACAGTGACATGCCAGTCTGAAAATAAATAAATACAAAAGAATCACACATACTGTGAGTTTGATGCGTTATCACTATCCTGCCAAAGAGGAGGCAGGTCGTGGCGAACAGTTGCAGCTCCATGGTATCTGTCCGATCAGATCAATAACCTTCACACCACGTTACGACCTGGCAGAGTTCAACATGAGAAAGTTGAACATGCAGCCCCAGAATACAGTGATTGATGCAGAAAAACACACGATGCGTATAAGCTATAGAGACACAGAGTAAACAACCTATAACTCCACTAGCGCAGTAATTGCGGGCCTGGAAGTGCAGCCCAAATGGCATATAGGACTACGCCCATGCAGTATCTCGCGCTGCAGCAAACTGCCGAGCTCCCCTCACTGTATATGCGCACATTTACTGCAGGTGAAAGAACCGGACAGCCATGCGGACGTGATTCTGACACATGCAAAGCCGATCTGAAAATGTTAGATTCTCCATACTGACATGTCTAAGTCGGATTTTTTGATCTACACATGAGACAACCCGTCTTACCTGATATTTGGTCCCTGTCCCTGCGCCGGTGTGCTGGTATGCGGAGCAGCATCAGCAGCATCAGCAGCAGAGCAGCGCCGACTTTTGACTGAGGATACAGTTATTGCTCTGTACGTGCCCCACTTAAACACACACACACATACACATCGGCTGTTATCCTAAAAAGACCCTATCCTCATTGCACTGTTCCCCGATCAGGGATCCAGGAGCAGCCCAGTTTTGGGAGGAAATTAATTTCACTTTCCTTCCATTAATCAGGGAACAAAGTTGCTGCTCTGGCCAGAGATTTCATGCTCATTACCCCGTCACGTGTGACTCAAGCTTGATGAGCAGGTGGTAAAGTCTCTACATTGGAGTTCCTACATTAAAAAGTTGGGGGACTGGAACTTGGCAAGCAACCAGTCAGTTCGCTTTTCATATCAGTACCACCACTCTCACCCAGATACTTGTTTTGGGGGAACTGTCATATCTTGGTGCAAAATAAGAGTTCCCTCTGCAGGACAGAAACTGGAAGCACCACCTTAAATACAGCAGATACAGATCTAGTGTAAAAAGAAAGGTGTGGGTGAAGCCTGCTGTACACATGCTCAGACATTCAGACCTCCTTTGGTTGGGGGTTCAATTGTGAATGAATGCCAAAGACCAAAAGACAGTAAACTTTTAATGAGCATTACCTTCATTGTTACTATAGTTTTGCTATAGCATTTCATATACATTTGGTGGTAAATTAAGTAAACAAAAATCTCACTTGTCTTTTTTATAAAAAAATTAAAATATAATATAAAAATATTTGTATTTCAAGTACTTCTTTGCAAATAATACTGAGCAGCTCAGCGTCGCAAAATGATGGAAACATAAAATAGAAATTCACTGGGGACACAATGATTGTATTACTGCTGTATTGCTTGTCTGTGCAACTGTACATGCATGTATAGCAGGCGACATAAAAGACACCAAAGTGGAGACAGGCTGTGGCAAACAGGTGCAGCTCCACTGGTATCTGTCCGACCAGATCAATAACCTTTACACAACATATGACATTATAAGTTCATCGTGGGAAATCATGAGAAAACACACCAAGCTGCTTTCAATCTACAAAGAGACACAAGGTAAACATGCAAACAAAATGCAAACTACACTATGCAGTATATTGCTGCATCCATCTAGAGCAACAATATCAGCCCAGTGCAGACTGCAGAGGAGACTACACCCATGCAGTGCCTCTACGCTGTATTTTGGGGCAGTGGGACATATAACAAGCTATTGGAAAACATTGCATTTTTACATTAAAATAACGTAGATTGAGCACTAATATCCAATATTGTCATTATTGTTATATTATTGTTATAAAAGAAAACAGTGAAAAGAACACAAACATGTTAAACATTTAATACATGGAAGAATATACATGGATACCCATATCAAAAACATTATGTAACATATCATTTAAACAGTAATCAATAATGATGGTCCCTAACTAAGCATCCCAGCTGTTGTGTATGGGGGCTGGGGAGGGGCTATTATGCAGACTGGAGCTGAATGTCAAAGACTCAACTGTATGCTGCGTGTTCATGTGTGAGAAATGATCAAACCAAAGTAAGGAAAAAATCCAGCCTTACTGGATATTGTAAATGTGTAACAATGTACGTACTTGTCCAGTGTTTCTGCAGTACAGGGAGAAACAGTGCAAAACAGTGCAGTTGCTGTGCTTGGACGATGTTAGCTGCGTTAATTACAGTTTAAAATAATGCAAACAAACATCCAATCTAGGTGTGTTAGGACACTTGATCAATGATATCACTTATTTCTTATCTCTCTGGACCATAGAGTCTGCTGTCCTGACCATCAAACTCCAAGAACTTGGCAGACAGCAAACTCTGGAAACAACAGCATAATGCTTTAGGATCATTTTCTTAAAAATAAAAGCTTTTTTTTTTTACATTGGGAAAGAAATAATGCAGAAAAATAGAGCATTCTTACAATATTTTTAATGTGTTGAAAGGACCTATTTTATAAAGGCATAAGGTCTATTTTGATCTAAATCTAACAAATACTTTGTGCATTAAGATAAGCCTACAGTGTAAGGTTGCCCACTGACTCATGTAGGACAGGTTTATGTCACTCTTGGCCTGGCAGGCTAAAATCAAATACACATCTGGCGGGGCCTCACAGCTCTGAAAGCCTGTCATGCCATACATTGTTGGTGAGCAGGTGTACTTTGACCCTGTCTGGTCCAAACACCTGAACCTGAACAGCCAGTTATGCCACAGTAGGAGATAATCAAATCTCCCCAAAACACACCACATCAGGCACAGTAACATTTACAGATTTATAAAGGGGAAGAGAGATTCCAGACAATGAGCACACAAACATTGATGAGGACTGATTTTGTGAAACTACACAGTTTTTTTTATGGACCTTAAGGAAAATATACTGGAGAAGTGTACAACCTACAGCTTCAAAAGGACCTCATCAATCAATACTTGGTGCAGTTTGATATGATAGTATAGTGCTCATAGTATAGTGTACATCATTGAAGAAGAATAGGTGATGGCTCTGCGTTTCATCTGCAGTATATTAACAGTAGCATCCAGCAGAGGAGCAGCAGGGATCGCAGCTTCAGAATCTCTAATGAATATCACTACACCTGCTTTCTCTGGTTTCTATAGTCAAAAGGGAGGGGATTCAATTGTAAAAATATGTAGTGTTGATATATTTAATAAAATGCAGCGTAAAGCAGCAGATATCCCCTGCTTTCATTGTGTGCTGTGGTTTGTGCCTTTTAGAGACCTCTGCAACACTTCTGTCAGTGTCCTGGGAGACCGCTTCAGTATGGCAGTTGTTCAGCAACTGTCCAGGAAGGACCTTGACAAAATGGATGAGCATTGTGAAGAGGATACAGAGGATATAGTGGGTCTAGCTCAGTGGATTGACAAGATGAAATTCTAGTTGTTCTTAATGTTTTTTAGGCGATATAAGTCAATCGTTTTACACAGCCATAGCCATTAATATTAAGATAAACATTTTGTCACATTATATATTTATTCAGCTATACACTGTTACTGACTACTGAGAGGCTGGCAGTGGTGGCTGTGTACATCTTTGCTGAAGCTGGCGACTGATCTAGTCCCTGATATTGGCAGTAATGTAATGTCGGTCTGGACCAAAATATCTCAACAACTATTGAATGGATTGCCATGACATTTGGTACAGACATTCATGTTCCCCTCAGGATGAATTGTAATAACTTTGGTGATCCCCTGACTCGTCATGTAGCGCCATCATCAGGTCAAAATATCTATTTGTCCAATAATTTGGTTTATAACTAAATACCTGCAAAACTAATGACATTTCCATTAGCTTCAGCTGTGCTTGTGTACAGTTTGTGTTGTGCTTGTGTTTAGTGCTGATTATCAAATGTTAGCATGCTACTGAATGAGCATGAAATTGTGTTTGCAGGTCATTAAAGCTGCCAGTTTAAATAAAAGTTGTTTATAAAATTTAACATGAATACAGACCAATCAGTTCAATCAGTTGTTAAAATCAGTCCTCTTAACTTTTACTGCCACACAGCCTCCGACCAGGCTTACGTAATTGTTTTCCAAAAGCTCCCTTTCCCGTCCCCGCTCACGTTTTCAGATTTATCCACGCTGGAGATCATTTCTGAAATGCTCGGTTTTTGATTGAGAAAAACGCCATCTTAGTGTGGGCTGAAGGCCAAAATGGAGAGAAAAAGATGTGTTTTCGAATTTAGCCGGCTTAGTGTGGATGTAGTCTCAGTTGCGGCTTTGACATAGCCTTCAAAATAGTCTAATTTTGGTACTTAATGCCTTAATGTAATATTAATGTAGATATTAATGATAAGCCCATTAGCAGAATACACAAACACATATTATATGATACTGTGTGTTTTTTCCTTTATGGTGTGTTTTTTTTAATTTTATGCAGATGTAAATGTAGTATTATAGATAGATTAATACATTGAATCAAAATGTATGAATATTTGCATTTAATATGTATATATTTTTATTTATGTTGGTAAAAGTGGCTGAGAAACTGCTGACACGTATTGCACACTGAATGAGGAAACATAGAACAGCTGCTGACTCAGCTAATCAAAGCCTCATCACAACATTTCCTTTTTTCTTTCTCATTCAGCAACCTGAACTCAATCTTTCAATATGGAGCCAGAGGTTTGTGTAATGACATGTGATCCTCTGTCCTGTGGTAAAACAGAGCGTAAAAATCAATACAAATCCTTATACAATACTGAGAAATGTCCCCAAAGTCCAGTGGAGCACCCCCCCCCACCCCCCCCACTTCTCTCTCCCCCTCCCCTCCCTCTCTGTCCCCCTCCCTCTCTCCTCTGTTTCTTCTATAAGCCGACCTCTACTGTATCTACCCCTGGCATCACACTGCAGAGCACTGAGGAAAGCTCAAACTGCATCAGACAAGGTGAGAATGATTCATATACTATTATTTGCTGGATCTGAGCTACGGTAAAATATTGAACTGTGTTACACACAATGGTTTTCTTTTAGTCTGGATGAAATACTTGGTTCAACACTGGAGTCAGCACTAAAGCAAATATTTAAAACGAAGGCGAGAGTAGGTTTGCATCAGGCAAACAAAACAGAGCTGAACTGCTTTATGTATTTTCTTAACCTATTGAATACAAGCAGGCAAATAACCAGCCTGTGTTCCCGAGAGAGCGCAGAAATGTGTCAATGTTGGCAATCCACCAGTGAAGTTTGCAGTTCATCTCTTTGCAGCGTTCACAGTGAGGCTGTATTGTACTCAGTTGTTCAGTATTATGGTACAGTGACTTTTCTACAGTAACCTCTATGGGTTCCCATAGAGCTGCAGAAGTGTGGTATTCATGTCTCTGAAATCTGACCGCGCTATTTACAGCATAGTCAGCTTTATTTGATTCAAACCTCAATAAAGTAAAAGCATGAAAGCAAAATGAATATGCTGTTTGGTTCTGGTGTATAGTAATTGCCTGGTGTTAGTTTGCTCTGATTCAATATGTTTTTCTTTTTTTTCTTTTCTTTTTTTTGCAGGAAAGTTGGGAGAATGTTCTTCCTTACCACAATTTTACTTTTTGGTAAGATTATTTATGGTTTATGTAATGTCCTAATATTAGGTTTTTCCTTTAATTTTGGATGTTTTTCTCATCTGAGTGAGTTTCTGGCTTTGTTGTTATAAATTGGTGTTTTGAATGGGTTTGGTAAATATCTGATCATCCCTTTGTGTTATACTACACACAGGCTTTGCGTCAGCCCAGAAGGTGATTCAGTTGCACTACTGCTCTATAGATGAGCACCACCTCAGGATGGATTGCAAATATGCAGTTCCCCCTGAGTCACCAGAACCCTATTGCAAGTACTCACACGGTGAAAGACTCTTTGACACCACCGACCCAGAGGAGGAGCAGCATGCCCCCTTCAAGAATCGCGCCAAAGTCCGCATCTTTCCAGGCAACAACTGTCGCCTGCTGTTTAAAAACCTGCCCAACGGCAAGTCCAACTTCACCTGCAACATCAAGCTTCCCGATTCCACAACCACAGCGTCCAAAACCTCAGTGGTCGAGAAAAGTAAGTTGCTTGTGCTCATGGTCATTGTTTACCACAGCTGTGCACATCCTGTTGTTTAAGAAAACATTTGAGTGACTGCCAAACAAAATGCTCCTCCTTCTGAACCTGCACCTTCTTTTTCTTATTGCAGAGCTCCTCCTCCCCTGCTCAGCGTGGAGTGTCCTATTACAAAGCTGCAGTGGCCTACTGCTGACCTTGATGACACTTCCCATGCTTCTGGAAATTCACTGGCTGTGAACAAGGCGCCAAACTGATGCATACGTTAACACTGCACCCATAATCATCTGGTGACTGCTATTGGATTCTCCTGAAGTGCGTGTATGCACAAAGTCCTGAAGTGTGTGTATGCACAAAGTGCAATGAGTTGAAGTGAATACGTACAGTATATATTTGGTATGTCACAGGCCTGCTTACTCTGCATCATGCACTCAATACTAAGCACACGTACTACTGAATACACTTTATACTCTACAGTACTCTCACATATAAACAGCTGTTGACATGTTCAATAGAAATCTGTTGGATCCATGTTGATTTCTGACAGACTTGCCCAACAGGGTGATGAGTAAAAAGCATGAATGTGACTTAGTCCTAAGATTTAAAGTCTATATTCTATAATATTTAACATCTACATTTAAAATTGTAGTGATTTTATTCAATGTAATGAGAGATATTTAGCTTTATGTTCCAGTCATAATAACGAGATAGGAAGAACTATCTATAAGAGGGATTTGAAAGAGGGGTGAAAACTGCTTTTGCTATACCATCTAGCGATTGAAATTTGCCCAGCTCAGAAGTGATGCAACGTTGCGCTCCGCAGCGTGACATTGCTGAGTTTCATTACTCTTTAAGGTGAGCTATCTGTTTTGCCTGACTGAAATCTGTCCCCTGTGTCTCTTCTTGGCTGCCAAATGATGCGGGCAGATAGAGGCGACCTTGTGCCACACAGGTCCACTAGTGGAAGATTGTGTTGTATTTGTTGATAAGATCTGAAGGGCAACACATATAGCTTTGGGAGGATTTAATCTAATGATAAGCAGAGAAACAAAAACTTTAAGACTGTTTTCAACTGACCACCGATGCACGCATGAGCAATAAAGTCTTTATTCTATTCTATTCTGAGGAGACGATGTATAAAGTCCCTCAGCTGTTGTGACGAAGAAAACCAAAAGACAAACTCAGTTTTCATTTTGCCTTTCACTTGTGCCTGAGACTCATGATCCATATTCAGCCGAGGCTTGTTGTCATGAATATACAGAATGTCTCTGAACGCTATAAGTTTATTCAGATCCACATCGATGGTTCTATTTATACATTTACACTGAATATGCTTGATATGGTGCAATGTTTTCTCTGATAATGTCAAGGATTTTTACTTATGTATATAGTTGAGTAGGTGGCGTGTATCTGAAGCACAATCATTTAATTGCACTGAAAAGCACTGCTGTACTATGTACTGTATAATGACAATAAACTGAACTGAAACTTAACGGCATCAACAAAGAAAAACAATGCTCATTAAATGAAACCAACCAACCAATTAAATATGTTTATGCATGAACTCCAGCATGCATGTCCACAGTTACTATGTGCATTATGCTGAAGGTGCTGTTGATGTCCTGCAGAGGGTAGCACTGGGTCAAACTGGATTGTACTAGAAGAAGGAGCAGTAGAAGAAGGAAATGAATGCAGGGATTACAGAACAAATCCACATAACTGCACACACAGGCTAAAAAGACGTGTTTGTGTTCTTACAACATCCTGAAAACAATTCACCATAGTGGCTAGTTTATAAATGAGAACTGCAATATCACCACTATCCTCAAAAAATGGATACAGCAATATGGTGATTTGTCTGTGCAGAGCAAATGTTTTGTCCCTGTGTTCATTTTACCCAAAACTGATAAAGAGTGCTTAATCACTATGCAACTTGTTTGATTTCAAATTTATATAAATGTATTTACCAGACACCCTGACACCCATAGCTACACCATATCACCAAAAGTATGTGGACACCCAAGTATGTGGATGCCTGAACATTACACCCATTTGTAACAGTCTTTGTAACATCTTATTCTAAAACCATGGGCTGCTATAACAGCCTCCACACTTCTTGTTGTTGTTGAGATTTACTCCCATTCACACACAAGAGAACCAGTGAGCTTAGGCATCGATGCTGAGGGATAAGGCCTCAGACTCATTGTCAGGTTAAACTGTTATATTTCCGACCTGAGTCACCATGTTGCCTAATCGTGCATGTCCACTCTGTGACAGTTTCACTTCTGATATCACACCAAGGATAATAGGATGTGTCCATGACAGACATCACATTCATTTCTCATTCATCGTGGGAAAAAGAGTGAAGAAGGAACTGAAACGTAAAAAAAACCCAGTGTGGCAACACACTTAAAGCTGAGAGTGGTGGAGGTTGCAAAGCCCTATACCCAACCTCTGTCTGTGTACATATTGTCTGGCTAATAAACGACCGACCTGCCCCTGTTTTCTCTCCACGTAAATGCGCTTTGTAATCGCTTTGATGTGGACAAACCTGTTGCTCCACTCTGTCGTCACGCAGGAGGCACCTGAGAGGATCTTATTACCGGAAGTTACCGAGCTTGTTGTCACCTGGGCTGGGCTGTCTCTTCAGGTGAGAGCAGACTGTTAATTCAGCCAGAAACGCCGATATCCTACAGTGAATTAAAAGTTGCTAAATATAAACGCCTGCTTGTTTATTCGACGCTGGGAAGATTTTTGCGCGTTTTCCTGTTCGTTTGTCCGGGAGTATTGTTAAAAAGGGACGCCGTCGTGTTAAAGACACTGGCCAAACTTGTCGACATGCTAGCCAGCGGGCTGGTTTCGGTGGCTTTGTTCTGTCTCGCGGCGACAGGTGAGTGCGTTTGGCAATACTTTATTTTTTGTTTTGTTTGTTTGTTTGTTTGAGGACAGTCAACTCTTAAATGTCTTTCTTGTTGCACAGTTTAACTTAGCTATTTAGCCCCTAAATACTAAATGAAGTGTTGGCAGTTGCGTTGTCACTTGTCGTCCCCAAATGAACCTCGGCCCTGAATGTTGGCCTGCTCTGTTTCTGCTCAGTTTATGAGAGTTCAGGAGATTTGTGATAAGGTGAAGTTGATAAATAGGATTCTCCTTTTATAGTCTACAAATTGCAGGATGTTTCAAACGTTTTGCTATATGATGTCTCTTTTTAAAATTAAATGACAGCAGTAGAGCAGCAGATTATGTACTAGGCCCTGAGTGCTGGGAGCAGTTGTAGAACCAGTAACCACAAAAATGTCGAAGGTGTGGAGAGATGAGACTTAGTTCCTCCTGTTTTGTTTTTTAAAAAAAAGCCATTGTAATTTGATAAATGTGGGAAGAATGCTATGCAAATACAACATATGAAATCACTATTTCCACATTCCTGTTCCTGTGACCTTTACCACATAGATGTGAATATAATAAAAACACAATGAGGTTCAGTGAGGCCACAATTAGATCAATAATAAGCACACAGACTTTGCCAAGTTTTTAGTTGATTTTTATGTGTGACCTGCTAAGAAAGCAAGCATACAATACAAACAGTATGTCCTTTCCACTGACTTATCAGTGCAGTACCTCTATACATTTGTGTCTGAATTACAATGATAGTCTCTCTGAACTCGTGAGATACTTATGTACACAAATCCAACTGCCACTCATCATGTGATCAACGTATTTGAATTTTATTTGTTGGTGGGTGGACCATTATTTCCAGTGAGTAACTTAAAAAATGATGTCATGGCTATAAACTTGCAGCATTAAATGTACAATCTTAACTTGCAACAGTGTAAGGATTTTCATGAACATCGTGAAATCTACAGTATAATTTGTTCACTTGCTCGGTGGTAGCTCTAATCCATCATTTGACTTTGTCTTTTGAAATACCCAATCTGAAGTCAGTAAAATATCGCCCACACACATTTTGCCGTGATCATAATAATAGGACTTTCTGGGAATCTGCATATATTCCCAGTACTTTACCTTGAAGGTCATTTATCATATTTAATATCAACTGTGAAACTTGTAAAGTATGCAAACAAGGAAGTCATGCAGTGCCACTGGTTTCATTTTACACTTACGCTTATCTCACCAAACCAAAACTGTGACGGTGCTGCCTTGTCTCAGCTGAGACTGCCTGTGAGAAACGTGTGCAGGGTATCGGGGAAGTCTGTACGTCATTTCAGGATCTCCAAAAAAAGTGTCATTTGTAGTATTTGAAGTAACGGTATCAGTACTACATTGGTAGCCTACGCACATTTAATAAAGTATTGCAATTTGTATATTGTAGTAAATTTGGTGACGTGTACAATGAATGACTTTGCCCACAGTTAATGATTAACTGGCTGCTGTGCTCTGCAGCTGAAGCTTCTCTATTAGTATTACACAGGCTTATCGCACAACAAGGTGGTAGTTAAATTGTGTAGGTCCCAACACTTAAAGTAATGGCAGTGGTGTAATGTAATGTAAAGTGGTGCAATAGATGGTGTGACAGACAGGCCTGTGACTGCATGCACTAAATAACCCCGCCTGTGTTTCTGTCGTAGCAGCACTGCTGTGCTTGAAAAGACCCAGTTTCAGCCCGACTGTTGACAGTTTCACCGGAAGTGTTCTTGCTCAGCAACCAGGAATGAGCTGCTTTTTTGTTGTTTTTTTTCGTTCACACCCTGAAGGTTTATGAGCATGCTCTGTGTGTTTGACCAGGGGTGTGCTCTTCAATCTGAAGTGTTTTTTCCGCGATCTTTAACAGAATGTCATTTTGTGAACAGTGGTAGGTCTTTTAACCCTAATAAAACCCAGTAGAGTTAGATTGTTTTATTCAAATCTTGGTCATTATTTTCTCAATCGATTAATCATTCAGTCTATAAAGCGTCAGAAAATAATAAAAACTGCCTTTCGCGGTTTCTTATTGGCCAAATTGACTCATTCATCCTAAACCAAAATATTCAGTTATTCAGTTTACCATATATACAGGAAGAAGAAATCCAGTAAATATCCACATTTTTAGCTAAAATTTGCTTAAAAATCATTTAAAACGATTAATTGATTATCAAAACAGTTGATTAATTCTGTCAATCGATTAATCAACTAATTGTTTCAGCACTACTTGTTTGTTAAATGGACAAAGTACTAAAAATATTCCGGTATGAAATTGCTGCTCTGCATTTTGATGCCTGACTACCACCTCTTTTCTCCTGGTAATCGTCTAGTTTTGACCCCAGCCTGTCTTCCATGTAGCTGACAAAATGTACATGGCTCCATTTTTCAAAGCAGACCAAGCAGAGCACCGATCTCAGATGTTGTTCTCTGAGGAAAAACGTTCAGAACTGATGCTAATCTCCAACCAAACCGAATCATCTCAGCCTCACTTCTACCAGTCTTCATGTCTCCTGCAGCTTCTGGTGTTCATCCTTATAAATATTACAACACAGAGTGCTTTTATCTTGCCTCTTACCCAGCCTTAACCTCAAAAATACAGACTTCCAACTGCTTTATATTCCTTCAGTTACACTTGAAACCTCATAATACACGGCAGTTTTCCTACTTGTGTAATACTTATACGTCTCTAATCTTATGTCATTTCATAAATTATGTTATCCAGTTTTTTTTATGTGGTTGATTTTACAATGTTAGTGAGAGCCCAGTAACTGCAACATGACTGTTCTCTGTTTACTTAAGACGGGTGCTGCTGCGAAAAGACTCTGCAGCCACTGACTTAATAATCATATCCATCAAGACTAGACGCTGTACTTAAAGGAAGTGAGAATTTAGACTCAGCACCTCTTTAAAATTGTGGTAATGAATGTCAGTCCCTTAAGTCTCTAGAGACAATATTAAATCCTAAGCAAACTCAAACAATGACTGATTAAAATAGGTCCTGCTGTGCTCATTGTTCCTGTATAAACTGTATGGATGTATTAAAGTGACAGCATGTTATGTAACTTCAAGGTCTAATGACTTGTGTTATTTTAATCTCTGTGTGTCTAGGTGTTAGTGGCTTTTCAGTCACTACCTCCAACGCAGATGTGCAGGTGAAAGAGAATCAAGGTGAGTCCTGAAAATGTAAAATGATTTCAATGTAGAGGAAAAGCCTGGAAATAAATAAATACATATTTTATCAGTCAAGTGTTTGCTGAAAACTTGCACAATCTTACTACCAATTTAAATCCCAGAAGATTTTTAATAAAAGGTATGAGCTAAAATAAAGGTGGAATTATTCTTGTACGGCCGTCCTGCTGTAGGTGTATGTCAGAGTCAGATTTCATCCCTTAATGTAAATTATAAGGCCATTGTATGCCTTAATTATATGTCCCAAAGTAATTGTGTTTCCATTCTTTCATTCACTCTGTTCTAAAGAGCAAAGATGGGATGTTTGGCTTGGTGTCGCTACTCGATATCCTGCTCAGTCTTTTATCCACTCTGTGATAGAGAGCGATGTTCAGCCATCACAAGTTTTGCAGTGGAAATGGCTTTGCTGGATGTGTGTTATTAAAACAGGAGAATATAACTGAGCCTTTTTCCCAACGTATAGTTACATTTATGAGGAGGAGCACATCAAGCGTGGCTGCGGCACATGCATAGGCTCCGCTGATCCTTTGTAACTTCCTACCACACAGATAAATCAGTTAATTAAAATGCAGAAAGTGCAGGACAACATACATAAGATATTTTTTTTTTAACCTTTCAAACACTAGTGTTAAACAAAATTTAGAATGCATATTTTTCAAAAACCTCCATGTATAAATTGTGTAATTTTAAGGTAAGTTGCAGCTGTAAACTACAGCATTTTGAGTCCGAGCACACTGATTTTCTCCAATTTGGGAGGAGCTGGTTATATAGTTTAGTGTTGTTGTATCTGGTGTAGCATATTCCCCACCAGTTTCCTGCATCCTGTCTCCTTTTTGTTCTGTTTTACCGTGAAGAAAGCTCTCTTGTGATGAATTCCCTGTGATTTAATTTCCATGATTTGCCATGTTTGGTTTCAAATCTGCTCAGTTGAGTCTGCGTGTTGGGCAGTTTTTGAGGACTTAGCTGCTTGAATTGCTGAGGGATGCACAGACATATCCACATAGCTGAGCAGTAGTTGTATGATTTTATATTTTAAGGTTGTAAAGATTATCTTTAAATGTCTTGTCACTGGGATAAAGAATTTGATAAAGATTTTGACTTATGATGGCCTAAGTGAGTTTAATGAGGTTATTTTTAAAATATTCACGATCATGCAGTAAATGTGTAAATGCACAAACGTAAGATGGACAAATAATTCCAGAATTGTTTTTTTAAAAATCCCTTTTTTTTCATATTGCCTGATTAAAGTGAAAACCCTTCTGTGTATATTTGTATGTTCTTTTTGGATTTATTGTGAACTGTCTTATTTCAGGGACGGACCTTACATGCACGTATTCAGCCGACTTTGGTTCTGCTGCCAGAGTTGAGTGGAAATTTAAGGACCGACAAGGCTCCCAGACGTATGTGATTTTTGATGGGAAACCAACAGGTAAGCAGATTCACTGTCTTTGTTTGTGTCTTTCTGTAGCGCGTTGACAAATGTCAGATCATTTTGTCCACACTTGTCATGCCAGTTTTTTAAATCCTGTTTGTCAGTTAGCAGGATAACTACTTTGAAAGATTTTAATGAAATTTGGTGGAAAGTTGGGTTGAGAAAGAGATCAGCGAAACATAGCACCAACAGCATTGTCGCCATTTATAAAACATTTTACGTATTTTTGCTCATAACTCCTGTTGTTGCTGTGAGGTGTAGAAGTAAAATTCCTTGGCCAAAACAGTGTCTACCCATGCGTACATAATTCAGCCAGTCTTAAATGAACCTACCAAAAAGTCCATATCATTTTCCTCTGATTGTTTGCAAACTTGTTGTGACCCATACTGTATGACAGAGCATGACATAATTCCTAAATGCATTCTGCAATTGCAGATTTAGGTGACACTTGCATATCAGCTACAAGCGATCCTGCAAAATTTGATCGCAGCAACAAATTTAAAATGTCTAAGTCGTTTGATGCTGATCGCCTGTCACTGTGTGTCTTATGAAGAAATTGATTGAAAGTTTACAAATATTATATATAAATATTAAGAACAAATTCAGAGGACCGGGCAGCTTTGGGGGTATGTGCTCTCTGAATGCTTTCTGCAACTCTTCCACAGCGCCCTATTCCAGCCGAGTGACACTGTACGGCAGTAATCTGAGATTCTCCAAAGTGACCCGTGAGGATAATGGATTGTACGACTGTGAGGTGTCTGGCAGCGGTGGGTACGGGGAAGTCGGAGTGAAGCTGACTGTTCTGGGTAAGTATCCTTTGCAATTACGTTCTGCAAACACATCTTTCTGTTTACAATCCACCCAGACTCATATCACTACCATAAAATTACTAATATTCTGATGTGAACTTCTTTGTCTTCAGTTTATGTACTGTAATGAAGGTTGTGTATCACTGTACGTGAGGAGAACTTCTGAAAACTTAGTGTTATGTCCCACAGTGCCTCCATCGGTGCCCTTGTGTAGGGTCCCCCCCACGGTGACGACAGGCAACACGGCCTTCCTGTCCTGCCATGACATCGATGCCTCGCCTCCGCCCAAATACAGCTGGTACAAAGATGGCGTCCTTCTGCCCCCTGAACCTCAAAAGATTTCTGGCTTCCAGAATGCCACCTACAGGCTAAATCCAGACAATGGCAACCTGGTCAGCTACAAGCTATTACTTTGCACCATCTTTACTGTGACAGTTGCAGTCACCATGGCCTTTAAAATTAAAAATATACCCGGTCTGTCTCCTCAGGAGTTTCCCAGTGTAACCAAGATGGACTCGGGTCAATACTACTGTCAGGCTGCCAATACTGCTGGTCCTCCTCAGAGCTGTACAGCCATGAAAATGGAAGTCCGTAAGTGCTCTTCTCTTAATTTCAAAAACATTAGGCTTTAGCCTGAGCAGATTTTTTTCCTTTTTCCTTTCCAACAAAGAATGAAATGAAATAAACGACAATAAAGTTTACGCATTAAAGAGACGGTAATTGTTAAACCAGTTTCAGCCGGTGGAGTGTGCTGCATGCCAACACTTAAACAACACTGAACTGGTTTGGCTGCATCGAAGGAGCCAATACAAACTGTAATGCTCATCATTAAGATACAACCAGTTAAATTTTCCTTTAATCATTTGGGTGCTTCAGCAGTTTTTTTTTTTAATTTTCATGAAAACTTACTCGTTTACCACACCATGATGTTTGACTGTAATTCAGCTAATGATCCTCAAAATGTGATGTTTTCTTCAAGGTGACCTAAACACTGGAGGAATCGTTGCTGGGGTAATAGTGGCTCTGCTGCTACTGGCCCTACTGGCATTTGGCGTTTGGTATGCCAACAAGAAAGGATACCTGCCCAGTGAGTTTTCTACATTATATTAAAATCATAGCGTTTACTGTGGTCATCAATGTTCTGACATTCATTGTTGACTTTACCAGAAACCTTGGACCTCCAAATAGTCTGCTTCTTGGGCATTCAATTATTGAAATTAAACTGGAAAAAAATACATTCAGCACATAGTCCAGACCCAGGCAGCAATAAAGGAAGCAGAGATAGCTAGCAACAGTGCTATCTGACGAGTGACAACATAAAATGTTTTTCTCTTTTAACAAGTTAACGAAGGTTGTCAACTCCCACACATTGTCAGCACAAAGTTTATTGAAAAAGCAACATTTAGGTCATAGATGCATTAAACTCACTATGAGACAACGTGTTTACACTACTGACTACAAGCTGGAGCAATCAAAAAATTAGTCCAATCACAAACTTCAGAATTACACCATCAATTACTGATAAAATGTGTACATAAAATGAGTTGAGCTATGTATCTCAAGATCTACAGAATATAATAGAAAACTGCAAATAGAAAATACTGGATGGGCAATACAAAATAAGTAATATTTCCCAACAAGACGTTCATACAGGAAACATTGGTATTATGAAACAACAACATTTAACTATCCAAACTATAAATAATTTCTTAAATTAAAGCAAGTCATGCAGAAATATCTGTATTTACTAATGAAGACAAATACATAAACACTGGAATCAACTCTTAAGGAGCCTTTAAGTTTCTCTTCTTCTAACAAGTCCCATGACTTGTACCCATCCGTTAATATTTTTCACTTGTGGGAGGATGGAATTTGTCCAGCTTGCAAGATGTCAAGGAGTCCAGCTACTTAGAAAAGATGCTGTGTCATATGTGTCTCTTACCGAAGTCACTTTAGAATATATAGGCTTTCATTTTAAATGTTAACATAATCACGCAGCGTTAAGCTGAAGTTTCAGGAGTAAATTGAACCTGAATAAGTGAATGTCTTTTAAAAGACTCTGTGGAGTCTGCTCTTAATGTCCTCAGTGGTTCAGCTTGGTACCAGCTTCATGAAGCATGTTCTGAATGAGGCCCAATACTAGCTGTGAGAACAAGAGGCAGACTGTTGCATATCAGTTTCACTTCATCCTACTGACGACGTTTCCTTTCTTCCCTTTACAGAGAAGAGTGAAAGGTAAGAGGATTTTCATTTCTATACTGTCCAATGGATTTTAGCAGATAGTCCATAGATTGGTTTGCTGCTCCAGACTGACTTTACACTCTTTCCTGAGGGAAATGCAGGTTTCAATCACAGTACATGTGTAAACTGGTCTGCTCTCTCTGTCCTAGCTCAACATGTTTTTTTAATTCTCCCTGCAGCAAACCGAAGCCAAACGTGGTCTACCAGCCCACATCCTTGCACGGTGGTGATGGTGGTGGTGATGATGAAGATGTAAGTATGAGACTGCCTGTTTTCAACTTTAAGCATTGTTGTTAATCCAAGAGGTTTATAACACAGACAGGTATGTTTGTTTAGGTGAGGACAGTTTTTTGTTTTTTGTTTAACAGACTGACAGCTGTAGGAAAAATGTTCAGGTTCTGATGTTTGATGTGTTTGTTTTCAGGGGGAATTCAAACAGAAGTCATCATTCGTGGTTTAGTCTGCAATAAAGAGTACAACACCGACAGGACAACAGCTTGGTTTTAAATGTCTCTCAGTGTGGGATTTTCATGGAGTTTTTAGTGACGTCTGTCTTTTTTTATTTGCTCTTAAGTTGCAGTTTTATAGACCAGTGTGATTGTTTGAGTTGACCTGAACTGTCTCCAGTCTGTCTAACTTCAGATGCATAATTCAACTCCAGACAGGTACTGAGACCTCTTTCATACATTGAGAGGTTTTTTATAATAGAATGAGCTGTGGCTACTTGTGACCCATTTTAACCTCAGACATTTTTCCACCTATGTTTGGAGTGTGTGTTTCTGTGTGCTTCTGATTTTCTGTGCCTCCTAATAACCAAGCTGTTTTTTTTTTTGTTGTTGTTCAAATGATGCATCTGCATGTAAACATGTCAAAATCAAATGAGGTACAGAAACTCCCAGTACCCATAATAGGAAAAATCCAGGTATATACATTTATTTAGTTATTTTCTAAGGAAAATGGACATGTGAGAATGATGGACACTATTTTTTTTCAATATATTTTTTTTTTTGTGTGTGTGTGTGTTTTGATAAAACTTCAACTACAATCACATTTATATTACATTTACTGACCCATCACCTTAATTTCCTCCTGTGCAACTCTCTTATCAGTCAGTCTGTGTACCTGAGCTGGATCATAACTACCCTTTGTTGTGTTTTATCTTTTATCTGACAAAACTGTTGTACAATATTTCTTTTCTAATAAATTTTATGAAGTTTCTCTTTCTTGTAAATAACAAAATAGTTTTTACATCTGTAATTTAGAACAATTTAAAAATCTGTTGTCTCTGGGCTTCCTCACTAGGAACTACTACAACTGCTTGTGTGACTTTAATATTTTAGGTGCACAATCTCTTTAACATAAAATTTCTAGTTGAACTAATATTACATTTGTCTGGAAGTGCTGTCAGAGACATGCGTTTGTAAATCTCTGAACTAGTGTAGACTGACAGTTCAGTAAACTTCCTGTTGAAGCAACCACATTCAGACTCCTTCATGAATTGGAAATGTGTGCATGTGAATTAATGATATGTTAAACAAGTTTTTTTCTAATTCTCAGGTCATGTGTTTAAGTGGTTTGATAAGTTCAGACATCAATACATATCATGCGTTTATATCAGGTACTATATTTAAATTGGGAAACACTGAAGTTTCTACATTGCTTGACCTTTGTAGAAATTTTAGAGCTGATTAATCAGCTGATGGTTGTAACTTTTCTTTATATATTGGTTAATAAAATGTTGTTAAATTGAGTCTACTGTCACGTGTCAACAAGTTAATAGTCATAATCTTTTTATGAGGGTGTGCCAAGTTGATTTTACTGACAAGGTCACTGGCTGCCGATAAAAGAATTAGAGGTGAAGACTGACAGTTTAGTGTACTTAATGACAAAAGGATCCAAGAAAAACAAACACACAAACCGAAAGTATATAATCGACTACTCCCGTGAAAGCCTCATGTCTGTTACGTGGGCACGGACATGCTGTAACTTCATAAACCACTCCTACAGTAATGATCCAATAAAGATCAAGAAGCACGTGCATCAGCAGCAGTCTGGCTGTAGATAAAATACAATAAAAAATTAATAAAATAAAATACAGTAGTGGAATGTAACTAAGTACATTTGGTCCAAGTACTGTACTTAAGTAGAATTTTGAGGTATTTGTACTTGAGTAGGCCTATTTATGCAACTTTATACTTTTACTCCACTACATGTCTGAGGGAAATGTTGTACTTTTCAGATTAATAATACAAAATATAATCAGCAAATAAAATATGACGTATTATTACAGGTTAAGATAAGGGGGGAAATTCACAAGCTAGCAGTGTATCAAGTAGTTACATTTAGCCGCACCTTTACCATCTGCAACATGTACACATAATGCATCACTATTTATAATCTAATTATATGATAAACAGTATTTTGAATTGGGCCATTCTGCATAATCAGTACTTTTACTTTTGCCACTGTAACTACATTTTGATGCTAATACTTTTGTCCTTTTACTTACAGGACGTTTACTTGTAACAGAGTATTTCCACACTGTGGTATTGCTACATTTATATAAGTAAAAGATCTAAGCACTTCTTCCTCCACTCCATAATACAACGCAATTAGATCAGTTAAGGGAAATAAAGCCAAGTTGTGCCAGACCATGGTGTCACCACAGACATCAGTTTCAAAATGAAATGCATGCACTTAAATGAAGCAATAAATAAGCAATCAGCCTACTCATACAGTGTCTGTCCAGCGTTATCCAGTCTACATGAGTCTGTCTTGAGCATGATGGGATTTTGATTGCTTAATGGCCAAGGGCTATTTTCACGACAATATTATGAAGCTATGTTTTTCCTTTAATAACGCCCAGTTCACAGGAAACTGTAAATGCAAAGATTAGACAGTATCCTTGTATGATACACAGCAAAGCTACCAGTTATTATGGGCACTAAAGCCAAGTTCTGCCAGGCTATGATCTAACCACAGGCACATTTCAAAATAAAATGCATACATTTAAATGCAGGAGTAAATAAGGAAATTAAAAGTAAAATAATAGTTTAAGAATTATATATAGGGACAACGTTTGAAACCCGTAAGTTGCTATGGCAACTGATGATGGCGCGCTGCTCTCCTCGCTGTGCACTGCGCATGCGGGGTGTGTCGACACCCACTTTCGCAGCCAGACAGGAAGTGTGACCAACTTTTTCCACCATCCAGACCTACCTCGACACTGTTCACCATGGTGCCTCAGCTAATGTGATTAATTTCAGCGCCCAAGCGCAACAACAGCACGTCTGGCCGAGAAGAGCGCGCGTTACTTCCAGATTTTCTCCTGTCCCCTCACAAACTGCGTACTGTCCCTTTAACTGAAGGGGCTGATCAGTTGGACCGTTTCACGGGCTGGACCTTCGCTCGTCCAGGACCCATTCATAAATAAGACATCGTGTGGGAAGGAAGCTCATATATAGTCGCGTCTGAGTTTCCATTCAGCGGATCGGATGCGAGGGGCGAGCAGGGACCAGACGTGTTCACCTCGGACTGTGAGAGCAGGAGTGACTTCCCATGGCTGACCCCCCTGCTGGTGGTTTTGACTTCAGCTTGATCCAGCTCAGAGCATTTGTCAAACCCAGAAAAATGCTCGTTTCCTCGCAGGGGTTGGTGTTTTCTACGTACTTCCGCTTAACACAAGTCATCCTGATTTAGATAGTCTACCGCTTCCATCCTTCTCCTCCTCCTTCTTCTTCTTTTTTTTTTTTTAAATAAATGAAAATACACCAGAGGAGCCGAGGACCTTGCATACCGATGGAGCAGTGAGTTATGGCAGCTAAAGAGGAACTGTACGCCAAAGTGACCCCGCGGAGGCAGCGCCAGAGCCGGCCAAGTGCCGTCAAACATGGGTCCACTCTGGATGTGCTGCTGTCCATGGGCTTCCCCAAGACCAGGGCGTGAGTACACAGCTGCACTGTCCCGACACACTCACACTATTATAACCAGGTTAAATCAGGCTTCCCAGCAGCATTCCTGATATTCACTCAAGTTTCATGCCTCCTCATCTGTCTGTCTGCGTGTTTCAGTGTCAACATCAGCATCTCGGCAGCACCTTGTTAACACGTGTCACGTCCTATGGGGTCATGACAAATGACTAAGTGACAAATGGATTTAATTTTTAGATTAGATCATTAGATTTTTGTGCCATTGTCTTGAGTTTGGTCTCTTTTTTTTTAGTGCCAAATAACATGTTAGAAATACACTGGTGTCAGTTTGTATTTTGTAGAGACTTACATTACATGGTTGTTGTTTTTGTTACGGGACACTAAATGCTACACAGTGGTGGTGGAGGAATATTTTAGATGCTTGTAACAATACAACAGTGTAAATACACTTCATTACAAGTACAAGTCCTGCATTCAAGATTTTACTTAAGTAAAAGTATGTATTACCAGCAAAATGTACTTAATACCCGTGAGTACGTATAGGCAGGCAGTTTTATATTTTATATTTTACATTATTAACTTTAACATTAACATGTAAGCAGCATTTTAATGTTGTAGACAGTGAAGTTGGAGCTATTTTTTAACTATTTTATATAGTCATGTAGTTAAATGTACTGAACAATGCATCATATTGTATGCTTATTATAGGCCTACATCTGTAAAGTTACTAGTAACTGCAAATAAATGTAGGCTAGCGTATAAGTGAAAGTACAAAACAATGTAAAGCACAAGTTTAATAATTAGTTCTTAATATATTTGCTCAAGCAGCGTTACTGTACTTTAGCACTGCCGCATCACTTGTGTAGGTACAGTATTTGTGTGTGTGTGTGTGCATACCTGTCCACACGTTGTTTGGACATATTTCCCACTGCAAACGAAAAATATGAGAGATGCTCAGTGTTTTCTGAGTCATGCGTTTCACTCGCCAGCTCTCCTTAGTTTTTCAATGAAAACCTGATCCAGTGGGCATTCCTGCGCGCTCCTCAACAGTCTTGTTTTCATTCATCCTCGAGAGAAGAAGTTGCCAGGAAACAGGCAGTGCTGGCTTGTAAATGTAGTCTATGTTTTTACATTAGAAAATGACACTGTGTAGTCTGCTAGTGTTTGTGGGCTCAAACATAATATCTCAGTTTAAGAGTTCATAATTATAGAACATATGTATTTGGTTTACACAGGACTATTATTGTTTATAAGAATTTCATAAGAGAGTCTGAGAATTTTTAGCAGTATTTGGCATGAAGTCTTAATATTTGAGACCAGGAAATCAACTGAAGCGCTATCAAAACCAGAGAAATAATAAACATGTTAAATATGGAGATGCTGCATTGTCAGGGAATGGGTGAGTAACTTTACAGGCATGCAGAATGTAACATTTATCTTCTTAAGTATGCTTCATAAAACCCATTTTGCCTCTTTTACTCCTGGTAACTAAGCATGTTAGCTTAGGAAGCTGTTTTACCAAATATATAGCTTGCTTTAGAGTCAAACACTATAGTAACCAGTCACTTCTTAACACCAGCTTGAATCCTTTTACACCTAAATACCGCCTTTTTATATGGTGCATATGGCCACAGACACTGAATATATGTAAAATTTTAATTGAAGTTCTGCACGGCTCGGTTTTTACGTGTCAGCCTCCTCTCACTGTATGAACTCTACCTAATCACATAATCTATAATCATGCTGTCCCTTCCCATTGTTCGTGTTGTCAGTGACTCCCACATTATATATCAGGCCTGATGATTTGAACAGCCTCATCTCACACAAAAGCCTTTCTGTATGTGCAGCGTGCCTCAAAATTGTGTCCCACGTAACAAAAGAAATCTGAAATTGTTCACTTTGAGTCTTTGTCGGCAGCGGCAGTAATCTCAGAGTGCCGTGATTAACCCCCAGATCTATAACCTGATTCGGTATCTAAATTGTAGGATATAAAACTGTTCCCCATGTAAAACAAGAGACTAAAATTTAGGAATGACTGTTGGCAGTTATCTGAATTTTGCTAAGTAGGCCAAAAGTGTTGAACAGTCTTTCTTCTTTTAACTAGACACATACAGTATCTCCAAAATTAAGCCTTTTTATCCTCTGCAAAACTGGCTTAGGTCATCCAGGCTTTCATCGTTCCAGACTGGAGCTCCCTCTCCTCCTGCCTAATGAACCACTGCAGACAAAATGAGTGACTGGGTTTGGTTATATTTGCAGACTCACATCTATTATTGATGACAGACTAATACACTTTGATTTGATCGAGGCTATAAATTTATAATGAAGCAGAATAATTTAGCATCATTACCTTCAAGCCTGTCTGGTCTGATGTCAGTGGAGACGTAATTGCAATGGTCGGAGAAAATACAGATAGTTATGTAATGCAAAAATATGTACATGTGAATGGCCTGAAATCAACACAGGGGAGGCTGCATGATGTAAACAGCCTGGGGTTTGTTAGTTTGGTGTGTTGGTTCGGCCCGACTCTCCTCTCTGGAGTTTATGACACAGTAGTTATTACAGTAGTAATATACAGAATTAAGTGACAGAGTATGGGTAGGACTGGGTGTTGTCTGAAATGTTTCCATACTAGTGCTGATACGATACCTGAGTTTTGATAAAGATACCAAAAAGATACAGTTTTGATACTTTACTTTGAGGAATATAGCAAGTCTTTCTACAAAAGAAACCAACCTTCTTACATGCTTAAAGCTTCATTAATGAGTTTTTGTATGTTAACAGTAGAAAAAATGACTATGTGTAATGTTAAAGGGGTCGCTCATAGTGACGAACCTCCTTACCGTGGTTCCCCTCAACTCTACGGAGCGTTTCAGCATCTTTCAGCTCATTGTTTTAGTGTTATGGATCACAACTGTTTTTTGGTTGTGCCTCATTTAAGTGGTGAGAAAGTGACATTTACTCGTCCACGCAAAATAGGAGGGACTGGAAGCGTGGTGACATAGTGATTATTTGCATGGTCAGTTGGTGAACTGCTGTAGCTGGTGAGCTGACTGACAACTTGCTACTATTCTGTTTACTCCCCCCTGGTATTTTCTTCACCATTGCACATTATTTTGTTCAATAAAAAGTTACTGAAAAGGGGAAAATAAAGCTCTCAGAGCCAATGAGCTTGCTAACGGCCAATTAGTAAACTCGCAAATGTTTGCTGTTTTAAATCCTGGTGTGACTGTGCCTATCCACCAGTTTCATCAGCACTGTTCCCAGCAGCTGTTTTCAGCAAAAAACTCACTCATCAGTTGACTTTACACTACCTTCCCAGCACCAAACAGCAGACAGACAGAGTTAGCGACTAGCTGGTGAACGTAGTGGGGCATTTAGCAGTTTAAAGACCATCGGGAGTTGGTGGGGACAAAAACAGAGCTAAAAGGAGAGTGAAAATTGGACTTATACTCGCCAGGTGGTAAGAAACACAACTCCAAATGAATGCCAATGATGCTCCGTATCTGATCAATGTGTAAAAACAGGCAACTGTTTGCTAACATGTTTGCCATAACTATATAAGGTAACAATATGTGTCAGTGTTGTGTTTACAGCTTGTTGTGCTGCCCCCAAGTGAATGAAAAATCAAAAAATGAATTCAGTTTTGTGTAAACAAAAGCAACTATGCAAGAACTTTGCCTAAATTAAATAGTCAGAAATTGGCAAAATTAGGATTTAAACTATAAAGTGACTGAAAAATGAATACGTAAAGAAGAGCATGACCAGACATTCGATGCCAGCTTTCAGTACTTGACAGTTTTCAATACTCAGTTCTTTCCACGGACATATTTTGGTTGGTAGCAAAAAACGTATTAATCATCCAGCACTCTGTACTGTATAGAACAATTTTCACTTTTGGCCTGCGATGCTAATCCAACTTCTCCACCTGTCCAGATTGTCACTTTCTACTCTTCGGTTCAGCCAACCAACTCAGACGTATTGCAGTAAAATATCAAAATAAACGTCTGATTTCAGGCCCTTCCCTAGATTCTGGTGGGAGAGGAAGAAGAAATAATAGGAAATTCTGTTATCAGTCATAGCTTCAGGGAACAAGGGCTTCATTGTGTTTTAGGGATTTTTTTCAGCCAGTAGGCAGCATGAATCATGTACACACACACACACACAGAGAAACAAGCCCTCTGTTTTAATTGGGTGAATTTTCTGCTGAGTCATTCAGGAATTGACTAGTGCAATCAGATAGGAGCTGGATGGTCTCTCTCCCTGTTATGATAGAGTCTGATGGTCGGGAGCAGGTTTGGAAACTGATCCGGCTGAGAACATGCCAGATGCTCAGAGTTTCACTGCGTTATCTCTCAAGTTTGATGCTCTTCACTCTGAAGCTGTTTGTTTTTTGGTAGCCGTGGAATGCCTGGATTGGACAAAAGTAGAGTTAGATCATTTTCGGTTGGATTATGAGTTGCTTTGGAAGTTTTCACCTTCCTCCATCACCTTGTCTAACGAGAGCCGTAACCATGAATTTTGAAACACTGAGGTCAGGTGTTGATGTTTCCCTCAACACCCCTCCCCAAACAGCAAAGTCTTCTCTGCAAGTTTTATTTTAATTGAGGAGTTCTTTCAAGGAAATTTCCCTGGACGTCACCAATTGCTTAAAAACTCTAATTAAAATAGCTGTTTCAGAACTTTGTCTCTGTTTTCTCTATAATTAATACCTAATTGCATTCTCTCCAGTACTTTCCAGGAAACTTCTTAAACTTATTTGGAAATTACAGACCTGTAAAATGAAGCATTGCAGTTTTATTTCTCAACATACTGTAAATACAATTCTGGTAGAGAAATACTGAATCCTTTACTTTTGTTGACCTAAACAAAATCCAGTTAAAATATAGTTTAAAGATAGTCTATACAGCCTATTTCATAGACAGGAATTAGCCTAAAAAATACCCATCATGTGCAATTTTTTAATCGTGGAATGTAAACTCTCCCCAAGTTTGCTAACACCCCCCAAATTCCCATAAAAAAATACTGAAGACATGATCTCAGTGTCCTCAATGGCTTAACCTTTTTATAATTAGAATAACTCTCTGGCTGCGCCCTCTGTTACGATCCACTGAGCCTTCTCTTGTTATCAGATAAACAAATTTCCCCTGAGAATTCTGGGGATGGCCAGGCACTGTTGTGGTGTTATATCTTTGCTTGTAGTCCCTTTCACAGCCGGAAACCTGCTCCTATTTAAAGATTATTTATCTATTTTTCTTTCAATGTGTAAATGATCTGTTCTCTGACATTTCTTAAATAGCACTTGTGTAAAGGGGATTTCCTTGTATCATTGTGACCATGGTTAAATATTAATTTTCTATTATATTTTCCACTCTGTACTTTTATTGTGCTTGTGCAGTAATACCAGTGTATTCAAAGTCCTAAAAAGGTCTTTATACCTCATTTATCTTGATTTGAATCACAACTCGCCTCTGACCTACAAAACAGTTTAGGTTTGTTCCTCTCCTGTCTACAGAACTTACTGTATATGTGAAGTATATGGGTGTTGCACATATAGAGGAAGCATCTTTGTTATTAATGTTCCACTGAAAGAGATCTTTGTGTGTCTATACAGAAACGCACATGATGGTGTGTGTGTGTACAGTTTTAAATGTGGTGATTGTGGCCAAACTAACTTAGCATACACACCTGAACACTGGAAACACATCTCACCCTGAAGAGTCCCTGTGCTGGTTGGCCAAACACAGAAGCTTGAATTACTGGCAGAATAATAATTAAACAAAGTGGAGAGCTGAATTGAACCACTTGATTTTAGACAAATTAGGCGCTTAGTTAGGGGAAACATGAGAAACTTTATAACACCAAAGTAAGCAGACAGCCTGCCCGCGGCTCCTTTGTGTCAGCTATGCATGAAGCACGAACCTGCCTCAAAGCAGCTGTGTAAAACATTTGACTGATATAGACACACATTTGAATATGATGCAGGATAGAGATTTGTGTCTAATCATCCACTGCAGCTTTGTTTTGTTTAGTAACAGTGAGGAATAATAATGCCGATTGTGAGCAAGGGAAAGAAGAAGTTGATGACCAAAATGTAACAGAACATCGACTGTAGCAACGGAGGCCGAGGAGGGAACTTAAAAATGTTGAACTTTTTACTCTATCCGGTACTAACAAGCTGTAGACGGAGGCATTGAATCAGAAGAGGAGAAGTTTTCCGTAAGGCAATACAGCAACGTCATGTGATGTTTTAGACCAATCACAGATGTTCTCACAGTGACGCTGGTGTGTGGAAAATTCAACTACCATACTTTGGTCAGAACGCCTGTGCTCGATTTGGAGCTTGAAGCACATGTGGTGCTTTACTATTTTCCAGCAAACCTCATTTTATTCATAACAACCTATTATAGATACGTTTTATTTTTGCAACAAGAATATGGCCCCTTTCGGAGATGTCAGTTACTACAATACAGCTCTGAAGTCACATAAATGCTTATGTGATTGAAGAGAAGAAACACAAGCACCAAATCTGAAAGTGTCGATGGTTTTAGATTTATATAAATTCCCACCTATACCTGGAGTTATTGGCCAATTTTCCTACAGTCTTGAAATTAAGCATGATGGCATATCAGTGATGTTTGACTGACTAGTGCAGGTGAAGAGGCGAGGCATTATTACAGTCTGTCACAGGCTTGTTACATCTAGCATTGCCATTGATTGCCAACGATTATTTTCATTATAGATTAATCTGTTAATTATTTTTCAAATAAGTGAGTAATTGTTTAGTCTATAGAACGTCATAAAATAGTGAAAATGCCCATCCCAATTTCTTAGAGCCCGAGGTGACACCTTCACATTGCTTGTTTTGCCCAAATGACAGTCCAAAACCCAAAGATATTCCATTTATAATAGCATAAAACTGACAAAAGCAGCAAATCATCACGTTTGAGAAGCCGGATCAAGCAAATATTTTTGCAGATATTAATCTTCTGTCAATTAGGTTAATTGAGTAATTGACAAATCGTTTCAGCACTAGACTGATCCCATGATGAGGGCCCGTGGGACTGACATAGCCTGATGACATTTGATGAGTTGAAGCTTGAACACAACCATCCATTGTCATCATATTTTTTCTTTTATTTAATTTTTTTAGTGTTTAGTGCTAAGATTTTTGCTCTGAATGTAATAGTTTTTTAAAAAAAAGGCCACTCTCATTTGCACCGTCATCTTAGTTGATAGTGAGCTCCAGTTTATAAAGAAATGGCAAAATGTGAAGAGCAGCTCTGTTTTGTATTCTTTAATGGTAATTCAACTCTTGAGGTAGCTTTTATACAGTGCTTATTTCATACAGATAAAATTGTCTTTATTCTCTCACGTTTACTGTTTGTTTCACTGTGCTTCTCGAACAAATACTTCAAAGCCACTGTGGTTACTGAGCTGTAACACACCTAGCTGAGATAAGTTTATATACAGTAAATTCATATTTGTTTCACACTGTTCACTCAGGGAAGCCTTTTGTGTGTTTTAGAGGAAGTCAATGCGCATGCTGTCCTCCTACCTACATCTGTTTCATAACTCCTGCCTAAACCATAACAACCGCACAAAAAAGCATTGTGAAAAACCATTTCAGTTAATACGAGGACTCCACATAGTAATTACAACACGTAACTCATGCATACATGTGACACTTTGGTGTCTGCGTGTGCAGCTTGCAAGAACAAACTCTAAGCTTGCATTCAAGACAGCCAAGAGGAAGTCGCCCATTTCCGGAAGTGGCTTGTGACCTTCACTGAGCTTTCTCTCACTCTGTTGAGACGGTGGGTTGAGGGCGGCTGAAGCAGGGGATTCACATGTCAGTTGCAGACAGGAAAAAGTTTGCTATACTTACTGAGCTATCAAACTTATTCTGATGAAAAGAAGGCCTGAAGATGGCAAACTTTAGTCACAGTTACTGACTGGACAGAATAAATGTGTAAAAAGCTCCTGCTGAGGCTTTGTACTCCCTTCATCTTTTGACAGATCACATTTCAGCTGATCTGTGTGATCTGGAAATCAAATATCCAGGTTTAATTAAAATGAGAAGGTCTTGATTTAGGTGTTTTAAAAGTGTTGTTTTGAGACATGAACATGCCTACTGACTAAGGCTGTAACTCTCAGACTTGGATGACACATCCTGGGACTTTGAGGAGTGCTGTGTGATGCATCACAGTTTTGGCACTGTGCCTCATGTATTCTTAGTGAAACATTTGCTTTGTGCACTTTGACTTGTTTCACTGACGTCAGGCAGCGCTAAAAATAACACTCTTGCTGAAACAGCGCATTTCATGTTAGGTTTGACAGAAGCATTGATAATCATTTGTTCAAACTGAGAAGCTTGACGGACACAATGGCGAACCTAGCGAAGAATATTATTAACATCCTTTAGTCACACAAAGGCCCACACAGTTCATTTAATGGTGTCAATCTCTGACTTGCTCTGTCTGCCCTCGTGGACTTCTCAGCTCTCTTCTCCAGAAATAATGAAGTGAGAAGAGGAGGAGCAGTTCCAGACACTGGCTGTACACAGCTAGCTTTGTTAGAGACGTTAGAGACTGAAACATTGCCTTGTCAGCCTGAAAGAAAAGCTTCATGAATGTACAACACCAAGAGCTGGCCTTGTTAGTGACTTCGCTGACCTTAAACAAAATGTTGTGTTCCCCAAAAACAATGACCGCCAGTCACTCCCACCATTAAAGGAGTAGTTTGACATTTTGTGAAATACACTTATTCACTTTCTTTCCAAGATAGATGAGAAGACTGATATATATATGAATGTGAAGCTACTTCTATCAGCCAGTTATTCCTATCTTATCTTATCTTATCCCTGCTAACACCTCTAATGGTTCTAATTAACAGGCTGCATTTTTGTGGCAAGATACGTGCTGTAACTAGAGCAGACTCCAACAAGTCGCTGCGCTGCTGCTAGCCACCGATAAAACCACAACTTGTCGTTTTTACATTTCAGTTTGTGTACGGGTTAAACAAACTGCTAATTAGTGAGCTTTAGATGCGATGGCAGGTGGATTTTTGAGCTTTAGCGTGAGACGGGCTAGCTGCTTCCAGTCTTCATGCTAAGCTAAGCTAAGCTAAGCTAATTGACTCCCGGCTCCAGCTAGTTAATACACAAGAGCGGTATCAATCTTCTCATCTAACTCTCGGCAAGAAAGCACATAAGCGTATCTCCCAAATTACTATTCCTTTTAATATTTACAGTAACTTCATTATGTGTCGCTTCTGAATGGTGGCCCTGAACAACAGCTCTAACAGATATTACAATTAGAATATCAGTCGCTAAGTGTTATTGCTTTGCTGACATGAAAGCATCACCTTTTTGTGTATAATATTACAACCTTCCACACCTTTTCCCCTCTGTCTTTGTGTCCTACACGATATCCTGAACAGATCTGTTGTGCAATGAAAGTGTCACTATCAGTCGGCCATAAGTTGGATTCAAACTGTCTTTTTTATTTTTATTTTTTTTTCACATAATTCACTCTGACTAGGCAGTCAGCTAGTGAAAAGGTTTATGAAGAGGCCGTAACGTCTGGTGTTTGGCTCGTCGTGGGCTCACCAGGCCTGAGCAGAGTCGGCCAGACTGGACGTAGGGAGGTACATTTCCTCTGCTGACGGGGCTCTCCTTAGGGTGCAGTCTGGTGCTGGGCAGCAGCAGTGCTCTCAGCCATGTTAGAGCGATAAGTGGTTAGTGTTCGCCTTCGGCTTGTAAACAGGAAATGTTGTTTCGCCCATAGAGCTGAGTCAGGGAGGGGCCCTTGGGAGTATGTAGCTGCGAGTGTTAGCGTGTGTTCACATGTGTGCGTGTGTTAAAACAGGGTGACATGATCTTCTACGTGCTTGTTACTTTTTGCTGTAATTCATGCTTTCCTCTTTCTTTCTTGGCTAATATGTAGCCATGAAAGGCATGACGTTTACGTGGTCAGGTTTTGTCAAGACAACTTCAAACGCAATGTTTACAGGAAGTGATCACACTCATGAGATACTTTGAAAAGTGTGCACGTTGCCTGGTATAAAGCGATATCTTTCTCTGGAAGATATAGCAAGGAAGTGTAGCAAAAAGGGTCAGCTGTAATAAACAGTCCAAAGAATGTTTACATATATGAAAAAACAAAAACCGCTGCTGTTTAAACACGCAACATGCAGCCAGAACATTTTATCTGTAGTGGGGTTAAATGTGGAAACATGAACTGAAAACACTTGCCATATGTGGGTGAAATAATTGAAAGGCTGTTTCCAATATCGCCTGCAGCAGTGGTTCATGTACAAATAAAGTTAAATGAAGTAATAAAATAATGGTCACTGTCATTTATGCAAACGGTAATTCTGGTTTGGAGCCATGCTGAAGCCAGAGTGAGTTATCTCCCTCTCCCTCTCTTATCTTTTCTATCTTCATCTAGCTGTGAACAGGAAATGCAGTTTATAAATAACTTGTTCAGTTCTTGCTAAGAGCAAAGAAGAGGCCTCCGGGTGAGATGCAGTTATTGAGGACAGTGTGCCCATGACATAGAAAAGACATTTGAAACGTGAATATTCAGTTCAACAACAACAACAAAAAAAAAAAAAAAACCACACACAGGGCTATGGTGCAGGACGTGGTGTCTCCCTGGCCAAAACATCGACCAGCTGGCCCATAAGAGAGAAAGGGCTTGTGCACCTCGCACCTCTCCTGCTCTCTGAGGGTGTCGCAGATGCTGGTGTACCGCTTTCTTTTGCCTGGAGAAACAGAATCGGCACTGTATAATCCACATGTTATTCTTGACATTCAGTGTGAAAAGTCCACATCACCCATGCAGTGTAAAAGCAGTGTAAAGAAGGGGAATTGAATTGGGGAGGATAGTGGAACTAAATAGCCAGGGCCCCAACTAGGGAGGGCCGCCGAGTTAAATGTTTGTCTTTATCTGCAAAAATTTTACAGTATTAGAATCATGCGTAACTTACTGTTTTTGGCAGAATAAATAGTTTGACAGACTATTTTGAGTCTAAAACTATACTGAAGCCTATCTCCCCCTTCAGAAAGGGGCATATCGTTTAATTGAACTCCTGCAATTGATCTGGACAAAAATGGTCTCCAAGTGTAGTAATTGTGATGATGGTGATGGTGGAGACTCCAAGAGAGGTTCCAGACAAGCAACCTGAGGAAAAACAACTGTAATATTGGTAACATTATACTAGTTATCTTGTTGATAAATCAGTAGAGCTGAAATGATTAGTCGTGTAATCGATCAACAGAAAACTATTTTGATAATCAATTATCAGATGCCAAAGATGATTCCAGCATCTAAAATGTGAATATTTGCCAGTTTTCTTGGACCAAACCTGGAAGCGAAAGTGGCACATGGTGAAAGTGTTGAGAGAAATAGGGTTGAAATCTGCTGAGGTTGCAGATTGAAACTCTACAATATCACAGATTTTTTGAGTAGTATTTAATAAAGTTCATTTCTTATTATCTGTGATAACCACTATATACATATGCATGTGTTTAGTTGTTGATTCAGTTATTTGCACGTGTGTAAGAATGGATGTAATAATTAGGGAAGGGGCCCACCGAGGCTGCTTTATGCAAGGCGGCCAGACTTTCAGATCAGAAACCCACAACTTTACATCTCACCTTTAAAGTGCGTCAGCAGTGCAGTGTACTACGACTTTTTTCCAGTTTGTCTCTTCAGTCTGAGCCAGACCAGATGTCTTCCTGCTGTCTCGACTTTGACAAGAAGGATGTGGGTTTTCTTTGTTTACTGCATACAAAAGTTCATTACTATACAACGGAGAACATGACTGCCAGAAATACAAATAATTTTAAAATTAAATTGAGAAACTAAATAAATGTATAAAAATAGAAAAAAGCTGAATAAAATGAAGTACAAAATTAAAAAAGGTGTCTTGTAAAACTGTGAGAGAGAGGATTACTTTAAGTACATTTCCAAGGAACCGCATTATTTTAATGAATTTTTACTAGGCGGGTGGTCTGTGGGAGCCCAGGTTGGTGCCGCTCTCCCGTCCGACCCGTCTGATCGGTACACCTCTTCTGTGGCACATGAGATAGCAGGTATTACACTGAATCATGGAGAAACTCTCATAAATTATTATAGACCTTATATCATACTGTAGGGAGCTATACAAAATAATACAGGAAACGATCAAAGGTAGTGTAGGTTATACTTTCTGAAGTTAGAGCTATTCTGCTGTCAAACATTTTGTAGGGGAAAAATGTACTAAAATATAATAATATAAATATTGGATCAGACTCGAATTGGCAGATTGTCAAAAATAAATGTTTAAGAGCAACTATTATCGTTTAATTTTATGTTTTGCCAAGTGTTGGCAGAGACAGTACAATGTCTTTTTCATGTGGATTCAGCCATGACAAGCCATGCCCACTGTTTACAGCTCATTTCATCTACTGTATGACACATTTACAGTCCTGAAGCTTTAACCCCAGCCTCCTGCATTACATTTTGAAAGAATAAAGGCTAAAGGCTCTTTTGTTTTAGACATTGCTGTTATTTACCCTCCTGCAGAAGAGTATGTCCCACATCAATGAGTAAAAATGGCAAGCAACACCATGCTGCATCTGCTGCTTGATACTGTATTATCATTTCTACCTGGAACAGGGTTTCTAGTAATTTCAGCAGCTTAAAAAAAGCAGATTAAATTCAAGTAAACCTTGTGTCCTCTCTGTGAGGGTAAGACCTTTTCTATTATTTCATGTCGCAAGGGTTCACTCTCACAAAATACCACAGAGATAAGAAGCAAGCAATCCAATGTTCGAGCCCGGATTGGATTTTGTGACGTCTCAGTCACATCTGCTTGTAATCCCATCATTCCTTCTGAGAGAAAATCCCCTTCTTTTCCTCCTCCGCACAGCACCAGGTGGAATCTCTGAATAAGACAACTGTAGCCAGCAAATGGCTCTCTGTCAAAATGGATCAGTTAGGTAAAATGTTGAAATTGTCATCATGCAGTTGTTAGGCCTGTTCAAGTGAATAAACAGGAGACTTTAATCCAAGTTTTCACTGTGCTCTTCTGTTTTTGTAGCTTGTATGTAATTCAAGTTCGCCCTGCATATATTTGTGTGTGCATCTTGTAGTAGATCTGTGTGAGCCATCTGTTACGATTCTGTAGCCCTGGCGTTCCCATCCTGCACGCTGTGCTCTGTCAGGGCACACCGCCCCAGGGTTCAGGGACTTTGCCGTATCTAGGACCCTCTCAGTGGGACAAATGTAAAAATAGCTCATTGAATTTGAGCGCTAGAGTGGCATGATGAACACTGTCAACGTCGCGACAACATATCTGTATCTATATCAAACAGCGTCTCCACGATGGTGCAGAAAACAACACTTCTTGCTTGATCATTTTAGTTTGATATCAGTTGTTTGCTATTTTCTGCTCATTAGAAGCTCAGAGCGGTGACAAGCAGTGCTGTCTTCAGCGACAGCACAGTTACCCTTTAGATAAAGCATGGCATCGTTTTTGTTTTTGGTTATCTAATGTAGTGAATGGGTGATAAATTCTCAGACTTGGAGCTGTGCTTTGTTTTTACACAACACACAAAGAACTTCAACTGAAAGGAGATGGGATTGCATGGCTTGTAGTTGAGTGAATGCTGTGGAGACAATGTGCAGTTACTCAAAACGCATTTCCTGTTGCTTAATAAGGAAATGAGCCATGTACCTAAAAATTGCTTACTTTTAGTTATTTATCAGCGATCCATTTTTTTTTTATACGACATAAAACGGATAAAAATAAATTATCAAAAGATGAATCCTTGGCAAGTGGCGACTGTGTTTTACATAGCCAGCACGCACCGACGTGTTCCTGGAATTATTTGGTTATCTACGTTGCATAGAGAAGCTTTAAAATGATTACTAAAATGATCACTGTTGGTAGAACCTGGTTACGTGCAGATATACTTTCAGTTTCCACCAACTATTCAAATAATTGTATTTACATTGCTGTAGGAATATTGAGTGAAAGGTGTGTGCTAATGTGTGCCATGTTTTTGCATACAAGGCTGTAAGAGTCCAGTGTGTTAACTAAAGTTTGTCACTGATGTGTCCATTGAGAGAGAGAGAGGTGTTACTGTGAACCTTCACAATTACAGTCACATCTAGATACTCTGTGTCAGTCCTCTCAAAGCCGGAGAAAGCTGCCCGAATCGGTGAATCCCTTCAGAGGTGGCCTGCAATACCAGAGGATTTATAAAAAGACACTAATTAGATTTTCAGCACTCAAGAGTAATCATGCAATCATCTCTCTCTCTTTCTTGTTTCAGAAAAAAAAGTTAGTAGAGTTTATGAAATGACACAGATAAATCATGTCGTAGGATGTGGGCACTACTTTTTTTTTCCTATTTACATCCATTCACTACACTAAAACACAAGACATTAATTACATTTTTCTCATATTTAGGAGGTCTTAATATTGTGACATTTGGCTGCTGCAGACATGAATTGTCAACCAAGACTGTGAGCTGCCAGAAACCCCCTCCTCTATATCACAGTGGTCGTTATTTAATCATTGGCTGAATCACTTGTAACAGAGTCATGTTCGGATTCACACGGCCGTTTCAAATCAGTATCAATGCTGTTTCATGAACCTCTGGTATGAATAATATACCCTCCTGTTGTGAATTATTGTGTGCTTGATGTTATTTTACTGCTCTCTTGGGATGTTTGATCTTTGTTCATTGTCATGCAGAAGCACAGCGATCTCCTCCTAATAAACACGGTCCGGAAGAGAAACTATTGATTTTGCTTTGACTGTGCTTTGATCTCCCTTTCTCTTTCTCTCTGCAGCCTGAAAGCTCTGGTTTCGACAGGAGGGAAAAACGTCCAGGCAGCTTGTGACTGGTGAGAGCAACACGTACTTTTACTCACATGCTCTCTCACAGTTATTAATGCACAACTGGAATGCAAATAGAAACACTGGCAATGGTAAACACAACATCTACTGACCTAACCCCTCAACAGTGTATTGACGTGTCACCGTGTTGTTACAACAGTACCGCCCTCTGCTGGACATTAGCCGTCCTCTCTCCACCTCATCTCCCACTTTTCACTCACCATCTTGGGTCTTGTTGGTCGTGTCTGTTGCTCCAGGCTCTTCTCCCACGTGGATGACCCGTTCTTGGATGACCCTCTGCCCAGAGAGTATGTGTTATACCTGCGACCCAGTGGGCCGCTGCTCCAGCAGCTCTCGCACTTCTGGCAGCAGTCCCGCCTCTCCTGTGGCAAGAATAAGGCACACAACATCTTCCCCCACATCACCCTCTGCCAGTTCTTCATGGTCAGTGTCAGTGTTATTCTGTGTGTGTGTCTCTAAGTCATATAACATATGAGTGCCATTTTAACTTTGGGACTGTCCTGCTGCCTGGCTGTTCAACATATTATAGCAGTTATACATGTGATGACGTCCTGTTTCGTTGTCTCTGTGCTCAGTGTGCCGATGGGAAGGTGGAGGCTCTGTGCGACGCTCTCCAGACCACTGTGGCCCAGTGGAAGGCTCGTATACCCATGCCCCTCCCACTGGAGCTCTACACCTCCTCGACCTTCATTGGCCTCTTTGTGGAGGAGCAGGTGGCGGATGTGCTGAAGGGTTTCGCTGCTGACTTTGCCACTGAAGCAGCAGCTAAAGCAGGTTTGAGTCTCCTTTGTCCCTTTTGATGGAAATCACAGTATGCATGAACTCGGTCTTGTAGACACAGTGTACAGGGTTAGTGTTGGTGCTCCCAGGCCTGTTTGAGAATGATGCAGTTTAAATGGCTCTCATTTGGATATATACAACTTCATATGTGGACTAATTGCATTTACTATAATCATCTTTTGGGGATGAGCCGAGCAGTATCACCACATGACACATTTTCAGAGTATTTAAATGTTTCTGTCAGCAGAGAACCGTTATGGTTAAAAGAATGTAACGTGAACATTATGTTGTATATGTATGAGTATACGTGCATATATACACATCTGGTGTGTACATTTCTCTCTTCTTCTTTTGTCCAGATGTTCATGTCGAGCCCCATAAGAAACAACTTCATGTCACGTTGGCATACCACTTCCAAGCCAGTCACCTTCCAATTTTGGAGAAGTTGGCCAAAAGCATGGATGTGTCGTCAGGCTGTGACTGGCTGGCTGTGCTCTTCTCCCGGGATATTCGGTTTGCTAATCATGAGGTAGACTCGCTTCCTTTGAAATCAGTATTTCCTCTTAACATGTATGTTTTCCACGTTCAGTTTGATTTTTCTGACATTAAGTAAAAGAAATGTTGCTAAAATCCTAATTATCCCTGAAAAAATAGATTCAAGATCTGCATGTTTATTCCACAGTACCTCAGTCTAATGGCTGTTAACCATCTGCCCCCTGTAGACACTGCAAGTCATGTACCCATATGTGCCTCAGAATGATGATGAGCTTGAGCTGGTGCCAGGAGACTTTATCTTCATGTCTCCGGTGGAGCAGAGCAGTGCCAGCGAGGGCTGGGTGTACGGCACCTCGCTGGGCACGGGGCTGTCGGGCCTGCTGCCTGAGAACTACGTCAGCCGCGCTGATGAGTCTGACACCTGGGTTGTCCATGGGTAAGGAAAGCAAGCACGATATTCAACACAAGCACAATGCCGTCGTCGTGTGTCTCTTGCATTAAAAAAATTCCATGACACATGAGGAGGCGTGCAGGGAGGCCCTGGGATCCGATTAGGTGAATGAAGTGCACATACAGTACAGTAACAGCACTAACAGCAGTAGCAGATTATCACTGATTGCCCCTCAAAGCCACCACGTCCCTTTTTGCAACCACTTCACAAAGACATCACTGGGTGTTATCTCAAATGGACAATCCACAAATCCCCGAATGCACACAAATAAAGGGATGCTTCTTGGCTGACTGGAAAGATTAAAGAGGGAAAAAAAAGAAAATGAATCATCTTCTTGGCCTGCTTCCTGACTAACCCTTTGACTGGGCTGCTTCGCCCACATCACTACACTCCACGAACAAGTTATGTTTTATTATAGAAACTATAGAACTTCCATCCTCCTTCCATTCATTCTTGTCACTCTATTGATAGCTTCACACTTTTACTCACTGACTTTTAAGTGTGCCTTACTTTAGCTTATTCCTGTGTTTAAGGCCATATGTTGTATGCTGTATGTTTTTGTTGATTGTGCGTACATCTTCTTTGTACCTCTTATTTTGTTTCTTTCTCTGCACTGTAAAGCACTGTGGACAAACGGTGTCATATTTAAAATGCTATATGAATAAAGTTGGGTTCTCTGTGTTTGTCTGATCCTCAGGTCTCACTCTATTCTCAACTGTGCCTCTCCGTCTAACTCCGGCAGCACTGTGGGTGGGTTATTATTTGATGGACAGATGAATGACACTCTATTTGACAGTCTCATGGATCCTCCCAACCTCACTGGCCTCTGTCCTCCTATGCAGGTACATCGTTCTTGTATTATGTGACATTTCCTATGGCTTGCAGGAAAAAAAACGTAACGTCAGGCTGCATGCTGAAGTGAAGAAAACATCATGAACCTCACTGAGTGTGTTAATACCAGTAATTACCATGTATGCTTCTGGCAGGAGCTCGAGATGAATGCTGCGCAGCTTGTCTCTAATGCCTCACAATTTAAAATGAATCCTTATCTCAGGTGTCGAGGCCAACAAGTCAGTCCTCCCTGTCCAAGATGAGACTGTTTGTGTGTCGCCATGGGGAGAGGATGGACGTGGTGTTTGGGAAACACTGGGTCACTCAGTGCTTTGACTCCAAAGGTTAGCATGCAGGGGAGATTAATAACACATTTTTAGACACTTTGGACTTAAGTATTTCCTTCTTCTGTAACAGTCTCATTTGTGTTTGTACAGGCCGATACATTCGCTCTAATCTCAACATGCCCTCCAGCCTGCCAGCTAGAAGCGGAGGTCACCGGGACTATGATAAAGATTGTCCAATTACTGTGTTTGGCTCCACCCAGGCTCGTCTTGTAGGTCAGTACATTTTATACACATTTTATCTTGATGTTGTATAAAATAAGTCATATACCATATCTACCAATGCAAAGTTACCATAAATTACTAAAGGATTCAGCTTTTGGTCCATCTCAGGTGAAGCCCTGTTGGAATGCCACGCGACAATAGACTTTGTTTACTGCTCTCCTTCTCTTCGCTGCGTCCAGACCGCTCAGCACATTCTGCAGGGTAGGACCTCATCTTCATTGTCCTCATCAATACTCAAGACAAGTTACACAGCATCTATTTGGGTTCTTCAGCTGACATGTTATGTGTACATTTCAAAAAGTTACTGCTGCATGATAATGTTGGATTTTTAGTCTTAGTTTTGTGTCTGAAACCTTCAGGCTGGCTCTCAGAAGGATTTGTCTAGTTATATAAAGCTTTAATAAATTATAACAAAACCTCTGTGGTACCAAGAGACATCATTAGGAAACAAAACGGATAAGTAAAGAAAGAGGTCTTACTCTTTCCCATCCCTTTACACATTCAACTTACTTTAACACAGCAAAACACCTATTTTTTTTATTTTTAGAAATATTTACTTTGTCAAAACCTTTGAAGTTTCAATTTCTGATATGTTATTGAGTTAGGGCACATGGGACCAACACAATTACTCTTATTGCACCAAGTCTTATATTTCATGTGAAGATGTATTTATAGATTTTCTGTAAAAGTTAAAAAAGAGCAAGACAAAAAGACATGACAGAGTAGATGCAGAGTGTGACCTGAGTAATGACAGTTTCTCTCTGTGTTTCACTCTGTGTCAGGTCTCCAGCAGGAAGGAAAGACAAAAATCCGCGTGGAGCCCGGATTGTTTGAATGGACCAAGTGGGTTTCGGGCACATGTTTACCCACCTGGATCCCCCCAGCTGAGCTGGCCGCTGCTAACCTGAGTGTGGACACAACATACAGGTACACAGCAACACCAACGCTAGAGCATCTATGCGCTTTTTTCTGTGATGCTGCAACTTATTATAACCTTCTCTATCTATCGTTTTGTTCCCAGACCTCATATTCCCATAAGTAAGTTGGCGGTGTCAGAGTCCTATGAAACCTACATCAGCAGGAGCTTCCAAGTAACCCGAGAGATCCTGGCAGAGTGCAAAAACCTGGGTAAAGTGGAATTGTAAACATGTATCCAGGGTTTCAAATTAATGCCTTTATTAAGCACATTCACTGGCACACACTTTCTTTTCGAGATGATTACATTTTAATGCTTCATGTTAACCGATGTTTTCCAGTTTTAAATTAAATCTTTGGTGGCCACTGTACACTGATTATGAGTCAATAAAACTAAACAATGGGATCTGCCTGAAACAGGCTTCTGCTTTGCTGGCCCTACACAAAGAAAATGTACCTGACTCCACACACCAACCATAAAACCTTGAAACTGAATAGGGTGACACAAGTGTAAAAACAATTATTTTTAATACGCTTGCTGTCCTTCTGATTCACAAGGTTTAATTTAGATGCTGTCCCAATATCTATACAAAAGTACATGTGTCAAAGAACCTGAACATTTCAAGCTGCATATTATCGACTACAGAGTGTTCATGAACAGTATAGAAAGCTAATGGTATCTATGGAATGTGGTTCTCTGTTCTCTACCTCTTGCACACAGGAAACACGGTCCTGATTGTGGCCCATGCTTCCTCCCTGGAGGCTTGCACTCGCCAGATACAAGGCCTCAGCCCCCAGAACTCCAAGGACTTTGTCCAAGTTGTTCGAAAGGTCAGTTTGCTGCTTTAGTTACAACGTTCCTTTCATTTCTATCCTCTCCTCATCTCTTTTTCTTTGATAACATGTCTCCTCTTTGTGCAGATTCCTTACTTGGGTTTTTGTGCTTCTGAAGAAATGGGAGAGACCGGGGTGTGGCAGCTGGTCGCCCCACCCATCTTGCCTCTGACACATGGACCCAATCACAGTTTCAACTGGAGGGAAATGCTAATGCAAGACTGAAGGATATGCTGTTTGGCTCTCTATCTTTTGGCGGTCCTGAACTGCTGAAAATGTATTTATTTTTAACCCACACTGCTATAAATCCAGCCCAACTACCAAAAAAACAAACAAACAAACAAAAAAACACGTCTGGCTTCCGTCACAAACATCATGCAAAAAAATGTGCATTCATTGAAGCAAATGTATTCAGACGCACTGCTCAGGAATGAGAAAATACAGTTTGTGTGGAGATCACAGCAAAAATGAGCTACAGATTGGGCGGCAGTTTGTCGCGTTTCCCTCAATGTTCCACTTCTTAGCCCAAAATGTGGAGGTGCTACGGGAAATCTGGATATTTCTTGATGGTTGCTGATGAATCAGGTTTTATGCCATGAGAAGGTGCCATTAAGCTCCGTCTGTGGCTCCTCCTCAGGTGGGGAGGTGGAGACTTTTGTGTTCTGCTGCCTTCTCACACACTGTGACAAGAATGAGATGAGAAAGACTTAGAGAAAAATTATTATTTAACTTGTAGCTACGACCCTTCCTGCGAAAAAAGCACAAAAGAAATGTTGACAATCAGACAGGGGAGAACTGATCTTCATTGTTTCTGGTGCTGAGGTGGGTAGGTTATAATACCTGTTTTATTCCTGTAAATGTCATATCATTAAGTGATTCTACTAAGTTAACATTTATGTGCCCACATGAATCCTTTAACCTTTCTGCGAGGCCATGATCCACAGGCATTATGTGGAGGCAATGCAGTTTTGATTACCACCAAGTCAAAATGACTAAAGAAAATTAATATAATGAAATACAGACTGCTGTTGGGTTGTTAATTTTGTCCAGGTGCATTGACTTAAACTTTTGCTTGTTTATCATGACCCTGACACTCTCTGTAAGCCTGATAACCACACTGCTTTTCAAACACTTGGTGCATTTCATTTCTCTGGTTATGTCAGATGATTCAAGTGCTTACTGCCTATAGCCTACCAATTATTTGTTGTATGACTCAGAAAATCTATTCATACTCTCACAAATAAATAAAGCAAGGTTGTGGAGTTATGAAGGCTTATACATTTCAGCCTGTGCCATGTGTTCTGTAAAAACATTACTTCTTCACATTAGCAATAGTTCTTCATTATACAAACTGCAGCGGGCATTGCAATGCACAACTAACACTGAAACAGTTACTGCAGCAGCGTCAATATGCTGTTGATGCTGCCACTTGGCCGTACAGTGAACTTGTTCACTAAGCAAAAGTGAGAAAACATACCTACAAAATGTTTTATTGACTATAACTTTTTACTTTTTCTGTCACACTTGGAGTATTGAAAACAATTTGGGACATATGACAAAACAATAGACCTTTTTCATAGCAGACATTTTGGCTTGCCATGGCAGGAAAAGCACAGGTGGAATTAAAAGCATTAATGATGGCCCAGTTCCATTAGGTGTCCCAGTAAGCTATTCCAAAGAGCCAGCATGCACAATACCAGGACTTCCCCTAAGTGGAATGCTGCCATCATTAACTGTATTAAACACACCTGTGCTTTTCCTGCTATTTTGCTCGAGATTCAGAATTCTGAAGAGTAAATAATTAAATTCAAGAGTTTAGATTTTTAATGTTGATGTTAATGATGAATTTCAGAAAACTGGCTCTATTGTCACATGTTTTTCCCGGCTTCTTTGTCTGAATATCTATTTTGTCATGTCCCTAATCTTTGCCTCCTCACAACCGGAAAGGACTTTCTCCCCTCAAGAAGAAGCACCTTTGGACAGTTTGGACCCTTAAGTGGAGTCATTGCTATTTTAATAAAATTGAAATATTTCCAGGAATAGAGAGATGGGTTAGGAATATTGTATGAAGTGTTAACCTTTGCGATAAATTAACAAACAGACACTACTACAGTGAGACTTACTTTACCTAACATCGCCGTTAGCTCAAGTTTTGTTCTCGGTAACTCAGGTGAGACATTTTGTGTTTGGTCATGTAACGTGTTTGTTGTCTGCTGAAAACGTGAACTTCACCTTCATTTTTTATCTGCGAAAGAAGCGTCAACAAAACACTAACCTCACTACAGGTAATGTTAACATTAATGGCAGGCAGAGAGTTAACTTGTGCTTTCAAGATATTAGAGGTGTTAAAGAAAGAAGAACCTGAGTAAGCTGCCAGTAATCACTATCACCACAGTGTTAAAGTATCTTTACTCATGCTGTTAATTGTGTACTTTAGTTTCAGAGTAAATACAAATGTGCTGATCAAAAACAATGACAGATATTATGTAAACAGTTAACACAATGTCTTATATGATTTGGAAACAATTTAATTTGTCCAACGTGCTCAAATTAAGTTAACCTTCTTGTCAACAATCCTACTCTTACTTTGACTAGTAAGCAGTGCTGGAAGGTAACCAACTACATTTACTCAAGTACTGTACTTAAGTACAAATTTGAGGTACTTGACTTGAGTATATAAATTATTTTTTAGTCCACTACATTTATTTGACAGATTTAGTTAGTTACTTTACAGATTAAGATTTTTGCATACAAAACATATGAAAATGTACAGCTGAAACGATTACTTGATTAATCAATTGACAAAAAATAATTGGCAGCTATCTTGATGATCGTTTCAATACTTATTAATTCAGAATTATTTTAATTTATTTTTTAATTTAATTTAAAATTTAATTTATTTTTTAATTAGAATTTTGGACTGTTGGTTGCATTGTGAAGGTGTTACTTTGGGCTGTGGGTAATTGTGATGCATATCTCATCAATCGGTTAATCAAGAAAATAATCAGCAGACTAATCCATATTGAAAATAATCATTAGTTGTAGTCCTATACAAAATAGTTAAAATGAGCTAAGTGTGATACAAACACTAGATGGTGCTATTTGATGACCAATATCAGTAGCAGTCCGTTATAGTAATCTACAAACAGGCACACTTGAACTATGGGCCAGAAATTTCATTACAACGGGCCAGTTTTTATTTTTTTATTTTTTTTTTACGTAGTTTATGTGCACAAAATTTTAGAGGTCCTTTATTTTATCCGATGAGACCAGTAGTGTTATGTCACATAAAAATTATAATTTTGAGGGTTAAATATTTCAATAGAATGAAGAGTTTCAGTGAAGTATTTAAGACCCTATGAAAAGATTTCCTTCTTCATCCAACCTGGTGAGGAGTGATGTTTGAGACTTCTCAGAGGAAATAGCAAACTATAGGTTGCTTTGCTTGGTTTAAAAAAAGACCACATGGTCGGTACAGCATTTTGTAAAGATAAAAGCATCAGAAAATGATACATATAATAATAATAATTATAATTATAATAATTTGTTTATGCTAATGATAAACACAAAGCTAGTTATGATGATTCTTTTGAGATCAGTCCTTCAACAACCTGCTAGTAGAGCCAAATGACTGAATACCACAGACTAATCCCACTGAAACATTTACATGCATTCCATATAAAATAACAAGTAAAATAAGTTAGCTCAGTGCTAACTAATGTTGGTTTACACTTCATCCATGCATTTCCCTGCAGGGGTCAGAGGGCATTGGCAGCAAAGACCAACATCCCTGCAGGCAGCAGGTAGGTGTTCAGTGATGCACTCACTTGTCTACATAGTTGAACCATAGACTGTATATAAAGACTTACAATATATATTATATAATGACTTTATATACAGTCTGCGAGTTGAACACTGAGATTGGTTCTTGTCTCTTTTTCCACTGTTCTTCAGGAACCATGAAAGTTAGGAATTATGAACAAAAGGAATAGCAGTGGTGGTAATTTGCAAATCTGACAATTTTCCGTCATAGATTCATAGTGCTGTATATTATAGGCTATTTTTAATTTGATACATATGGCTTTTTGTTGGCCATGGTATAAGCGGGATCCAATTGTCCCTTACGTATAGTAATGATAATGAATTGCTCAATAAATCTAAAATCTCAGTTTATTAATTGATTCGTTCAATTGTAATTTCTGTTTCAACATTTTTTCCATTTTTTAAATAAATAAATTGATATTTACAAATGTATTCATAAAATACTTTTTCAAAAAGCTTTTACATTTTTGCTCTAAATGTTTTCATTTACTGATGTCTTTCATCATTTACTCCTTTTCTATTACTGTTAACAGTTTGCCTTTTACCCACACTAAAAATGTACATACACCTCCATTCATTTTTAAGATATGCAGCCACTTGCTTCAAATTAAATAACAATCCCTTGTAAAAGTAGTTGGAACTGTCATTGGCCGGTCATTTCTATTGAGAAAAAGAGACTTTCCTGTCTCCCTCCACCTGCTGTATTGTCTATCATCTGTGTCTTGCAGCATTAATATGATCTCTGAAAAAAGTACTGTGAATTATTGCTTGTGTCAGAGATTGTCCAGGAGTTGTATTTAGAGCTTGTATTACTACTTGAGACTATGTTGTAACTCCACAGGTGTGATTTGTTTTCTAAATCTGGCTTGTAACTGCAGTATGATCTAGATAATAACTAATTACTCTCAGCTGTGTTCTAGCATGGGAAACACCCTAGACACACGCTAGATGCTCCACTATGTTCACCATACAGTTGCTTACTTTGTCGTTGCTTTTTGGCTGAAAACTGTTGGCTACTATGAACTTATTAGTATCTTCCTTGCAAGTTGTTGATAAAATAACATTCATTGGTGTTTTACCACACCAAACTAGGCTATCGCTGTTCTCTTTGTTAGTGCAAAACAGAGGAAACTACTGAGCTGTGCTGAACCAGTGCTGTCATGACCTGACAACTCATTTGTTAAACTTGGATTCAGCACCATAAGTTGAGAAATCGAGGATGAACATAAGGCTGTTTTCTGACAGATATGCTTCTATTTTAATCAATACAGCTGTCTGCACAGGCCGCGTAACAACTTGCATTACAAGTGTTTTTACGTTTTGTCTATTTTCTTCTGTTTTACACACATAACTACAGCGACTGTGTGTTGGGCTCTGAGCTCTGCCAAAATGCAAGTGACCTACACTCAATACAGTGCCTGAACGCATCCTGTGTAGACGCAGGCAGAGCACTGAAGCTGCTGCTAATGTGCTGCTCACACTCCTATGTAGACACAGTGTTACACCAACATTACCATGACAACAAAGTCACCTGTTAGCTTGTCACTTAAGTGAGGCAGCAAGCAATTTTACAAATTGTTGTAAAATTGAATCAATGTCAATTTTACAATGTAAGAAAGTATAGGATTAGGCTACATTGGTTGAACTAAATGATAGTTGTCATTTGTTCAAAGTAGTTTTTTTTTTTTGAAAGAGTAACAGGCCTACTTAATAGCAGTCAAATATAAATATATCTGGAGATGGCTTGAATAATTTCATAATGAGGGGGGTTTTGTTATTATGGATTTAGCCTTTTGCCTTTGAACAACAGAGCTAGTCATCCTGACCACTAATAGTGTTTGACACAGCTGTCACAAGTTAGTGAGACCACTACATATTCTCTAGATGGGCTAAACTGACTTCAGACTACAAGATCAGGGGAATGTGAAATTACTGCAGCAAATACAGATGCCAGCCAGTCAGGCACATAGACACATGCCATTTCTAGTACAGTTTGCCTCAATTAGTGACGTCTCTGCCTAATAAAACTGTCCAAGGCACTTGTATTTGACTCTGGATCTCTGGATGGACTTTCAGTTAAACAAATCAATCTATAGAAGTGGTAACAAATACACAATTGTCTTTTTTGATATTGGAAAACATTTCAGTTCTGCCTTGACCTGTGTAAACACTACTTGGTATATCAACACCATCCTGATAGGCATTCTTGCCTGCTTTGCTGGCTTCACATAATACTAGCCACTAATGCATAGTTACTGCATGTCTTATTGATTGAAAAATCTTAATGAACATCAGTTAAAATAATGCATTTGTTATAATACAGCCACTTATCAAGTAATTTTGTATGAAAGATATGACATTGCCATGCTCATTGACCTTTGTTTGCACAGAACTACATTTTGCATTTCAGTGTATCTCTGTGATGATTCAACCTTGTATAGGTTTGACTCTAAATTAATCAGAAGGAGCTTAATATATATGCTTTTCTAAATGGGAACAGGTAAACACAGATTTGTGTAATGAAAGCAACCTCTGATGATGTTTATTATGTTGCATAACTTAAATATAAACATGTAAAACATCAGGGATTTCATCTCCCTTCTAGTATCTGTACCAGTGGTCTCTACAAATATATAGCTGATGGTCTGGTTATGGGTTTCTTATCTCTTTAGTTTGTATGTTATGGTCATTCTGTCAAGAAAAAGGTGCTATTCTTTCTGTGGATGAAAAAAACTATTCACACTGTGTTGCTCCACTGCAACTTTCTTGTAAGAAGTTCTTGTTGTTCTGTGAATTATGCAAGCAAAAAGAAAAGGGTTCTGTATTGTACCTACAACTGTTCACAGGAAAAAGCTCAAGAATCAGCAACTTCTGAGTCCTTTTCTGTTCTGTCTTGGAGCTGTTTGGGAAGGAGGGAGGGAGGGAAAGAGGGGAGGTGCAGAGAGGAGGGGGAGGGAGGTGGAGTAAGGTTGGAGTCCCACATAAGGGGAACCACTTGCAAAGGAACGTTTCATACTGTGCTCCTCTGAGCTGTCTATGCCTCTCGCATGCACCTGTGTGTGTCAGCACACTCTCATTCCAACTGGTTGTTTATCAATGCTGTCATGTTAGCAGCTCGTGCAGCAATCAGCAGGAGAGAAGCAGAACTGGACCCGGTAGACTCAAACTAACAAAAAACTCAGAGCAAAGGAATTGTGTTTCTGCCTCCATCTTGAGACGAAAGAAATCTGAGGAACAAACTTGCCTAGCTGGAATGAAGGATTGACAACAAGCAGACTTTTGTGGAAAGGGGTAAGTTACTGAAGTTACTCTAGTTTGTTTGGTTTCAACCTGGATCAATATAAAAGTTTTTATCTTCTTGTACAACTGTTGTTATACCCTTCAGTAAACTGTACGATACTCTAGCACTCATACAGTTTTTCTTCACATGAGCAGTTATTGATCTCTTTGTGTGTGTGTGTGTGTGTGTGTGTGGGTGTGCATATGCGTGTGTGGGGGCGTGTGTTGCGTTTGTTGAATTTTATGATGTGTTGGCTGGTCTGTGGTTCATCTTTGGATTAGACTCAGCTGCTCTGCTTCTCTCAGGGTATGTCTTGTTTTTTCTTGTTCATTTGTTCAGACATCTCACAAGTCCAGAAATAAACACACGCACACACTTTCACACACAGGAAGCAACAGGACAGTGTGATGTCTTCACTCCAGAGCAGACAGGATTTACTCCTGCTGGTTCAAGTAACAGCAGTCTACTTGTAAACCAATATTCTGTAGTACCCTTACTCCAAAACTTATAATAACATTATAGAATTCAACATTGTGGTCATTCAAAATCGTTGCTTTATGCTGTTTTTCATTGTTTGTGGTCAGAGCTGCTGTTGTTGCGCAAAATTCAAATATGTGTTAGCATGAACAAGAGCCCAAAGGACATGATGGATCCTTGCATGCATTGTGCTGTGCATGATGAATGCAACAGAGAGAATTTTGTGGTTAATAGCTAGCCTGCTAACTGCTAAAACAGTGTGCCTGCTTGTTTAAGGGCAGTAGTGTTAAACAATGTTGGCAGCTTAAATGGATGTTGACAGACGAAGGCAGATTTGATCATTCTTGCGTCAACGAATTAAAAGTTAAATTAGCATCATGGATTTTTGTGTATTCATTGTATGAATGTTCATCAGAGCTAAACATAACGTTATTTCTGATCAGAAAAGTTTCGGGTCACCTTTGAGGCCTAGTAGCATCCGGACATAACAATTTTGGGACCCAGTCGGAAATAGAGCCATGGAAAACTAACTGAACCTGATGTGCATAAATTCATTTTCAAACAAGGACATGGCACAAGGGCACAAATTGACATGAGGATAATTACATTCAAAACAAAGTCCACCTCAACCGACTGAAATAGACAGAGAACACTGGCAGCTGCATGATGCACCACAATTCAATGAACAGCCAAAAAGAGTAACATGTTTTTCCTGCGATTAACACAAGTCAAAAATGATCATGAGTAACATTCGCCACATGATCAGAGCCGCTAGGAAGTCTGCTTGGATCCACTATAATATATTGATACAGACCCGAAACCCACGGCAATAGGACAAAACCCTGATTTATTTGAAAATAACATGAACCCAGCCCAACTCGGGTCCTGAGTCAGGTCTCGATTACTGGGAACCAAGTGGCCTGTGAAGACCTCTTCTCCATATTGGAACAGGACAGCATTAAAAATGAATGTCCTTTGATTCAGCAAACGGAACCTTTAGCCAGAATAGCCCTCTGTTCATCATTCGGGTTGCATTATTCATCCAGGAATGTGAAGAAGAGGTTGAAATAAAAAGGCTACAATTGAGAAACAACCTTAAAGCTCCATTAATCCATTTGTAGCCACTAGTGAGCAGAAGAACCCAAAACAAATCAACAGATACACAACCCGGATATATTACTTACCTTGGGGAATGTATTAGAAAAAATTTTCCTATTTACACATCCAGTAGACATGGAGCAACATTAGCATTCATTTGGAGTCGTGTTTTGCCGAGTATAACTCCAGTGGTGGGAAAATAAATGTTCAAATTCACCAGCCACTCAATAGTAAAATAGTAAAATAGCTAAATTATCTTAATAACGGAATGAGAAATGAATTCTGCCCTGTCTAACTGCAGTCCTTAGTTTCATATTATCTACAGTATAACAAAGCAAATTGCCACAGGGTTCGGCTGACCATCAACTCCAGTGAGTCAGGCGGTTTGAAAATATACATGCTGTCCAAGGATATCCTGCAGGGAAACAGATCAAAATAGCTCTCCTATTTTTTCACAGGTCTCTCCAGTGATTACTGCTCTTGGAAATACTGACCAACGTCATTATGGCACCATGCTTAGTGATCTTGCTCACAATGCTGTGGGCTACAAACCTAGGGAAGTTAAAAGTCAGGGACAGGCACAGTAGAAGACAAGACCTGGACATATAGGATGATGGAGTTACTTTAGAGTATATTTTAAACAAACAGAAATGGAGGTACTGTATAGGAGTAGTGGCAACAATTATTTACAAAAAAGTGGTGGGAGTTGTTGAGAAGAGAAAGGCATGTTTCAGGCTCTGCATGCTTCACATTCTTAGCTGCTGACCTCTATGGAAAATAACAACAGCCGGGCTTGAAGGTCACACTGCCGTGGCCAGTGTCTGAGGCTGACTCGTTACTGGTACCAAACCTAGTATGGTTCTGTTCTGTAGTTATATCATCTGTTAGGGGAAATATTGCACATGGATGATGAAAACAAAAAAAGATAGACCCAGGATAAATGATTTGGACAAGTTAATATTATTTTTTCCACATTGCTCAGCTTTAGCCTTCAAGGCTAGATGTGTTTAAGGATACTTGTGTTCCTTCAAATTGTCCATCTCATGCATGTTAATAGTGTGGGCTATTATATTTACAGTAGGACCAAAGTTTGGTAGCAAAAGCTCTATAACGGGCTAAGGGCAGCTGTTTATCAATATGTGATCTATTTAGGAGAGACAGAAATATATCTTAGAGAGTAAAGAGGGTTTTCATTACAGAAATATTTCTCTGTTTGATTGTAACGTGTCATCAATATGATGTGGATCCTTGCAGTTCCAGGCATTGCAGGCCAAATTTATTTTGCTTGGAAAATTAAAGGAGTGAGGTCACTCTCACAGGCCAAAGTTAAGCTTAGACAGCGGGTGAAAGGATGTGACAGGAAAACAGTTTCCCCGCAGTAACTGGCATGAGGCTTAGGGCTGAAAGGACAGTATCATTGCAGTGATCACACACCATTTCACTAAACGGTTTAGAATAATCCCTAAACAAAGCAAAGGCCAAAGCATTAGTGGCAGTGAAAACCTCTGTTTGGCTGATTGCTTGTTAAAGAAATATCCCTTAATAAAAATAACCCTGTTTTCCTTTGACAGAAGGTTTTTGTATCTATGCCACTGCACTGTCATGATGAGGCACCCATGTGATAAAGTTCAGCCCAGATAGTAGGATCAGATTTTGGGAATACATGTGCTCTCATATGTATTTAAATACTGGATTGATGTTTGTGCACATTTATACCAAGGACTACTAGATCGTTGTTGGAAGCAAAGGGTGATTTTAGTATTCTCCGCTTTAGTGCAATATACTGAGTATGAATGGGGCGCACATATTTGAAAGGTAATCCTTGTTGTAGTGCACTTTAAGCTCATGTCAGTTCATATTTGCAGATATTGTGGACATTGTATAACTTGATGACATTTCATCCACTTTTCCCACTTTCCCTGCTCATAGTGTCTCCTAATAACACAATGTAAAGTGCACATTTCCAAAAGAATTGCAGTGACTTAACATCTGACATTTGATTGTGGTATTTTATAGGGTTGCTTAATATTAAAGATGTTTATAATAATATCTTCTGCCATGTATGAAAATGGTCGTGGATAAAATATCAGAAGACAAGTCACAAGCATAGTTTGTTGTGTTTCTATCTGTGTCAAATCAAAGAGATTGCAATTCATATTTTTATTTTTCCTCAGAATCATGTTCTTAAGTCTCAGTGAGAGGAATCAGTCTCATTTTATCCAAAGTCTGCAGCTCTGTAATTAAACCAACATCATTTAAAACTTTGTTAAGTGATAATTGTGTCATTATGACACTACATTATCGTAGTGTATGCAGTCATTACCAACAAATAAGATTAGACAAGCTGACTGCATGCTACACGCACCCAATGTGGCAGTATAAGTTTATGAAAATCTTCTTGGAATTAGTAAAAGGTTTTTATCCAACCGTTTTATATAATTGAGCTGTGAACTGTTTGGATGTAAAAAAATAGAAAAGGAAGAACAATAATCACATTCTAAAATCTTTATAGCTTTAATTGAATGTAATGTGGAGAGAAATTGGAGACTCATTCCTGCTGATTGCTTGTTCATATGTTGTGATTTTCCATTCAGATGTTCCTGAGACCTGACACCCCACGTACAGGTGTCAGGCAGTCTTATGATATACTGTATGTGTCACATTTATCAGGATTTATGGGTATCCATGCATACAGGGCTCTTGTGTACACGTGAATCTGTGGTTACATGAGGAAAGAGTCAGTAGAGTACTTTATGGAGCCATATCCTTGTGTCAAGACACAAGGTAGAGATAACTGGTATGAACCTGCTCATTTCTTCTTTTTTTTCAGGCAGGACAGCCCCTCGTAAAAGAAACGACTCTAATAAACTAACTCCTGGTGTGCCTGCCAGACCACACGCTTGCTGTCGGCTGTAAAATATGACCATGCTGCTTCCCTTTTCCCCCCCCTTACTCTCTGCCCTTTTGACCCCTTCTCATCTCTTTTTCTCTCTCTCTCTATCGCCTTATCTTTTGTTTTTTTCTTCCTTTTCTGTCCGTTGCTATTAGGCCTCTCTCTGCCTTTGTCAACAACTTGCCTCCTCTTATTGTTGACTGTTTCACTCTCTTCCCTTTGTCTAATTTCAGCATGTGGTTGTTGTTGTTAACTGGCGTGTAATAGGTGCCATACCTTAGCATACATGAGCCCAATTTTGAACTTAAAGTTTTTTATTATAATGGAGAGCAGAGATGAGTCTAAATCTTAGCTGAATCCTTAAACCTTAGCAAAATCTAATTTAATAATTTGAAACATTGAATGAGTAATACAGAACCCCATCCTTGCAGTAATGTTTCTAATAATGTATGTAGTTAGTCAATCAAAATCGTGTCAAATACAGATGGAGTGACTTTTGCACTAGAAGTCTGTTGTTTTTTGACTCCTGTCCCTCTGTCATTCTGCTTGGAAAAGTCCCCAATTGTGTTGAAAAGTTGAAAACCCTCCACAACAAACAAATTAAATGATGGAAAAAGAGAGAAATGACAGTGTAATGAAATCTAGAATGACCTTTGGTGATCTCCATATCTGCCCTTTTCAGTACACTTGTATTCACGTTATAAAAGCCTGTACATTTCTTGTGAGGTCCACATGTGGATCACAAGCAAATCTGATAGACTACCTTGTGATGTTGCACTGAGCGCAACTGCTTTTTCTAGAATGCAAACACAACAACCTCTCACAGAAGCAAATGCCAGCTCATGATGTTGCATGAAGCAGACATCAATTACCTTTATAAATATGCCTATTGTTATTGGTTGTTATCTTTTTATGAGAAAGGTGGCTGTGCTCACTGTACTTGAGGAATGCTTCCATACCAGCTAGATCTCTTTCTGCTTTGTAGGGCCTCATCGTGTCAGTCCCAGTAACCTGGTGGTTGCTTCTAAGAAATCTGGCTATTGACCAGAGAACAGGACCAAAATAAACAACATACTGTGAGAGGATTAAGAGTGTTGGAGAGCTTCTAAAATTACAGCCCTCAGAACATATCCAGATGTTGCCTTCCTGATCCTCCTCAGGTAACACATGTGACAGAGCTGTAGTGTGCAGAGGAGCGAAGAATGGCGAGAGTGGCTCACGTAGAGCACCCCTCTGAGTGAACCTCTTAACATTTTTTTGCCGTCCTGGACTCCAGCTGGTGTGATCAACCTGCTAGAAAGGCAGAGGGTCTCACAGTATGGAGCCGGCTCTGTGTCTGCAGCTGATCCCATACTGAGCCAGTGAGGAAAACACAAGAGTATTAGGCTACTGTAAAGAAAGGTTATTAACTGTAACTCGTAAAGTTTTGCTTTCTTACAAAGCTACGAAGGAGCAGCGATGTTTTAACCATTGCTTAAGATCAGATTCTTATTAAATACATGAATCTGAAGCACTCTTGTAGTAACTAAGAACAAAGTTATACATAAATCTTACGGGAAAACTGCAAAAGAAAAGAGTAATTAAACAATATCATATAGAGACTATAATATCACTTATGTGGGATAATCCAACTCAGAGTGCATACATATACATTTTGTTTCCATATAAAACATCCAATGTGCAACGAGACTGACGTGATATTTAAAATTTTGCAATTAAGTATTGCATGAATTTTTTCTATAGTACATATAGTAGATATAGAGTAGATATAGAGCAGAATCAGTGCATCAGTCTACCTAGTACTGTGACAGGCAGTACTAGGTAGTACTGAGAGAGAGAGGCATGAGAAACTATTCCCACTCCATTCTCCAACACCCAGCTGTGGACTGCTTCCAAAAAGCTCAACCAATCAGCTTGTTATGTTTAGGCTTAGGTTATAGATGGTTAATGTGAGGGTTTGGGTGTGGTAATCCTGGAGAGGGAGGTGGGGTTTGTACAGTATGCAGTTCTAGAGAACGTGCTCCCTTAGTGGACTGACTCATGGCAACAAAATCCCTTGGTTAGCAAAGAGGTTCCAGTGGTTTCTATACATCCAAAACCCTGTCAGCTCTAAATTGGCAATTAAGAATGTAATTAATCTGGATTAAACACAGAAACCACCAGTAGTTTAAAGCTGCATTTTTAAAGAGGAAACCCACTGATTTTATACATCAAAGCCTTTTGTGGCTCCAGAGAGAGTTGAGCAAAATCTGATAAATATCCTCAAATTATGTCACTTGAGGGGACGTCAGTTGGATCTGAAGACTACAAGTTTGAAAATGAAATATATCTGGGGGTGTGGAGTTAGAAAGAAGTGAGCTTACCAGACCTCTGTAGCCCGCTCCTCATCTCTGCTTGAGGCTAGCGGTTCAAGGCTACATTATATATTATATTATACTGTAACTCACATGGCTGCGTAAAAAATGTACAATATGGAAACCGTTATATCAGTGCATAAGGGATGACCATATGTGAATGCAGAAAGCAAACTCTGGGTTCTGGGTAACCCTGCATTTCCTCTTGCTTTCCAACATCCCATAAGGATGTTCTGCATTCAATTATTCCTTCAACCACAACACCACATCACTCATTTCTTCTCTGTGCTTTTCACTTGTACTTGCACTTGGTGGTAACACTAACTTCAACTGTTGTGGTAACTGTGAAACATAGTTAAGGTAATAAAGGTAAAAATAAAGATGGATGTATATATTATTTAAATGACAGACAATCAGACAATTGCATGTACAGTAACTGAGTATTGTTACAGTTAAACTGAAAGACAAAGGAGGGTCAAAGCGAGGCCCGTTACACTTTTTGATTGATCTCTAGGGAGACTGTCCAGCTTGTTTCCTGACAGATGACCAGTTTCTTTCAGCGTAAGCACCATAATGTTTCCACTCCAACAGTCACACCATGCATCCTCTGCATATACTCTGGTACTTCTCATCCTAATCCCAGTACTGGTCGTAGCCTTCAAGTATGCAGAGTTACCACATTCAAACAATAAACCTGACTTGCTGCACATCCAGCACTGGCTCAGAACACGGGGCTAAGCTGAGTGGATAATCAAATTTGCCAATAAGGCTTGCCTGCGTAGATCAGGAGATGTTTGCAGTGTGCACATGAAGAATGAATTGACATCTCTGTAAGCAATGGGGCCAAACCAAATATTGAGAGTTGCTATGATGTGCATAGGGTGGCATGTGTGTCTGTCTCAAGAGAATGAGATACAGCATCTTTGTGAAAGCAGAATTTACTTGGGACAAAAGGTATTAAGTTTTTAATTTGTTGAATAGGATTGTTAAAAAAATTAATTGCATAATTGCATTTTAACATTTGGGAAACTTAAGTGCGGGATTCAGAAAAACGACTCTTTTTCTTGTGAAAACCCAATGCAGAGAATGAGTGAGATGGACATTCCTCTTAAAGAGTATCTCAAAATTCTGCAAGATAGCTCAGTCCTACCTGTACAATAGGGCAATCATTGTTGTCAAAAACCATGGCCATCATTGTGGGACCGCCTAATTTATCATGGATTAAAGTAACTATCAATCACCTGGTGCGAGTTAAAAATCTGTATAATTTCTGTAAAGCATTACTGTCCTTAGGAGTTTATCTCTTTGCCATGAACTTCATATTTCAATGCTCCAGGTTATGAAATGAGAGTTTTCCTCTTGCCTTTTTCCCTTACTGCCAACAGTGCCCAGCATCCTCCTTTCTTTGCTGCTAGCCATTCCTCATACTAAGCCTCTGCATTGTGGGCTGAATCAGCACCATGAGTGGAAATACAGACCCTTGGGCCAGAGAGAAGGCATCATATCTGCTTCCAGTATGTGGGATATCCTTGCTGAGTGTGCGTTTTCTTTGGAGGCAAAAAGGCAGAATTGTACATTTCCAAAGTTTCGCCTAATCTTGGAGAGCACCCACGGATATTGCGTGATTAAGTTCCTCATTTCTTAAAATTGTAGTTTGAAAGATAGTTGCTGCTCAAATGAAGCACAATATGAATCAGTGAGTAAAAAAGGAATGAAGAGAATAGTTACTTGTCTGCTTACATCTTGTGATGGTGATATGTCAGCCTGAACATTGATGTTTGAACATCACACCTACAGTATCTGATTGCATTTATTCAGGGTCAGTAATACGTCGTACAGTAGACGTGTATGATGCAGGTTTACTGAATGCACGTTCAACTTGTGTTGGACCCCTGAGACTGTCACAGGTTAATTTCTGGTTATCATCATTAGCAGAGTCTCTAGTTTGTAGTGTAATTAAATACACTGTTACTGTAACCCTGTTTTCTGGGTTGGTAGCGTTCTCCAGTCCTCCTGTGGGTAATAAGCGGCCACAATTTCTTCGTGAATGATCTTTAATTTAACACCAACAGAGGCAAGACAGTACACCCCCCAACTTCACTCTCTCTGGGTTCACAGCAGACTCCCCATTCTACTGTTGCACATGTTACTCTACGTCTGTTATACTCACAACTGTCCCTTGTAAAACAATGGCAGGTAGGAACTTAAATTACTCTCAGCCAAAGGGGACATGAAATGGCAACTTAAATGTTACACATATAAATAATATATAATAATATAATAGCTAAAGTGCTATAAATGATCATGAAATAATTACTGTATGCAATAATACTTAATTCTGCAAGTCCAAATGGTACGTCGAAGGTATATGGTATGTGACTTATCCACTCCACCATCAGGACACTCCTAGGCCTGCAGTAATTATAATAACTTGTGTTCCCTCATGCATACAAAAGCTGTGCAATGTCAGACCTGCATGAAACCCAGGTCGACTGCAGGGTCACGTGAGCAGCCTAATTAAACCAATGGCAAACAGGTATTTTCTAGGTGCCCGCTTTTGTCTCAATGGGGTATTTGGGTGGCGCCTGTGGTTACGATATATGCGTGAACACTTTTCCGTATCAGTGAGTCCTTTGATGAAGTAGACCTAGTCGTTGCTCTAGGGTTTTTCATGCACGACTGAATATTGGCGCATAAAGGTGTACAGCTGCCACAAGGCATTTAGTTGAGCAGCCAACACCCAACTCTGAAGTTTTGTCATGAATGTGTTGATGTCACCGCAGGGCTAGTGATGCGATGAGCAAATTTTGCTTCACAGCCCAAAAGTGATTCATGCAGCTTTAAAAGACTTCTAACCAGGGGAAGACGGGTATGCTCGATTGGTTGTTGAGTGTAATTTTAAGCAGAGGATTATGTCAAATATAAATGAGACAGCTTGTTTTTGGTTTTATAAAAGTCATAATCATACCTCTACAGTAACTGAAGATCACTTTATTAGCTGAAATTAAACAAACAAACAAACAAAAAAAATCATCGTGGGCAGTTCAGATATTGTATTCCTGTTAGTAAAAAAAATGATATAGACCTACCTGGCTTATAACAAATAGCTATTTGTCTTTATCCTCTCTGGATTTTTACAAGAGTTGTTTGCTTTTTTTCTCTCAGTGTTTCAGATGCTGTGGATTCCCTAGTTTGCCAAATAATGTTATTCAGACATTTAGAAAGTTGTAGCTTTTGTGTCCAACAGCTAAAAGACACTACATTGATTACCAGTCTTAAAAAGATGCAAACTAAAGTAAAATCCTGGAGAAATTCTCAGATGCTTTCTACAGTTTCTGCCTCAGGGCAATGTTCCACACATATCAAGTGAAAACTGTACTCTATGTCCCATATCCTGAAGAGCATGTTTTCACATTACTCTCTTTCATGTTGTCCTGCTTTAGCGGAACAGGTAATGCTGTAAACCACTAATTCAGTCTATGTCCGCTAAATACAATTTAAAGTCCAACTGAAATCACATTTCGTCATTACCTTTTGCTGTCAAAAATCATGTCAGTGATTTTTGAATTTAGTGTTAATAGGTTTTTATTAATTAAAGGAAGAAAAGTATATCAGAAATGCTCCATCTCCTGTCCGCTGCTGGTGTGTCCGTTGTATGTGTTTGATTGACAGCATTTGCCATGCTGATCCCTGGCTGGGGCATGGAGAGACAAGTAAACAAACTTAGCCATTGAAATGGCTTATTAGCTACAGTTCCCAGCACAAGTTAGCAGTGGTATTGTTAGCAATTGTATTGATGAACAAAGACGAACAGAAGAAACATGGAGGTTTTAGCGACACTTGCAGCATCACTCTTTGGATTGTCTGACGGTTGGTCCAGACTCAACAATTATTGGATGGATTGGCATGAAATTTTGTATAGACATCCGTGGTTCCCAGAGGATGAATACTAATGACTTTGGTGATCCCCTGACTTTCTCTGTTTTTTAGTGAAATATCTCAACAAATATTGGATGGATTGTCATGAAATTTGGTACATGGTCATTTATGTCCCCCTCAGGATGAATTATAATCATTTTGGTGATTCCTTACCTTTTAATTTAGTGCCATCATCAGCTCAAAATGTCACTTTGTCCAATACTTTGTTTTATGACCAAATACCTGCTAAACTAATGACATTCCCATCAGCCTCAGCTGTACTTTGTGTTTAGAGCTAATTAGCAAATGTCAGCATGCTAACATGTTAAAGTAAGATGGTAAACATGGTACACATTACACCTGCTAAACATTGTCATTGTGAAGATGTAACCATACTGACATGCTCACAATGACAATGCTGTTAAATAAGCATTTGACACAGGTATGTCTTCTTGCGGGATGGCCGTCTTACTGCCTTTATCCCCCTGCAGTCATTCTTCGTCGTTCCTCTTCCATTTTAATTAAGCTCCTCATCTGTGTATAAATATTGCTGGCAATCAAGGTTAAGTGACTTACAATTGTCCTTAAAATAGTGGACCCTGGATAACCAGCCATTGCACCTAGTTTTCTTGAATTTCCTGAGAGTACAACAATGTAAACAAATCTTCTGTCGTTCACTGTTACATGTCTAGCATTTATACTAAATTGACAGCGACCCACAGCCTCAAACATGGTTTGGTTAGTTTGGCAAGTGCAAAATTGTTGTGTCCTATAGTCACAATGACCACAGTTATGAGAACAAAAAATACCAGAATTTTCCTTTAACAGTGCCACATTGTGCCTGATCATTTACCTCGCACTATTTGCATTTAATTGGCTGCAGCTGTTTCACTCTCCACAGAAGATAGGTGCCTCTCGTTTGTGTGCACTTTCATTGTGTGCTGTTTGCGTTGTGCTGGATGAAAAATCTCAGCTTATGTTTCTCTGTATATCTTACAGACTTGTAATTGTCTCCTTTTTCCCCACACATGTAAACACAAACACTCGAGCACACGCATGCTCATGCCAACTGTACCTAACTAGCAGTATATGGAACAGAGAAGGGCCACCTGGTTCCTGTATGTTTCAGAGAGCTTTACTTTTAGGGCGAGCCTTGCTACTTAGTTAAACAAAAGGGCCTCCGTGTTGGTCCTCTAGATAAACACACTTTCCTGAGAAAACACGGACACAGTTACACTTTAACCTGCCCAGGGAGGCCACAGTTACATCCTCCCGGACAGTTTAGGTCAGACTGGGCTATAGTTCAGACCCGCGGCGAGAATCATGCGCTACACGTGAAACCATGCTGGCCTGTCAAACAATGGAGCCTTTGACAGCCATACCCCCCTCCCTAGTCCACAGTACAGTCAGAGCACTGTCTCTCTAGGGCTTGGGTGTCACTCCCCATCTCTGTTGTGCTCCCCTGGAGCTGACCAGCTGGCTTCTAGGCTCTGCTCTGTGAGAGCAGCAGCACAGAGGAGCTACAGTCAAAGTTCAGCCCAGATTAGCCCAGCAGAGAGGCCAGCAGCAACTCAGCCCAGTCAAGTCCAAGCTATTCCTGCATAAATAACCTGATAAACCTGGCCACTTGAGAGGAGGATGAAATGGTCCTTTTTAGTCCCACCCACCCCAGATAATCTCAGCTCTGGTCTGGCCCCTCAGTCCTGCACAGGAATACTTTTGACTTTGACTTTGGTGCTATGTGGGAGCAGGAATTAATGTGTTTTTACATGCACAGTGGTGCAGTACACACAGTACAATATCAAATTTATGTAGAGACAATGCATATTCATAATTTGGTATCTGAATTATGATCTCACTATGACAGATGTAAATTATAGTCTATTTTTAACAATGAAAGGCAATACAATTCTATTTGAGAAGAAACTGAAGTTTTGTTTGGCTAAGAGTGAAACACATTTTTACGCTTTGTATTTTGCATATACTTGAGTATACACAAGCAATATATTTTCATAGCTTCTTTACAAAAGTACATAATACCAGAATGGTTTTAAAATTAAAGTTCTATTCGGCTTATTGCAATATCTTACTGGTACACATATTGACAAAGGTTCAGCTGAAAGGTGAGGCATACATTGCTCTGTGTGCATTACATGTATTGTCAGCTATGTTTAGGTTGGACTGAGTTCATACAGTCATATCACATGTGTTTCCTCAGTATCTCTGCATGTAAAACACAAAGGTGAAAGGAGGAAGCACACAGTATATCACTATGCCTATATTACTGGATAAACAAGGGGCTGACTGGAGGAACAAATCCTGTTTCTTTGGTTAAGTCTGCTGTGAAACCGTTGTGACTGTCAGGGTTTACGTTCAGTAAGAATGAAGGGGTTAAATGAAGTAAAAAGCCTGAACAGTTTTCAACATTTGAAACAATGAATAAAGGATTTTTATCTCCCTGGTAGATGATGAACATAAATACAAGCAATGAGTGTTATCTGATGGTGTCGTTATGCAGAGCTGCCACCTCCCCCCAGCACAGCAGCAGTCGTGTAAACAGACAGCGCTCTAGAGGAATGCTGGACTCTGTGACCTCCCGCCCCGAGTGCTGTTATAGTGCACTGAGTTCAGCTGAAACAGCCCGCCCCATGCTGCGCCTCCCCAAAGCTCCGCCTCGCCCTACCCCAGCCTGAGGCCCCACAGGGTGGAAAAAAATACACCTCTTTCACCCAACACCACAGCCTCCTCACATACACGCACATACGCAAACATGAACACACACACAGACAGAGAAGTGCTCAAGTGCTCCCTTTCTTTACCTCCCCAGTTGTCAGAGCAGCAAGTTCTTGTAGTTTCGACAGCTTTGCACCATCGTCATTTGAAGATCTCTTGCAAGTCCTTTTAATGTATTAAGACCTTCCTCATTCATCTCATCTTGTTAAGTAAAAAGATATTCGAATTGTAGCTGTAAAATCATTTTGTGAGCTTTATTTTTCAGTGAAAACACATTTCAGTTTATTGTAATTAAACTTCTGTCTGGCGCTAAGAAGCCCCTTTACTCTTACTCCTTCTTTTCTCTTGTTAGTCAGTCTTTCATATTTGATAACCTCTTGATGTGCCGATGTACTGTGCTTGATTGTGGGTGGAAAATAAAAGCACATGAGTTTTGAATCACTTTTTTTTTTTTTTTTTTAAAAGGACAAGGTCAGTGCATGTTTTCTGAGAAATTAAGCTCTCTTACTGCTTGAAATAAACATTCAGTGGATGTAGTTTGGGAGAGGCATAGTATAGTGTCAAGCAGACACTGCCCTCTGCTGGAGTGCAAACAGAGAAAGGGAAGGTCAACAGGGATGGATGCCCTAAGATGTGAGTTTGTGAAATACCAAGAAACAGAGACAGAGACTCTGAAATCTAGAATCGATAGAAATTTAATGTACTTCTCAAATAGTTGCATGCCAGCTATAACCCCATTCACACCTCATGAATAAATCAAGCAAGTCATCGAGTGGAAGATTTAAAACATAGCATCAAGTTGAGTTGCAGCTGCTTACCTGTCATGGATTATGAATCTTAAGTGGATTTTATCATTGATTTCAGCGAAGGCACAGTAAACCGAACCCTGATGATTATCACTTTGCTGCACCTCATCATGTTAAACACAAGAGGCCTTACACATGTGTGCATTGCTTGTGCACACTATTAGACATGTGGATGTGCGCGCACACACACGCGCGCGCACGTGCGCAGACACACATACACACACAGACACACAATCCCAGTTAGCCGTTGTCTGAGGAAATGAGGAGCTGTCTGGTGCCATAGCAACCAATGCGGATATCCCACCCTTCTAGAGCAAGAGAGAGAAAAAAAAACAGAAGTGGCAATGACAGATTGACAAGACCCTAATGAGATCCTCGATACAGAGATGAACTGAGACTATCTGACTGTCTGTCTGCCTGCCTATCTGTCTATCTGTCTATCTGCCTATCTGTCTGTTTGTCTGTCTGTCTGCCTATCTTCCTATCTGTCTGTCTGATTTATCTGTTTTCTGTCAATCTGTCTGTCTGTTTGTCTGGCAGTTTGTCACAGCAAGACTAAATAGGGAAGTGGGAGCATCAAAGTATGGCAATGGCGACATGAGGGAATTTGAGAAAACTAAATGTAAGAAACAGAATAGCAGCGCGTGGGTGAGAAAAGGGGAGAAGACAAACTGATGGGGTAGGAGAAATGAAACGAGGCAAGAAGAAAAAGACTTAGACTACTCTCTGGGGCATGTCTGTCTGTTACAAGCACAGAGCCACAGCCTGAAAACACAGTCACTGCCGCAGTCTGCATCAGCCTGCCTTTCACCACCGTGACTCCCATTTGAACTGCAATCTCATATGTAATACTATTCTGGCCCATATACCAGGTTACATAACACTCCGAGCCAAATCCTGACCTCAATCTGCAAAACAGCCACTCTTGCTCTGATAAAAATTTTAGACTCCATATCAGCACTGACGTATGTGGAGCACCAGAACGACAAAAACTCAGACATTACAGCACTGTCGTTGGACAATGTTTGATGATTTGGACAGCTTCGTGCTGCTCATATGATCTATTCATCATTGTTCTTGTCTTCCTTAGGTGGCTGGATGAACTTCTGTAATGGATGGAAAGCAGAAACCATGTTCACACCGGTAAGTTGAATCTTTACCGAGCCTCACTTCCTGGGCTGGCCTGCAGGTGGAAGTCACACCCACTGCTGTGTGCTCTACAATACGAGCACCAGCACCACTGTTGGAAACACTCTCATTTCACCATTCCTATCTGCCAAGTTTGGTGTGATGTGTCAAAGCGACAGATTGTTGATGGCCACTTCACCTTAGTACTACGCTGTGTGAGTGAGAATGTGTGTTTTTGTTTTGTCTGTGTGGTGTTGGTGCTGTTTATGTCAATGGTGTATGGCAGAGGACCACATGAAGAGACTCACAGCACTGGCGTGACCTAAATTTCTTTTTATACCACAGTGTCATTGTGAGGTCTATGTGTGATGCCAGCCAGCTTCGCCAATGCTGTTGAGCTTTGATGTGCTGCCCTGAAGTGACCTTAGAGCTTTTCAGTGAGTGTATAGTCAGAGAGGGTTGAATGGGACTTATAAAAGGCCATGACTTTGACTTAAAATGAACATGTCTCTTGTCCTGTTATGGAGTAGTATGACCTCTAACAGCTTTTTTTAGAAATCCTTTTTTTCATAAAATACATTATCCTCATATGACCTAGTTTTACCATTTTGATGCTATTTGCTGGGATGAATTTACATGATACATTTGAATTTATCACTCTGGGTAAATGCAGCACTGCAAAAACTAGGCACAGGTGCATTAGCCCTCTACTGCATCCCTGCTCTCGCCTGTCTGTGAATGAAAATATATCAAGGGTAGCGAAAAGCATCCAGTTGCTCCGCCGTCCCCATTCTGGTGCTCTGTTACCTGGGGTGGCCCCGAGTGCCTCCTCCTCCTCCTCTTTAGGAGTGCAGCCCCACCTGATGCACACATCTGCTTGCCCACTCATCTACGCAACGGCTTTAGAGGTGGGTGGTTGGCGGGGGTGGAGTGGGCTTGGAGCACCAGCCAATAACACTCCTTATCCTGACAGCACTGAAGTGATTTGACACATGGATTCAACCAATCACAGAGCACTGCAGCAAAGAAAGCAGCAGTAGTAAAAAGAAAAAGAAAAAAGAGAAGAGTAAATACAGTGAGAATGAATTCAAAGGAGGCGTCTTTGCCGTGCTGTACTTCCACACATTTTGCAAGTCACGGTGTTCTGTATATGATTGAGATGACAAAATTCCAATGTAATAACAAGACTCAAGTGAAACCATGTTATATGTTATATTGGTATATTCAGATATATCATATTTTTAACTTGGTACCTGCAGATGTTCAAAGTCGACATTCTGGCTTATATACTTAATCTCTAGAAACTACACACTGTAAGTACAATTAGCCTTATAATCAACAACATCTCTCCCGCCACATCCTGATCGCACTGTTACTCTTGACAGCAATGGCTAATTGTATGGCTGACCCTGTAGGCTTGAAATTCTTCTGTTCGCTGTTGAGAAGAGACAAAGGAAGGCAAATACAAGAGGGGATGTTTCGTCCCTGAATACCAGTTATTTTATCCCTCACTCATTTGCTTCCTAATTTCCATCTCCTTTGAATTTCAACTTTGGATTGCCCCTCAGCTCACCTTGATCTGAAACAGAATCATATGATTGTCTGGCATAATAAATATGGATGACAGTCATTCATTCTTACAAGGTCACTGTAACAGCAATCAGTGCCTTTTATTGAGGAGAGGAAGAATGGAGTTTTGTCAGGCCATTGTGAAAGGGGATAGATCTCATCCTGCTATACAATGGAGCCATAAACCTCCATATATCCCATTAGGGACATACACTCGCTGCCTCAAATATGTGGAGTGCCTTGTTGTTACTGTACTGCACTCCAAACTCAGCCTCTGTCAATTCTTTAAGAATCAACCGGGGATGTGGCTTGTCAGCTTCAGTGTATGTCAACTCAGTCACAGCAGAAAAAAAGCCTATTACCTCGTCTGACACAGAGCGGCAGTACTGTCTTAACGGCTGCAGACACATGCCAGACAGCAGTGGACAGCCAGGAGAGAACCTCTCTATCAGTGTGCACTTTACTGTACATGTCACTATTCCCTTGGTGCCGTTATTCCTGTTTGTGATGAGTGAATGAGGGAAGAATATCCCCCGTGAGCTTAGCTGGGTGGTGGTTGTCTCAAAGTTTTACCTTGCAGTGCTTGTTAGTGGTTGTGTTTGGGTGATTTCTTTTCTTTGTTGTCTTTGGTATTGTACTAGATGGGATTGTGCATGGTATGTACAGTAGGATATTATGTTCTAGTGTTGGTATCTGTCTTTCTGTCTGCCTGTGGGCAGACACGTTCTTGTAATAACTCATTAACAATAGATGGAAAATATTTCGTATTTATTATCTTCACAGGTTTACCCCATAAGGTAGATGATCTGAGCAGAGACTGGAGCTGTTGGGTCTACCTGAGAAATATGCTAATGAATGGCGAAATAAAGAATTTATGAAGCTACTAATAAACAGGGAGCTCACATTACTACCACAATCATGTGACGGGAAAACAAACAACAACAAGAACTTAGTTCTTACCTCTGACAGGGAGGTTATATTTTCGGTCCTATTTTCTTTAGCAGGATATTTCCAAATCTTGGTGAAAGATTTCAATGGACTTTGGTGGAAAGTTCAGCCATGGGTCAAAAAACAAGTAATTAGTTTCTGATGTGGATCTGGATAAGGGTGCAGGTCAAGGATTTTGTTGAGAGATATGACATTTTCACTATTTTCTCATGGACTGCGAAGCTTGATGAAAAAGGTCTGGCAGGTGTATCCCATGATTGTCTCTCAAAGTTTTTGATTTAACGCAGATCCTCGTCCACATGCAGATTAAACATTTCTAAACATTTCGTATTGAAATAACATTTCTTTTTTAGAATTGTGCAAACTTGGACTTAGAGATATGTTCCATCTGAGATCTTTCTAGTTTTTACAATAAAAGCAGCCTAAGCACCTTTTAATCTATAAAAAACAATGTTCCAGCTTGTACTGTAAGATGTCAAAATATAAGACAGTACATTGCACTGATAGTTGAAGGGTTGAATGGTCTTCTTTTCTCTCTCTCTTCAGTTAGCCACTTGAATTACCGTAACGGTGAAATGTCGTCAACTTCTCCGTGGGTTGTTGTATAGTTTACCTGAGATCCAGGTAAACCAATTTCTTTGAGGTAGGGTCCAATGGAAGTGTGCTTAGAGGTTTTTACAGGTGTGTTTGCAATATGACTTATTATTTTAGTAAACCAGACTATACGGTAGTAATTGCTTCATAATTATTGTCTTTATATCTTACAGTTAAAAAACATAGTACTTCTGTTTGGTGGGACGTATAAGAATTTACAATGCAGTCTCTCTTCCATAATGTGTTAATATTTTGTGACGCACACTGTATGCATTTAAAAACAACTAAACATAATTCCATGCTTTTACAATACAGTAATGCCATTCTGTCTGTTAGGCACATTAGTTGCTAAAGTTATAATAACCTTCAGCCTTTGAAATGTGCATCATGATGCTGTACTTTCCGTCTGAGTTTGATTCAGTAGTATTATGTTATTATTCGAGTGTTGTTCAAACCGCCGCTGGCATGGCAGCCACATCAGTGAGATTCTTACTGTTTTTTTCTCATCTCACCACCTCAACTGACAAGGACCTGAAAGAGACAAAGAAGAAAACTAACCACATATTCCTTCTCGCCAGAGTTCAACTGAGAGGCCTGATAATCGGACTGAACTGTCATTACGTTTCACTTCACAATTTGAATCAGTGAAATGATTGGAGATGTGGGCAGCGATTCAGAGGTCTGGAACAAGGCTAACTGAAACACACTGTATTGATGCCTATAGAGCTGAGAGATCCATCAAATTTATGACAGCATTCTGAGTTGAACTGAATTATGATGTATCTTAAATTGTCTTTTTTTCTGGTCTTAAAGGCTGCACTACAGTTCAGTGAATTTTGTCTTAGAAAATCATGTATCTTTGTTTCTAGTAGTTTATAAAAACACCATATCAATTTTGAGGTTTTGATCAAAAATTCAGATGATTCTTTTTTTTAAAAATACTGCTTGTTCTGCGGCTGAGTTTGATAGTTAACTGCGTCATTCTGCGGGTCGGTGTGTAATGAGGGTTTTAGGAATGTGATTGGTAGCTGCTACTTGTGTTGGAGTTGCATGGAGGAGAGACACTGCAGAGTCAGACTCTAGTCCCTGTAGGCCCACTGTCTGTATCTGTCACTCCCTTCCAGCCTCACAGCTATAGTTCATGACTCACAAGGTAATATGTGTGTGTGTGTGTGTGTGTGTCTGCATGCACTGGAAATAGTAGACTGGGGTGGATCTGTTCCTCATGTTCTGACCACTGCACAAGACTATGACAAAGAGATATGTGCTTGATTGTTGATTGTGTGTGTGTGTGTGTGTGTGTGTGTGCGCGCGCGCATGCGTGTGTGGTCGAGGATATGATTCAGGCTGAGTTTTGTTGGTGGAAATGTGGTTGAATGACCAGTTTGTTTCATGTGCTCACCACAAGTGAAAGTGCAACTGAGTCATCAGACAAACACAGACACAATAGGACAGGAAACCATAGTGGTGTCCACACACCCTAGTGCCGTAAGCGGACACACACACACACACACACACACACACACACACACACACACACACACACACACACACACACACACACACACACACACACACACACACGCTTGAGTTACTTGATTGCTGAAATTGAGGATTTTTGCTTGCTCATAATGGCTTTTCACTGTTCTGAATCATGTCTCAAATAGCATTGGAAAGACACACCCAACAAAGTGGCTTTTGAAACAAAAGCAGTTGTTCTATAGAGAGACAGTGTTGAGTCATTCCTCTGAACTACTGACCTACAGTTGAAGAGGACTACAGTGACATTAACTGCGTTGTTTTGGTAGTGTAACTATGAATGAATACATGTATGCAAAGGAAGTAGACTCCTGTAGAATAAGGTGAATTTTTCTTTGTTTCTGTGTTTTATACAAACTCAATAAAAAATATTATTTGTTGTTAAAATGTAAAGCTTTAGTTAAACTTTTATATAAAACACACAATGGACAAACATTCTATTTTTATTTTTGCGGATTATAACGTTTTAGCAGCTTTATAGTTATTAATAAGGGATTATAATAAGGTTTGTTATAATTATTTATAGGATTTTAACATTTATGTTTCTTAATACTTTCCTTATTCTGTGACTTATGGACTATGTTTCTACTCCCCATTGGATAATTGCTAAAAACACAGCCATTTTGTACTGTATGTTTAGACTGTGCTTTTACCCATTCTGTAAAAGCTTTTGTTTTTATAGAAAGACAAGCTGAAACTTGGTGGAATACAGTCAGTTACTGTTAGTCAATAGTGAGTTATTTTTTTCAAATTACACATTATCATTATCATCTTGTCACTTGTGACAGTATTTTTTTTTAACAGAACAGGACTAAAGTGCAGATTCTTCAGTGCGTACCTAATACTTGTGAAATATTAGTCTACTTAGAGCCAACCAGAATTGTCCCCTTAGCTTTATTAAACCGATTATAAATCAAATCCAATATCCTTGTCCAGTGTTTGTAAACATTACAGAAGCAAATGAACCCTTGAATTACATTACGACTGATGTAAAACTCCATAATTTCCCCACACACCAAATAAAACTGCCAACCAGAGGAAAAAAAACAACAAGTACTTACCAAACTTAACACGAATCAAAGTGAGGATAGACAAAGGAGACCCGAGCTCATGTTATGCCCTGTCTAGAGGAGGCCGAGCAGCAATATGAAATAGACCCATCTTCCCCAAGTCCCAAACATGGGGATAATGTGATCAAAAAGATGGCTAGGATTGGCTTCAGGGTGGTCAAGGCCAACACAACAAATGAAACAAATCAGGAAGGTAGCAAATATACCCAAACCTAACAAAATTAAACAATCAAAGAAAACAAATTACCTAACCTTACTTACTAAACTGAATAAACAAGAGAAAAGTGAAATTAACAAAACTGGCAGCCGCCCCTACGGACTCCAGAAAGACAAAGCCATCAGCATGGAAGAGAGTATATCTTTCAAATCACAGGTGGAACATGAAGTGTGGCTAGTTGGAAAGAGAGGAAAATTAATTTTGCGGCAGACGCCATCTTGGCTCCATACTGTATATAGCTGACATCACCTGGGAGCAAAATTTGATCCATTGCCTGTGCAGTCTCTTTCCATTCAAACACACACACACACACAGCACACCTGTCACACGTCATGCCTATTCATTTACACTGACGAAACAGATCTGGGGTGGAACATTCAACAAAATGTGACCACTGTTGCAACAGTGAAAAATACTCTTAATGTACAAAATGTAAGGGAGATTTTCCTTTCGAGTTGCAGCCCTTTTTGCCCAGTCTAAATTATGTCAAAGCTTGATAATCCTCTCGTACTTATAGCTTCAGTGGATAATGGCCTTTACTGCGTCTCATCAAGAATCAGAAGCTCAGACATACACATTTTTAGAGTTAAAAACAAAAAAGCAAATGGCATTAATCATTAAATGAACAATGCCAGTAAGGGATGATTTAGAATCTGCTAGTGATAATTTATTACATCCTTGCTTGAGTTTAGCTTTCAGTTAATGAACAGTTATTGCCTGAGAAAGCCTAGTTGCAAAAGTGAATTGCCACTTGTTTGTCGTACCAGACTGACTCCAACTCTCATTCTCTCAGACTAATTACTGCCATCTCATAGATCCAGATCATTGGCTGTCCTATTCCTCCTCTATACAGTAGACATGTGTAACAGTCTGGTAATGTCTGTGTAATGTTTGGCATTTTCCAAACCAGAGTGAGCTGCTTGTTGTTTATTAAAATGACTCAGTGACGCAGCTTCCAGAGAGTGATGTCCAAAATGAAAAAGAGTAAGTTGTTACAGGTGAAAAGCGTGACCACAGACTACAAGGATGCAGTGTCTGTGACATCACCCACAGGTTTCTGAAGGGAGGTTTTCAAGCCTGGTTTTGGGTTTGCCAATCCAAATTTGGGCAAAGGGGAGGCAGCCTGCTGTGACGAGCAATAGTAAACTACCACGACTGACTGCGAGAGGCTGAGAGGTCTGTCCGTCAAGACTCTTTAAAACTAGGGATGCCCTGGTGAGGATTTTTTTGCCCTTGATCTCGATCTGACTTTTTTAATATTGAGCATCTGCTGAAACCAAGTCCAGTCTGGTATTTAATTATATAGATGTATTTTAGCCTAAAGTAACCTTCATTAAAATTAGTAAAGCATTTGTAAATATGTGTGACAGCTCAACAAATCTGCATTAATAAAATATAACCTGCATCACACTTTCCCTTCGATTATAATATATTAGATAGTGTCAAATAATAAAATAAAAGTATAATATGCTATATAATAACCTATTTGTGGTTTAGACAGGATTCATACGACCTCTGTTCATCTCCAGCATGAACAAACAAACAGGATCGGGCTTTATATAGCCGATACCAACAGGTCTCTTTCAGCCACATTCTGTTTAATATTTAACATTTTATGGAAAACATTCTTGACTTTAATTTTGTTTATTTCCAAAGAAAGTCTGAGTTTTCTGGGAGTGGCATTGAGTGACCATTTGAAAAATGAGTTGCTGCTGAGGCTTTTTACCTGTAACCAAGATTTTGTGTCTCCTAATTTGATAATTTTCACTTTAACAGTGTGATTTAATGTAATCAGATAATACTGGGTTTAACATCCTAATATCAACTACAATAGATAATTATGGTATTGAATGTAGTTATTTTGTTATTTTTGCCTTTTTTTTTTGCTTTGATTTGTTTCATTATTATTATGTTTAGCAGTTGGCCAAATTGATCTTAATTGTTTGCTTCTCGGTTGCACAAGCTTTCTGGTTGATTCACTGAGATGTTTATGCAAATCAAGTTGTGGCACAAATATGCCCCCCAAAATAGTACTTGAGCAGGCCAATCCAAATTCAATCACAGTTGAAGCATACTTTGCACACAGATGGAAGGGCCTCTCCCTCACATGCTTGGCTTGTTGGCTGCTTTGCCTGCTGAGGTCCTGGAGCAACAATTAATCACAGCCTAATGGAGCAAACTGCACAGTCTTTTGAATGACCTGCACCTTTAAAAAAATCTTTCTTGTGCTTCAATAACTGACAGAGCTGATAGAGTATTGTGGATTTTAATATATTAGCTTATTTGCATAGCCCCTCCCTCAATGTCATTATTAGATACATTATTAGTTGCTATATTTATATTGTAGTTAGTACTCAAACTACATGATCAATGGGAAATTCATGTTTGTTAAATTGGGCAATGAGAACAAAATCATCCTTTTTTTTCGGTATTAAAATTTGATCATTCTACGCAGTAACATTGTTCATTTAAAAACAAATAAATAAACAGATCAAACAACTTAAACGTTTCTTGAGATGCTTTTGTAGACTTTCCCTTGTCAGTGAAGTATATATTAGGCCAGCCCCTCTGTAAAGCTGGCATGAGTCTTGCAGCCAAGCACACCATTAACTGGGGAATTAGAAACCCTGAGAAGTTGTTAATCACCACAGTCATTCACATTCCACATAGACTCTGCTCAGGACCTCTATGAGCTGGGGATGGGGCATGGTCTGGGGGAAGCTGGGCCAATGCTATTGGACCCAGTGGTCTTTAATTAGAGGGAGAGCTTGGCAGGGACTGATGGAGGAGAAAGGCTCTCAGGATGTGAGTCCAGGGTGAGAGGGTTCACACACAAAACACTGGCTTTTCATCACCACATGACTCACTCAGTTTGTGTGTAAAGTATGGTGTATGTGTGGATGTGTGTGCGTGTGTGTAAGGCAGAGAAAGTGAGAAAATGTGTGTGTGTGCTCATGACGGTGTGTGCATGTGTTTCTTACCTCACTGCTCAGGCATTCCAGTAGAGAAAGTGGTGTGAAGAGAAAGAGCGGCTCTCACAGTGTGGGTATTCATGGATCTGGCCCCCGTGGGCCGGTCCGGGCTCCAGTGTTCACAGACAAAGCCTCTCCAGCAGGACCCAGACACACTCACATAGAAAGGGGAGCAACAGAAGGAGAGGAACACAGGAGAGAGGGAGACAAGGTAACAAGGGGAGAGAAAATGGAGATGGGGTGGGAGGGGGCAATGGGAGAAGGTCTGTGTGGCAGCTCCTTATTCCGCCAAGAATGCAGGTGTGATGGCTTGTCATGTAAAACTGGACCAGCCCAAACCTGCTCTGCTTGGAGCCAGAATTGAGAGTTTTGAGGGAAAAAATCTGAAATGACACTTTTCATTAAGTGATTGAGCGAGACCTTGTCTTTCTGAATATTATGTCCCAAATTTCAGACTTATGGGTTATAGCAGAGAGGCTTTACAGAGCCTCTCATCTGTACTGTGACTTTACTTTAAGAAACTGTCACATTTGAAGACACTTGCACTCCCTGCACTCACCACCACCTTTATTCTTTTTTTCTCCTCGCTGCCGGCGGAGTCCATAAATCTGTCCGACTCTCCTCCTGGGGAAGGGGCTCCTCCCCCTCTTTTTGCATCAGCCAATCCCGTCTCCCTCCTCCAGTGCTCTCTACTCCCTCTAGCATTAAGCCAGCAGCTTGAGCTCTTAGGATTCCATGAGAGTTTCTTCCACTTGGCCGTCCCGTCACTGTTCCCCCTGCCTGGCCCCTTCCCTAGATCGGGTAGCCTGGTTCACTGTGTCCTTAAACAACCCGTGTGCATGTACAGGAAAGGGGCCCCAAAGTGGGGAGGCCCATCTCTAACCCTTAGTTTTTAGAGGGACAGACTCGCGCTGGAAAATCTCGATACTGACTTTTCTTTATTGATGAACTCCAAGGTGTAATTAACACAGTCATCATCAACAATAATATTAGTGTTATCTATTAAATAATATAGACATACACATTGCATGTACATACTTTATATATAAATTATGCTTAAAGCATACAGTATGTGTGAAAACTCAGCATGTGTACAACAGACAGGAACCATTTTAAAAACGAACAAAAAACTAATTAAAAAACTTATATTCTAAAGATTAGCATCTTTTCAGGTTATTATTTGGGATATACTGACATATAGCTTTGGTGATTTGCGCAATATTTATTATAATCTCATTTTTTTCAGTACATGTGCCTTCACTCACTGACATGGGCCATCAGCTATGCAGGTTATCAAATTCCTTGGTGTTTGAATAATGGCACCAGCTCAATAAAGAGACGATCTCCTGTCGATTTAGTACATCTAGCAGTCTTCATAGATATGCAGAGGCTGTCATTCTTTGACACTGGAGGATTTTGCTGAATGCAATTTGTCAGGATATTTTTCCTCTTAACAGTTTAAGAGCATGTAGTGAAGTATAGAATTCGGAAATCTTTGTCTAATTAAATACCATGTGTGATACTTTGTGAAAAGCTTCAGGTTGAGCGTGAAGGATTACCGTTATAATTACTCTTAAAAAAGTCTTCTTATATTTTTATTGAGTTTTGTACTTGTTTTGTACAAATAGGTTTATGAAAGCAAATGATGTGCAGAAACTGACAATAAACAAAGGAAATGATGGATTCATTTTAATGTTTCATTAAAATGTTTTTGAGGACTGCATTAAAGTAAATAGTAGCACTTTTAATATAGATAAATGTCTATCTTAACTTATATAGAACTTGGCCCGCTCTCTATAGATACTGTGCACCCAAACATGGGGCACCTGTCTGTTTTCAGATGGATGGGTGGGTGGCACCTGCTAGGATGAAATTGATGGTCTTGTCCTGATGATGCAGAGTCACAAGGCATGAGTGTGCAGCAGCCAAAAAATGGACAGCAGACAGATGACGTCCGATTTGAAGTTAAACTAATGATTTGGGTAGTGATATGCATCATCGGTTTTATGTTTGAAGGCCATGCTTGGCACAGTTACCACAGATACAACTGACTTTAAATACTCAAACATGTATTTGTTTTTTGATGGTTGCCTGTAGTTTATTCTCTAAATAAATTGTACGATTATTATTAATAAAAATAGATTAGTATTCAGTTTGGTTAAGAATTTGTGTAAAAGTAAAAGGCACCATGTCGTACAGTAGATTACATGTGGCTTCAGAATAGTCTGTGTGAACGTTTGCCAATTAAAGCTGTGAAAGTAGAGGATGATGTGGATGCTTGTGGTAAGACCTGGTCTAAATAAGTGCAGGCACAAGCTTCATATTTTATTCTGAAATGCACAGTGCACCCGATTTGTTAGTATTCCTCTCTAACGGGGGTTCCTCCATCCATTTCTACACAAGTAATGTCTCTGTGAGCCATGAAATTACCAAACGGTGGCGGGCAGAAAAATAAAAGTGTATGTTGTCTGTCTGATGGCTTTGTAGAATTAATTTCCAAAGATGAAGCAATGATGTATTTCATGGCTGCTTCATCACTCGATTGTCCCACATTAGTCCTGAGAGACTGAATGGCAGTAAATTAAGGGTATGAACCTACTAAAATGAAGAAAAGAGCACCTTTGATTGGGTTTGATTTGCAGATGTTTGGGGATGCACTCCAAGTCTTGCACTGATTAGATTTAGCCTACTTTTTGGTCAGTAATGCATGCACAAATGAAGCTGGATGTTGTCAGGAAGGCAGCGTAGCTATTTAAAAAGGTGCATATTCAGTAAAAATGTACATATTAAATTCTGTTCATGGTTGAATAGGTAGCCTATACCATAAAATAGGTCTTATTTAAATGATCTTCCTGGTATAGTTGTGCTTCATTGACTGCAAAAATCTGTAAATGAGGACCTTACATATTGTGGCTCTGTCTTTATTCTTAACATATCTCAGCCAGCCAACTCATATGGAATGGATTTAATATAATTATAGAATATAGAGTTTATTTAGGCTCTGACCTAGTTGTTAAAGTAAGCAAAAGTGCATGGAGGGGTGGAGATGGGGCTTATGAAATCCTATGTTGAGCAGCTACAGTAATAGCAGCGGTGGTGTGAATGAGAAAAGGGTGCATTGGATATGTGTTGCAGTAAGTAGTGTAAGATATTGTCTGCTGGAACTGGCTCGCATGGCTGTGCCCATATTTAGAGATGCAGATCCATCATTGTTGGACGACTCTGTCAAGTACAGATGAACCACTGCAGGTCTTAAAACAATGTCTCCACCATACAAAAACCACCATGGTACACTTTTAACTGGAGCATGAATGAATGGCGGTTGAATATGGGGATATTGAAGGCACAGTAGACACACTGTCATATGGCTTTATGATCCCTTTGACTCCTGATCCCCCAAATCCCTGGTGACCTAGAGGCCACGACCCCGGCATCTGCCAGCAGTGGCAGAAGGAGAGGCAAGCTACGACTGTCTGAATCACACCTAGACAGATGCTCTGTAAGATGAAGTCTCAGCAGTGAACCCGCCCCTGCACTCACTGCCACTGACTGAAAGTCTCATAGGGCGAGATGAGTCATTAGACATCGATCCCGACTTCTTTTGGCTCCAAGCTACACAAAATTATTTGAAGCAGACACTTTAGATATTAGTAACGCCCTATAAGGATTCTGTTTGGTCTAAAACTGCTATGAAATGTGTGTCTAAAGCCAAACTTCTGAATTTTATAGTGTTTGTTCAATGTAGTCTAATATGGGATGCCATTTAAAAGTCGGTAACAACAGTATGTGGCATTGTTGTGTGAGAAGTTACACCAGTGTCAAAACTCTGTCACTGCGACAAACCAAGAGCTTAGAGATACCTCAAGGGAACATGATCACGTACTCTGTTTGGCCTGTCAACACACACATTGGGCTTGTGCAAGTGCTTGCGATTCCATGTGAGATTTTGTGCAAGATTTTGGTGCTGTTGGCGCCAGTGTTCAACTGAAAATTTACTGTAGCAGATACTGTATGTGTCACAGATGGAAGTCATAGGTCAAAATAAGCATCACACTCATACTTAACAATACTTAAAATGATAAGGATTAAAATATGCAGGGTTCGTACAAAGTCTTGAAAGTTTGAAAAATGCTTAATTTTAATCATGTTTTCAAGGTTAGGAATATGCTTGAATTTGAATATACTCCCTGTTTAGGTACCTTGAAAGTGCTTTAAAAGGGCTTGAATTTTACTCTTAAAAAGCTGTAATAACGCTGAATATGCTAAATTTCCATGGTCAGTGTTGCCGTAAATCCAAATCCAGGCTTCAAAACATCCTGTCAGAAATTGATTGGTGACATCACAGGCACTATGTCCATGTTGTCCAAGAAACATGTTGGAAAAAGTCTTGAAGCCATAATCATAAAATGCCAATAAAAGTCCAATAACAACTGAAATCAAACAACCATGGGTTACTGATTATCAGGATAACATTTAGGTAATAATAATAATAATTCATTATGTATAAATATATTTTTCCTCCAGCTAACACTTGAATAATGAAATGTCAGAAATATCATGGTTATTTTTGCTTTTATTATTATTGCAAAGGCAAGGGAGCCACCCCAATGTGTTAGACAATTCTGGGCTTCCTAAATTACATCTTACTTGTTATTTAGCAAGTTTAAGGTTTACATTTTTTTTTGTCTACAGCAAATAAGAATAGCAGAGTGTGAAACTTAAGCATTCAGTTTCCTCACACATTTTTGAGCATACTTTCTGCCTTTATGTTTTATTCATTTTTTGAAAAGTTATGACAACATACACTCATAATTTGTAGTGTCAGTGGTGACGATAGAATAGTTTGGTTTCTGCTTGCTCACAACTCATCTCTTTATCCTTGAAAATAGCCTACATGTTTTCATCCACTTCCACTACAATTTAGATGATTTTGGAAGTCTTTTGAGGAAAATTCAGTTGATGATTCAATCAGTTCATCTTAATAGGATCCATATTTAATCTCCATCCTACATAGGTGACAATAAGTGTAGAAATCATTATTGTTGCAATGTTTTGCTTGTTTTTTTGTTTGTTTTTTTGTTCATCTTTACCTTTTAATACATTTCTGGTGTTATAGCTACATTGACTTGCACACTGTATGGGAGCTACTTAAATACGGTGCACATTTTTACTCTTGAAAAAAGCCTTCCATGTACTGTTTATGTGAGCGGGTATTGGATTTATTTGTTTGTGCAGCGGTGCATGAATGCGAGCTAAGTTTGATGTACGCAAGTGAAGCTGTTTGCCTCTTTCCTTCCTGTGTGTTCTGAAATCTTCTTTGCTGCAGACAGTCTGGGGTGCAGAGATGGTGGATGGTGTGGGGTGTGGGGTGTGGGGGAGGTAGGCAGCGGACGTGGCGGCAGGCCAGAATCAATTGGCAGTGTAATGAGATGGCCTGGTGCCAGGTAACCATGGAGCTACCCTCTTTGCTGTCTACCAGTGCAGAGTTCAAAATTAAACTGAATGAATGAGAGAGAGAGGGGGGGGAGGCAAGAGTGGAGGGTGATAGAAAGAAAGAAAGAAATGGCAGGAGAGGAGGGTGGCTGATGAGGCACTGTGGGCTATTTCTAAGCATTGCTGGAAAATGTAACTTGAGCCCTTATTTCAGAGAAGGAAGATGGAGGGGGGTAAACTCACAATCCACCCAGTATTTTTACACTCTGGAATATGTGGAAATACGTTTTTTTATCCATTTGCATTTTGCTACTGTGCACTGCCAACATTTAAGCAAAGAACAAGTGCTCTTCACAAAGAAAGAAAAAAAATGTGACCTCCCTGAGTTCTCTTTCTTGATGTCGACGTTGAGCTGCTTCTTTTGCAGGTCTGATGGCATTAGTCGCTTTAATTTGCCTGTAAATCTCCTTTCTTCATCCCCTCCTAGACCCACGCTCTTCCTCCTGTCATGGAAGATGTGTTAATATTGAGCATTTGGCTGCATTCTTAAAGTGATTAGTACAAGCCCGTGGATCCTGCAGATGAATAGAAATTAAGTAATTAATACAGTAATTAGATCTTTTTCTCCTTCCTACAGCCTTACCCCTGCTATGTCATTGTGCTTGCTCCTTTCTCAACTCATTCTGTAAAGCATCTTAAGAAGCAGTGTGCCACCCATAATGGATAGTTTTTTGCACTTTGTCTCTGCTTGATGAATACAATTTTCTGGTATGTTGTCAAACACTGCAGTACAGTCCAACCATGATTGGTAATGCTTAAAAAAGTTCTATCCAAACCTTATATTAATATTATAATAATGCTGAGAGAGAAAATATAACATTTCAAAAGTTAGAAGTTTCTACTTTTAATGTATAATTAATTTACATGAACTTAAATCTTTATTTAGATGGTTTATGTGAGATTAATAGATGTGGATAATGCAACTTGTTGATTACTGGGTTATTTTTGTGTGTTTCACAAGATAATAGGGTCAACCTATAATCTGCAATCAGATCAAATATATGTTTGAAAGAAAAGAAAACTGTTTGGGTTTTTTTTTGCTCAAAAGCCAATAAAGCAAGCATTTTATTTTTTTCAAAAGCTAATCTCTACTAATCAGAAACTTGTCAAGCAAGCAGAGCATGCTCAGGATAAAGTTTTATCTCCACTGGCAAAGATTTAGTTGTTTTCTGACTCAAAGCCAGCGTCTTCACTGTCTTTAGAAACTGGCCAAACCTGGCTCAAACAGGGCAGAGCCAGCCACATATCACAGGCTGCAGTGGTGAAAGTAAAAATGTTAAGCATGGCTGAACGTACAGTACAGGTTATATACTCTGCGTGTGTTGTAAGGATTGGAGTGCAGCTTATCCTGATTTGACCTTTGCTTTGACAATGGCGTCTTACTTTTTCTAATCAGTGGTATTTAGTGGGAGGGAGATCGTGATATACTACCAGTCTGTCTGTACAGTAAAAAGCATGTTCAGCAGTGGGCCTCATGGCCTGTGAAAAATGCTCAGGCACTCTCTGCTGAAATGGCCCAGACTTTGAGAGTTTTGAGTGCACGTTGAGAGAGAGACGAGACAGTGGGCCAAGACGTCTGTGGTGTGGATTAATAGGGAGGACTGGAGAAAGGGTGCCGCAGTTGTGCGTGAGCAGAATATTTGATGGGGGAAGCGAGAGGAGGTAACAGCGAGGGACAAGCAACTGCAAGAGATGGGTGAGATGAAAGGAGCGAAAAAGATAAAAATGGACTGAAACATCAAGAAGCAAAGATGTATGAGCGTGAGTGAAAATGTACAGTAATAAATACTGCTGCTGTCTCCCACTGGTGCTTTATCCTGCTCTCTTGTCTAATTGAGCATGGGGGATAAAATCTACACGAAGGCCTTCATACACAGCTGAAATATACACCTCAGTCAAGTTCAAGGGATAGATATCTCTAAATACAACACATGTAGGAAACAAAATGAGGGAGAGAATGAATAAAGCAAGTAATCGTTTTTGTGAATACATGCTGAGGTTAATCAAGTGTGCTTTATCAAGTACGCAAGGCCTTAACAACTAATTTTACTTACTTACATGACTACTTTAAGTCCCCGTGAGACGTACTGTAAGCACACCTGTAACCGTTGTGCAATCACTTTTTATTTGATATACTACACGCGTCTTCTCTTTTTGTTCTTGTCTCTGGCAGACAGATGGGTACATCTAACGTCCTTATGTCTGCTGTTGGTTGTAGTGAGCAACAACATTTTGGTAGACAAAATGCTCCTCTGGCTTTACATGCAAACCAATACTCAGATCTTAATACTTTCATGATCATGAATGTATATAATTTTGGGTTGTGATTAAGCAGATTGAGTACTGTGATATTATAGTGCCATTATTGAATATGAACATAATTCCAAGGGAGTCTTGTCCATCATACTCATTTACCCAAATTACAAACGCTACCCAGCATTTTTTTTTTTTGTTTACAGCTCTTACCTACATCCAGTCTTTATGTTTCTGAAATAGCTAGCACAGGTGGATTTCAGAAGTGTTACTGTAGGTTTAAATTACTTGTGCAAGTTCCTGAGATAATACAGCAGACAGGCTGGACTGTGGGCGGTTATCTCATGTTTTGACTGTTGCATCCAAACAATTAAAATTAGCCATTTGCAGTGCCTGCCCCCTGGGATGCTACATTTCGCTTGTGGGTACTCAGAAAAGGATTGCGATTCTTCTTTAAAATGCCAATAGACAAGAACCACGTCTGAAAGAGGGAAATCACTGCCTGTACTTTGGGAAGCACCCGCTGCCCAGAAGTCACTTGGTACTAACTAGGACTAGCCTGAATGGTGGCATGTAGCTTTTTTGTATAAACTTCTTGCAACACAGACGCAACTCTGACTCAACTATGAATCACAGCCTAAACACAAATAGAGATTTACCAAAGAAGTAATAAAACTTGCTGTTTGTAGCCTTTACTGGAATCTTCCATTTGGTATTTTATGTTATTTCATTTGGTTTACACTGTACAGTAGTCTGGTGACGACATTACACTCCTGCAGTCTGTTATGTGTCTAAAGGACAGCACAGACCCTCATAAGGACACAGAGTAAAACCTGAGAATAGGAACTACCTTACAGAAAGGCAACCAAAGTAAAATTTTATATGAGGAGTCCTGGCCGGCTGTAGTGACACCCCATTCATGATGTTGAACAAAGACCATTTTATAACAAGAAATAAAACAATGTTGTAGCTATATCTTACGAAAAGACGTGGGGGGATCTCGTAATACAGCATTCCTTTATTAAAGTTGGCTAGATGTACAACACTCATACAGGCCACTGTGAGACCATGGCTGTAGCTTGTATAGGCCCATAATGGACAATAATGAGGACACATACTGTAAGAAGATAGTAAACAAATAACAAGACATAAACACAAAACTAAAACAATCAAATACAATGTTACTCAGGCCTGAATTCTTCTCCTCGATTGTCACTGCATTTTCTGCCCTGACGTTATGTTTCTGTATTAAAGAAAATGTGGTAATGATTTTTTTCCCCCATTGTTGGCAGCCCACTCTCTCTTCCCCACTTTCCCAGGCTCTGAGAGTGGCTTTAAGGGGTTACCTTGTTAGAGGTTTGGGGTTATGCCCATGCCGGTCGCTCTGTTTTCTTCAACCTTCTGTTTTGGAGAGGCCCTTTTCTGTGTCGGCACTGTGACAGGGTTCTTGGCAATAGCCTGAAAGTCAGATCTGTTCATTTAGATTCAAGTGGTGACCATGGAGCAGACAGCAGCCCATTGGCATGCTGTGGCAAAACTAGTATCCAAGGCACCTAATATCCTGAACTCAACATTCATCCTTTTTCATAACACTAACAAGCTGATGTACACGGGTAAATGTATGTGTGAAGGTGGCTCTTGTATTTCTAAAATATGGAACATACTATGGCTTCTTGCGCAGTTTGTAATTGCTTATAAATTGCTGAGTAATTAGCTTATTGTTTTTCCAGAGGTCAGAAGTCAGGGTCAGATAGGGCAACGCCCTGATGGGGGTCATCATGTCTTGCTTAAGGACACTTCAGTGGGGCAGCTGCTTACTGGTGCGGGTCTTCAGTGAATACAGGTTAACTGCCCACGAGTGTAGAACAGCTACTCCAAAATCTGAAATAGTGCCTCCAATGTTGGTGCAGGTTACCTCACTGTTGAGTTAATTTCTCAGATGCAGGATGGAAATATTTTTGTAAATGAGTAGAGTTCCATGTGAAAACAGTGGAAATCCACATCTGTATATACTAGCAGGAACAAGTACTGCACTGTATAAAACAACGCCTATTGCTGTAAAGGAAGAACAACAGGATCAAGTGTATGAAAGTGGATTTCCCCCACCCTTGGGTTTTTTTAAATGGGAAAAACCAGGATGGGCTCACATGAAATAATCTTTCCCGGTTGCATAATTTCTTCATTTAATAGAGTTTAGAAAATAAAATCCCTCTCCCTTTTGAATGTTGCCAGTTGTATATTAGCCTATTGTTGCTTTTTTATTGTCTAGCAGCATTTAGAGCTGAAGCACTACATTTCTGTATGCAATGCAGTCCTCATAATCAATGATGTGTCAACTTAGCAATAGCACATGTTCTGAGGTCTGCTTGAATTTCTTCTTTTTCCAATTTCTGCTTTTTTACAAGCTTGTTTTCAGTGACGTGCAGTCTTTGGCTTTGTCTCGAATCTGCGGAGCTTTTCAGGGAACACAGGAGCAAAGAGACAATACAGAACAGAATCGGCCCGTGGATAGAGCCTTGAGAGACTCCGTTAGAAATGCGCTGATGAGAGTGGTGTACTATTTACTGCAGCAGTCTGGCTACCCGTACTGTGCTGTTGTGATGTCAAACGTGGTGCTGAGGTTAAGTACTGCAAGAAAGACCAGAGGGAGAAGTAAATCTGCATTCATGATAAACTTTTTAGACTTATTTTGACAGAGAAGTTATATAGAGAGATATATACAGTATATGTACAAACTGAGAACTATATGACTATGCAAACGATGTAAAAGTGTGGACATTATGTACTGAAAAACCAAGGCACGCACAGTGGAAAAAATGGTAAATAGGAAATTTGGAATTATGATGTTGGCATGCAGTGCTGAAAATAATAACCATAGCCTCACAAAGATAAAATAATAATTCCACAATTATTGATATGATATTTTTTTTCTTTTTATAAATAGAAAATATAGTGATCAAACAAGAGACACTTGTCCTGTAAGGCATTCAGGAGACATTAGAAAAGACCATAAAGCATAGTGCATCAGGAGGACGACACATTAACACGGACAGCAGTGTGGAGCATCAGGATGTGGGCATGTGAGAGACACACAATAAGCCGTATCAGCCTTACTCGTTTACAGTTGTAGCCTTCCTCTGCATGCTGGGCCAAGTAGAGTTTCTTATGGACTGACAACACAGCTGTACGCCATTTGTCCGGTCTGAAAGACGGCTAATGGGACAAAGGGCATGAGTGAGGAGAGGGAAACGAGGGAGAGATGCTCGCTGAATCGCCCAGCCCTCCCCTGAGCAGGACGGGGAGCACCACTCTTCCTCTCTGCTCATAGCTGCTTTCCCCCGGCCCTCAGCCATTTTGGAGAGAGGAAAAAGTGGCTGCTTTCTCTCTCCCTCTCTCACTACGTGGCATAGCTTTGGAAAGGCTTCGGCTGCAGAAGACACATTTTGCAGCTCGCACTTGGGAGATAATATGTTTGCAGAGAAAAAATTCTGACGCGAAACAACCTTCTTCCATCTTGACTTTTTTTTTTTTTTAAATGAATTTTTGTTTCCCTTGCGTTCAGCTGCTAAGCCTCTCTCCTCTTTGCTGTGCACTTTAACTCATGCTGTGTCCTTTTCTTTAATAACTTGCGCTCTAGTTTTGCTGGCCGGTCCTTTCCCCTTGTCTCTTTTAAGTTATATCTTTTCTCATCTCTCAATTAGATTTTATGCAACAGAGTTAAAGACAAAGGGATATGTCCAAATTTTGGCAGCACTAAGAAGAGACAGAGCTGCAGCCAAGGATCCTGCTGGGATCCAAAGAAGCCAAGCAGAATGAAGCACCAAAAAAAAACAAAAAAAAAACACCACCCTTTCCTTTGCTTGGTCACAAATTCCACTTTTTCTTTAGCCAGCCCTGCGCTGCAACTCCTCCTCGTCCACATCTTACCGCATTCAACCTTTTGCCATTTCTCTCTTGCCGTACCTTTTTTTTAAAGGCGATTTGAGGTTTTTGTACCCCGGAAAATGGGCACTGGACAACGGGTTAGGAGGGCGTAACAGGGAGAGAACGAGGGGATGTTATTTTCTTACTTTTGCTTGTTATTTAGCTTTTCTTGTTTTGTTTTGTTTTGTTTTTTTACTGTTACGGTTATTGAATCGTTGTTGTAGTGCTCGTAGTTTTTACTCTTTTATGTGTTTTAAGGGTGTGCTTGGATTACCACGTGTTTGTAAGTGTGTGGTTTTGGGAGTGTGTGTGCAGGGGTATCCTATCTGTCAACGTTTCTGTTCTGTGCTGTTCAGTTTTTGATGATTTGTATATCTGTTTTTATAGGTGGCTCCATTTATACTGAAGCATTGGCCTACACTACTCCTCAAGCCTGACTCCACCTGATTCCATAGGATGTCTGACCATCAATTCCAGCGTGTGCCCTACTGGTATGTCGGCGATTTATAATACTTATAGTTTTCTTTCTGTTAGCTTGGTTCTGTATAGTTTCTAATCCGCACCATATGATGCGTACCTGATAATTTCTTCACAGTGCATGTTTTTTGATGGTGTTTATGGTTTGGTAAGGTCAAGAGAAACAGTGTTATGACACATTCTGGAAATGCATAATTTATCAGATAATTGCACATAAGGCATTTATAGACTATCGGTTTTCTTTTCAAAATTAATGGCATCATATTTAGTATTCTGTACAGGTGCGATTTAATATGATTTCACAGTCTTATTTAGTCTTAGTTTAGAATATTTACCTTCTTAGAGATGCTGGATTTATTGTCTGTTGGCGATTGTAGTTGTACATTTTGCTAATAATACAAATGGTTTCGTAATGGTCTCGGGACATCTTATTCATATTGTGGTATTTCATAAAAAACTGTCTAAAATGGCATTTTATACAGCACAAATGTATTTTCTGATTTCCAATCATTCATTAGTTGCTGGCATTTCGCATTTTTATGTCCACATATAAAAAAACATACAGTATATTATTCTGTCTGACATTTCAAAAATAAATGTTGACTTGTGTCAGTAGGTTACACAAACACCACGTCCATCTCACAGTCATGTGCTCTGGCCTGTTCACTGTACCATGGTTTCATTTCAAGGCACTCCTCAATAAGATACACAAACATGAAATGTGTTTTATAGCCACATAAAAGAAGGTCTACTTAAATATAAAACATGAAAAATAAATGAAAAGCATTTTATTTTACTTGGCGCTATCAAGCAAGGATTTATGCCTTAAATATTATAAAATGAAAAGTTCAAATAGACTGAACTCATAAATCTTCTAACATTCAATGGAAGATAGACGATGTGGATGTGCATTTTAACTCTGATTCTTGATAAATACTTTGTTGTTTATCGTGGCATATTTGCTTGAACGCCCACTGAGAGGGGTGGCATGTTGAATAAGTGGAGATTACAGATTCAGATAGGAGAACGACTTGCTGCTTCCATGTTTTGTGGGTTTTGTCTTCCTTATTTGCTCTTGAAGGGGTAATGCCAGCTGCCACAAACCCGTAGATCCGAACTTGTGGTGACTGGCTGCACAAGCTCGTATCTATAGGTATGTGTCTTCCTGGCAAATACAGCACCTGCCCTATGCCTGTAAGAAAAACAGCTAGCTCAATGTAGTTACCTTCGAAACAGGTTTTGACTGGTTAGTCATAAAGATAGGAATTGTTTTTACTTCAATACAGTCTTGTCTATACAGTAAGTCATTTATGACACCAAGCTCTCCTTGCCTGTGTTCTCACGATTGAACAACACCGACCCTGTCAGGACAGGATATTCTCTACCAAGCTAACAAACCACGTGCCCCATCTTTACGCAGTGACCCCACCCAAAGTAAGAGGGTTGGACTATATGACGATATGACATGACATTGTAAATCATCTCTGGCTGAATTAGGCCATTGGGTCAGTGCTGCAAATCAATGAACAGGACTGCTTCATAGCAATGTTGGATTTGCATAAAATTGATTTGTCAGGTATGTAGTTTGATGGATTAGCAAGAAACAGGCATTCTCATTTGGTTATTTTAGCTACCGAATGTTTCTTAAATTTTCTGTACAATTTCCAGATATTGTAATAGCCGTCCATATCATGAAATGGTTCGCTATCACTATTTTCTGTTAAATTACATTTACCGTGATAGATTTGGTCCATTTCGCCCACCGCTACAAAGCAGCCGCCCTGCAGTTTCCTCCAGTGTTCCACAGGTTGAGGTAGTAGGTTGTATAGTTCAGAGTGACACCACAGGAGATAACTGTACAGCCTCCTAGCTTTCCCTGAGGAAACACCACACACTCTGGACACTGATGGATTATTTTACCAAACACCAACTTTTGTGCGATGTTAGACTTGGCACTGGGTTTATCAGTTGGTTGTAAATACATTGTCTTTATATAAGGTGGTTTCGTGACTGGCCCTAAAATATTGATTTTGAATTTTCACAATTTCTTTTTCGTTTCATACAATGTTTCGCTTTTCTTTTTTTTTTTTTTGTAGGGCATAGGAAGAGATAAAAATATGTGTTGCACAGACGGGCATGAACATGGCAAAAATTGCCTCTCATATGATGTTATTTGTGGCAGTAAGACAAAATTAAAACAATCACAGAGCAGAAGACAATGACGGGGGAGACGTTTGAGAGTTGGGGCAAAAGCACCAACATGCTGCTGCAGCGAGGTCTGTGGGCCGCTCTAATGAAAGAGATGCCACTGAAGGGAAACACCATACAGCCGCAGGGGGAAGAACACGGTCTTGGCAGCCAATTATGTACAAAGTTCAATTTCACTTAACCAAAACGATATATTTCCTCTTCGCAGCTATGTGGGAAAGACACTGCTGTGCTCAAAACAGCAAGTAACAACTTTCACTGCTTCAAACCAAGAAAACCACAGACCCCTGAAATCATCCAGATCCCTGACAGCAATGTAGAATACGCTGATTTATTGCTTTATTTGAGGCATATTCAAATAAATTTCTACTGCTTTGTCACAAGCCGCATGACTCTTCACAGACATATTTTAGCTGCATAGTTTTGATCTCTGCTGGAGACATGTTCTAAACTCCCAGTTTAAGGTGTTGGAATTTCAGTTATGGGCTCCTATCAGTAGACACTCCCACCTAATGAGTCATACAAATAAAATCAATGTTAAGCAAAATGCAACTTTTTTTTTTTTATCGATTATATTATTTGTACATTTGTATCACCTAATATGGATCCTTACGAGCAATTTGCTGTGAATTATACCACATTTGCAGGATTTCCTCCTGATTTCCCTGAATAACACATTTGTAAACATTAATTATTTCTGCTGCATCTTGCCTTTAAAGTATGTTCCTTATACAGTTTTTAGTCTGAACTAATCTAATAAATAAAATGTGACATGCAGTCCTGTTAGGGAGAGACGGTATCCCCGTAGTGCGGTGTGCTGCTGTGTGCAGATGTGCAGAGCATGGAGTGGTATGATTTCCAGTTAAACTCTCCGCTCTCCGTCCCAAGGCCACCGGGTTCGATGGAGGTGGAGTAAGGAGCTCTGTGGGTCAGAATGAAATGGGGGGCCCTTGGTACGGGGCAGCTTCTGCAGTACGAGAGAGCAAGCAGTCAGTTACAGTAGATACGACACTACTGTCTTTTTGTTTTTGTTTTTTCTCAGTGCATAATAAACCCACCAAGTCTGGTCTTTTCCTGGTACGAGCAAAGTGTTTTTTCATTTGCATTCCTGTCTGTGTGAGATGTTTTGTTGTGGCCATGGGGTAGTGTGTTAAAGTATGCAGCAGGAGGCATACAGGAGCTCTCCCTAGTGACCCCCCCAGCACACACACCCCGCCCTCCTTGTGGAATCTAAGTGTAGGTTTTTGTCTTCATTGAAAATTTCTATAAATAGTCCCGTTTAGCTGTTCTAATATTAGTTGTGTGTGTGGCCGACTCGAAGCGTCAGCGTCGCTGGAGAGGAAGTGGAAGTAAAGAAAGGCAGTTTTTCCTTGCCACTGTCGCCTAGTGCTTGCTCATGGTGGGAATTGTTGGGTCTCTGTAAATATAAAGAGTCGGTCTAGACCTGCTGTATATGAAAAAGTGCCCTGAGATAACTTTGTTATGATATGGCGCTATATAAATAAAACTGAATTGAATTGAACTTTGTAAAACTGAGATTATATGAATGGACCCTTCACTGCACTGAGGTGCATGTGATGTGTTGGGACACCACAGCATGTGATGTCTGTGACCCAGAGAGATGCATTTGCTTTAAAAAGAAAAAAATGCTGGAATAGAGTCAATAAAGGACAAGTCTCTGATAATACTCAAGTTAGAAATAAGGGAAAATGTAGATGAAGTGAGAGCTTGTGTATATGATTTTCTAACTGACCTTGAAATGAAAGAGAATATACTCTCAAAGAAATCCATTTAAACCAGTAGAGGGAAAGAGGGTGATAGTGTGGGACCACACAGGCCATTTTTCTGCTGTCGCTGATCTCAGCCCATTGTGTGTTGTACGTCAGAGGAACCCTGTTTCGGTAATTCCCTTTTCTCCCCATTTGTCTCGCTTTCTTACCATCTTGTCTCTCGTCCCTTTTCACAAGCCTTCTCTGCTGCTTTAGAGCAGCTAATGCTGATAAAATATAAGACTACCACACCACACGGCTTCCAGTTACATTTCCTTTACCGCTCCCTGAACTTGTGCGTTTTCTCTCCCTTGAAGGAGGGATCCTTTTCTCTTTCAGTCTTCTCTTGTTCCCACCCTCCTTTTTCTCCATGAAACGCACGCTGTAATACCCAGTCACTCTTGCAGACACAGAAGGAGAGAGAGACAGGAACAGAATACCGGACTTGCCGACTGGAGAAGGATTTTTTTTTTCTTCTCTTATATGAAAAGGAGCTTGAAAAGGGACATTGTAAGATAAAAATGCGATTGCCTATCTTTGCCTCCTTTCTTTCTCTCCTCTGCTACTGTAAGCTTGTGTTCTCTTTGCCACTTTCTTCCTCCCTCTCTACCTTTCCTTATCTCTCCTTCTCTGCATATAGCAGGCCTTTAGAGTCTGTGATTTCAGCTGTGGGAGGAAATGAATGGATGATATTTATTTCTCTTTCCCCGCTCTGCTACTGCTATGTCGGTGCTGTATGTAACAGGCAGAGGGGCAAGCAGAGGCTCTACAGTTTCTCTGCCCTGGGGACTTGAGCCTGCAATCCATGAAGCATGCAATGCAGAGGAGGCAAAGAAAATACAGAGACACAGACAGAGAGGTCTGATATAGCGGGACTAAAGTGCAGAGCAAGAGCAGATAGAAAATGTGACACAGATGGAGACAGACCGACAGACAGACAATTGGAAGAAAAAGATGGGCAGTAGTGTCACATGGAGACTGAGGGGTGAGTAGCAGCGGACAGAGGCGCTACAGCAACAGGCGTTACACATTTTTTCCTATTATTCACTCCTGTTGCTGTTTTGCCACTCTGTGTCTGAGCCTGTTTTGATAACTTTAAACCATATCTGCAAAATTCAGATGATAACAAGAACTTCCGTTTGTTTGTGTTTTTTTAAGGTCTGATGTAAAGCTGTGATTTATATGTTAAACATTAGTGATGCTGGGCACATGTCTACTTCATTGGATTGTATGTGGCATGCATGTGTGTCTTAGTGTGGTGCATTTGCATTGGCTTTCTTTTTGTTCAAATAATCAGTTACCTCAGCTTACCTTACCTTAATGCTGCTTTTCTTCTACTCTTTCCTTCCTGTCTTTCTTTCTCATTCGGTTTCTCATTTGTCATTCGTTCTTTGCTCTCCTGTACTAGTAAGCATACGGTACAGGCCCATTGATCTGCTCTTTCTTTCCTTGTGCATGCCATTTTTCACCCGGTGCCCACTGCAGCGCATCTTCTTGCATTCTTATTTTGTAGACATTTAAATAATTTTGCTTTTATTGTCTACATTTTCTGTTGCTGCTTTATGTCTTTATATAGTGCCTTCTTTCCTCCATGGTTTCTAAATGTACTGTAGTGTCAGTCATTCTCATTACTTTTCTATTTAAACCCATCTCTGCTATATTTGTTCACCTACTTTAACCCTTTAACCTCACACCGGCTCTCTCTCTCTCTCTCTCTCTCTCTCTCTCTCTCTCTCTCTCTCTCTCTCTCTCTCTCTCTCTCTCTCTCTCTCTCTCTCTCTCTCTCTCTCTCTCTCTCTCTCTGGCTGCACATGGTATAGTCTTGTCTGAGCAGCAGACGGCTAGACAGCAGCAATCTGCTACAGCAGCCTCATGTGCTAGTCCGAATGATCCATTCAACAAAGCTTGAGCTAGCGGCTCTAAAATCTCTCCCTCCACTTCTTCTACCTCACCGATCTCTCTCTTTCCATTTTGTCTGGCCACATCCTCCCCTCCTCTGTTCCTCTACTAGGCTGACCGGCGCAGAAAGGACTGCGGCAGCGTCCGCCACCACGGTCAGCTGGGTGAGTTTTCTTCTTTCCTTCTCTCCTTCCTCGCATCTCGTCTCATTTCCCTCCCGACCTCCGATTCCTCCTCCTCTTCCTCCTCCTCCTCGTCATCTCGCGGGCAGTCAGATCTCATTCTGTCTACTTGACGAATGAGCTTTCCCTCCATAAAGAGAGAGACGCATGATTGACAGGTGTGGTCTCAGAGGACTGACAAGCCTGGCGTGTCTGGAGATGGGATATCTCATAGGGAGAATGTAAGTAGTAAGGAGCTTTGGCTTTTTTGATAATGGGGAGGGATTTTCATCTGAGTAGGACCCTGGCTGTCCATTTTTGGTCTCTGCTGCTGTCCTTGTTCTCTGACTGGTACTGCTGCGTGTGTGTGAGGTGCAGCATTTTGGCATTTTATATGAGAAATCAAAGATTATCATACCATGATTTGGCCGAGCCAGGCTGTGGCAGCGGCGGGGAGGCCAAAATACGCTGAGGCAGAGCCATTCTTATGAACATCATGTGATAATAAAGTGCTGTCTGTCTGGGTGTGTATGGCCGTTCGGTGGTGACTACAGTAAAAGTGTGTACAGTATGTGTGTGTTCGCTTGCAATAAGATGATATGTGGTTAGTTTTGTATTAGTCTTTATGTGTGATGTGATTTACGGCGTGTATCGGTATTTGACTCATGCGCAAAATACCGCAATACTTATTGTCTTATACAGTATAAAAGTGTTATGGATGAACATGTGCGGTGGGGTCGTGTGGAACCCCGACTTACCGAAACCAGACTGGCAAAACTGAGACTTAGGGTACAGCACAGCACAAAGCCAGGGAGAGAGGAAGCTGCCATTGTCTGCTCCAGTCTCTGCCATAGCGCTCATGCAGCAGTTGATCTACTGTATGTCGCATAGGAAAGGCCAGCCAAAAAGCAATCTGTACCTCTCTCATTCCCTGAGACCCTAACTTGTGACGTTTTGCTGTGATGTGCACGGGTTGGGTTCTTGGGAGCTGCGAGGGGCACTCACACATCTCTGTAACCTAAAACAAAAAAAAAAAAAAGGAAAAGACTTAACATGGCGGAAAGACACAAAGCGCAGCAAAGAAGGGACGGCTTCGCTTTTTTAGCTAGGCACAGCGACAGGGAATGTTCATTTGATCCACCCACACAGCGAAAATAGAGATAGAGGGGAACGAAAAGGAAGAACATTGGGTTTCTTTCAGGATATGGAGGGGTTTATACCCAGAGGCAGGCACAGCGTGTGGGGCGTTGGGTGGGGGAGAGAGGGAGATGGATAGAGGAATGTGGGTATGAAAGACATGTGACTGGGATGGAGGGTTGTCCAGACAAGGTGGGGTGATATGGCGAAACGCTGTCACATTTACAGCATCCTCGTGTTTCTGGGCAGGTACAGTGAATGAATGAGGAATTTGTGACTAAGGTTACACCCACAGTGACTAATGTTACACATGTTAACATAGATGAACAGCACAAGGACCTCACTCAGTCTGTAAAAGACTGTTGTAGACACACTGTACTGTGTATAGTGTATAGACACACAGTCATACATTTATAGAAACCACTTACCATTTGAATATAATGCTATTCAGTACTTTACTATGTTATACTATGTAGCAGACAAAAGACACAAATTTCCACTACTCAAAATGTCTACGGGCTCTTCATGTCTTGAGAGCAGCACAAAGTACTGGTGAGAGCGTGACACTGAAAGCTCAGTACACTTGTGTTTGACCTCATGAAAATTCTCATCTTTCTTTTTCTATACCTTGTGCACCTGTCTGTGTGCGTGCCTTTGTTTGTTACATGTGAATAGAGGATACTGAATAGGGAAACTCAAGGCATGGTTGAATGTAGGATACTTGTAATTGTGTGCAGCAGGGTGCCACCCCCATGTGTGCCAAATCATTAAGCTATGGATGAAAGCAGGATTGTAGTGAGATGTAAAATTACAGTAAAAATGCTGTTATAGTGTATACTGTGTTTTATGGATGTTATTGGAGGGTAGAAGGAGTGCGACAGTGTTCGGTCCAGGTTTTTGATGCAGTTCTGTATGCGGGGCCACTTCAGGTCTTCAGTGTTTCATGCTGTCGTCTCCGTGCTCACAGTTCTCCTAAAACTACCGTTCAGTGTGTTGAAATGTGTCTGGAGGCAAATGTCTGTTTCTATAATTGGTCGGTGATCTGTGATCACAGTAACAGCTTCATTTCCAGCTCTCCCCTCCCTTTATCCACACCTACTGGATGTAACCCTTTACATGTCTTCTTCTTCTTCTTCAGCCACTCTGAAGTCGCTCTCTGTCTTTCAGGGAGCTTCGGCACCGTTTGAACAGCAATACTGTTTGATGTTTTGTCCTCATTCTTTCATTAGTGTGACTGGGATGTGACGTAGTGATTACGTGGTTGAATGACAGGCAGCTTTGAGCTCTGATTCTAGTTTCAGCTTTGATTTCAGGGCATTTTTAGCCATGTCAGATGAACGGTTGAAGAAACAGCTGCCATTTTTGGTACAATCCTCCCGTGCTTAAGGAATTTAGAGATTCATTAAATAGGCATTTTTACTATGTGGTCAAACGCTTCTAATGAGCAATGACTTCTGTAAATCTGCAACTCATTCTCATTGTCACGCACTTCATATCTCGTTGGGAGTTTTGCTCCCCAGCTTGGTTTCAGTTTACTATGTGAAGGTACGCAGCTGTAAGAAAGGTTGCCTCAGAATGACTCCAGCGGCATGTAATGCAGGTTAGCCAAAATTCTATGAGAATAAACAAGCATATGATATCTTAAATCATCTCTAAACCTCCTGATCCTGCAACGGAGCTTAACAAAAGACAATCAGCTGTACAGTAGAATCTGACTGCTGGTTTCTGTAGGATGTCTGACCATGTTTGGACTTAAATCCACATTTTGTACACGCCTTGATCTTTCACTGCCATTATCGGAAAGACTTCACTGTTGAGGTCTCCAGCTCCATGTGATTTCATGCATATTGCGGTGTTTTAGCTGTAGGGGTTTGATGTTCACGTCTGTGCAGGGTGCAAAATTTACTTTTTTCTCCACCAGCCAAATGGCTAGTGAATGTTCCAATTCACTAGCCATTTGCATATTTTACCAGCATTTGGCTTGGGGCTAATTTTGTGCCCTGTGTCTGCATTATTGTAATGCCATTTTAATCTCGTTTAAGATTTGTATTTTAAAGAGAATCAGTGTAAAAGGCAGTAGAAGTACATTATCTGAACAATTCTCATCTCCCATGTATCTACATACAGAGTGCAAAATTCATTGTTTTCTTACATGCAGGTACTTGGTGGTAAAACGTAAATGTAGTCATCTCTCAGTTCAGCAGGGTTTCCTACTTGGAGCAGCAGGTCTGCAGCAGTACGTCATGGTGTCAGTGTTTGCCTTGTTCAGCAGAAACATGCAGAGAAAGAGCACATCCAGACAGACAGTGAGGAAGGAAAGGAACAAGAAACAGTGAATATTTGTAGATGGTTTGGTTTTGAAATGTCATCCTCTGATGTGACAAAAAAAAAGTCATGACTGCGAGGGAAATGAAAGCCGCTAACTTCCACGTGTGCAGCTCAAGCATTCACGCTGTACTTCCATCGCTGTGTGTGTATACGTGGACATGACACATTATTAAGACCTCCCATCACAGTCTTGCCCCCCCCACGGCCTCTGCTAGAATTTTTTCCAACTTGTAAAATGGCCGACCATTGAGAGGACTACAGATCTTTCAGTGTCTCTCACTGACAACTTGCTTGTTGTGAATGTTTTACAGTATCACACTGCACAGGCAGAGATAGTGAACACAGCTGGATCTGCAGTGGAAATGGATTGACAAGGAAACAAAGCAAATATTAATACGAGAGGCTTTTGAGTGACAGTAAGGAAGCAGATGTTTCCATTTTTAGGGATGAAGGAAAAAATAGACTGCATTACACACTTATTATTTTTTTCCTACTGTCTATGTTATTTAGATAACATTTACATCAAGCTGAATAGTGTATGTAACGTTTATTGCTATCAGTCAGTTGTGGTAGTTATTAATGAGGTAATGTGAGGATGGGGTAGCTCCAACATGGTTTAACCAGGCCTGTATCCATTATTGAAAACTTAACAGCACATAACATGCCCTGGAGATTAAATACATTTGAATGCAATAAATGAAGGTTATACTGTAAATCACAAAGAAACCATCAGTGATTTTCTATTGCATATTCTGGGAGCAAACCTCAACATTTAAGATGCCGTTTTTTTTTATTTGTCATGTCTAAATGCATGAATAAACACATCTGTTATATGAGTGTATAGCATATGTCAGTGAGTATGGTTTTGTCAGCTTTATGTCTCCCTTCATCTGTCATTTCCAGCTCCTCCCCTGTGCTGTGATCTCACTCGTGCTCTCAGAGTCCTGAGATGCCCTCTGATCGCTGGATGAGAGGCTGGACTCACGTTTGAATCCGACTCAGTCTTTTTCTGTCTGCTGCTTGTTACAGTAGCTGCTGTTGCTCCAGCGGCAGGAGCAGGTGTGTCTACCTCCTGTGCCCCCCCCTTTTCCTGTTCCCTTATCACTGCAGTACGGCAGCTCTGTTTGGGAAGCAGCCATTCCATTGTTCTCGCGCCCCCTTCACCTATCGGTGCTCCTGTGGGTGCTGGCTCCGCACTGCTCGGCCCCACCCTGTGGAAGGGACTGGCTCCAAATCACTGCGATACTTGGCACCTAGGTGCCCTGAGCAGGTTACGCTTACGGCTTTCTGTCTCTTTTCTCCCTGGACAGAGCTTACTACACTCTCTGCTGCAGACCGCCGCCATCTTGTTACTGCTTGTACTGCCGGGCTGCCCGCCTCTGCTACACACAAACCAAATCGTCGAACCCAGCCTCAAGTGTTTGCCAGCGTCTCTCTCCTGCCACTGTTGTTTTGTTTCATGCCAATCCTGCCTCTGCATAGCTGTATCACAACACTTCCATGCACCCAGCTAATGGAGGCATTTTATCGCTGCACAGAGGCAGACACGCCTGAAACCTTTAGGTGTGCATTATACCTGAATGGTTGTCATAGAGTGGAGGATGCAGACACTACACTATAAATGTATACTTGTTAGTACAAATGGGAGGATATATTTAAATACAGACTGTGTGGCTGGGTGTCAACCTGGTTGAGTTAGCAAAACCATGACCAAAATCTTACTGTAACTGTCACCAAAATAACTCTAATTCTAAACTCTAATTTTAATAATAAACTCTAATCCTAACTAGAATAACTTACCATAACCAAACACAATTAAACATAATACTAACCAACCAGAACTTAGCCAAATAGGCGTGACAGTAAACTCATTGTCATTTTACTAATTTACAAATGATTTTTTGGGTTTTTTTTTTAAAGGACAACATGCATTACAATCTCTCCCTGATTCTGCAGCCATTTCTGTTCATGGAGTCCAGTGTATGCTGAGCACATGAGCACATATACAGTATATGCTTTGTCTTTGTGTGTCTGTTGGGCAGAAACTGGGCTGTTTGACCATATGTGCACAGAGCAGACTTCCATCATAAAATAACTGCTTCACACATGCTCACATTCACTCCAAACACACTATTTTCACAGAACAAGTCTGGACATAATTAGATTGTATAGATAAATCATTTTCCAAACAGTGCCATAAATTATTCACACATGTCTGCATCCTAGCTGTACTTGTCACGGATAAGTATTTTTGTAGTATTACAAAGGCACTACACAGTACATCGTACTTTTCTCCACAGAATCAGATATGGGTGAAATACAAATATTTATTAAAGCGAAGGGTACAAATCCAGAAAGCGTATTTCAGCTTACAGTATGGAAATGGTATTGCTGTATCGAGCTGCTTTCGTGAAAAACAAGTGGATGTGAGTAGGTGGAGGCCAGAGTGATACAGCAGTGAGTTCAGAAGGTCTTCGATCCTCTCAGACACTGCCAAGAAGAAACTATACTAATGAAATCATATGAAGAAAACAAACTGTCCCTCGAGAATACATCCATACATCTGAGGTTGCCAGTTTTATTTGTTTACTTGTGTGTCTGAACATACTGTACATGCACTGTAGCTTTGCAGCGATACTGTATACGGAAGGCCAAAGGCTGCTTTGCTTCAGGGTTAAAATGTTGTCGGCTTTTATCTGACATTCCCCTTTTCAGGTCAGTGGAGACGGCCCTCTGTCCCACCAGCTGTGAGTCAATCACAGAGCTGTTCAGTCACAGTTACTAGAAGTATGCAGATCACATTTAGTCTGAATATGAGGTGGTTCAAGAGAAAGCAGAAAAAAATGGACTACATGTCTAGAATATACAGTATATGTAGATGTTTTGTCTGACACTGAAAACTCTCTGCCCAATTCGTAAAAGCAGTCAGTCCCTAAATGACTTCAAACTTGCAATCCATCGACAAATAAAATGTTGACAGACTGATCATTGATATGCTTCCTGTGAAAAAGGCAAGTTTTCTTTCAGTTTAAACTCTTATTCTGTACTACCATCAAGAAGTATTTGTCATTATTAACAGATGATATACATTTTTCTTTGGACAAACTTTTGAGGCAGTGCACATAACAATAAAGCAACTGATGGTAGACAGTTGCTGTTTGACAAATAGTAGAGTTAACAAAATAATAGCCTTTATAGTATACAACACAACAAATGCTGCAATTTAGGGCCTCAAAATTTTTGTTGACAGTCACAGTCAACAAGAATTGAACATTTTAAGATTCACAAATGTATTTTGTCAGGCTTTAACTTTTGATTGCATTACACTGTTTAGTGTTCGTGTTTTTGTCAACTCCCTGTTGCTGTTGAAATAGCTCAGCAATTTTTGATCAACTTTTTTTTCAGATACCCATGGTGCCCAGAGGATGAATCCTAATGACTTTGGTGTTCCCATAACTTTTCACCTAGTGCCACCAGCAGGTAAAATTCTACACTTGTCCATTGAAAAATCTCCACATCTATTAGATGGACTGGCACAATGTTTTGGAGACAGTCATGGTTCCCAGACGATGTATCCTTATGACTGATCCCCTGATTTTTTATCCAGCGCCACAATGAGGTTGACAATTGTGGTTTTAAGGTTAAATATCTCAAACCACTACTGAATGGATTGCCATGAAATGGTGCAGACCTTCATATCCTTTGGTGATCCCTTCACTTTTTAGCTCAATTTCAATTTGTCCAGTACTACTTTGGTTTTCTGACCAAATACTTGCAAAGCTAATGGCATTCCCCTCAGCCTCAGCTGTACTTTGTGTTTAGTGCTAATCAGCAATTGTTAGCATGCTAACATGCTAAACTAAGATGGTGAACAGGGTAAACATTATTTCTGCTAAACATCAGCATGCTAGCATCGTCATTGTGAGCATTTTAGCATGCTGATGTTAGCATTTAGCTCAGAGCACTGCTGTGGCTGCTGTAAGTGCAGCCTCACACGGCTGTAGACTCTTAGTGTTTAGTGGAAAGGAAACTGAACTGCACTGCAGCCCGCTGCACAATTACACGTCTGTAACATTTGATTTTTTTTATATTGAACTGACAGTACTGCAAGTTGGTGCTGTTCTGTATTGTTAATTGCTGTATTGTTTCGCCTGTATATTGTCATGTTTATGTGAAAAGTAGTGTAGTTTCTTATATGGCGTTCCACCGGTATTTATCATGTGTAGACTACATCTCTGATGTAAATGTTTTTTATTTGTTTTTAACATGTTTCTTTTTATGCCCATGCTGCGTATCACTTTCTCCTTTGGGATAATAAAGTTAATCAGTCAAAACAGAGATTTTGTCATGAAGCAGAGCAGGTATAAACTATAATTAGACTCTGAGCAGCTATCTGACCGGTCACTGACGTGTTCCGGCAGTGTGAATAAATCACATAAAGTACAGCAAGCAATTGATTATCAAATTGATTAGCAGCTGCTATTCTTACTCTTGCTGTTAAATGTGCGAGCTGCATTACTGTCATATTGTAGTCACGAATAAAAGAATAAGAGTGTAGTGAATTTTCTTCATGGCAGCAGAGGAGACTTATTAGATTGCATGACATGGTGCAGTTTGCACATGGAATGTAGAAAGATTTCAGGCACTCAGTGATGAAGGCCAGATGTTTGAGTTATGCATAGGAAGTCAATTGTCTACAGTTGCTACTGGGTATGACAGTGATGCAGCCAGGCACCAGCACTGGTATCTACTGTATAATCAAATTTAAGAAGACCCACTCACATATTATGGCTTGTATATAACCAATACATGTGCTCGGTTTGAAAAACAGTCTTCAAAGAACATCACATAAACAGAAGTGCATAAATAAAAATAGAAACAGTATATGAGTAAGCAAGTAAGAGGAGTTACTCATTAATTCCCTGGTTACAGTTTGCATAGCAACTAATCCTGTTTCTCATAAAGCAATACTATACTAAACCTTAACAGAGTCAGAGAGGTTGACGGGGGTGTTGAAAAGTGAAATAAAAGTAAGCTATCGTATCACCGTTGTTGGGTGAGAGTGTCATGAGTCAGATTTAGATTTTTTTAGTTTGAACTCACATTCATACGTTACATGTTTATCTATGGGAGCAGCCATTGGTCCTTTAAAGCTCTTCGAAGCCAATCACACAAGCTGAGGATCAAGGGAAAAAGAGGGCCGATTTCCTGAAAATGTTTTGTTTTCACCCAAGAACAGTGACAGGAAAATCAATCAACTGCTGAATTCTTCAAAAAGTTTTTGATTTTGCAGGACATTGTGGTTACAGTATGCGGTCTATACATACTGAAACTCATCTCGTCCTCCAACTGTAGCCCTGTTCCCTCGTTCCTTCTCCCTGCTTTTTTCTCCTCGTCTTACACACAGTTACACACACCCCCAGCCTGTCTGTGTCTCACACATGCACACACACACACACACACACACACACACACACACACACACCGTCTTTTGTTTGGATTCAGACGGCATTGAAGGCAGATCCTGTGGCCCTTCTGAGGAGAATGTTAATATGCCCACTCTGGTCTCTGGGGACACGGAGAATGGACTCTGGCTGCTAATGCACTGTCACACTAACCCCAGCTCACTCTTCTCACACAGTTAGCAACAGCAGCACTACTGCAAGCACTGAGGAGTACTTAACTACCCTCACAACTTACTGAATCTTTAAGAGTTGCTCTAAATTGTATTTATTTTTATGCCAGGTGGGCTATTTGTTGTGTACTTACTCATTTCACTTTGTTTCATTTGCACTATGTAACATGGTTTGGACTGTAAGTGTTTTGTCAATAATTAACTAGAGGCTGTAGCTGATGAGGCAGCATTTCAGCATACGTTCTTCAGTCTCCATCCAACCTAATCTAAAAGCCATATTATGTCATCTGTTTTTGTAGACACATTACTGTACGGGGCAACTTGTTCCTCCACTATCAATTAATGCTTTATATTGACAACATCATCACAAACATACAACATTGAGCTACATTTACTATCTCTTACCTCTTACCAGTCCTGTAAAATTAGCCTGAAACGCCTATCCAAGGCATACACAAAGTAAATTGAAAGTTGTTCTTGAACCATTTGACCTTGGGCTCTTTTGAAAGGTAACAATCTGATGTTTTTTCCCCAACAGTCAGAATCACTAAGTGCTACTGGGATTGAGCAATATTAATGTGAACACACTGAAGAAGAAGATTTTTTTTATTTCTGCCTGAATATTTTTATTGCAAACAGATGCCCGCAGATGACTATGCTGGGACTTATTAGATGGAAAATACAATGGGACCACAGCATGAAGCATTACCTAGTCCAAATTCAAATTTGACAACAATACCAAAGAAAATGAATATTTCACACATGTTTATCTAAGGGTATGTCTATGCATTTTCCAGAAATGACCCTTGGTAACCATGGTAACATAACTAGGATAAAAAGGCTATAAGTCTTGAACATTCATAATTTTGGGCTCTAATGAAAGGTAACACTTAGTATCAGATTTTAGCAACGTAAACATTTTGGCAAAAGATAGGAAATGTTTTGCTTGTGGTTCAAATTTCACCAAAATTTTCCACTAAAAAACCTGCTACTTTAACTATGGTCACCAGAGTCCAAGGCAAATGTAGCCCATTTACCAACCAAACTGCTCCGTGTATCAGTGGATTCAGTTATTTCATTCAGCAGGGAAAATTTAAAAATAACCAAAAAAAACTGATCAAGATATCCTTTTTCGGTCTTTTCCTGTTATCATCTTTAATTGTTATTTCACACAGGTACATTGTGTTCCTAGCACCTCATGAACAGATTCACCAATAGTTAAAGTTGAGGCTGCGTATTAGAAAGACATTCAGAGCTGCTCATTCAACTCTGTCATGCTACAATTAGTTACACAATAATAGCCAAATGATCTTAGAGGTATTAAACAGAACTGCTTTGATGATTTGTGGACACTGGATTTTTGTCATTAATATCTTAGTTTTGAGACATTGCTCTAATTTAAGCAGTGCTGGAAGAAGTATTCAGATCCTTTACGTAAGTACTAATACAACACTGTGAAAATACACCCCTCCATGTAAAAAAGTCCTGCATTAAAAACCTTACTTAAATAAGTAAGTATCATCAACAAAATGTCATTTTGCAGAAAAATGGTCCCTGTCAGTGTTTTACTATTATATGTTTTTGGATTACTGGTGCATTAATGTATGTGTTGCATTTTAAAATTCAAAATCACCAAATTTGGATATACATGGTTTTCCCTGGACAGGAAGGGTATGAAAAATTGTAATCTAAATAGTAACTAAAGCTGTCTGACAAATGTGGTGGAGTAAAGTCTACAATATTTGCCTCTGAGATGTAGTGGAGTATAAAGTTGTATAACATACCTCAGTTCCTCAAATTTGTACCTAAGTACAGTACTTGAGTAAATGTACTTAGTTACATTCCACCGCTGAATTTAATAAAATGGTAACTGCCTGTTTGAATGCTGAATTAACATTTACTTTATTGTACTGTACATCTGTAGCTGTGGGGCAAGTGAGCACAGTCGTTTACCTAAACATAATTTAATTCCCCTATAATGCTCTTTGAGTACAAAAAAATTGTCAAATCAAGGTCAACTTACTCACTTGTTCTGGAGCTTACGACTGTATCACACAGTCTTCATCAGCAGATGGTGGGTCAGGAGACACCACTGTCTTATTTCCCAATAACTGTCAAGCACACATGGACTAAAAGCACTAGCCATACAAAATACTGCACTTTATTGTCAAAACAGAAAATCCCTCGCATTGATAAACTGTTATACTGTAAGTGTCAATGGAGTCTCCTGCCCTACGCTGCATAGTGGAGTTTTTCTTTCACTCATTCATTCCTTTTCCTTCTGTTTCGCAGCTGTGAGCGGGGAAAATGCACCACACTGTCCTCCCCTCTCCCCACCCTGTCTCACTCCCCGTCAACTGAAGTCCTTTCATAATGAATGGCAAGGTACGATAATAGCCTTCAGGTTGCCATAGAAATGAGACAGGGGCCCTGTATGTGATTATTTTTTTCTTTTTTCCCCCCAAGCATAAATGACAGAGGACTCTGAGGCAAACTCCTTTTCCCCTCACCCTCACAGGCAGCTCCGCACTTTGCGTCCATCTTTTCGTCCTGTCACATCTTTTCTTAAATCAGCATTTCTTCTTTCTTTCAGGCCTGTTTCTACCTCATCAGATTTGATGCATTAATATAAGAATCACGCGAGCTGAAAGTGATTAAGCTGCCATAAATTTAACAGAAAACAGAAGAGCTTGAGAAGAATTTCAATCTATGCGACAGTGTTTGTTCACATAACGCTGGCACCGCAAACAGTCCAGACAGTTTTTATACCCGTGGCTCTGAGGTGATCTGTGGCCGGTCCACGCACACTTGGATCACAAACACCCGGGCAAATTTTCAAAATGAGTCTAATGCTGAAGACCGATCCAAGACTCGAGGGAGCAGATGGAGGTTTTTCGCCACACGAGGCGTCGGCCCAACACAGGTCTCCTCCCTGCATTGAGCATCTCAGTGCAGCTGCTAGCGTGGCCGTTGAAACTGAGCTCTTGTGATCTCAGTTCCCCACCAACAGCTGCTCTCAAGCTAAACAAAGTATTGATCCAGTCTGTCATTTTCACACTCTTGTATCTGGAGGTTGGCGATGATCTCTGATATGTTTATGTCATGTTTGTGGTGTGGCTCGGTGATAAAGTGATGAGTTATAACTGCTAGTGCATGTGCATGTACCTCCATTAGACTGTATATATGTATGACAGACAGACCTGTGGGTGTAGATGTGATGTAGAACAGACTTTTGATCGGCCATAAGCTTCACAAATCATCAAAGGACAGTTAAGAACTTTAACCACTGTTGATTTTATCCAACAGCACATATGATAAATATCTGCAAATTCAAATATGTCTACAGGTACATAACATTCATTACAATCCAGGCATGTCATACAGTAAAGCAAGCCTCCAGTTATCTACTGTTTTCACTCAGAGTTGGAAATTAATACGATATGTTGTCAAAATTAATGCAAAAACAAAAAAAGAAAGAAAATTAATCAACACCAAGTTTGATGGTTAATCAAGCAAAAATTATTTGCTGGTTCTGGCTTCTCAAATGTGAGGATTTATTTCTTTTTATAGCACTTTAACACATTTGGATTTTGAATTTTGGTTGGACAAAACAAAGAATTTATAGATGTGACTCAACAATCCATTAGTCAGTTGAAAAAATGATAAAAAAGGTCCATACCATACCAAACCAATAAAAACAAGCTAGTTGCAGGCCTAACATGCACCTGAACTGTTCTGTGAGGTACCGTAGGCTGTATAGATACCTTCAGTCCATTGACAACCACATATATATTGATTTGTTATGCACTAGAATAATGAAAAAACATCAACAAAAACAAAAAGCAGACTAGAAATATGTTCATATTTAAGACTACAGTTGACTGGAATAAACAGTCAGTTGTTGCAGCCCTTGGTGCAACCCTTGAAAACGTCAACCAACGTTAAAAAAAAACATTTTAACATATTTTTTATTGAAAGTTTAACACTCAAAAACTCAGATAATCTGCTTCATCAGTACTGTGTGGGCGTGGTTTGATCAGATATAATTGACAGTGAACACAAGCAAATGAAACACCTTCACTACTTTGTCAACACACAAGAAACACTGTAAATAAATAAAATACTAGCAAAGTAAGAAACACATTTAACAAATTGACAACGCATAAAGAAGTAACAAGAAATAACAAAACTCAAGCAAATAAAGAAATGCTGCAAGTCGTACAGAACAGAACAACGGGAGTCCATGGGACACTAAAACTGAAGAACACGCTAGTTATTAGTAGGCTAATGTTTGGTGTAACTGCAATGTAATGTGATACCTATGTTGAGCTGCCATTTTGGCTAGTACAAACGCACCGTCTCTGAAATAACCTGTGATTGTCCAAAGTCTCCCATCACGGGCCAGATTTTCTAAAGCCTAATAACAGAGCCAAGAGGAGGGCCAGAAGTAGAGGTTTGCTCTCAGGCCACTTGAATTACAATATGCTGAACGGTTATTATGCATTTTTTGCCCAATGACAAAAAAATTCTGCACCTTTAAATAAATAGAATAAAATTTAAAAAAAACCCAAATCTTCCAGTCGGTTAAAACTAAAATCAATATGTTAGCTCCAGGCGTGTTCTTCAGTTTTTGGTATTCTCTGGGAACTTCCTTCGTGTTTTAACTAAGCTCGGTTGAGTTTTCTGTATTTGCAGTGTATTTCTTTATGATGTGTACTCTCTTGTCACATTTTAAAGAAAAAGATGGTCACATCTGTTGCTGGTGAACCGATTAGTTCTTCTTCAGCCTCTCGTTGCGTTTGTTTTCCAAGTAACCACAGGGTCAGGACTCTTACAGAATGCCCCTTCACTTTCTCCTGCCTCCTTTCTTTCTTCGTTTTTGAATTCATATTTTCATTTGGTAATTTGGTTGTTCAATAGCAGTTTTTAAAAAAAATCCTGTACGTAGTATGAAATAGGCAAACATTTTTCATTCAGATCAAAGTAATGAATTCAGCTACAGTAAAAAGGTGCTGAAAAGTGTTCTTCAGTGTTTTCTCTCTCCAAGATGAAATGTCTTTTTGTAACCACAAATTAATTTTCCGTAGAGTGAGTAAATGTCAGTGCCATCGGTGGCCGAATCAGACTATTTCATGATCATGAACTCTGGGATTTTGCAGGAGGAATTTTGCCACCCAAATCAAAGCAAGACTTAAATGTTATCTATTCCTCTGAGTTTAAAATCCACTCTTCTAAAGATACATCATTTTGTTAGTTTTTGATATTTACTGGATGAGCCTCAACAAAATGTTAATCATTATTTCTAACTAGTCTTTTCATCTTAGTAAAATGTTCAGTCTGTGAGCATATTAGTATTAATTTATTATATTAAATATATTAATTAATATATTAAAGTGTAACTACACCCTCAAATTCAGCTAGAACCATCTCTCCCAGCAGATTTAAAAAATGCAATGAGTGAGGGATCAACAACTGTAGGAGGCGTGGCCTCGTGGCTACATAGTGTGTGGGTGAGGGGACACGGGGGAGACTGACTGACACTGATTAGAGTCTTTTTTATATACATTTCATGACGTAGATTAGTCCCAACCGGTTGACTCTGTCAGCATTAGCCTCGCAGGTTCAGGGCTGATTTAAAACAATTGACGTGTTGAGCCATTTTCAACTCGTGAAATGCCGATTTTTATACACTTGGTAAGAAATGTCAATATTAACAGCAGCAGTGATGCGTTTCATCACAGTACAGTCATATAATTTAGTTTACAGCTCAAAAACACGTTTAAGTGTGCAGTACCTTTAATGACTGAAAGCAGTGATTGGCTGACAGTACTGATCAATCTTTTGAAACTCTCCTCCCCTGCGTGCCGGCATTGGATGTTGGCCAACTGCAGTGATCAGTCAATTGAGCCTCACTCCTGGTTTTTAAACTGGAAAAAATGGCAGCTTGGACAGAAACATTATCTTATCTCGACAATCTACAAACAACTTTCTGTCATGATCAAAACCATGATTTTGTTTTAAGATAATTTAAAAAATATAATTTCAGACAATACTGACATACTGTAATTACAGAAAGAGCAACAGAATGCAATCAAACATGTAGAAATCACGATGTTTATGAGGTTTGCCAGATAACAACCACAAGTTTGCTACATAATTGATCTGTGTTTGAAAATATACATTTGTTGTAAACCTGCGATGACAACACTGAGGTTTACCACAACAGTTTGTCTGTGAGTCTAGATTTTTGTAAGGCTGGCTGTAGTTATACAGTAAATTTAGCTGCTGTACCACAGATCTACTCTCTCTTTTTCAAACAACTTTTACTGAGCAGAATGACAGCCTTATTATCATCATCTTATTCGGACTCAACCAAGGCTGAAATATCTCTCAGATTAAGCACCTGGTTCATCCTTTTCAGTCTGGCACCTCTTTGTAATGTCTGGTGCATGCTTTTTATTCACATGCCACAGTAGATGAAAATCAGGAAATTTAGTTAAGTGTAGTATGAAAATCAAATAACTGTAATTAAATTAGATTCTGTTGGTGGAGACGTCCAATCCCCACTGCATGTTTTATTCCTAACCTTTTTCTTTCAGTTTGTGAGTTACTGTAACAAAAGAGAAGAATGCAGGACAGACAGAAAACAGTACATTTTAAGACATGGGCAGCTAGACCCTTGAAAAATGTTGCACCTTTACTTGAATATTCATTCTGTCATACTTGCTTCCTAAGAATGTATTTGCTGTTAATACTCTTATTAAATCAGATGAGCATAGACTTAGAAAAGTTATGTATTTGTGATTGTGTGTGTCTGTGTTGATAAAGACCCAAAGCTGCTTAAGTTTCAAAGGGGCTTAAACTGTCTGTTGTGACTGCTCAGCTTGAAGCTCTGCATCTCAACGATTGAATCACACTTCAGGTGTTCAGTGCATCTTTTTAAAAAAAACTGGCTGTGTGTTAGATTTTTGACAATGATGTTGTGCTATTGACCCATAGAGATACTTGTGTAGAGATTTACATACAGTGTGTAGCAACACAAATACATGGCCCGTTAAGTGAGATCGCAGCATAAGAAAGAAGGTATGCAAAAGTGTCCACATGTCTGTAGCTCGCTGGCTAGCTAACGCTAAGACGGGCGAGGAATGTCCATCTTTCTGTCATGGACCTGTTTTTCGCAGGTCTCTGTGGCCTTTGCAACCAAAGGCTCGTTTGGCCAAAGTCCACGTGGCACAAAAAGGCAGCGGCATTCCTGATGTCTGTGGTTAATCTGTGGTGTCAGCTTGTGTTAACGCCGCACCGCCAAATTTGAGGGCACACAGGGCCAGGGAATATTAAAAACTCCCATCAGCAGCATTCCTCCAGAGGAGGGCGGGTCTGATGAGAGCAAGGGTCACCTAAGGTTGAACGGTGTGTGTGTTGTGTGTTAGAGCCGCTCGTACTGTAACGGCCTGATCCACTGGACAGGAGGTGGGGCCGGAGGAGGACGGAGGGAACACACTTCAAAGAGAGAGCGCTTTTTCTTTGTCTATCCTCATTGAAACTGGGCTAAATGAGCTTTGTGGGGGCTTTTGTTCCTGCTGTTAGACAATTCAGAGACTGGACGGAAGATGCCAAAAAGGACAGGAGGTCATATGGGTAGTTAATTATCTGCTTCTCAACCTGCCAGACACTTTCTGCATGCCACCCCAATTGACCTATAATGACCATGAGATATTGTTCTGCTAAATTTGAGAAGTCTAGCAAGTGTAAGGTCAGACTGTTCCTACATTTGCCACATGTCAAATTTCACACAGCCATGAGACGGAGACTTTGTACCCGAGTGCAAGCATTTCTCTTCAGATATCCAACCCTGCAGCTTCCTACTCTAATTTGAATACACTGATATCCAAAGAGTGAGGCGGCTAGCTAGTTTGGTCAGCAGCTCACAAAATGAACCATAGCGTAAAACATGACTGAAAACATGGCTGTAGCCTGGCAACAGATGCTGTGCAAGAGCCAAGTCATTTAAGATTGTAGCAAACCTTCAATCAAGCTAAAGTTCCCTCTATTTAATCTAACAGGCCATTTCCACATTTCATCTGTTGTTTTTGAAGAATACTGTATCTCAAAAAAGTACATGCAAACTTGCTGGTTTTTTTACACAGCAAACTGTGACCCATACCTGAGCTCGCTACGAACAATATGATAGCCGAAAAATTCAACGTATTTCTGGTTGTCTGAGGCTGTTGTGCAGACATGTAACATGTGCCCTGCTCTCCCCAACTCCCAGAGGGGCAAGGACAGGAATGCATTCAGGGTCAGGGGTCAGACAGCCATGTGCACGTGCACTGCTGTATCCTGGCAACAGGTGCTGTGCATAGATGTATTAGTCATTTAAGATTGCATCAAACTTTCAACCAAGCTACATTTTATTTTATTTTATCTATCTGTCTGACATTTCCACATTACATCTGTTGGTTTTGTAACCTCTGTTTTAGAAGAATACTATATATCAAAATATTCATATAGTTTTTGTTGAAACTGTAATACGTTAAACAAGCCGAGCTGCGAGTCTAACATCTGCACAGAAAGAGAAGCTCATAGCTGAGAGGTTGGTAGTGTCTCGGGGAAATGATAGCTCTGTGCCAAGGTATTTCTTCTCCCTCCTGAGAGAGGCCCCGCCATTCAGCACTGTGAGGTCAACAAGTACAGATCATTACCCACAATGCCCCTGAACAGAAAAAAAAAAAAACCTTAAATATGCAGGCCTGTTCCTTTAAGATGGTAAGACAGGAGCTGCCTGAATGCACTCGGAGACAGAGCTGCAGCCAAGATGGAGAGAAGGAGGGAGAGGCAGAAAACAGAGATCTTCTAGTGATGTGGAAAAGGATAGACTTGTGTTTCCCTGCTTCTGCTGCAAAGCTGTAAAGTTGCAGTTATTCATATTGTAAAACTATGGGTGTCAGTTTGCTGATTGCACCGCTCAGAGAAAAGGAGTCTTGTTGCTAGGAGAGGAGAGATTCAGCCTTCTCTTATTGGCCACTAGGATGCGTCAGATGGCCCAATGAGAGCCTTCCCCCTAACAGCGGTGCAATAGTAGAGCTACCCCCACATGCAGACCTGATTAATATGTCAGACATGTTTTATGGGTTAACGTGAATCAGGCTGGATGTATTGAAAATACTGCAGCAGGGATTTAGTGTGTGTGTGTGTGTAAGTCTATACAAAATATGTGTGCCAGGGGAACATGCCACACGGACATATCGCACACAGTACTTTGAGGTCAAGCAATGCTCTCGATTGTGAAAAATGTTCACATACACACATAGGCACTGTAGTAATGAACTAACTCAAAACAGACTAGTGTAGAGTGGAAATAGGAAATAGGATTCCTCACATGTACATGATTACCACGAGAATGCAGCGCACAAAAGAAAAACAGAAGTTTAAAACTTAACTCTGTTTTAGTAGTCTTTTGTTTCTTGAAAGAGGGCTCATGTGCTGCAGTATATTTAAAACACTACAGTTGTCAACACGCTGTGAATCTCAAAACTAATCTGTCCGGGAATTTTGATACATTTTTTACCCGTCAGGAAAAATAACTTACATTTTTTATTTCCTCTGACAGGGTTACCTCAGTGAGTGAAAATGTTCTGTATTTTTTTTAAGAGTTGTTCCTGTAATAGCCTGACAATCTCTGTCATCTAAAAGCGGAGCTGGAGTTTTAAAGGAAAACCAACATTTTGAGAAATAAGCTTGTTTGCTGTGTTACCTGCAGTCAGATAAGAAGACTGACGTCAGTTTTATCCCTTTTTGTCCAGTGTAGAGATCACCACTGTCCAGGACTTGTTCAGCCTAGCTTAGCACAAAGAATGGAAGCAGGGGGAAAACTGCTACCCTGTCAAAAGTGAACAAAAAATATGCCTTACAAATACTCCAAAAGCATCTTACATGCTGTACCTTTTTAGCTAGCAAGCTGGTCACCAGTACAGTCAAGACTCACCTTGGTTTTGTTTAGAATTACAGCAGTGCGTGATGGTCAAGGAGTAGCTCTAATGCGCAAGCTAACTGCTTCTTAAATGGATAGTTTGACGTTTTGGGAAATATCTGTATTTGCTTTTTGCGAGTTACATGAGAAGATTGATACAAGTCTCATGTCTGTCTTTTAACTACTGAGCTAGAGCCGGGCGTTGATTAGCTTAGCTTAGCATAAAGACTGGAAGCAGGGGGAAACGGCTAGCCTGGCTCTCTCTAAAAAAGGTACAAAAATACACCAAGCAGCACCTAAAGCTTACTAATAAACACGTTGCAGTGTGTTTGATTAATGTGAACACAAACAGAAATGTAAAAACTACAGAAGTCAAACTATTCCTTCAAAACAAGGGCTCTGCGATCAGTTTGGGCAGTTTTTTAAGCAGCGCTCACTGAGAGGAACACAAGTCGAGTAGTGACACTGCTGTTTTGAATTTTTTGGACTTATTTTTAATTCATTTAAATTGGTAATAAAATGTGTTTAGCAATCTGTATTACATAGCTTTACTGTACTCCTGGCCCGTGTAGTCCAGCTGCTGTACAAACCTGGACTCACAGAAGAAAGAGGCTTTTTTCACAGCTCTGACTTGTCATAGCAGGAAAAGCACAGGTGTTACTGATTAAGTTTTAAATTAAAAATAGAAGAGCGTTTGTCTTACCTTTACTTGCCAATACCAGGCCAGTATCCCTGCTATTACATAGCCTCGTTCAGAATGAGGCACAATATGCTTTTGCATGCTATAAATTAAGGTAATTATTGGAAGCACAGTAGATTTCCGACACACCAATGGTACAGCTACACAGGTGTTTTCCCTTTCGCTGATTAGACCTCACCTGCTTCATTGACATGTCCCTCACTCCCCCGTTTGATTTGTGCAACTGTTTGTGTCTCAACTCTTCTTTGTCAATCAGATGCATTTTAAATTTTTACATTTTTTAACAACTTTACACCTTTATCTTTGTGTTTTGTTTTGTTTTTGTTATTGGCTGTGGGGAGCACACGTAATTCCCAGCGTAGCTCCATCTACTGTCAACCTGAGCAGAGGTCTAATCATCCAGAATAAATGAAAACACCTGTGTGGGTGTGCAGGGCCAGTTAACAGTTTTGGAAAATATCAAATTACATTGGGAGGGAGGGTAATTCATTTTGGTGGAGGGCCAGATTTGGCACATGACCCCTACAATATTGTTTCACATTATTTTTTACTTCATAAAGACAACTTTTATTTACTGTAAGTTATATTAAATGTATTTATTTTTTCTTTTTGTTTGTCAGTTTCTGTTTTAATACAGACTGAACTGACTCTATGCTAATGATACTGTAGTGGATAAGTACCAAGAGTCAAATAGTTAAAGCTGCTCTAATCAACATTTTTATATTAACAATGGATCAAATGACTACATGTAATGTGAAAAGCGTCGCTCGTAGTTTTCAAACCCTTTCAAACCCTTGTCAGCTGACTGCAGTTACCCTCAGCTCTACAGAACGTTTAAGCGTCTTTCAGCTCATTGTCTTGGTTTTCGGCCCATAACTTTACTGTTTTGGTTCAGTGTCACGGCTTTCATCAGCATTGTTTCCAGATGCAGCAGGCAGCTGAAAAAGCTCTAAAAACCCACTATACACTACCTGCCCAACACCAGACAGACACAGTTAGCGACTAGCTGGTGAACATAGTGGAGCATTTAGCAGCTAAAGAGCTAAATATTAGAGAGCACATAAACAGAGCTAAAAGGCGAGTGAATATTTGACGCACATGTATCAGGTGGACACAAAGTCCAAATGAATGCTAATGTCACCCCATGTCTGCTCGTGGTGTAAAAAAGCCACTTTTTGCTAACACGTTTGCCATATCAACTTTATATTGTCATAATACGTCAATGAGCCCCTAAGTGGCAAAACAGTCAATATTGCAGGTTTTGGTGAAGAGCTCTGCTGTTAGCTTGTGTGAATAAAATCCAGTGACTAGTGCGTGCTCATTAACTAACTGTATTTAGATGCTCTGTCACATTTCAGTGGAGCTGTACTGAGGAGTGGCATTTTATAAGGGTTGAGGTCTGGGAGCTTACTGATAGCTGCCCTGCAATGACTGCTGTAAATAATATACAGATTTCACCATAATGTAATATGTCTTAAGACGGTCCTGGTAACTGTGGCAGTACACAGATGCTCTCAGTGGTGTCTGACTTCAAACATTTCTTGACTTCACACAAAAGGCAGCAGCTTTCAGAACTATTCATATCACAAACAAGAAACAAGCTAAAAATAAATGTTGTGCTTTTTATGCCACAGCTGAAAATCACAATTCCTGACCTGAGACACTACTGGCTGCTTCAATAGACGTTACAAAACTGCTGCCACAGAGTCCGCTTCCTGTAGCGCAGTCTGTCTGTGCTAAATAAGAAAATTACACCAACGTTGAGTAGTCGATATGAAATGATTGTTCATTCGACTTGCTGCTACTTGCTGCCTGGTACATATTGATACTGTAGGTGACCAAACACAAAGGACACAGTTCCAATTAACGTTTGTGTCTAATGCTTGTTGAATAAGAAATACTTGGCACATACAATATAAAAAGCAACCTATTTTGGACTGATAATAACAGGTACTTGTTTGCTTCCAGATTTGCTACAGGGAAGATATCTATCAGCACTTCTCTGCAGAATAAATCAAAAGAAGCAGCCGGTGGATTCCTGTTCAGTGAGCTCTAACTGAAGTAGATCACTGTTAAAGTTAATAATTACTTTTGATAGATTTATTTTGTCTTGTCATGCCACATTCCTTCAGTTGGTTAAACAAAGTACGTTAGTAAACTAGTGTACTGATTGTGCCGCTTCCCTGTAGATAATAATGCACACTCAGAGTGCCTGACTAGGAACAAGTGTATGGTCACATATTGTTCTTGAAATCCTTTTTGATTGTTTACAAATCGCCATTGTTCTAACGTAATGTACCATCCGCAGTCCTAGTTGTAACCATCAATTATGCATGTTCTGTACTCCAAAAGCATCCCTGAAACTTTAAAAACTTAAATTGACTAGAAAAAAATCTGTTAGATTTAGAGGTTTTCTTTTTAAGAGTTTGGTTCCTGTTGCTTTAACCGGCTGTCAGCAACACACAGAGGTTTTTCCCCTTTTGTTCACTCCTCTATGGAAATGCGCATCTGTTCTCTGGCCACACACGCAGTTTAAAAAGTGAATTGGCAAGCTGCAGTTAGTCTTCTGCTTTAATCCATTGTTTCGATTTTGATGTATTCTTTTAATTTTTTTGTTTTCTTGCATCTTGTCTTTGTTTTTTCCAGTTGAGGCACTTTCTCTCAAGTGTCGTATAAATGCAGTTGTTAAGGTCACAGACTTGGAAATAACGCCTCTGAGGTTCAGTGCCAGGCTGCTTCAGTGTTTGCAGTACGTTTTTGAAGTGTCAGGGTGGGCTGGCTGTTGCAGACTGTCCTATTGTCAGAAGGTCGCAGGTTTGATCCCTCTTATAGTCAGTGTGCCCATGTTGAGCCTGCCTCTTTCAGAGACGTTGCTTCTGCCTCACCCTCTTTGTTGAAACAGTTGTGTGAGCCAGAAAGTGGATCCATTAAGATCCACAATCATATAGCTGAAGGCAGAAAGGGCTGGAGGGTGACAATACAGAGAGTGCAACACGAGGTCTTCCTGTTGTCCCATTGCACTAAACACAAACAAACAACACAAAGCATCATGCAACAGTTTTTTCTTTCTGCCCAATTTTTGTCTTTCCTGGAAACTTGTATTAACAAATCCTGGTCTAGCAGTGAGTTCAGGTCCTGACTCTGCAGATTCAGAGTATGACTGATGGCACCTGAAACAACATCACATGCTGACATCTAGTGGATGAAGTGTGGATTTCTTACAGCAGACAAAAAAAAAAACCCTCAGCCATGACTGTGCCCACACGGTTTTATTGGTTTGGCGTTTCGGGGTTCAGCACTGGACTCAAGAGTTTAAAGTAATCAGCTTTTGAAAAATAACAACCACTGGACTGTGTTTGTATTAATCTTCTGGTTAGTCATACTGTGAATCAAATTATTTCTAGAGGATATTCTCCACCCAGTAAACCTTGAGCTCTAGGAATACTAATAATAATAATTGATAATAATAATAATAATAATAATAATAATAGCCATGTGTTTGATATCCTGGTTAAAATATATATAATTAAAAATGTATATGAAGAATAGCCATACCATATTCAAGCCTCAGTTTTAAATTTGTATTATTATAAATGTGTATTATGTGCATTTAAAACCTTCTAAATAATTGAACCGCATGTATTTATAGCTCCAATTCAGAATGCAAACACTTAATGGATACTATTTTTGTGTGTAAAATTGTGAAAAGATAATTGTTTGAGAAAATTAAAATTCAGCAACAAACACAGCGAGTGAGAAGAAAGCTTAACAAGGAAAAAAAAAAGAAAAAGAAGGACTTTAAGAACAAGGAAGCAGGTCTATGCTTGGATTTTACATCTAAGGTGAGGTTGATCGCTTTAGCAAGATATGACATTATTTACACTTTTACACTATAAATTGTAGTGTCAAAAATAACAGGATTTATATCTACAAAAACTCCCATCTAGAGCTATCCGGAGCTTCAAAACATAATATATTGCTATTTCTCTATAATATATTGATGCAACATCAATAATAAAACTAATAATAATGTTTATAAATGTTCATCAATAAAAAGTGGACAAAAGACTATTAATAAAATCCTGTCAGCATATGAAACAGCTGTACATTTACATAATGTGTGAGATTATATGTGTGTGTGTGTGTGTGTGTAGGATGCACAGACAATCCACTTTGTAAACACTTATCAGTTCACAGAGGTAAAAATGTCATGATAAAAATTTAATGGCAAACAGAGTGTATTAAAAAGGCAAACAAGTAAAAGAATGTTTAAAGAAAATGTTAATGTGGCACTTGGTTGGAGTTTACAGTATAATAACTCACGAGTCCTCTCCTGTATCCTTGAGTACATTATGTCAGTTTCAGGTTGATACAAAAGGAATATAATTCATAATAATATTATGAGTATCTTTGGGTTTATTAAAGGCTCAAACAGTCTTAATGCCATTACTGTTGGATGTTACTACAAACAGAAATCAATTTAGAAAAGTACTTCATCTGCAATCAGTCAGTAACAGAACATTGCATCCATCTTCAGCATATAGTGCAGCAGTAACTCAGTACCATCAGGAATATTATGGGTATAATGATTTAACACTGCATTTAGTATTCTTTGTATTATACCGAATATCAGAAACACTTTGAACGTAACAGAAACGGGTTTATGCAGAGGCACTGAAGGTACCGTGGAAGCCATAAGCCATGTTAACAGGCACGTTGGCTCTTGCCAGCTCTTCAAATGTCTTGGCATCCAAAACCAGGAGGAATGTTCCTTTATCCTGCGGAGAAACGTCTGGTGGAGTTACTACCAAAACCCACAGAGAGCTTATTATCAGAATAACGCCCGTAACAGGACATGTAAAGCAGTTCAGTTAGTTTGAACAGTTACATATTTCTTTAGAAGAGAAGCTCAGATCATCATAAAGGACCAAACCATCCTCAGTTTTAAATTAAATGCTATTCAGATCTGGCCACAGAGAATTAAAATCATCCGTGGTGAGTGTTTGACACGAGCAGCTAAATGAGGCAATTAAAATGGACTGTTTAGAAACATGCAGTTATTTATCCCAAAAAAGAAGGGATAAATACATGAATAATTTAAAAACATCAATTTAGAAATATCTTGCATTTGCACTGCACTCTCAAAGTCTCAAAGATTGACAGACTATATCAAACTGCTGCTGGTCACGACACAGTTTAATTTTAGCTTCAATTTTCCTTCAGCATTTAATTTGCTTTACATCTACATTTCATAGCTGTTGCTCTGTCTTTAGTTGCTTTTCTGTCTGTCTTTCATAGTGAAGCACTCTGATGTCTGCTCTTGAAAGGTGCTACATAAATAAACTTACTTACTACTTATACAGAAACAGCATAGTTAAGAGAAGAGAGGAGATTAATAATACGCTGTAGCACTACTTAGATTCAAGCTGCAACACCTCAAGATGGTTCACGCTCGTCTACATGCCTCTTAAAATAGAATTAATAGGATTTAACTTTCAATTAAAAGTTTGTAATATGTAGAACTTATTTGCTGTAGTATATCTGCAATATAATAAATATCTGTATAGTATAAACCCTAAGTAGCATTTGTTTCTGCAGCAATTTCCAACAAAAGTCCCACTGACAGAAATTAAATTATAATTTTGTAATTATATAAGTAATATGTAACTGTAATCCTCTCTCTCTGCAGGCTTAATCCCACATATTGTTCATATTACTGGCACCACTACCGTGGCCAGAAAATAGCCTACATTTTCAGCCATTATTTTTCTATGCTTTAGAAAGTTTTGTTTTCTGTTTTTACACTATCAAAATTAATTTTGTGTAGATTCATCTATGAATATTTAGGACTCTGCTCATCTACCTCCTCAATACTTATGATGGACTACGTGTCTGGCTAATAACAGACTTGGAAGAGAAAATGAACCGAGCTCAGGTCGACTGCGCTTTTACCACTAAACCTTTGAAAAAATATTTCAGTTCTCGTCATGTGGGCTCTCCTACGATTCCTGTACATCTGAAGAGTTCATTTGCAAAAAAACAAACAGATAAACACCATTCTTAAAATGAATAAACCAACACCAGTGCACACAAAAAAACATGATTTAGGAAAATAAATAAACTGTTTTTGCAAATGAAGCCTTCACCTTTACTCTTCAGAAACAGTCTTACCTGTGAGGGGGTGAGAACCACAGAGAGGATGACGCCATCGTCCTCCTCCGTGGCATCAGGTGACGGCACAAACACGGGCTCCGATGGGAAGAAACCCTTCCGGTACCAGACCTGAGGTCACACACATGAGTATATCATATTCACTAATAGAAGTATTTCAGTATTTTACCTTTACTACTTACTAAATTTAGTCCTGTTTTTGCTCATTCTTCCTCTCTGTCCCTCCCTCCAGTCACCTCTCTTCCCCCGTGCCCATGCATTTCCTTGCCATCATTGCCATCCTCCTTCCATCCAGCAGGTGGCCTCTGAGTTTTCCACCTGTCCCAGTAATCTGACTCTCACATCCAGCCACTCCCTCCTGCCCTGCCAGTTACCTGACCTTCCCTGCCTCCTCTCTCACCTGTTACCTGCATCAGCCCTGCGGTATATCAGCCCCTTTTCCCCAGTCAGTTCCCAGATCGCTGAGGTTTCTATATTGCCACGTGCTTTGTACCTTTTCTTTCAAGCCACCAGAACCTGAACCAATATCGCAACGAGCTGAATTTTACACACACACACACACACACACACACACACCTTGAGCGTCTTGTCCTTCAGGTCCATCTTGAGCAGAGAGTCTCCCACCAGGTGTCTGAAGCCACAGCCATAGAAATAACGGTACGGTCGAGTGTTATATCTGCCGTAGTTGATCTGAGGGAACTCTAGTCCGCCGTACTCGTGCAGGTCATCTCCATGGAGATCCTCGTGTTGGCAGAACACCTGCTGACAAAGAGAGGATCAGCTGTCTATTGTCCCTTATAGGCAACAGAGTTTTTACTATGGCCCTGCAGTGATATCTGTCGTACCTCCACCAGGTCACTGGGCATTAGCTTCAGTTTGGGATGCTTGTGTGAAAAGAAAGAGTTTTGGTTTGGCTTTTGACTTTAATCAGTCCAACCACCTAACTGTTTCTGTGTATACTCTATAGAGGGAAATATCACCTTTTTCCCCACCACATTGTAACTGACAGGTATATTAGTTACTATGCAGATTAAAATTTTACATACAAAACACAATACATTGTTGTACATTAAATTACCCAGTAGTGTATGAAGGAATTAACAACAACAAAATGCTGCATACACATGAATGTATCTGTAATAATAATTCAATTTTATAATAATCTTTTGATAACACTACTGTATTTTCACTTAAGTAAGATTTTGAATGCAGGACTTTTGATTTACAATGAGTATTTTTACATCATGGTATCACTACTTGTACTCCAAGTAAAGGAGCTGAATACGTCTTCCACCACTAATAATCTCTTGGAGTGTGATCTGTTTTGTACAGCACAATATGAGCTGTCAAGACACATGTCTGAGCACTGCATCCAGTATTTCAGCTAAAAAAGGGAATGTACATTTAGAAATTCATAGTTAACAATACAATTCAGTTTCCAACCCACCTTATCTTTGCTGATTTTGACACACGTTGCCTTACTGGAGGGCCGAGTGTTCAGGTTCTGGCCTGTTGGCGTTTCGCCGGTCACATGAAGGGGCAGAACAAAACGGCGAGGGAAAACCCTGCACATGGTGTTGTACACCTGGAAGGACACGGTACAGGAACAATGCTGCATTTTAGAGATTCATCTCTTACATTAATGTCTTTTTGTCTCTTGGCGCAAAGAGACTGAAATAAAAACACTCTGGTTTGCTCTGATGAGATCTAAGAGAGTATCTAACGGTGGATTTTTGCTTTAGTAACGGCAAAAAAGAGTGTTAATTTATGTGTGTGCGCGTAATTATACGCTGACCTCATCTAGTGCATCTCCTGACTTGCGTAAGTTCTGGATGAGGTAGTTGTTGATGGCTTGGCCATCGTCTGAGCAGCACATGTCAAGCATCAAGAATCCATCCTCCTCAAAGGCGTTGATCTGATGGAAGGTGGAGATGGCTTTGGTGTGGTACTTCACCAGGCTGACCTGCGGTAGGGAACACACGATTAGATGATCCAGGATCTAAAGCAGGAGGATTTTCTTTTCCACCAGTAGTGTCTCCCTACACAGAATTTCCATCAAGTTTCCTAAGGCGTAAATAAGTCCTCACGCCTGACCATCACAGCCACGTCTCACCTTGCCTGTACGCTTGTCAACAAGATGGAAGACGGTTTCCAGCTTGGGATCCCAGTAGATGCCCTCGCTCAAAGCCTTCCCCCTCAGCTTGCACGTGACTATCTTCAGCAGGTCCATCTTAATTGGCTGCTCAATGAACACCACGTAGTTCTCAGACATGGCTGGAAGCAGGAGAATGGTATTACTGGGCTTTGTAGCTGAGGGCAGCAGTGTGAAACATACAGACGTCACTAATGAATGATATCCAGGAGTCCTGGCTTACCAAAGCTGTGGTAGTACGAGGGATGGGACTTGTCTGCAGGCACAATAGAACAGAGTATAGTGGCTCCTTGTAGGGTGTCTTTGGCATCTGTCTTCTCAGGAGGTACTCTGATGATGTTGTACAAGGCTCCTGGAATAGCCGGGATAATAATGTACCTTGTAATAGCTTTTATACACATTTGCCCTTGCACGTCTTAGATAAAAGATGAGATGTGAGTAAGCGATGGCAGATATTCAATGATCACAATTTAGTTATTATTATGAAAGGTTAAGAAAAAAAATAATGCAGCTGTTGATTTATGTAAACCTTAATGTGGGTCTTGTGGACGATGGGACTAACCTTTGCTTCCATAGGAGTTGCCCATATTGTATGTGGTACCGTCAGGGTCACAGTGTGGGTGGGCAGTAGCTCCATTTACAGCAATGAACTTGCTCCAGTCTACCTACAAAACATAGTGAAGAACGAGAAGGATCAGTGTGTGTAGACGATGATGATGGCTGATATAACTGGACTGCAAGACGGAAGACAGAAAATATATCAATATGTTGCATAATAATTAATGAAACTGGTATTACAGTAATATTAACATCTATTGCTCCATGACGATAATTATAGTACCTTTTCCAATGTTTCTAGGTTCTCTGGGTTCACTTTGTGCATGAAATTCGTCTCTGTGCTGACATAGTAGTCACCTTTGTATTTCACAAAGCTCACACTCGCATTGTCTGTTGGCTCTGGAACAGAGAAAAAACACGGGATTACTGAGGCCTTTCAAATGAATGAAAGTGTTCCTCCTTTAACAAAATAATCTTGGTAAATCGTTCTGCTACACAGTCTGCTACTTATAGTATAAGTCCAGTAGGAATGGCCCTCCCCTCTCTGGTTTCCCACTGTATCACATGTTATTATGAAACCTTGTTATATATATACACACACACAGTACTTTAGAGGCTGTACCCCTGGCCTCACCATAAATATAGCAAAACACAGTTTGTACAAACACTGATACTGAACAAATTGTCCTTCTCGAGTCGTCCTGGCTCTCCTGCTTCCTCTCAAATTTACAAGCTGGTCCCACTGGGTCTGTGCGTGTTTCATGTATACGTGAGAGCAAGATAGAAATAAAATAAAACAACTTTCTTGCACAATTAGTCAACAAATCAACTACAGCTGATTGCCACGAGCCCTCTTCTTTGCCACACCTTTATACTTTATTCCATCCCTTGTTATTCACCTTCCACTCACCTATCATCTCAAAGCGAGACAGGAAGCGCTGAAAGAAGTTTTTACAGGGGTCGGGCATGGCAAGGGTACCAAATTCTGACATCACGATGCGGTCCCTTTCACTATTCTTCTTGTAGGCATCGCTGTGCAGGAACCGACTCCTGTATGTCACCTGGCCTTTGTTGATCTTGAACTGGTGTAGCATAGCCATCCCATCAAACCAGTGGTTGTAGCTGTGGTGAAAGACAGAGCTAAAGGCTTAAATCACATCTATTTGGAAACTTTTTCGTTTGTGTGGTGCAGCGGTGCGTTGAGGTGTTTCCAACTCACTGTGTGTTTCCAAACTCAAACTTCCCCGGGCCGTTGCGGAGGAGGTTGCCATTGATCCAGGAGGGAATGGTGCCTTGTACTTCAGTGGAGATTGGCTCAGGGGTCTCTTCTACAGAGCGGACCAGAGGTGTAATTGTCTCCAGTCCCTTCAGTACTGAGGTGATGCACTCCTTGGCCTTGCCATTGTCAACAGGCTTTGACTCATCTGTAGGAAACACAAACATACACAGTATCATACCCATATTGTTTTTACATAAACCAGACGGACATTAGGGAGATGGCCATTTTTGCTATGTTGAGTGCTGTTTGCGTTTGGTCTTTTTTTTTTGGCTGCTGAGCCAGGGTAATATCTGGAAAAACTAAGGTTATTTTTCCTGGTCTGATAAGCCAAAGTATTAGACAACAACCTACAATGTCCACTGAAAAAATACACTCAATATATTTGATATAAATTAGGAATAGGGGCCCTGTTTTTGTGTGGCTGAACAACTTACATTCCAACTACATTTCTTGCAGCCAAGCAGGATCAGTTTGAGGCTGAGGCTGAGGCCCCTCGGCATGCAGCAGAAAAGGGAAAAGAGTTGTTTATCTCTAAGAAGGTTTCAGCTGGGAGCAGTATAAGTAGCCTCGTCTTAAAACCTCTACGCTTGGATTGATAATACAAAAAACTGGACATATGAATATAGTCAAATAGTTTTTTTAAAATACTTCTAAACAGGTACGTGTCTAATATTTGTGCTCAACGGTACAAAAGTGGTGCTCATATGCCACATTACCCTTTCTCTTTGTTTATACATTTACAGTATTTGACTTTTATTTTTGGTATTAACATTCAGTTGTAAACCAGTTAACCTTCTTTCAGTCTCTCCCCTGCCTATAAGCATTAGTGAAGGTCACTTTACTTGCTGCTAAAAATAACCCCATAATTTTCTAGAGAAAAAAAAAAAAAATTAGAAACTATTAAACTGTCGTGATGACCATTGTCTTATTTTCAAGTGTCTCAAAGGTCAGTGTCAGTGAAATGTCTGTACATTAACGGTACAATTTCACATATTTAAAAGTAAAGCTGATCTGAATGTAGGTGAGTGACAGGCCTGCACTGTTAGACATTGCTGTAAATTTACCTCAAAATATCAACAGTATTATCCTGTTATATTTAAATGCAGTACATTACTGTTAATTTTGGTTGGTGAAATGACAGACGAAAGGTACGGTATTTTACAGTATTAATTGCTCAGAGGAGAAAAAACAGTACTTTACAGTATTTTTTGCATTGCATTTTGGGAACAGAAAACTGCATTGAGCCCACACGTGTTCAAGTTGTGATTTTTCATCCATCTTCATCTTGTGAATTAATAGGTGAGTGCCTCTTTGCTTTGCTTGTTAGCATAGACAAAATATATAACATTTGCAATCAACTCCATATTGTGCTGTGATAATGATTTGGTAGCCTACCTACCATCAGATCCCAACATCAATAAAACATTTGTAACGTTATATTTATGTCTCTTTATGTTTGGGATTCTTTCACTAAAACTGTTTTCTTTAAGTGAATTGTTGTCAGACTGAGTAATGCACATTGGACTTGAATTAGGTTAACTTGTAAGTTTTCAAGTCAGATTTGAGATTGGAGTCTGAGCTGACACAAACAGCAAACCTCACTCAAGCGGTCAGTGTGGCCAGCTAAGATTAACTACTTGTACAGTTGCTAATGTTAAGTTTTATGCGGGGATGCATGATATTCCTTCTCTTCTAATCTGCAACACTCGTTTCAGTGGGAAGCGAACTGTGACACAGCGGAGTGGAGCTGGGTTTCTAAATCGGATCTTTAAAATTACAGGGTGAGTTTCATCCAACGTTAGCTACTAAATTCTTCTTCTTCTGCAAAGTGCAGCCTTCAAACAACGTTGCAAATTTTATTTAAATACTGTTCCATCACTGTAGCGCGTGACTAACAAAACAATTACAGTAATTTCCCGAAACCTGCAACGTTAGTCAAAACGTTAATTTCCATTGAAGTGCCCTTGTGTTTCCAAATTTCTCGGTATATGTGTAATCTCTATCCCTCTATTCATAGGGGGAAATCTTTTCTGTAAGAGTTTTGTGGTTATTTTGTTTCTTTAATGTTGGTTGTATTTTGGATTGTGTCGGTCCAAATTGGTGATAGACTATTCAGAAAGGATAATTCATATTCACAGTTTAGCTGTTGCTGGTTTGTATTCTAATGTTATTTTGCCCAGCACAGAATGCTAATGGACATTTGAGCTGGTGGAGATTTTTTGTTGAGATTGAGTTTCCTTTCATCCCAAGGACTACCCAGACTTGTCAGCATGTTGCAATAGGAACTTCATAAAATTAGCAGCTTTGAAATCACATCTTTACAGATATCACAAGGAGCGTGTAATGGAGCCAAGATCACATCTGTGCCCTGCAGTAGACCTAGCATGCCATGTTGACTTGTGTAGTGCCAAATGTAATGCACTGACTCAGTTTTATTCCCATCTTAAAGTGCACATTAAAGAGGGACGAACAGTGGCATGTCCCTTTAAGCAATGTGATAAATCATTTGCAGTAATATCTACATTTACTCACCTATCCAGAAAACATAACAATTCAACAGAGGTAAACCTAACTGCATCCATTGTTGCCACATCACTTGTGACAGAGGCTGGAAAGCTCTCAAAATAATAGTGATATGATATCAGATGAACATACTGATGTAGTTGGAAATAGCGAGCATTTGTAGGTAAGACCAGAAAATGTTGATGAGACCTTATTTTTGAAGAATCTTGCTCTGTTTTATCTGAAATTACAGGCAAAGTTGCTGCTTCCATCCTCCATCATTCAGACTATCATTGAAGATATGCAGTCAATTTATGATGTAAACCAGTCACACTTATTTTTTAAACTAAACGAGAAGTTGGTTACTCTTGGGGTTCCAGAGGCTTCTATTAATGATCTTATTGACGATCTGATAGCAGACGATCTCTTCCGAGCAGGCAATAGCCACACATTAAAAACAGACCAGCGCAGGAAAACAGTGTTCAGGATCAGTTTTAATTATGTTGAACCTATGCCCATTTGTCTAGGACAGAATGAAGCTGGCAAGGAGTGTTTTTCTCAGTATGTCCCTATAAAACAGACGACTGAGGCCCTTTTTCATTGTGAGTCTGTGAGGAAACAGTACAGTGAAGTACACAGCCAACAATGCCTAACTCCTAAAAAGATACTAAAATGTAACATTACCTACACCTAACGTAGTAAAAGGCAGTGTTCTTGATACAAGAATAGACTTTGCTGTATTTATATTAGTGAGCAAACTTTTTTCCCACACTAATTCTGAACACATTTGTTTTTCAGGCGATTCATCGGGATCAATCCTGAGAGAGGCACCAAGGCTGAACGAGGAAAAGTCCTGTCAAAGCAGACGGGAAAGGTCGCCCAGAAGAAGGTGACATCAGTCAACCCTCGTGTCTCCAGTCTACTAAAGAAACTAATGGACTTTGAGTGGGACTTTATATAAGACAGTGAGCCCAGTCATTCTCACACACACACACACACACACACACACACACACACACACACACACACACACACACACACACACACACACACACACTCTTTTAGTCTCTTAGCCAAACTATTTTTTTTTCAGTAAGTCATTCTTGGTCACTCAGTCACTCACTCAGTTATGCATTAACTCACTCAGTCAGTCTTTGTTCGTGTCCAGAGTTCAGTTTTGAGACAGACTACTGTCTAAAAACATTCTTTTTAGAAGAATGTTTTGCAATTTCATTCACTTCAGTCATTTACTTGGTTTCTCAGCAACTGATTTTGATAATATTTTATGTATTTATTTGTGTTCTTCTTGTTAAAGTTTATTTTTTTAAATGGCTGAAATTTTAGTTTTTGCCCTAAACATGCCTCAGGCTTTTATTTGTTTTTCAGGAAAGCTTTTCAAAAGTTATTCAAAAACTTAATAAAGAGAGATATGTTTTGACAAGACACTTTGAAGCTGTATTATTTGTCTTAAGATTTTAACTCACTATTTCAAAAGCTATATTTATACACTGTATTAAAACATGGTATTTTTATAGCAAGACTGCTAAGCAATAATTTAACAAATCACAAGGTTTAGAAAAGAAATGTAAAAAAAATCATTGTAGTCCTTTTTGCTAGCAGTTCATTACTCAATAGCTTATACAGTAGCATGTAGTTTACAGTAAAATCCTGCAAATATACCTCTTGTGAAAAAGTGCAAATAAACATTAATTAACTGCTAATACTTTTGTTGGCATTTTACTGTAAAGTAGAAAATAACAGCTTTATGCTGTATTTACAAAAACAGTAGCAAACTGAAAATTTCAGCAACAGCAAGACAATATATGCTACCGTCAGTTATGGGAAACTGTAGAGACCATCTGTAGAGAAAAAGTCTTCTACTCTGATACTCGTGGTGTTTTCACTGTAGAACAATCAATTTATTATATTATCAATACTACATTTATACCTATTTAACAACAACGTAATAACTCCCTATTTAAAAGACCTGTCTCGCCTGTGATAATGAAATCTGACAGAGAAAGAGCAAGCTCAATTTGTGGCTGCGGCAGCTAGTAGTGGCATTTCCGGTGGCAGCCTGAGCAGCCACTGACCTGCCGCTGCTGCTGCCGCTGTTTGAGGCGGCTGCCACCGACCTGCCACGGCTGCTGCCACCGACCTGCCACGGCTGCTGCCGCTATTTGAGGCGGCTGCCACCGACCTGCCGCTGCCACTGGGTCACATTTAGGATGAAACAGCTTTATTTATTGTGTTACAAGACAGCAAAGACTGTGCTCCCAGTTAACTGCAGGTAAAGATATTGATTTACATTTCCCAGTGCATCACAGGATCATAATTTCAAATCATGTACTAAGGACTGAAAAAAATTTTATTCAGTTAATACAGTCCTGACTTTCAGATGCTGCACTATGTTCCCATAGTACAGCATCTGAATGAAATATTACAGTAATGAAGACACTATTCAGCTGTTGTTGTTCACTCTTTTTATTAGCACCTTTATTAAAACCCCTTATTAAAATATTCCAATATAAATAAAATATTTAAAACCCAGTATACAGTGACGTTTTGCAGTTAAATTTGGCTGCACAGCATGAGTTTGTTATGACTGCAGCATTGGTCCACAAGGATGAATCAGTCTTCCTAAAAGCTGGAGAAAACTTTGTAGTTCTTTTTATCTACAAGTTCTGTGCAGAATGTCTCAGTCCTTTTTTTTGAAAAACAAAAGTTAAAAGTTCCGCTGGAGAACCCTCATCATGATCACCTTCCCAGCTCTTCAGATCCTGGATGATTTCAGTTTGGTCCTCTTTTTTCCATTGAAAGGACAGTGGGAATTTTAAGTCTTCCGTCAAATTTTGTCTTGCGGCACAAGTCAGATTTACCTTAATGTTTAATGTTAATTATTACTTAAAACAAATGGTTGCAACAAATATCTAGTCAGTTCTTGATCAATACAAATCAAATCAATCAAAGGAGCACCGTTATTGTGTCCAGTGAGTGCACAAAAGCTGCTTCAAGTTACAGCAGTGAAGTGATACTGTATTGTCTCATGATCAAGCAACAGACAATACCTTCATATGATATATCTTATGAATAACATTGACAATGACTAAATGACATTCATAAGGTTGTTAATGTTTACTGTTTTAGTATTTCCTAGTGTGAACTGTTTTGTATTGTTTATTAGGGACCCCACAATTTATTATCTTTGTATTAAATTCATCTACTAGGCTTGTATTCACAAATGAAAATGTTACCTCTTTTGTGCTTTCTATGTC